>CM051236.1:309150027-310350027 GCA_027917425.1 Gastrophryne carolinensis | reverse complement strand
ATCAATCTCCTGGAGCTGAGAGCGATCCGTATGGTGCTTCTTCACTTTGACTCCCCATCCAAGGGGTCCTGCGATCCAGGTTCGCTCGGACAATCAGACGGCTGTCGCCTACATCAATCACCAGGGCTGGACTCGGAGCAAGCGAGCCTTCCAGGAGGTCACCCAGATCCTGACTTGGGCAAGGGAGAATGTTCCCTGCATTTTGGCGGTTTACATCCCAGGGGTAGAGAACCAGGAGGCAGACTCCCTGAGCAGGGGGGCCTCTCGTCTGGGGGAATGGTCTCTCAGCAACAAGATCTTTCACGCTCTGTGTCTCCGCTGCGGTCAACCGGATGTGGACCTGTTTGCGTCCAGACACAATCACAAGCTCCCAAGGTTCATCTCCCTGTCAAGAGATCCTCTGGCCTTCGCCACAGATGCTCGCAATTCCGTGGACAGAGTTTAGGCTCCTTTATGCATTTCCTCCGTTTCCACTCCTGGGTCGAGTGCTGCGCAAGATGGCCCAGGAGGGAGTACCAGCCATCCTGGTGGCCCCCCGCTGGCCGAGGTGGAGTTGGTTCGCGGACATAATCCAGATGTCTGTCGATCCCTACATCATGCCCGACGACCCAGGGCTTCTAACTCAGGGGTTGCTGCGGCACCCCAATTTCCAGACGCTGGCTTTGACGGCCTGGCTATTGTAACCTCAATCCTGGCGGAAAAGGGGCTGTCGGCCACGGTGATTCAGACCATGATTCAGGTGCGGAAGAAGTCTTCTTCCATGACTTACCACAGAGTTTGGCATGCCTGCATTGCCTGGTGTGAATCCAAGAGTTTCCCTTGTCGCACATTCTCCATTTCTAGGATTTTGGAATTTTTACAACAGTGTTTAGACTTGGGTCTACAGCTAAGCACCCTCAAGGGCCAGGTCTCGGCCTTGGCCATCTTTTCCAAAGATCCTTTGCCAATCATAGACTGATCAAGACTTTTTTCCATGTACGTCCATCGCGTAAGCCTGTGTTACCGGTGTAGGATTTGAATTTGGTGCTTTCTGCTCTCCAGGGTCCTCCTTTTGAGCCTTGCAGCTCCAATGCTGCATTGTCTATTTTGACCCTAAAGGTGGTCTTTTTGGTAGCTATCACCTCGGTGCGTCGCGTGTCAGAACTGGCCGCGCTTTGTATGAAGCCTCCTTACTTTGAGCGGCATAAGGATAAGGTGGTGTTTCGCTTTAAACCTGATTTTTTGCCATTAAGTACTACCTGGTTGCGACTGAATCCTTCAGGAATTCGGATTCGCTCTTTGTTCTCACTGAGGGTTCCAGAAAGGGCTTGCCTCCGGCCAAGTCCACTCTCAGTAAGTGGATCAGACAGGCGGTGGTGCAAGCATATTCTGCCAAGGGGAAGGAACCCCCTTTTCGTGTTACAGCTCATTCTACTAGCTATTGGGGCTTTCTGGGCTTTTCAGCACCAGGCCTCTGTTGAACAAGTTTGTAAGGCCGCTACTTGGTTTTCTGTTCATACCTTTTACAAAGTTTTACAAGGTTGATGTTAGGGCCTCAGCTGACGCTGTCTTTGGCCAAAAGGTACTTCAGGCAGTAGTGAAATGAACTACATGCTGTTCCGCACTGTTTTTGGATGTCCCACATGTCATCACTTCTGGGACGACCTGGACTGGATATAGTGAAAATAGAATTCTGTGAAACTCACCTGTAGAATTGTTTTTGAATATATCCAGTCCAGGTCGTCCCACCCCGCCATTGGTTTCATTATCTCTTGTTGCCTGTTATGGTGATTACCTTTTATATTGGACCGTTGTCCTTAGTGTTTGGTTGGAGAGAGTACATGCTGAAGCTATGTGATGTAACATGGTTTCTTGGCCTCCCGGCCTGTCTCCTTTTTTCTGCTTTTTGACCACTGGGGATTCTACTGAGACAACCTCATTTTATAGGAGCCGGGAGGAGTTACAGCTTTGGATCTTGCAGTAACTGCGCCACCTGGTGGCGGACTACCCACATGTCATCACTTCTGGAACGACCTGGACTGGATATATTCAAAAACAATTCTACAGGTGAGTGTCACAGAATTGTATTTTTGGGGATTCTATTGCTATTTAACCACCCTTGAAAGATTTCAGTGACCCATCCCTACTCCTCCCTTTATGTGCATTGGGGAAGAACTTTATCACCCATACTAATACTGATATTATTGATATTATATGGAGGGTTCATGAATGGGCGCCATATTATTACTTGTTCCCGGGATTAGGCCTGGGGTTGGGTCCCGCAAATACTTATACTCCGCATTATGTGCAATCCATTATGAATTACTGATGTGCAGTAATATACTTGTAACAAAGAATGAATTCATAGTGACCAAAGGCAATGAAATGATACTCCAATGAGGAGGTTTTGTATTAGACCGAACATATAAATAAATTATTTCACATATATAATCTGGTGTGCTCATGTTTCGAACGCAAAAAGAAGCTGGGAAGACCTAATCCTGGGAACAAGTAACTGATACTAGTTGGCAAACAATGAGGCACATGTCGTCCCCATCCCCCTGTTTCTTGAATCTGGTGGTACAACTGTCCATTGAATAGGAAGAGGTTGTGGGTCAAGACAAAGAGTCGTAACAGAAATAAATTGTGGTTATATTATGTCCAATTAGTTAAGGAAACTTTCCACTGCTTTGAGGCCCTTTGCATGGGGAATACTGAAATATAGGGCCTCCAAGTCTAGAGTCACCAGGAACGCATCTGGGGAAACCCACAGCCCATCAAGGATTCAGTATCCCTGACATACGACGGCAGCTGCAACACCAATGGCTGTAAGTGTTGGTCAGTTATAACTGACTGCCAATGCTAGCTGAGACCCCATGTCCAACACAATAGATCATCCCAGAGGTAACACTCTTGATTTGTGCACCTTCGTGACAGCATAAAAGGTGGGTATGGTTGGGCATGGGGTCTCCAAGTAACCCGTAGTCTGTATGTCAATGACACCCTGGTCACACGCCCCACCAATGAGGCTGTGGTACTCATATGCGCCCCTGGTCAGTCTAGACATGGGGGCCCTCACATGCCAGTCTTAATGGACATTTCTTCTTATTGGTTAGTGGACATCACAACTATATTCCCACCTTTGTCCACTGGTTTCACTACCAATTCATCATTTTTTTCTAATTCACTAATTGGTAGTAATATTGGTAGTAAAATCTACAAACGTGGCCACATGGTGGTTCACACTCAAGGGGGGGTAATAGGATGAGACTTTTTAAAATTGAGCCTCCCAAGGTTCGGGCACTATTCTGCTCACCACCTCCAAGGCTAGGTGCTCCATATCCTTCATCAGTTGAGTATCTGTTGTTGGGGAGACATTTTTGCTCTGAGTCCACAGGCCCTCCTCACTTTTGTCCATAAATTGGAATTTGCATATGATTCTACGTGCAAACAGCTGCAGGTTTTTAATAATTAAAAAGGTGTCTACTTTTTGTGATGGACAGAAACTTAGCATAAGTACTTGATATTGATCTTTCCTGTCCTGAAAGATTAATTATGTCCTTGTGTTCTGTCTTATGTGTATGTAAGTTGCCTTCATCCTGGATGTCAATAATAATTTGCCTGGGGATTGTTGTTTCCAATCCTCCTTTACCTGAGAAACGGGGTTAGTTTCTTGGAGGCTGCAAGGTCAAAAGCACTTATCGGTGTGGAGATGTAATATGTGTAAGTACATCAACGTGGGTAAAACAGTACACATACCCAGTAGATGGGAGATTATGGTAAAATATTATATTAACTGCGCAACCACTAATGTAGTTTATATACTCACCTGCCCTTGTGGCAGATTTTGCATAAGTAAAACAAATCGAGCTTTAAAGAAACAGATCTATGAACACCAATATAGCATTAAAATATATATATAAAAACACAGGAAGGCATTTTGCGCAACACCATAATCCGGATCCAACCAGGTTACAGGTGCAAGCAGGGCCGGCTCCAGGGTTTTGTGGGCCCTTGGGCGACGGTCTCAGTGGGCCCCCTTTGTCACGTCACATGTGACAGTAAAACTGCATATAGTTGATATCGGCAAAGATTTAGTGAAATTTGGTGCAAACTCTTCAACTGAGTGTATGCTGCAGAGTAAATTGAAGTGAATAAGCCTTTTTACCCCATCAGTGTTTTCATTTGCACAGTCCTAGTCCATTTTTAGTTAACGCTGCTTTAATCTGTGCCCCCAGACCCTATCACTGGACTTTCACTTTAATGCTCTGTCTGTAGATCAGGCATACACAGTGGACCACATTCCTGGTTACCTGATGCGCTTCCACACCCAGCTTAAACATCTGGGCACGGATCAAAAATATTCCAGGGCCACTAGTTTTTCCCAATGGCATCCCAAACCAGGATGACCCACTGTGTGACACCCCCCGGCACACTGCTATTCACTTACCTCTTCCCTGTTCCAATGGCACATGCGCGGGCTCTCAGCCAGTGAGAGCCCGCACATGCTGTGACATCGCCATGTAATTCGGCAGGTGGCTCTCATTGGATGAGAGAACGTGCCTGCGCCATTGGAACAAGGAAGATGTAAGTGAATAGCCGCGTTCTGGGGGTTTCACACAGCAGTCCCGATTTAGGATTCGCTGGGAAAAGCCAGCAGCCATTCCAGGGCAAGATCACATGGGTTTTGATAAATTTTTACAAAGTGGAGCATCCCAGTTTGGGATGCCCCGTGGGGAGGTAATAAGCCAACCTTGGAGTGATGCCATATCCCTCTGTAGTTATGCCAGATAGGCCTTTAAAATTATAGCCAGCATTCCTGGTCTGGCATTTTTGTTTTAGAATTTGCAGTTACCGTCGTAAACTGTGGAGTGTATCTGTGAGGTGTCGGGTCTCTATGCTTCTAAAGAAGCCCACTCATTTGCACCTAGGTAATAAAGTGGACCAAAACCCACGGGGGTCTGTCCGGGATGCCCCGCTGTGTAAAACCCACCAGGCCGCCCATTAACTCACCCTCTCTCCCTATCCCTCTAGCAAGGCGTGTGCCAGTGTCAGGCATTTGTGAATGGCCGGTGCTGGCACGCTCCCTGTTAGAGGGTAGCGGGGGATGCGTCCGTCGGCGCGCTTGGATCTGCTCCTCTTAGACAAATGTTTAGACGAGCTAACGTGAGCGGATCAGCGTGCACTGATTGGACGAGCGATCGTGCATGTGTCGTAGGACCGGGAAAGGGTGAGTTTGTTTCGGCGACCTGGGGCAAGAAACAAAATCCTGGGTTTTGGTCCACTTTAAAAACAAGCCTTACCAAAAGAAAGCGCCCCCCCAGGCAGCTCATCTCCCCCCCCACACACACACACACACACACACACACACACACACACACACACACACACACACACACACACACACACAGATCTTTCCTGCTAAAAAGTACATAGATTGATCCAACTAAATTGTATTAGAGTATTACCGTTGATATCTGGTGGCAGCTTTGTCGCACATGCTGCTAATCAGATGGCGCCTAGCATCGCAGGGGTGTGTTTGTGGTGCAGTTAGTCCAATTCAATCAGACAACCAATTGAAAGGTCTGATTGTTTTGGTCTGATCGTCACACCTGAAGTCTCATTGGGATGCCCCACTGTGTAAAACCCCCCAGAATGCCGCTATTCATTCACCTCTTCCTTGTTCCATGTGGCACATGTACAAGCTCTCATCCAATGAGACCCATCTGACTATAACTAATGAATATGTCATTTGGCAAATAGCTCTCATTTGACAAGAGCCTGCGCATGCGCCGTTGGAAGAAGGATGAGGTGAGTAAGTAGCAGTGTTCTAGGGGGTTTCACACTGGGATGAATCCCAGTTACGAAAAGCCAGCAGCCAGGGATGCCCCAGGGAGAGGGAATAAGTCTGATTTAGGTCCACTTTATTCATTTTATCCACCTTAGAAAACATTCAGCTTATCCACCAAAAGCTGAATGCTTTCTAAGGTGGATAAGCAGAAAAGTTGAACTTGCTATAGCACAGATGCAAAAAAAAAAAATCTAAATTTAGCCTAAACTAAATTTATTTTGCTGACAGGCTTCCTCTCTCACGGCTCCGCATTCACGCACTGACAGTATGGTGCAGGAGCGGGTGGGAGAGGAGATAGCCCCGCCCCTAACAAACGTTCCAGCCAATCAGCACAATGGGGCTGGTAGAAGTCCGGGCGGGAGGCTGAGATAGCCCTGCCCAACTGTCAAGCAAGCCAGTCAGCGTCCTGCGCGGGGCCAGCGCAGAGGCAAAACGCAGCCAGCATATTTTCAAAGGCTTTGCTGCCTCAGTAGCTCAGTAGGGCCCCCACTGCGCTGGCCCTTGGCAGATGCCCGACCCTGCCGGGTGGTAGCGCCGACCCTGGGTGCAAGGCCTGGATAGGTGACATAGAAAGGATGACAATCGGAACAGAAACGAGGTGGATCTATATCCTTAAATCAGCCAATTATCCTGGGCTAAATGAAACCTCAGTTTTGCATCATTTTTGTAGATAACATATTATAATATCAGTATAACATTATTTAATTATTTCATGTACATTGCTGCAGGGTTACAGAGAATTAGCTAATTGAGGATGGAGTGTTATCTACTATGTGCTACTGTGTGTGTTACTTTTTAAGGGTTTTATTCGTTACATTTGTAATACTAATTGTGTCAATAGAATGTAAAGTCGGTAGGTTTAAACATTATTGCAAATATTGTAAACTAGGGGCAAGTGCTGTGGGATTCCTGGTAGGTTAACAAGGGAGTAGCAGAAGAGGTCAAATCAATTCCTTTTCATTTCTTTCATTATCTATAAGCAACAGCTAGGGATTACCAAGACCATAATTAACCATACACATTATTTTATGAATAACAGGATGATCATGTAGAGTAATGGTGTTGCCATCTTCTTTCCCTTTACTGCACAGTAATGTAGTGTTTTAGATATGGATGCACTGAATAACGGATTGCGTATCCTTTGCCCCCTGATTAGCTTCCCATGAGTACAACGTATTAGATAAGGACGCAATGACGCACCAGACTCTGCGCACTCATTGAACCAGCTCCGGACCGAAGAGGCATGCCTCCACCAACTCTGGTCGGAAGGATGCTAAATGCCGCTCTGGTGTGGCACACAAGGAAGACTTGGCGTGGAGGGACAGGTGGATCCTCTCTTCCCTCTTTACAGCGAGTGTTCTAGTAACCTGCTGTTAGGAATGGCCGTTACCATTTTGGACTGGGATGACAGCGCAGTACTAGTCTCCTGAATGATGCCACAACGGTTTCCCTAATAAGTGCTTTCTATCTTGCATTGATAACTAGATCACAAAGAAAGACTAATATAGAATCATTTGTGTTTCATATGTACAAAAAAGTGAAAATACCGCGCTAAATTTCATATAATATTGTGAGTCAACAAATATGAGCATTTTATTGAATGTATTGTATTGTCTTTTAAAAATAAGAAATAAAATGTCTATCACATGGTGAGGTTGGATACAATGGTCAAAATCAAACTGGGGGTGCCCGACTCCTAACTGGTGAACCATGTTATAGGCCTCTGTCCATACCAACCTTATTATTCACTCTCCTGGATAAGTGTAGAGGGTTGTGTTGCTAAGTAAGTGGTAACTGCAAAGATTACCACAAACACAAAACACAAAAAGTGTTATTTAAACTCAACCTTATTTTGAAATAAACCAGAAAATGTCCCTTATTGTTTCTGAGAGATTTTAAATATTGCTTGCTGAATCAAGGCCAAAATGTTATGTTTTATAATTTATGTGCTGTAGTTCCTCTGCGGTAGAGAACTTTTGGTACTTGGCAGAACTGAAAATTATTGGAGACATACTTTCCTTTCAGTCATGTTGCCCAACAATAACCCTTCTCCTGATTCTCATTCTTTTTGCTTTATAAGTAATCCATAAACTTTGTGGTGGCTTAGGATTGGTCTATAAACTACTTGGACCAAGCTTATCTGAACATGGTCAGGCTTCTGTTTACTTTGCAATGGTGCTTTGATGTTTATACTCCGGCCCCGTTTGCACCTTCCCGTTTGCGTTGCGTAGCAGTAGAAATACTCCCGTGTCACAAATGGGAAGAAAATGCAGCCCATAAAAGTAAATGGGCTCTTTCACTTATGTGCATTTTATTTTGCAAAATGCTGCATGCAGTTTTTTCACACAATGCAGCGCATACAAGTCAATATATATGTATTGTGCTTTACCTGCACTGCGGTGCCTACTTGCGCCACCTCCTGGACCATAACCCTTGTTCCCCTGCCGTTGCCACTTGCCTTCATCCCCAATAAAGTGGCTACAGCAAATGGAGGAGGATTCTAGTTCTCTTTTCCTTCTTGTGCTGCTGGTCTATCACCTGGAGCTCCTACCTTGACCCCCCTCTCCTCCACTTCTAATGCTACCACCTGCACCGGGTGCCTATATTGCCACCAGCATGTAGTGTTGCTGCTGCACCACACTGCAACCGAGGCACAGCTATCTGGTGGAACTGCACAATGTGAAAGAGCCTTATTGTGACGTTTAGACTTTTTATATTCTTCGTTCCGCATCATAGCACCTTTTTAATGTATTACTTTCATTCAGTATATATCAGACTAATGCTCTACATTTTAATATTTTAAGCTTTTGCTATGCTATATTAATAGCCTACAATGAGCATCCTTATGAATTTAGAGATGTATTTTACTGTTTTCATTCTTTATCCTAAATATCAATTTTATTATTATTCTTTGCAGCATTCCCTAGAGGGTACCTATATGTAAGTATGTGCCTATTTAACTACTAGTGGATCATGGAAAATGTAAAAAAAAAGCCCTTTAATCCAGATATATATATATAAGAACTTTGGGGTAACCAACACGATTTGGGCCCCATATCCAAATCACCCGAAAAGCCAGTCAAGTTTCTTCATTTAAAAATATTACATTTATTATACAATACGAAAATATAACAACGTCATAAAATTCCAGACATTTATAGATGAAAATTTCCAAGCAGTTTGTTTAGGTTGACATATTCTCCCTTGTGGCTAATGCTTTTCACTGGTCCACACCTGAGCCATCTAAGGATGTTAATACATTTTACAATGTTATCTTAATGATCATAGTTCCATAACAACGATTCTCATAACCAAATTGAATATAATTTTTCTATGTGTTGTTTACTGTAATCCAGAGTAAATGTGAAAATTTTATTTGTTGTTTATCTTTTTAAATAAATAAATGTATTCAAGTCCGCCTCATTGCCCTTCCAGATCTTTCCTAGTTTTGAAATTAAGTAGAGTATTAAGTAACATTGGCAAGAAAATATAGATTAATACATTGAAGTTATGTTAGAACTACTACAATCATGAAGGAGAATTAGTAGAAACAGTGAAATGGATTAATATCTTGTGTAGAACTAGAAAACGCAAAGAATTCAGCTTTGTTTAAACTAGAAATTAACAAATCAAAATATGTAGCTGGCGCGTGCCTGGCCGTGGGCACGTGCTCTGGGGAGCGAGGGGGGGTTGTTGGACCTAGGGTAGGGCATCCCATGTTGGTGTGGCATGTGTGGGTGAAGGTGCACTTACATGCTTCAGTCGATGCTGGTGCAAACAGGGTCTTTATTGAAAGGCTTCCATCCATGATAAAACAGCAAAGTTCAGTTACAGGCAATATCCATTGGTTACAGCAAACAGTACACTCCATTGGTCTCCTCCATGGCAGTCTCTCAGCTTCTCTACTACACTGAAACGCTTCCCCTCATGACATAGCTCCAAGCTTAAGAACACTCCAGAAGGGTTGGTTTCTCCCTTTTATAACCTCTGTATTGTTTCCTTCACAAACTAAGTTGCGAGTCTCAACCAATGGCAAGGCAGGTAATGTTGCCAATGCCACCTGGCCAAGTCTCGGTTTATCTAAATAAAGGGGGACACCAGACTATTTAATATTGGTTAGATCCATTTCTTAGGCAACACTGCCATCATGTGGTTTCATGATGTAATGATTCCAAAGAGATGCATCTAACAGGGTTTAACTAGAACTGTAAGTTTCTATCAGTATCAGGGACCTATTCCACTGACAGGGCTTTAATGGTTCCTACTTGTAGTGTTGCCCATGGTTTCCACCCGTCACAAATATAGTCAAATTAAATAAGAATCTGGTCCAAAATAAGGAACAAAAATTTCAAAGGCATTGTTCTGCATATGTAAGTGGCATCGCATTCAAGTGGAACCAGAAACCCCAAAGAAACAAACTAGATCAGATTGAGGAAGATCTGAACACTCTTCAGACTCCTCATATTCAGTTATGTGAATAAGGTATATAATGGACATAATTCCCCTCATAGAAAAGATCAAATACACTACATTGCAGAATGGACTCGTCCTACAAAAAGGAAAACATATGACACTGTTGACATGACACAATATTTCATTTGATGGGGATTTTTAGACACAGACACTCAGATCAGAGACACAGAGTCAGGCACCGTAGAAAAAATAGGAAAAATAAAACACAATATGACACAGAATTACCCAATGTTTCAGAACAACAAAGATTCATTACAGTCATCACCCCTCGCGCAACCACAACCCCCCCGCCCCAATCATTGTACTAATCCAAAGCAATTCCGAAACAGAATCATAATCAGCACTGAATATAAGTTTTGGATTACATTTTTGTCCCACATATAATTTAGATCCCTTCGCTGTAGTTAAAGATCAGCATTTGCATTTTAGAAATATTGTATTAAGTGCTATGTATGATAGAAAAGAGAGACAACGCTTGTTTGGACTACTAGAGTCTTGAAATTATTATCATGTAAGGAATATAGATTGATCTACAAGAGTTAGCGGAACTAAGCGACGATGCGCAATATGCTCTAGATATATTGATCACACATAATGATGACATTGATCAATACCTTACTATAATTTAAGAATTGCAGATCCACATTCATGAAATGTAATGAATTTCCAAGTGTACATATATTCAGTGACTTGGTCTCTCGAGATATAGTCCACTATAGCTAGATGGCTAAAACAGACTATTGCACAAGCATATTCATCCAGGGGAGCTTCTCCCCCAGTGGTGTCTGCCCATTCTACAAGAGCCATGTCAGCATCTTGGGCAGAGAGGACTGGTGCCTCTTTGGAAGAGATCTGCAAAGCAGCAATGTGGTCATCACCCCACACCTTCCTTAAACCGGACCTTCACCATGATTTATTGAAAAGCCCAGACCCTTAAAAAATGATTCCCCAGCATCTAAAATTAATATATTTTAAGTTTTTAGTCACTTATTCTTTCCCCCACTGGGCTGCAACTGTTAAAGACTTTAGGATACGGGCGCCGCCATCTTGACTTAGAAGCATCACACTTACCGAGGAGAGTGGGATAAAGTACAGGGGACAGGTTGTAGCTGTGCTTTGCTCAGACAGAGCAGAGCTGGGGTCAGGAAAAGGTCAGCAATCCCAGAATGCAGAGCAGCACAGTCAAAAGGCACTTCTGTTTGCAGGCTGCCTGATGTTCCATGAGCCGCCATCTTGGATTTTTAAAGGCTCATAACAGGCAATGGATGCAGGTAGGATGATTTTTAATGTGGGCAATCTATGTGTACAACAGTATAGACTTGATCTACTTTCTGCAAAACATCAGGCCTTTGGTAGAAGGGTACTACTTGCACCTACCCACCCTTAACCCTTTCGCTGCTAGCCTATCTGGAGATTTTGTCACCCTTTGTTGCAGACCATTTTGCACTATTTTGCGCTCCACATGTTTAACTGTGATTTTTGAAGGGATTTCCCAGGGAAATTATATATATATTTTTTTCAGCAGAGTCTGGGCTTTACCATGAAATGCCTTGTTTGTCATTTTTCAGCTGTATTCTCAATATTTTTGGGTGCAAAAAATTAAAAAATATATTTTTTACAATTTGTAGTGTTTTTTTTGTAATAAAAAATGTAAGTTCGTTGATAAAATCTTATTGCGTGTAAAAGCTCCATTTCTCCCTGTTACAACGGTACCACATATGATTTTCAAATAAAATACAACTGTGCTGTGCGCACCTTGCAGTTTTGCAAGAAATACAACCCTTTGAAATAACCCCCACAAACTATATATTCTCTGGAAGTACGCACCTCAAGCTTTCTAGGCATAACAGGCTTGTTGACATGGGTTCAGTTCTCTGGAAGTAATTCCTCAATGAATCCTCTGGTTGCACAGGATTTCCTTAAAAAAAGAATAAAAAAGCAGAATCAAAGCCACATTTTCCTAAAAAACAAAAAAAAAAATGAAAATATGCAAACAAGAAAAAAACAAGTTAAATCAAAAAAATAAAAAGCAGCCCCCCCGAACGAAACAATACCCAACATACATAGGTACTGTCAAGGGAAGAGTTGGCAAATGCCCCAAAGTAAAGCATGTGCGTAAGAATACTTTTACTTGAAAATGTCAGCTCTGAAGACGAAGTGCACACATTGTGCTTTTTCTACCAAAACAACCCTTTGCATTTGGAAAACCCCCCTTAAGCCATATATTCCCTGAAAGTACACGTTAAGCTTTCTGAGCATACCCAGCTTGTTGTAGTGGGCTCATATTTCTGGAAGTAATCCCTCAAAGAATTCTTTGGTTGCACAATGTTTCCCTAAAAAATGTATAAAAAAAGCAGAATAAAAAACACCTTTTCCTAAAATATCAATATGCAAACAAGAAAAAACAAGCTAAATCTGAAAGCACAAGGTCCACCGAGCAGAACAATAGCCAACATGCATAGCTACTTTCAACCCTTTTAATTGCCAGCCTACTTGAAATATTCCCAGTATGTCACACTCCCCGCTTCCGAATATTCATGACACTTGGGTAACTGTCCTGTAGAGGGCGATCTTGCAGAGATAACATGAAAAAAAGGAACCCCTCCCGGTCCATAAATACCTGGGACCTCCCACCATTCCCCAGTCTTTTCGTCGGCGAGCAAGTCAGAAGATGGCTGTCTCCTCCTTGCAGGTAGCCGGGGTAACCCCCCGGCCTTTTGTTTCTATTGCTGCCTGAACCTTTTTTAATTTAAACTATAGCAGTATGCCTCCCAGCCTAGGCTGAAGGTCCAGGCAATGGTAGGCTGCACCATGTGGTGTATATGGGAGCTAGCTCCCCCGTGAGACCCCATACAAAGGGGTGTCCGGGTTGGTGATCCTGGCTTGGGATGTCCTGTCCCTCTTGCCCTTTCACCTATTGCTGTGGGTTCTCCCCCCTACCGTGTCCCTCTGTGCCCCTTGGGGGGGGGGAGGCCTTTTCTCCCGTGGGTTGTTTGACTTTATTTGGGGGAAAATGTGTGTGTGTACATGTGGTGTGCTTGGGCGGCCGTTGTTTGCGGGTGGGCCGGTTGCTTTTTTCAGGTGCAGTTAAGGAGGGGGCGGGGCCGGGCGCTCGGCGTGCTCGTCGCGACCCGTCCCCCCTTGAGGTCGGCTCCACCGAGGCGCTCTGGTGCTGGCTGAGGCCGGGCCCTGCGGGAGGGGGCGGGGCCGGAGCCAGGCGCGGTGCGCGTTGTGCGCTGGCCCGCCCCCCTTCTTCCGACCTCGCTACTCTCTCTCTCTCTTCTCATTCCCTCACTGCTGTGAGGGTTGACGGTCGTTTGGTGGTGTGAGTAATTTATTTCCCCATTTTATCTTTTTATATGTTGACACTCATGTACTCTCTGTTCTCATGTCTTCCAGGTGGGATCCCTTCTTTTGATATTTAAAAAGGGGGTTTTCCCAGTCCTAGGGTCCCTTAGAAATTAATTTAGGGTTCCTAAAAATAAAAAAAATAAAATCCTCCCACTTGGGACTTGAAGGGGCATCCCAGGTAGCTTTAACAGCGTAATTCCCTCTGGTCATTGCAACTACATTAAAAATCACCATATGGAGGCTTCTCAGGATACCGGACTTGGGCTCCCCTCGGGGCAACCCCGGCAGTGTGTGGGTTGTGGGGCATCCCTTGTGGGGGTAATGTACTTGTTTGCATACCTTGTGCTCAGCGGGCCATAACGCAGCAGTCGGGGGCCCAGGCGTCTGGGACCGGGGTCCCGCCCTCTTCTCCTTCCCCACCCTGCCTTATCCGTACCCCTAGTGATGTTGTCACAGGCGGGGAGTCGCAATCTGATGTGTGTGCCAGATTGGCTAAAATTGAGAAATTTATTTCCGGCTCTGTTGCCAGAAAGGCCTCAGCTAAGAGAAAGCATTTGTCTCCAGCCGCGCTTGCTTTTGAGTTTGATGATTATGATTTTCTTGACTGGTCTGATTATTCCCCAATAGAAGAGGGGGAATTGAGGATTCTGATGGTTCTGACAATCAGCAGTTTGTTGGTGCTGATACTGAGCAAGGGCAGGGGGATGCTGTGGATACCCCGAAGGTCTCGCCTTTTTGAGGTTCTGGCGATTTCTCCTCCAGAGGAGGCTGCTCCGCAAAAGGGGGAATTCTTTGGGAAGCTGCGCTTGGAATTCCCAAATCAAAAGGATTTTGATGGCATTATTCTTAAGGAACGGGAGAAGCCTACTCGGCTTCCAGGTATTCTCAGGGTTAGGATAAGAAGTATCCCTTTCCGGTGGACGTGGTAAAACGATGGTCGTCCCCTCCCGAGGTGGATGCCCCGGTGCTCGGGTTATCTAATACTTCTATTTTGCATTCTCCTGACTCCACCACTCTTAAAGATGGTGAGGATAAACACATTGATCAGATGGCTTGCCACGCTTTTGCTAGTGTTGGTTCAGCCTTACGGCCTGTTTGTGCTTCAGCGCTTACGGCCTGTTTGTGCTTCAGCGCTTACGGCAACGTCGTCCTATTCGGGGGGTGGCCTCCTTTAACCCTTCCTTTCGTGGTGCCAGAACTGGCAGAGTTTTGGCCTTCCCTACCCTCAGAGGTGATTCCTGGAATAGAGGCAGAGGTCGTGTCCGTCCAGGTCACAATTGGAGTTCCAAACCCAAGCCCGCTGCCAAGCCAGCTCAGCAATGAGGGGGCGCCCTCACCCTTGCGCGTGGGGGGGGCGGCTGCGACACTTCTTCCAGGTCTGGGACCGGGAGGTCTCAGACAAATGGATTCTGGAAGTGGTGTCTTCCGGTTACAAGCTGGAATTAGAGATCCGGCCTCCTCCCAGATTCTTCAGGTCGGGTGCCTTTGGATCCACTGGCCGCACAGGGGCTCCGTGCGGCAGTAAGTTATCTGCTGGACATGGCTGTCATTTGCCCAGTGCCTTCCGCGGAAAGGGCGTTGGGCTTCTATTCCATTCTATTCACGGTGCCCAAGAAGGATGGCTCCGTTCGAACCATTTTGAATCTGAAGCTCCTCAATCGGTTTATCTGCTTCAGAAAGTTTCGCGTGGAAACCTTGCGTTCAGCCGTCGATTCTCTTCGTCAGGGGGACTTCATGACGTCCATAGACATCAAGTATGCGTATCTACATGTACCTATCTTTCCAGTACACCAGAGATTCCTCAGGTTCGTAGTGGGAGATCAGCATTTTCAGTTTGTGGCCCTTCCATTCGGGCTTACCTCGTCTCCAAGGGTGTTCACCAAGGTACTGGCGGGGGTGATGGCCCTCCTCAGAGTCCAGGGCATTCGAATTGTACCATATCTGGATGACCTTCTCATTTTGGCTTCCTCTCTCAGCCAAGCGGAGCTAGACACCAGAGTTGTGGTGTCCACACTGGAGAGGTTCGGCTGGGTGATCAACTATCCCAAGTCCTCCCTCTCCCCGTCCAGGGAGGTTTCATTTCTGGGCATGACTCTGGATGCCTTTCAGGCCAGGGTGTTCCTTCC
The DNA here is from genome assembly GCA_027917425.1 of Gastrophryne carolinensis. NCBI lineage: Eukaryota > Metazoa > Chordata > Amphibia > Anura > Microhylidae > Gastrophryne > Gastrophryne carolinensis. The sequence continues at coordinate 310,334,247 of CM051236.1, read as the reverse complement.
TCAGCCCAAGATTCTTCTGATCCAAGATTTGATTCGGCTTCTACAATCCAATCCTCGCCCGTCTATCCGGCTAGGGATGAGATTGGTAGGTTTGATGGTGGCTTCCTTCGAGGCAGTCCCTTTTGCCCAGTTTCACAGGACGCTTCAGCTCAATCTTCTAGCGACTTGGGACAGGTGTCCGCTGTCATTAGATCTTCGTCTTGTCTGCTGTCTCCCCGGGCTCAGCAGTCCCTTCAGTGGTGGCTAGTGTCAAGCAGTCTGTTGAAGGGCAGATCCTTTCTGGCCCCTTGTTAGGAAACGGTCACCACGGACGCCAGCCTGTCAGGCTGGGGGGGGCTTCTGGAGCGAACATCAGTTCCAGGGGTTATGGAGGCTCATACCCTGTTACGTTCAAGTCACTAAGCGGACTTGGTCTGGCTTCTGTTGTCTGATTCCCAATTACTATATTCTAAGAGAAATCAATACACGCGACAAGGTGTGTAGCAAAACCTCAGAGAAAACACTGAGCAGGGGGAGCTTCTGACCCCTGATTTTATTGAAAACTTTCATAGTTAGAGCATGCGCAGAACAGACAATTACCTAAGTTAAAAATAATGAGAACAGAAAATTTATGACCATGTACAAGGTTGAGTTCAGGGAGTATTTTATAGTTTTCTCAGTTCCCAGAGCCCCCCATGCGAAGCAGCACATTCCTTAGATAAGAAATAAGGGATAAGGAGAAGCCTTGCAAAAGCAATTACAGAAAAGTCCAGCGTTAAAGCGTTACTCTAACATACAGAAAATAAACCATAGTCTTTCAGAACTATGTTTCTTAAATCTGGATCTTCTCAACCCCCATCAAAGTTTTGGAGCTGAGGACCATTTGGTTGGTTCTGTCTCGCTTGACTCTTCTCTTGCAGGGATTGCCAGTTCAAGTCCGATCGGACAATCGGACGGCGGTCGCTTTCATCAATCACCAAGGAGGGACTTGCAGCAGGCGTGCTCTCAGGGAGGTATCTCTGATCCTTGTTTGGGCAGAGAGCAATGTCCCATGCATCTCAGCCATTTACATCCCGGGAGTGGAGAACATGAAGGCAGACTCCCTGAGCAGGAGATCCTCTTGCAGAGGAGAATGGTCTCTCAGTTCCAAGGTATTCCAGCCCCTTTGTCACAAGTGGGGGACTCCGGAGGTGGATGTCTTTGCCTCACGTCACAATCACAAGCTTCCTGCCTTTGTGTCTCTGTCTCAGGATCCTCTGGCCCTGGCAGTGGATGCCATGTCCCTGGCTTGGAGGGAACTGGGGTTTCTGTATCTGTTCCCCCCTTTCTCCATGGTGGGCAAGGTGGTGCGCAAGCTAACTCTAGAAGGGGCACCAGCAATTCTGGTGGCTCCAAGGTGGCCAAGACGAGTGCGGCTGGCAGTAGATCAGTTTTATCTGCCTCTTCCCCTGGATCTTATCACCCAGGGTCAGCTACGCTACCCCAATTTACCAACGCTGGCTTTGACGTGTGGCTGCTGAAACCTCCATCTTAAAGGAGGAAGGTCTTTCTGATGCGGTGGTTCAGACTCTTGTTAGAGCTAGGAAGAGATCTTCCTCTAACATCTACTATAGGACTTGGAGGACTTATATTAACTGGTGCGAGGCTAGGGCTTTGCCTTGTAGGGTGTTTTCTATTCCCAGAATTCTGGAGTTTCTTTAAAGTGGACCAACACCCAGGATTTTGACTATCCTGGGTGTTGGTCCACTTAGGTGGGGCACCCCGATCGGGGGTGCCCCGCTGTCTGAAATCCCCCCGATCGCCGCAAAAACTCACCTCTCCCCGCTCCCACTTGACCTCGTCCGGCCAATGACAGCGCTCAGAGCAGCTCTGGTATGCGCGTCCAAAGCCGCTTGGACGCGCATACCAGAGCGCTGTCATTGGCTGCGTCTCTCGCTTCCCTCTAACAGGGAGCGCTCCTGCGCCGGCCATTCACAAAACGGCCGGCGCGGGAGCGCGCCCTGCTAGAGGGAAGCGAGAGACGCGGCCGCGTCTCGCGCATGCGCCGTTGGATCGCCGGTAAGGTGAGGATTGTGGGCCTCCTGGGGGGTTCCTCCCCGCGGGACATCCCGATTTCGGATGCCCCGCGGGGAGGGATCTGATCGGTCCGGGAATCTTATAGATTCCCGGGCCGATCCCCCCTGGGTGTTGGTCCACTTTAACATGGTCTGGACTTGGGGTTCCAGCTTAGTACTTTGAAGGGGCGGTTTTCTTTCAAAGGTCTTTTGCCCTTCATCCCCTGGCAAAGACATTTTTCCAGGGGGTTACTCATGTGCGGGCTCCTAGAAAGCCCTTGCTGCCGGTTTGGGATTTAAACTTGGTTCTGTCAGCTCTCCAGGGGCCTCCTTTTGAGCCGGTGCATGATATTGCTCTTTCTTTGCTCACTCAGAAAGTTGCCTTTTTGGTGGCTATACCTCTGTTCGGCGTGTCTGAGTTGTCGGCCTTGTCTATTCAGGCTCCTTACTTTGAGAGGCACCTGGACAAGGTAGTTTTCCGCTTTAAGCCGGATTTCCTTCCTAAGGTGGTTTCAGCCTTCCACCTCAATCAGGATGTAGTTCTCCCTTCCTTGTGTCCTAAGCCTAGCAATGACAAGGAGAGGACCTTACATTCTTTGGATGTGGTTCGATGTGTGAAATATTATTTGGTGGCTACTTCTCCTTTTCGTAAGACGGACGCCTTGTTCGTGGTGCCCTCCGGGCCCAGGAAAGGTCTGGCGCCTGCTAAGTCCTCCATTAGTAAATGGATTCGACAGGCCATTGTTGGGGCCTATTCTGCCAAGGGGAAGGTTCCCCCTTTTCGTGTTACTGCTCATTCTACTCGTGCTGTTGGAGCATCTTGGGCTTTTCAGCATCCGGCTTCTGTTGAACAAGTTTGTAAGGCCGCTACTTGGTCTTCTATTCATACTTTTTCTAAGATTTACAAGGTAGAAGTGCGGGCCTCAGCGGATGCTTTTTTTGGCTGCAAAGTTCTGCAAGCTGCAGTAGTTTAAGTTTGCGTTATTGCCTTTTTGGGATCCCCACCCATTATGGACACTGCTATTGGATGTCCCAAGTGTCATGAATATTCGGAAGCGGGGTGTGTGACATACTGGGAATAATACCATTTTGTGATTACTCACCTGTAAAATGGTTATTACAAGTATGTCACACACCCCGCTTCATCCCGCCCTTTTTTTGGTTTTCTGGGATCCTTTATATGGTGAACCTTTTTTCTTTGCTGTTTACATTTGGCTCTTCTTGGTCTCTTTACTGCTGTCTTATACTGGGGAATGGTGGGAGGTCCCAGGTATTTATAGACCGGGAGGGGTTCCTTTTTTTCATGTCATCTCTGCAAGATCGCCCTCTACAGGACAGTTACCCAAATGTCATGAATATTCGGAAGCGGGGGTGTGTCACATACTTGTAATAACCATTTTACAGGTGAGTAATCACAAAATGGTATTTCTGTCACCCTCTGTTGACAGGTCATTTTTCACCATTTTGTGCTAAGTTTAACTGAGATTTTTGCAGGAACTCCCTGGAAAATTCTATATATTTTTTATGGCAGAGTTTAGGCTTTAACATGAAATGTCTTGTTTGTAAGCTATGGGGGCTTGTACAACAGGGCACAGGGGCCAGCTTTGGTGGCCCTGCAGGCTACAAGCTGGCATAGCCTATGGCCACGGGCTCTTCTACCCCCCCGGGCTTTGGGGTGACAGGTAATGGGGGGGCTCGGGGGTTAATTGAAAGTCACCCACTAGCCGCAGGTGACTTGCCAGCCCCCAGCCTTGTGAACTGGTATAGGGGTCTCATGGACCCCTTACCAGTTCAGAGGGTTAACAGTAAAAAAAAAAAAAAAAAAAAAAAAACAGACACAGAAAAAATGACTTTATTAAAAAAAAAATCACCTCCGTTTTCTCAGCTCCTGTGTCCCTCACTGATCTGATGACCGATGCGGTGATTGCTGGAGGGGGGGGGGCAGGGGATCAGAGGATCATCATCAGCCATCAACGCATCTGAAGCTGAACACCCAGGATGACGCCCGCATGGTGACGTCATGACCATTTGGGACGGGGCTACATGTGAAGATGGCAGCGCCTGTCGGAAAGGAGGGGGACAGAGCCCCTGGTGATGAGGAGACCCGGCAGGAGCAATCGGGCACAGAGGTGAGTAAATGTTAAAAAAAAAAAAAACCTCTCCGTGTGGTTATGCTGAAGTATGATTTGGAAAAACCTCCGTTAGACTTACCAGTAATGGATTTTTCAAGAATACTTCAGCATGACCACATATTATCCACCCATAGTCCTAGGGGTTTCTTGGGTTACTTTACAAAGACTAAGGTTGTCAGCAAGGGGTGGGGCTTTTAACCTTTATCAATTAAACTAAAAAGATACTGATACAAATAGATGTATTAATATAGATAAATCTTTAAAATATTGGCTAAAAACATCTATTTATAAAATTGATTTGACATACAGCTGCCAAGTTGATTGGAGAGATGGTAGAGAAGAATTGATTGTGTATGGAGATATATCTGTCAGCATGAATATATCCAAGTTGGTTCTATAAGTAATGTAAGAATCGTTGTTATGGAACTATGATCATTATGACAAAAGACAACATTGTAAAATGTAAACAAACTGCTTGGAATTATTCATCTATAAATTGCTGTAATATTCTAAGCATACAGTACGTCCTGCTCCATATATAATAATTACACGTGGGTAATCCTCCGCCAGAGGGCGCTGTTCACTGCAGACATGCAAAAACAGGCTCCTCCCGGCCCTCATATACCCAGGGACCTCCCACAAATCCCCAGATTTCTCTGCAGTGCTAGACTGGGAAGACATGAAATATCACTCTCTCGCAGGTGAGCGGGGCTTTTACAGCCTGCGGCCCTGCAGGACTATTACCACCCGTCCTCTTCAATGAAGATGTGCCTCCCAGCCTGGGCTGCGCTGGTCGGGTGAAGGTAGGCAGCACCATGTGTGCTCACGGAGCTACGCTCCACCGCAGTCCCCCACCATAGGGTAGGCGGTTTAGGCTGATGGTGAGCCTCCAATAGATGCCCCTCCCGCACTATTCCCCCGTGCCCCTCGTAGCGATGAACCCTGGGTGAAGGGTCGCCTTCTCCCTCGTTTTCCCCCGTAGCTCGGGGGAAAAGAAAGGGGGGGTATGCGTGTGGCGGTCTCAGCGCAATGTTGTACACGTTTATGGCCGTTGTTTTGTCTTGAACAAGTGTTTTGGTTCACTGGTTAGTGTGCTGATTATGAGGCAAGGTATTGTGAGTTCATATACCAGCCCTTACTATTATGGGTGTCAGAGCCGCGCTCCCTGTTCCACATAACCTCTTGTCAGGTTGCACACGTGTGCGTCTTTCCTTTACTGTAGTGTGCGGCCTGGGCCGCAGCATCATTCACTGGTTTTGACTTTTTCCTTAAGCATAAACTGACTGCTTGTCATTGGCGTTACCGCCATTTGGAGCCTTTGCGCTCTTTGAGGGAGGCGGGGACTTGGCGTGACGCGCCCTGCGTCACGGCCAGAGCGGGCCCGCCCCTCGAGGTTCACTTGGCGCCATTTTGATGGTCTTCGCGCACGCACGTGGTTGCGATCCTCCTCCTCCCTTGGTCATGTAAGTGCCCTCCTGGGCGGTTTTGTTTCTGTTCTTTTTGATTCAACTGTGCATGGCTATGACACCCCCCTTATTTGCTTTATGTCTTTCAGACGCCAAGATTTCGGTGGCTTCTCCCGGCCTGACATATATTATAGAGGGTTCATATAAAAAATTCTCCCACATTCCTAGCGGGTCTTGGGGCATCCAGGGTTGCCTATTGCATAAATCCCTGCGGGCATATTGCTCAGATAATCACCATATGGAGGCATCTCAGAATTATGTATCCGGGGTCCCTCGGGGACAAGACCGGCTGTGTGCAGCGTGTGGACAGCCCCATGCTGATGCTGACAGAGCACGGGTCTGCAGGTTTGCCAGTGGCTGCACCTCGCTACAATACACCTGTCTCCCTGTGCTTAAATCTCACTCCTGATGAGTCGCACTTGAGTGGGGATGACCAGCAAGTTGTGCCGCGCAGGTTGCCTACGGCTGAGCAGGTGATAGCTAGTTTGGCGGCATGCTGGCTCTGGAAAGAAGCGGCCCCTGCCACCTCCTGGTTCTCTGGTTCCTACTGATAATGAGGAGTCTGCTGCCTTGCAGGACCTTGCCCCTTCTGATGAAGGTGAGCTATTCTCCGATTCGGGCTCCTCGGACGAGAGGCCTTGGAGCCGTGGTGATTCTGGCCCCGGTTCCTGGGGCCTGCGTGACACTGATGAACTACTTGTAAAGATCTTTGAAGTGTTGTCAATCTCTCCTCCTGGAGAGGCTCCCAAGCCTTAGAGGGAGAGTTTCCATACAGCGACACCGTGCTTGGAATTTCTGGAACAGGAGCATTTCCAGGCTCTTATATCCAAAGAATGGGAATCTCCTTGCAAACTTAAAGGGGTTCCAGGGGTCTGGGATTGGAAGTACCCATTTCCCCCTGAGGTGGTTACCTTCTGGTCAGCACCTCCCGAGGTGGATGCACCGATTATAGGGGTTACTAACCGCCCCTTCATGACTGCTCCTTATTACCGTACCCTTCGAGATGCTGAGGACCGGCGCATTGACAGACTGGCTCCCCACACCTTTTCGTGCGCAGGGACGGCTCTGCCGAAGGCATCACTGCGGGGGCCGCCAGGACCCTCATTAGGAAGCTACTTGATCACCAACCTGAGGATCTTCCCTGGGAGGTCTTTAATACACTCTGCGATTGTGATGTGTTTGTGAGGTTTATCTTCTCGGCACCTATTTGGGGCCTGTTTGGACCTTTTTGGAAAAAAGGGCAAGGCACCCCTACGCAGAAGGCCGTCCCGGCCTCCTTGGGGCAGGGGCACCCCTCCCCCTCCTTACGTTAGTGTCAAACAAGAACCAGAGGTGTGTTTTCAACTTTTCGGCGTAGATTACCACCCCAGGGCGGGCAGGCAACGCCCTGGGCCCTCTGGCAGGACTAAGTCCAAATCTGCCAAGACCTCCCAAGCATGAAGGGATGCCCTCTCCCTTCTGGGCGAGGGGACTGCCACAGCACCTGGCTCCTATACGAGAGTGTCTCGCTTCCTTCTGGTGGTTCCAGGAAGTAGTTCCCCTGGATACAGGGTAGAGTTTGCTGGGCGGTCCCTGTCCGTAGGTTGTCGGGGTGATTCTAGTCCCTGGTTTCTGTTCAGGAGTTAGTGCAGGCCATTCTCTGCCTGCAGGGTCTGGGGTCTCGCTTGCAGGTTGCCCTTAACGGATTGAGGCGATGCCTCTAAGTTAACCTTTCCCCTCTCCCTCATAAGGATGAGGCAGTCTGGGCCATGCTGGCCTATTTTGGGCTTGGGAATTCTACACTCACAGTTAGTCCCTGCTGGGTATCTCTGTGTTGGGTCACATGCGCCATGTGCAAGGGGGCCTCTTGCAACCTGTGGAGATCTAAGATCCTTTTAGTTTCCCCTGTGTCTTATGGACTCCGAGACCTTTACAGGTCAGTGTTGAAGGACCAACTCTGTAGTTTGGGGCCTTGTTTTTGGTCTCTCTTCTGCTCCCAGGCTGCTCGCCAAGGCGCGAATGGGGGTGATGTCTCTGACATGCCTGTGGGACTTCTGCACTAGGATCTACTGGATAGTCCTTCCTTACTTCCCAATCTCTACGTAGGCCGAGTGGGTGAGTCGGCCGGCGGTGTCCTCTGGGGGTTATTTGGATGGGTGATCTGTCACCTCAATCCCTCATTGTCCCTTATTCGCTATCTCCATTCCTTGGATTCGGTTCAAGTTTGAACCTTCTCCCTTGGCAATATGTGGACTCCTAGTTACATGGGCTCTGTCCCTCTTTGCTGTCACTTTATTTTCACCAGGCAGGATTGCAGCTGGTGGGGCCGTTGGTGGTGGATCAGATGTTGTCCCTTATATTCAGAGCCCTTGGGCTCTTCAGCACAGTAGGTTATTACTCCTGGTTGGGGTTCCGGCACCCCTGGAGCTAGGTCTGTGCTCATTCCCCCTTGTTAAGGTGGTTCCTCTTGAGCTGGTTAAATTCGAGGACCATGTCAGGGCCCCCCCCCTTTCTTTGCTTGCATCTTCCTGTGGATGGTCACCTTGGGTACCAAGTCTCGCAGTTTGGCGGGGGGGGGGGGGGGGTTCTGAAATCCCCCACGGCTCCTAGGTTGTGGCCTTTAGAGGGTCCAATTCCTATTGGTTTTGTTAAAGCCGTGAGCCTTCAGTTGGCTCTATCTTGCTGGACTACTCCTCTTCAGGACCTGTCTATTTGGGGACTCTTGGCCTGTCGGAGGACAGTGGCCTGTATTTATTATCAGTCTGGAACTTGGAGCAGGATGATTCTCCTGGTAGGTGTCTGATCCTGATCTAGGTGGGGGTCAACCTTCCCTGCATCTCAACGGTATTCGCTCCAATGGACGTCCTTCAGTGGCAGGTTGTGCTATCCTGGTGTCCCTCTGAGAGTCAGCTAGGGTGGCTCTGTTGGGTCTCGTTAATATCACAGGGGCTCTGCCCTTGTTCTTACTGCCCCAGAATATTCTGACTCTGGTCATGGGTGCTTAGTAATTTTATTCTGGACATTCTATTTTATGTCTTTTCTTCGTTCATCCTGCTAGGCTGGGTTCTGCGCAAGATTGCGCTGATAAGGGGACCCGCGATACTGATGGCCCCTGGGTGGCCTAGTGGACTGTGGTTCGCAGATGTTCTGCTGAGGACAGCGGACCTGTACGCTCTCTCAGGAGTGCGGTTCTGCCCTTTTCGGGCTCCTTCTTCTGTCGCCCCCCAATCTACAGGCTCTAGTCTGATGGCTTGACAGTTGATTCATTCACCCCTTCGGAGACGGGTTATCTTCTGGGTGTCTCTGTCTATGGGTGGCTAGGAGCAAGCTTCTTCTTCTTCTCCTTTCTCCGTCTATTATAGGGTATGGCGTACCCATATTGGTTGGCGTGAGTCTTGGTCTCTCCCCTGTTGGACGTTCTCTGTTCCCAGTGTTCTAGAGTTATTACGGCATGGGTTGGGGTTGGCTCCCCATCTTGGTATTCTGAAGGTTCAGGTTCTGCCCTGTCCGCCTTCCCGTAGAAGTCTTGTTCAGTCTTCCATTGTTAAGCGTTCTTTTGGGGATTGCTCAGGTGCATCTCCCAAGTAGTTCTATGGTCCCTGTTGGGATTCATTTTTATTCTGTTTGCCTTGTGGGTTGTTCCCTTTGGATCTATTCCGGATGCTGTCTGAACTGTTCTTACTTCAAGTTGCCCTTCCGGGGGCTGTTGTTTCAGTCAGACGTGTGCCTGTGAAGGTGGCTCTGTTTAGTTAGCCCTCGTTCATTATTTATACACCATGATGTGGTGGTATTCCATCTTACGCCGGACCTTATACCCATGGTGGTGTCTTATGCTCATTTATCCAAGTCCTATGTCTGCCTCTGGGCCTTATTCTTAGTAATGCTGAAGTAAGGGGGTCTGCATTCCCTCAACAGGCGTTGCAGTTCTCCTGGATTGTTTCTTGTCCCTTAGGGGGACTGATGCCCCTTGGGGTTTGCGGGCGCCTCCATACGTATGCGCCCGATCTCATCTGTTTCCAGGGGTTATACACCCTTTGGACTGGTCTTCCTTGGATGGATTGTCCTTCTGGTCCCAGGTAAGGGCGTTGGGCTTCTTGCTTATCCTTATTAGTGTAGGGGTCAGTATCCCCGCCTGTCACGCGGGAGACCAGGTTTCAATTTCCCCCATGGGGGGAGCTCTGATTTTTACAGAGACTACTGTTGCATTTGGACGGGTTATGTTGTTCCTCTGGCCTATTCCTTTCATGGGAAGAATCTTCTTCTCTTTCTATTCTGTTTCTACTTGTGCTTGGGTACCTTGGTCCTTCAGCACCAGTTTGTCTGTTAATCAGGTTATTGGTAGTACGCTGCCTGTTTTTCTGTTCATACCTTTCAAAGGTTTTTATGAGGTTGACATTAGAGCCCTTGCTCATGTCGCTCTTAGTAGCAAGGTTTGCATGTGACAGCGCCTTTACTGTCTGCTGTGCCTTTTTTGTTGGGGATCCCACCCTGCTTTATGGACACAGCTATTGGATGTCCCACGTGTAATTATTATGTATGGAGCAGGACGTACTGTATGCTTAGAATAATACAATTCTGTGAAATACTCACCTGTAGAATTGGTATTATACACATACAGTACGTCCTGCTCCACCCCACCCTGGTTTTACATTTTCTGGATCCCTTGTATGGTGATTGTTATCATTGCCATTGTTACCAGTTTGGTGGTTGGTTTCTCCCGGCTTCTTTTCTCACTGCTTTTCAATGCTGGGGATTTGTGGGAGGTCCCTGGGTATATGAGGGCCGGGAGGATCCTGTTTTTGCATGTCTGCAGTGAACAGCGCCCTCTGGCGGAGGATTACCCACGTGTAATTATTATATATGGAGCAGGATGTACTGTATGCGTATAATACCAATTCTACAGGTGAGTATTTCACAGAATTGTATTTTTATGAAGTTATCTTCTAGTATTGTGTAATAAATGTAATCGTTTTATATGAACAAAATTGGTTTTGAGGTGCTATTCCCAGTATGTCGCACACCCCGCTTTCGAATATTCATGACACTTGGGTAAATGTCCTGTAGAGGGCGATCTTGCAGAGGTGACCTGAAAAAAAGGAGCCCCTCCTGGCCCATAAATACCTGGGACCAAGTCAGAAGATCTCCTCCTTGCAGGTAGCCGGGGTAACCCCCCGGCCTTTTGTTTCTATTGCTGCCTGAACCTTTTTTAATTTAAAATATAGCAGTATGCCTCCCAGCCTAGGCAATGGTAGGCTGCACCTTGTGGTGTATATGGGAGCTAGCTCCCCCGTGAGACCCCATACAAAGGGGTAGGCGGTGTCCGGGTTGGTGATCACGGCTTGGGATGCCCCATCCCTCTTGCCCTTTCTCCTATTGGTGTGGGTTCTCCCCCCTACCGTGTCCTTCTGTGCCCCTTGGGGGGGGGGGGGGGGTGGCCTTTACTCCCGTGTGTTTTTGAACTTTATTTTGGGGGAAAGGTTTTGTGTGTGTGTTTACACGTGGTGTGTTTGGGCGGCCGTTGCAGCTGGGCAGGCTGATTCTCTTCAGGTGCGGTTAAGGAGGGGGTGGGGCCGGGCGCTCAAGCGTGCTCGTCACAGCCCGCCCCTCCCTCGATGTTGGCCCCACTCAGGTGCTCTGGTGCTGGCTGGGGCCAGGCCCGGCGTGAGGGGAGGGGGTGGGGCCAGGTGCAGCGCGCGATGTGCGCTGGCCCGCCCCTCTTCTTCCGGTTTCTCTGTCTCTCTCTTTCCCATTCCCTCACTGCTGTGACGGTCGCCGTTTGCTGTGGTCGTGAGTAATTCCTTTTGGCATTATGTTTGTTATTTCTCCATTATATCTATTGATCTATGTTGTTGTGGGGTGATGTGCATGTTTGACACTTATGTACTCCCTGTTCTTATGTCTTCCAGGGGGATCCCTTTTTTTGAGGTTTAAAAAGGGGGGTTCTCCCGGTCCTAGGGTCCCTTAGAATTTGATTTAGGGTTCCTAAAAATAAAAATCCTCCCACTTGGGACTTGAAGGGGCATCCCGGGTAGCTTTAACAGCGTAATTCCCTTTGCAACTACCTTAAAAATCACCATATGGAGGCTTCCCAGGATACCGGCTTGGGCTCCCCGTGGGGCATTCCCGGCAGTGTGTGGGTTGTGGAAGTATCCCTTGCGGGGGGATAATGTACTTCTTTGCATACCTTGTGCTTAGCAGTCCATAGCGCAGCAGTCGGGGGCCCAGGCGTCTGGATCCGTGGGCCCGGCTTCTTCTCCTACCCCACCCTGCCTTATCCGTACCCCTAGTGATGTTGTCACAGGCGTGGAGTCGCAATCTGATGTGTGTGCCAGATTGGCTAATATTTAGAAATGTATTTCTAGCTCTGTAGCCAGAAAGGCCTCGGCTAAGAGAAAACATTTGTCTTCAACCACGCCGGCTTTTGAGTTTGATAATTATGATTTTCTTGACTGGTCTGATTATTTGAGAATTCTGATGGTTCTGACGATCAGCAATTTGTTGGTGCTGATACTGAGCAGGGGCAGTGAGATGCTGTGGACACCTCAAAGGTCCTGGATCACCTTTTTTTGGCAGTTTCTCCCCCAGAGGAGGCTCCTCCGCAAAAGGGGGAGTTCTTTGGGACTTCGAAGCAGTGCTTGGAATTCCCAAATCAAAAGCACTTAGATAACATTATTCTTAAGGAATGGGAGAAGCCTACTCGGCTTCCAGGTATTCCTCAGGGTTGGGATAAGAAATATCCCTTTCCGGTGGACGTGGTAAAACGATGGTCGTCCCCTCTCGAGTTGAATGCCCTGGTGCTCGGGTTATCTAATACTTCTATTTTTGCATTCTCCTGACTCCACCACTCTCAAAGATGGTGAGGACAAACGCATTGATCAGATGGCTTGCCACGCTTTTGCTAATGTCGGTTCAGCCTTGCGGTCTGTTTGTGCTTCGGCGCTTATGGCGGTGGCTACCAAGTCTGTTGTTAGGGACCTGTTGAGTACTTCCAGGCTTGACCCGGCCAGTGATGAGTTTGCCGCCCTTAAGCGGTTTGAATTGTTCATGTGTTTTGTGCTAGCCACCCTGGATGATGCCATGGTTATGTGTGGTAGAACCTCGGCCTTGCTCGGCCTCGGTGTGGTTGCGCCAGTGGGTGGCTGACTTTGTGGCCAAGAAGTCGCCTACAGCACTTCCCTTTGTGGGGTTGCGGCTTTTTGGAGAAAGATTAGATTCAGTCACGAAAGGAGGGAAGTTAACTCGGCGTAAGAGGCAACGTCGTCCCGTTCGGGGGGCGGCCTCCTTTAACCCTTCCTTTCGTGGTGCCAGGTGATTCCTGGAATAGAGGCAAAGGACGTGCCCGTCCAGGTCACAATTGGAGCTCCAAACCCAAGCCCGTTGCCAAGCCAGCTCAGCAATGAGGGGGCGCACTCACCCTTGCGGGTGGGGGGACGGCTGCGACACTTCTTCCAGGTCTGGGACCAGGAGGTCTCAGACAAATGGATTCTGGAAGTGGTGTCTTCCGGTTACAAGCTGGAATTCGAGATCCGGCCTCCTCCCAGATTCTTCAGGTCGGGTGCCTTCGGATCCACTGGCCGCACAGGGGCTCCAGACGGCAGTAAGTTATCTGCTGGACATGGCTGTCATTTGCCCAGTGCCTTCCACGGAAAGGGGCTTGGGCTTCTATTCCAATCTATTCACGGTGCCCATGAAGGACGGCTCCGTTCGACCCATTTTGGATCTGAAACTCCTCAATTGGTTTATGCGCTTCAGGAAGTTTCGCATGGAAACCCTGTGTTCCGCCGTCGATTCTCTTCATCAGGGGGGCTTCATGACGTCCATAGACATCAAGGATGCATATCTGCATGTACCTATCTTTCCGGCACACCAGAGATTCCTCAGGTTCGTGGTGGGAGATCAGCATTTTCAGTTTGTGGCCCTTCCATTCGGGCTTACCTCGGCTCCAAGGGTGTTCACCAAGGTACTGGCGGGGGTGATGGCCCTCATCAGAGTCCAGGGCATTCGCATTGTACCATATCTGGACGACCTTCTCATTTTGGCTTCCTCTCTCAGCCAAGCGGAGCTAGACACTAGAGTTGTTGTATCCACGCTGGAGAGGTTCGGCTGGGTGATCAACTATCCCAAGTCCTCCCTCTCCCCATCCAGGGAGGTTTCATTTCTGGGCATGACTCTGGATGCCTTTCAGGCCAGGGTGTTCTTTCCTCAGCCCAAGATTCTTCTGATTCAAGATTTGATTCGGCTTCTACTATCCAATCCTCGCCCGTCTATCCGGCTAGGGATGAGATTGGTAGGTTTGATGGTGGCTTCCTTTGAGGCAGTCCCTTTTGCCCAGTTTCACATGAGGACGCTTCAGCTCAATCTTCTAGCGACTTGGGACAGGTGTCCGCTGTCATTAGATCTTCATCTTGTCTGCTGTCTCCCCGGGCTCAGCAGTCCCTTCAGTAGTGGCTAGTGTCAAGCAATCTGTTGAAGGGCAGATCCTTTCTGGCCCCTCGTTGGGAAACGGTCACCACAGACGGCAGCCTGTCGGACTGGGGGAGCTTCTGGAGGGAACCTCAGTTCCAGGGGTTATGGGGGCCTCAGGAGGCTCATACCCCCATCAACGTTTTGGAGCTGTGGACCATTTGGTTGGTTCTGTCTCGCTTGACTCTTCTCTTGCAGGGATTGCCAGTTCAAGTCCGATCGAACAGTCGGACGGCGGTCGCTTTCATCAATCACCAAGTCATTCCAGTCCCTTTGTCACAAGTACTTTGAAAGGAAACCGCCAGGGCAGAAACCTGCCCTTTCAAAGGTCTTTTGCCCTTCATCCCCTGGTTAAGACATTTTTCCAGGGGGTTACTCATGTGCGGCCTCCTAGAAAGCCCTTGCTGCCGGTTTGGTATTTAAACTATCCAGGCTCTCCAGGGGCCTCCTTTTGAGCCGCTGCATGATATTGCTCTTTCTCTGCTCACTCAGAAAGTTGCTTTTTTGGTGGCTATTACCTCTGTTCGGCGTGTCTCTGAGTTGGCGGCTTTGTCCATTCAGGCTCCTTACTTTGAGAGGCACCTGGACAAGGTAGTTTTCCGCTTTAAGCCGGATTTCCTTCCTAAGGTGGTTTCGGCCTTCCACCTCAATCAGGATGTAGTTCTCCCTTCCTTGTGTCCTAAGCCTAGCAAGGACAAGGAGAGGACCTTACATCCTTTGGATGTGGTTCGCTGTGTGAAGTATTATTTGGTGGCTACTTCTCCTTTTCGTAAGACAGACGCCTTTTTCGTGGTGCCTTCCGGGCCCATGAAAGGTTTGGCGCCCGCTAAGTCCTCCATTAGTAAATGGATTCGACAGGCTGTTGTTGATCCATATTCTGCCAAGGGGAAGGTTCCCCCTTTTCGTGTTACTGCTCATTCTACTCGTGCTGTTGGAGCATCTTGGGCTTTTCAGCATCAGGCTTCTGTTGAACAAGTTTGCAAGGCTGCTACTTGGTCTTCCGTTCATACTTTTTCTAAATTTTATAAGGTTGATGTGTGGGCCTCAGCGGATGCTGTTTTTGGCCGCAAAGTTCTGCAAGCTGCAGTAGTTTAAGTTTGCATTATTGCCTATTTGGATCCCCACCCATTATGGACACTGCTATTGGATGTCCCAAGTGTCATGAATATTCGGAAGCGGGGTGTGTGACATACTGGGAATAATACCATTTTGTGATTACTCACCTGTAAAATGGTTATTACAAGTATGTCACACACCCCGCTTCATCCCGCCCTTTTTTGGTTTCTTGGATCCTTTATATGGTGAACCTTTTTCTTTGCTGTTTACATTTGGCTCTTCCTGGTCCCTTTACTGCTGTCTTATACTGGGGAATGGTGGGAGGTCCCAGGTATTTATGGGCCGGGAGGGGCTCCTTTTTTTCATGTTATCCCTGCAAGATCGTCCTCTACAGGACAGTTACCCAAGTGTCATGAATATTCGGAAGCGGGGTGTGTGACATACTTGTAATAACCATTTTACAGGTGAGTAATCACAAAATTGTATTTTTAGGCTAATATCCCTGGATGAGTTGGATATGGGGCCCAAAAAGTTTTGGTTACCCCAAAGTTCTTTTGTACAAACTGCACACCCTAAACAAGCCCTCCCAGCATATAGTCAGGACTGAAAAAGAAATAGCGGCAAGGGGTTGAGGGATACCCGGTAAAACTCTTTTTGTTTGGTTCAGTTATACAATGTGGTCCACATAATTATGCAATTTGAACTAAAATGCCATATAGATATACATTTTTGTTTTCCAATGAAATCAGACTTTCACTCTGAGCAAGAGCATATCTTATATGTTTCCTCCTCCCTGTACATGCAGATTGCCCACATTAACCCTTTAACCGCCAGCCTACCTGAGTTTTTGTTACGCTTTGTTGCCAGACCATTTTTCACTATTTTGCACTATGCATGTTCAACTGTGATTTCTGAAGGGATTTCCAGGGATTTCCCAGATAAATTATATATTGTTTTTTTAAGCAGAGTCTGGGCTTTAACATGAAATGTCTTGTTTGTCATTTTTTAAGTGTATTCTTAATATTTTGAGGTGAGATATGTGCAAAAAAAATAAAAAAAATATATTTTTTACAATATGTAGTGTTCTTTTGTAATAAAAAATGTAAGTTTGTCAATAAAATTGACAATTGCGTGTGAAATCCCAATTTCTCCTGGTTACAACGGCACCACATATGTATTGGTAGACACCCTTTCCTGCCCAGGAGACTACCCCAAACTGAAACAGCGCTTTAAGAGATTTTCAGATCAAATACAGCTATGCTAAGCGCTATGTGCACCTTGCAGTTTTTCAATAAAAACAACCCTTTACTTTTGAAATACCCCCAACAAACTATATATTCTCTGGAAGTACACACCTCAAGCTTTTTAGGCATACCAGGCTTGTTGATGTTGCCACAGTTTTCTGGAAGTTCTCCCTCAATGTATTCTTTGGTTACACAGAGCTTCCCTAAAAAAGGATAAAAAAGCAGAATCAAAGCCACATTTTTCTAAAGAAAACTAGATACAAACAAGAACAAACAAGTTAATATAAAAAAGCAACATCCCCCGAACAGAACGATACCCAACATGCATAGCTACTGTCAAGGGAAGAGTTGCCAAACACCCCAAAGTAAAGCTTGTGCACAACGATAATTTTGCTTGAAAATTTCAGCTCTGCAGACAAAGTGGCACCTTGCGCTTTTTCTACCAAAACAACCCTTTACATTTGGAATACCCACTACAAACCATATATTTCCTGAAAGTACACATGATAAGCTTTCTAAGCATACCCAGCATGTTGTAGTGGGCCCATCTTTCTGGAAGTAATCCTTCAAAGAATTCGTTGGTCGCACAGGTTTTCCTTAAAAAATGTATAATAAAGCAGAATAAAAAATGAGTTTTCCTAAAATATCAATATGCAAACAAGAAAAAGCAAGCTAAATCTGAAAGCGCAAAATCCCTCGAGCAGAACGATACCCAACATGCATAGGTACTACTAACCCAACATGCATAGGTACTACTAAGCCTTTTAACTGCCAGCCTACTTGAGGCTTTGTCACCCTCTCTTGACAGGACATTTTTCACAATTTTGCGCTATGCTTAACTGTGATTTTTGCAGGAATTTCCAGGAAAATCATATATTTTATTTTTGCGGCAGAGTTTAGGCTTTAACATGAAATGTCTTGTTTGTAATTTTTTTACTGTTTTTTTTAAATATTTTTGAGTAAATTAAACAAAACAAAATACATTTTTTTTTAGAAAATTGTCTCCTTTATTTCAAATAAAACGTGTTTTATTAAAGAAAACCATATTGCATGTGAAAGCCCCATTTCTCCCGATTACAACGGTACCATATATGTATCGGTAGCCCCCTGTTACTGTTCAGAAGGCCCCCCCAAACTGAAAAAACACTTTATAACATGTAAAAATAAAATACAACTACAATCCACACTATAAAGGGTTAAATCAAGAACAAAAATTGGTGTGGGGTTCCCTTTCCCGGGGGGGAGGTAACCCCCATTTTTTTTATTTTAAGGGTTAAAACCCCTTAAAAATTCCCATAAAAAATGACATGGGGCCCCCCCTATCCAGCATAACCAGCCCAGGGATCAGCTATGCAGGGCTTGTAGAACAGGGCGCAGGGGCCAGCTTTGGTGGCCCCCCGCCCTGCCAAGTACAAGCCCGCACCACCTAAATCAGCCCGGGCCCTTCTGCCCCCCCTGGGCTTCGGGGAGGCAGGTAATAGGGGGGCCGGGGTTAATGGCAAGTCACCTGCTAGCCGCAGGTGACTTGACAGCCCCCCAGCCTTGTGAACTGGTACAGGGGTCCCATGGACTCCTTACAAGTTCACAATGGGTTAAAGTGGACCAACACCCAGGGCTGATCGGCCCCAGAATCTATTAGATTCCTGGACCGTTCTATTCCCTCCTCCCGGGGCATCCAAAATTGGGATGCCCCTCTGTGTGAAACCCCCCGGAACACCTGCTACCACTTACTTGTATCCGGTCCTACGGCGCATGCGCGGGCCGCCAGCGCGCTCAGAGCGTCTGAGCTTAGATGTCTCTTAGCTCACAAAGGGTTAACTGTAAAAAAAAAAAAAAAAAAAGACCACACACAAAATGATTTTCTTAAAAAAAAAACTGTACTTCCGATTGTAAGCTCTTGTCCCTCGCCGCTCTGATGACAGATGCCGGTGATCGGCATCCAGAGAAGGGGAAGGCAGGAGATCAGAGGATCTCCTGCCACCTCCTTCTCCGGGCACCGATCACCGGCATCTGACAGCTGAGAATGCTGAAGCCAGTGATCGGGGCCGTGATGACGTCATTAGCCCCGCCCCCAAGCGGCAAGATGGCGGTCGCCATCGAGGAGGAAAGGGGAGAGAGCCTCTCCTGAAGATCCGTAAGTCCTGGGGGGGGATCGGAGGCCCCCCAGGCGAAGAGGAGGGTCGGCGGGAGCCAGCGCACACGCAGGTAAGTAAATGTCATTTTTATTTATTTTTTTTTTTACAGGAAAGCCAGTGGCAGCTGAAACGGGGGGGGGACCCTATTCCGGGCCCTCCCCTGCAGCCGGAGGAGGTCCGACGGACGATCGGAGCGCACCATCTTAAAGAGGAGACCTGGCCGAATCAAATGGGGGGGTCAAGTGAGTGTCTTTTTTTTTTTTTTTTTTGCCAGTTAGCAGGGGGGAAAGCCAGGTACGTAAAATTTACGTAGCTGGCGTTTAACGACAGGAGAAGCAGCTACGTGAATTTTACGTAGCTGGCGTTTAAAGGGTTAAAACTCATCCTACCTTCATCTACTACATGTTATGAGCCTTTAAACATCCAAGCTCATGGAGCGTCAGGCAGCCTGCAAACAGGAAGTGTCTGCTGACTATGCCGCTCTGCATAGTGGGATTGCTATCCTCCTTCTGACCCCAGCTCTGCTCTGTCTGTGCAAAGCACAGCTTTAACCCCGCCCCTCTGTGCTTTACCCTGCTGCCCTCTCCTCAGTATGTGTGATGCTTCTTAGGCAAGATGGGGACGCCCATATCCTAAAGTCCTGAACAGAGTTGCAGCCCAGCGAGGGAAAGAATAAAAAGGGCCAAAGTTCCTAAAATATGTACATTTTAGATAATGGGGATATTTTTTTAAGGGTTTGGGCTTTTCATGAAATGATGCTGAAGGTCCGCTTTAAGCAAAGGAAGATGATGGCGCCATATAAATAAACAATAATAATGAATGGTATTTTGTCTAAAGGCTCTTTGGGTAATCAACATCCTGTGATAATTCGTTTGCCAGATGAATCCAATTAAAGAAAAAAGTAAAACATTCCACTGTTTCCACCAATTTCCTAGTTTAGAGCACAGACTGGTTTGTGCATATAAAGGAATAATGAGGAAAGTTTCTGCCAGACAGTTTCATTGGATTAACCTCCCTGGCGGTGTTCCCGAGCGTGACTCGGGGTTAATTTTCGCTGCAAGTAGCGGTAACCCCGAGTCACGCTCGGGGTAGATTAGGCAGAGGAGCAGAGTCTGGCAGCGGAGTCTCCTTACCTTTTCCTTGCGATCCAGCGATGTCCCCGCTGTGATCGCCGGTGAGAGCCCCGGCAGATGCGTCCCTCTGACTTCCTGGTTCCGTCTCTGTGAGCCGCAGAGGCTCATGGGGGCGGAACTGGGTGGCAGATTCAAATGTAAAAGTGAAACACACAAAGTCAAGTGATACAGTGAAATCCTGTGAGATTACACTGTATCACCTCAGATTTGACACTGTAACACCTCATATTTGCCCTTTGATCATCCTACACTGCCCTGCCTGCCCTTTTTCTGCCCATAAAATAAATTTTTTACCATGGCATCAAAGCGTCACTTTAGCATCTCCAAAGCGGTTTTGGATCAGATAAGTGACAGCGGCAGCGACACAGAGCCCCTCGCAGAAATGAGCGATAGCGATTCATGGCAAGATTCGTCATCTGACTCTGACACTGACCACAGAAGTGGCGACAGCGACAATTCTGCACCCGAGCTCAGTGATGTGCGCACTTGGTGCCCAATTGATTGCGGTATGGATGAGGTACCGCCGCCAAGATTTCCGTTTACTGGATCACCTGGGATGAAGGTAGACGTTGAGCACAATGATCCTTTGGCGTACCTAAAATTATTTCTCACAGATGACATCATTGAAAAGATTGTCACGGAGACAAATCGCTACAACGAGCAGCAATCCGCAACTCTGCATAGCAAGTTTTCCAGGAACAGAAAATGGGAATCGGTGACTAAAGAGGACATCTGGAAGTTCCTGGGGCTAATACTTCTTTCTGGGGTGGTGGGGAAACCCCTGCAGAAATGGTACTGGACTACCAATAAATTGCTGGCAACCCCATTTTTTGGCACCATCATGTCCGAGTGCCGATTTTCCCTCATAATGAAGAATTTGCACTTCACCAACAATGAGGAATTTGATGAAGCCACACATCCAGCGCCAAAACTCAAGAAGATCTGGGAAGTATACCAAATGATCATAAAAAAGCAGTCCTATGTGCCAGATAGAGACATCAGCATTGATGAAAGTCTGATGGCTTACAAGGGACGCCTCAGCTGGATTCAATACATCGCATCCAAGAGAGCACGGTTTGGAATAAAATCCTATATGCTCTGCGAGTCTGCCACTGGCTATATATGGAATTCCGTCATATACACCGGTAAAGGAACACAATTCAACCCCAGGTACAGCGGCTATGGGATGGCAACGTCATCAGTCCTCACACTGCTTGAGCCATTGCTGAATCAGGGGTATTGTGTGACAACGGACAACTTTTACACATCGCCTGAGCTGTACGAGTTTCTGCTAAAACACAAGACTGATGGATATGGAACCGTTAGGGCCAACCGACGTGACCTGACATCTATGTTTGCCAAGAAAAAACTGAAAACAGGAGAAATGGTTTCCTGGCAGAAAGGAAAGATGATGGCAATGCGTTGGCGTGACAAAAAAGACGTGTGCCTAATGAGTACAGTGCATAACACCTCCACTGTTATGGTCCACACAAGAGGTGGGAAAGATGTCATGAAGCCACAACTTGTGATTGACTACAACAACACCATGGGAGGAATCGATAGAGCCGATCAGGCGATGACATTTTATCCGGCTATGCGGAAACAACAAAAAAAATATTACCAAAAAATCTTCAGGCATCTCCTGGAACAATGCCTCTGGAATGCCTATACACTGCACAGAGGAAAGAGTGACAAGCCTCTTGTTCATTCTGACTCTATCTGGAAGGTGGCGGAGCGCATTTTTGTGAACTACCAAACGCCATCAGTGGCCGTGAACAGATCTGGACGTTGTCAACCCAGAACGCCTGACTGGTCGTCACTTTATGGATTACATCCCGCCAACCGCAAAAAAGGCAGCACCTACAAGGATGTGCGTAGTTTGCTGCTCAAAGCGAGATGGCAATGGAAAAAAAATCAGAAAGGAAACCAGGTTCCATTGCCCTGATTGTGACGTCGGTCTATGTGCAGTCCCATGTTTCAAAATTTACCACACCCAGGATTTTTACTGAATTTTCTTTGTTTGACAAATGTCATTATTTATTACATTATTGAATAAAATTATATTATTTATTAGATTATAATTCATGATTTTATGTTTCGAACTTTATCACATCTGGGAGGTCTACTAGAGTCTTCTATGGTCAGGTTTAAGTAAGTAATTACTAAGAATTGCAGGCCTACAATACATAACACCAAATTTCCATACAATAAAACAAAACGCTTTTGGTACAAAATTCCAGACATAATCATAATGCCAGGGAGGTTAAGAGAGCAGATGCTAAAATGCCATTACAAAGCAGCAAACAGGTACTTGAAGCTGCAGGTGTCCCTGGAATTGTGCGACCCTGAAGGTGTATGATCTTGTAGTTGTGCACAAACCTGCTATGCGCCCACCCCCAGAGCTCGCAATCAAAAGGTGCCCTGGGGGCACCTAGTCGGCCGGCTCTGGCGTCTTTTTATACTCCATGACCAGCGTAGATGGAAATGAGGTCTTAACCCATAAGCACTAGAAACTTCAGTTTAGTCTTCTTATAACAGTATCTTTTAGCCTTTTTATAGAGCTCTAGATTTCTAACTGGTGATAAGATGATACGATTCCATGCACAGGACTTGGTGCTTGCTGTATTTGTTATATTTACAGTTTAATTCACAAGTTTTTCTTATGCAACATTATGGTTCAGCAAAATTAATTTTTGGGCATCTTCAAAAATACCTGCCTCTCACTGTTATATATGAAGGCTAAGATGGAATTAGCCTTCAGAAGGCTGAAGCCTGAGAGGGAATTAGCCTTCAGTTTTTATAGTGTCCCATTAGGAGACCTAATGTCCTGTGCATCCATGTTGTACATGGCTGCTCACTCCCCTGCACTCTCCATAGCCCCTTTCTTTCTTCAGTGCCCGTTGCTTAAGTTTTAGGTCCACCCTTCAGCAGAAGGCAGGCACTTTAAAATTCAGTGAACTTGGCCATATTTTACACAGAAGTAATGTCCTGGTAACTCTGTCCACTCTTCCTTGGGGCAAAGGTCGGTCATCTTTCACCAATTTTTTTTGCCTTCCTTGTGATCAAGGTGAATCTGACATTATGAGATGATTTCTTGCCCCAAGCTCTTGTGTAGAAGGAGATACCATATGTCGGGCAATTAAAAACATTCCCAAATGCCTTCCTACTCTCTGAGACAAGTAATTTCTCTTCTCAAGGAAGATAGGGCAGAGAGTCTCTAGGTATTCCAAGTTCTCCTTTAGAACAAGTTCCTCGGGTTAACCCTAACCCAAGCAAGTCTCTGGTATGGGACCAGTGGGGTATTTTTTTTTTTTTTTACTACTACTAAAAAGTCTGCAGTGGAAGCTTCACCTCTCTATTGGAATTGCAGACACTCTTTATCCTCCCCCAGCTTAACACTAACACACACACACACACACACACACACACACACACACACACACACACACACACACACTTTCACTTACTCTTCCCTTGATAAGCAGCAAGTTGAAAATACCAGACAACACTTTTTTCAACATGTTGGTTGGATTTGCATCTTTATGGCCCATTTCCACAGAGCGATTTGTATACAGTTGATAATTGATCCACGGAAATGCCTGCAAAGATCAATGAGAATTTGTACAGCATTGTATCATTTTGGCTTACTATCGCATTACTACCGCATGTGGAAACAAAAAACTAATACAAATAGGACATATATAATCACTTTAATGAACTGACAAATTGTCCATGTCCAAATGCAAGCTGAGATACTTTATATCTACCTTAGAACACAAGCTCTATTATTATATTGAAGATTTCATGATAGGATTGTTTACTCGGTAAAACAGACTTTTATCTCTGCTTCATCTTCTTCTTTTTTTTTTTTTTTTTGTCTTGTTAACCCTTTAAGTGCCAGCCTACCTAGATTTTTGTTACACTGTTGCCAGACTACTTTTCACTTTTTTGCGCTACACATGTTCAACCTTGATTTTTGAAGGGATTTCCAGGGATTTTCCAGGAAAATTATATATTGTTTTTTTCAGCAGAGTCTGGGCTTCAACATGAAATGTCTTGTTTGGCCTTTTTTTTAGTGTATTCTCAATACTTTTGGGTGAAATACCGTATTTTTCGCCCCCATAAGACGCACCTAGGATTTGGGGGAAGAAAATAAGAAAAAAAATATTTTAAACCAAAAACGCACCATTACAGACAGTGTGGCATTCCCCTATCCCATTCCCATAGGCCGTGTGGGATGCCCCCATTCTATAGACAGTGTAGCATGCCCCCATCCCATTCCCCGTATACCCAGTGTGGCATCCCCCCCCTCCCATTCCCCATATACCCATTGGCTGTGTGGCATCCCCCTCTCCCCCCATTAGTATAGGCTGTGTGGCATCCCTCTCTCCCCATTCCCATAGGCAGTGTGGCATCCCCCTCCCTCCATTAGCATAGGCTGTATTTGGTTTCCCCCCCCCCATTATTATAGGCTGTGTGGCATCCCCCTCCCCCCATTAGTATAGGCTGTGTGGCATCCCCCTCCCCCCATTAGTATAGGCTGTGTGACATCCCTCTCTCCCCATTCCCATAGGCTGTGTGGCATCCCCCTCTCCCCATTCCCATAGGCTGTGTGGCATCCACCTCTCCCCCCATTCCCATTGGCTGTGTGGCATCCCCCTCCCCCCATTAGTATAGGCTGTGTGGCATCCCCCTCCCCCCATTAGTATAGGCTGTGTGGCATCCCCCTCTCCCCATTCCCATTGGCTGTGTGGCATCCCCCCTCCCCCCATTAGTATAGGCTGTGTGGAATCCCTCTCTCCCCATTCCCATAGGCAGTGTGGCATCCCCCTCCCCCCATTAGCATAGGCTGTGTGGCATCCCCCTCCCCCCCATTAGTATAGGCTGTGTGGCATCCCCCTCCCCCCCATTAGTATAGGCTGTGTGGCATCCCCCTCTCCCCCCATTAGTATAGGCTGTGTGGCATCCCTCTCTCCCCATTCCCATAGGCAGTGTGGCATCCCCCTCCCCCCATTAGTATAGGCTGTGTGGCATCCCCCTCTCCCCCCATTAGTATAGGCTGTGTGGCATCCCTCTCTCCCCATTCCCATAGGCAGTGTGGCATCCCCCTCCCCCCATTAGCATAGGCTGTGTGGCATCCCCCTCTCCCCCCATTAGTATAGGCTATGTGGCATCCCTCTCTCCCCATTCCCATAGGCAGTGTGGCATCCCCCTCCCCCCATTAGCATAGGCTGTGGGGCATCCCCCTCCCCCCATTAGCATAGGCTGTGTGGCATCCCCCTCCCCCATTAGTATAGGCTGTGTGGCATCCCCCTCCCCCCCCATTCCCATAGGCTGTGTGGCATCCCCCATTCCCATAGGCTGTGTGGCATCCCCCTCTCCCCATTCCCATAGGCTGTGTGGCATCCCCCTCCCCCCATTCCCATAGGCTGTGTGGCATCCCCCTCCCCCCATTAGTATAGGCTGTGTGGCATCCCCCTCCCACCATTAGTATAGGCTGTGTGGCATCCCCCTCCCCCCCATTAGTATAGGCTGTGTGGCATCCCCCTCTCCCCCCATTAGTATAGGCTGTGTGGCATCCCTCTCTCCCCATTCCCATAGGCAGTGTGGCATCCCCCTCCCCCCATTAGCATAGGCTGTGTGGCATCCCCCTCTCCCCCCATTAGTATAGGCTATGTGGCATCCCTCTCTCCCCATTCCCATAGGCAGTGTGGCATCCCCCTCCCCCCATTAGCATAGGCTGTGGGGCATCCCCCTCCTCCTATTAGCATAGGCTGTGTGGCATCCCCCTCTCCCCCCATTAGTATAGGCTATGTATCATCCCTCTCTCCCCATTCCCATAGGCAGTGTGGCATCCCCCTCCCCCCATTAGCATTGGCTGTGGGGCATCCCCCTCCCCCCATTAGCATAGGCTGTGTGGCATCCCCCTCCCCCATTAGTATAGGCTGTGTGGCATCCCTCTCTCCCCATTCCCATAGGCTGTGTGGCATCCCCCTCTCCCCATTCCCATAGGCTGTGTGGCATCCCCCTCCCCCCATTAGTATAGGCTGTGTGACATCCCCCTCCCCCCATTAGTATAGGCTGTGTGGCATCCCCCTCCCCCCCATTAGTATAGGCTGTGTGGCATCCCCCTCTCCCCCCATTAGTATAGGCTGTGTGGCATCCCTCTCTCTCCCCATTCCCATAGGCAGTGTGGCATCCCTCTCCCCCCATTAGCATAGGCTGTGTGGCATCCCCCTCTCCCCCCATTAGTATAGGCTATGTGGCATCCCTCTCTCCCCATTCCCATAGGCAGTGTGGCATCCCCCTCCCCCCATTAGCATAGGCTGTGGGGCATCCCCCTCCCCCCATTAGCATAGGCTGTGTGGCATCCCCCTCTCCGCCCATTAGCATAGGCTGTGTGGCATCCCCCTCTCCCCCCATTAGTATAGGCTATGTGGCATCCCTCTCTCCCCATTCCCATAGGCAGTGTGGCATCCCCCTCCCCCCATTAGCATAGGCTGTGGGGCATCCCCCTCCCCCCATTAGCATAGGCTGTGTGGCATCCCCCTCCTCCATTAGTATAGGCTGTGTGGCATCCCTCTCTCCCCATTCCCATAGGCTGTGTGGCATCCCCCTCTCTCCATATCCATAGGCCGTGTGGCATCCCCCTCCCCCCCCATTCCCATAGGCTGTGTGGCATCCCCCATTCCCATAGGCTGTGTGGCATCCCCCTCTCCCCATTCCCATAGGCTGTGTGGCATCCCCCTCCCCCCATTCCCATAGGCTGTGTGGCATCCCCCTCCCCCCATTAGTATAGGCTGTGTGGCATCCCCCTTCCCCTCATTAGTATAGGCTGTGTGGCATCCCCCTCCCCCCATTAGTATAGGCTGTGTGGCCCCTCTCCCCCCATTCCCACCCCCTTCCCCCATTAGTATAGGCAGGCGCCATGTATATAAAAAAAAAAGTTAAACTCACCTGTCCGCTGACACCGCGCGCTGAGCGTCCGGCTCCGTGAATGGGGTGGGCATGGCCTGCGCCGCAGTGTCGGCGCAGGCCACGCCCACCCCATCCACGAGCTGGCTCTGTCCCGGCCCCGCCGCTGCGATCGCTGTCTTTTCAGGCAGCGATGACAGCGGTGGGGCCAGAGAAAAAGCCCCTGCCGCTCCTCCATCTGCTGTTCCTGGGCACATGCGAGCACGAAGGTCCGGGCAGCGGGTGGGCGTGGCCTGCACCGGTGCAGGCCACGCCCACCCACTGCCCGGACCTTCGTGCTCGCGTGTGCTCTGAGCCCGGAAGAGGCAGCAGATGGAGGAGCGGCGGGGGCTCTGTCTCTGGCCCCGCCGCTGTCATCGCTGACTGAAAAGACAGCGACCGCAGCGGCGGGACCGGGACAGAGTCCCCGCCGCTCCTCTGGCCTCTCGCAGTGTGGCAGACAATGCCGGAGCGCCGGGAACGGGTCAGTTTTTTTTATTTATTTTTTTTTGTTTTACATTCGCCCGATAAGGCGCACGGACATTTTCCCCCCACTTTTGGGGAAAAATAAGTGCGTCTTATAGGGCGAAAAATATGGTATGTGCAATTTGTAGTATTTTTTTGTAATAAAAAATGTAATTTTGTTAATAAAATCTTATTGTGTGTGAAAGCCTTATTTCTCCCGGTTACAACGGTACCACATATGTATTGGTAGACACCCTTTCCTGCCCAGGAGACTCCCCCAAACTGAAACAGCAGTTTAGGAGATTTCAGATAGGGTACAACTATGCAATATGATTGCATAGTTGTAAGGGGTTAATTTAAAAAAAAATGGCATAGGGTCCCCCCTCCTGGGGGGGGGGGGGCTCATTTTTTTTTTGAACTTTAAGGGTTAAAAACCCTTAAAATCCCCCCCAAAAATGATGTATGGTCCCCCTTACCCAGCATTACCGACCCAGACCAGCTATGGGGGCTTGTAGAACAGGGCGTTGGTGGCCCCTGGGCCTGCAGGCTACTAGCCCACATAGCCACTAAGTGGCCCGGGCCCTTCTGCCCCCCCCCCCCGGCCGTTGGGGAGGCAGGTAATGGGGGGGCTGGGGGTTATGGCAAGTCACCCGCTAGCCACAGGTGATTGCCAGCTGCAGAGCCTTGTGAACTGGTATAAGGGGTCTCATGGACCCCTTGCCAGTTCACAAATAATTTAAAGTAAAAAGGACACGAGACAAAAAAATTGTATTCTTTTTTTCACTTTTATACTTACCTCCCATCCAGTGTCCCGCGCCGCTGCAGATGACAGTTGTCGGTAGTGATCGGAGCAGGACGGGTGGGAGGCAGGGGATCAGAGCCTCCCTGCCTCCCACCCTTCCTGTTCCAATCACTACCGACAACTGACAGATCGGTGCCCGAGTGCCGGTATACGAGGAGCAGGATGATGTCATCCCGCTCCTCCCACAAGTGGGCGGGGCCAGCGCAGGCCGAAGAGGATGGTGGGTCCTCACCTGAAGAGTGGCAAGTCCAGGGGGGGATCGGAGCCCCCCGCGGTGAAGACATCGGAGGAGAGATCGGGCTGTCAGGTGAGTTTGTGTCGGGAGGGGGTGGGCTATTCCGGGCCCCCTCCTGAAGATCAGACGCCCGGGGGCGAAAATCAAACAGATCCTTGAAGAGAATCGCTGGCACTTTCAAATGAGGGGTCAGGTAAGTCTGTATCTTTTTTACTTTTTTTTTTTATGGGCCTCTAAATTCAGCTATGTGAGTCTCACGTAGCTGGCACTTAACGGTTGGAGAGGCAACTACGTGAGACTCACGTAGCTGGCACTAGAAGGGTTAAAGGACCTGTATCGTGAATACTTGTATTAAAGGAATAAACGATTAGGTAGTCACTTAGAACCTCTTAATATGTATATCAAATATATAGCCATAGCAAATGACAAAAATGTCTTACTTGTATTTTAAGAAATATAAAGTGAAGGGTTCTGCACATTGGCCGTTATGGTGTGTTCTTTGTGGGGAATTCTGACCACTGCCTGTTCTGGGGTTCTGTAGGGGGGTTCTGCATTTTACCTGTTCTGGTGTTCTTTGAGGGGGTATTCTACCCCCAATGCCGATTATGGGGGGGGGGGGGGGGGGGGGGGGACCTTCCAGGTGATTCTGTCCCACTGCCTGTTATGGGTTTGTTGGGGGGGCTGATCTGCACACTGTCAGTAGTTTTTTGGTGGTGGGGGGAAACTGCCACACTGCCTGCTATTGGGTTTTTATTATTTTCGACTAAAACCCTAGGTGGTCTTACAGTGTGAAAAATGTGTTAGAAGAATGTGCCCATCACTCAACACAGACAACCCCCTATGCTGAATCCATTCACTGATACTTGAATAATTGTGGTGGGGGGGGGGGGGGCGCGCAAGGCATTGGTACACACTCTGTCTTTGCTGACATTTCTCCTCCGCTACGGCTGTCTGTGATATTGAGTACGTGCAGCTGCTGGCATGCTGAGGAGGTGAGTGTGAGATCTCTTTCAGTGCTCACCTCACTGTTCCCCCAAAGAAGAGAATAGTGTCACCCGTCACCTACAACATTTTAAAAAGGCAAATGGCATTGTAGCAAATATATGATTTTTCTTTTTTGTTGACGCATTTTAATTGGACAACACTTATTGTATTTTATGGCCATATTTGATGGGTTATGTTAACACCCTAAAAGATTGTAATACAGCTCCCCTAAACCTGGGGTAATTTGTCTAGACAAAAAATATAGAGAAATTACTCTAGGTAAGTTCTTGGGTTACTGTTGTAAAGAGGTCAAGCACCCATTTGTGACAAAACTCCCATTTGTCGCCACCCCCCTCTGCACATGCCCTTACCATACCTTACCAGTACTTGCCAAACCCTGATGCGGCAGTCCCCTTGTTTGTGGTCTTCCTATAGGCTCTCAAAGTATTCAATACAGGAGAGGAAGCATTTAACTAGTAGAAGTCGTCTCTTTTCCTGTACTCATTATTACAAACTGACCATCCTGTCCTATCCCTATCTGAAGTTTTTTTTCGTAATCAGTGTACCCTGAGAACTGCCTAAGATCCAAGTGTATTGAATGAATACTTGATTTGGTGTCTAAACTTTGACATTGATTTTGATGTTACAATGAGATTACATTCAATATTCTACAAATCAATGTAATTCATGTAATTTTAACTCTTCCTTCCACAGTAGTTCATCGGATAACATCTGTGACACCTTTGAATCTCTCTCTGCTGTAGTGCTATAAGGAAGAAGTACAGTCAAAGTCAAGATGCTATATTAATTTCCCTTGCTGTTGTGCAAATCATTGTTCACCAAAATGTGTAACGGATTTTGCTGCTATCCATTTTCTCATAGTATCAGTCTAGGAAGGTTGCAGTTTGTAAATAATTTGCTTCATTTGATAAATATCTGTTTAGGATGGCTTTTACATTTAAAAAACAGTCTAGCATTGGTGTTTTAGCAAAATATTTGTGAAAATTTAGACTGCTGCATTATGTGCAATATAGTTAAGGTTTGCACATTTATACTAGCTGCAGATTCATACAGAATGTTTTAGAAGTTTTAGAAGACTTTTACTCTTGAATGTCTATGAAACAGTTTGTATTTGTCTCTGTCCAGTTCTCCAGTTCACTTTAGTCTCTAGTTTGACTGAATACATTTAATTGTTGTAACCTAACATCAGAAATGTGTTATTAAATATGTTGATTAGTTTTATCATCAATATGGTTTTGTAAGGTTTTTTTTTCTATTTTTTTTTAATGTGTTTTGTAAAAATTGACTGGAGCTGAGTAAGTTTTGCTCTTCAATCAAGGATGGGTTTCTGGGTCTGTGATCCCATTGCAAAAGCTTGGTATCACTTTCTGTCTCCATGACTAAACCATAGTAAGGAAAATAAATACTGGCCATTGAACATTTTTAATGTTGATCAACAATAATGCATTTTCTATTAAAGTAACCTCCTCCTTACAGATGTAGGCATTTAACATATTACACAAGCAATTGCACAGAACATAACTTGAAATGCGAATGCTCAGCTGTGAAGCCTGAGAAGCCCATACTTGCCATTTTCACGTTCCAAGCTGCCCAGCAATTCAGTGGCAGTCCAAGAAGGGATTGCAGAAGAGGGGAGTATGGGCTTCCCAGCTCAGAGGAACTCCAGTCACTTTTGACTTGGGTTCCCCTTGAACCTTTATCTGAGCTCCATGTACAGATGTAGCAAACAATCATTGATATCCTAAGTGATCACTAAGAAAGAATTTAACGTCCCCATTCAGGAAAAAAAAGAACTCACAGTCCCCCGGTGTACTTCCATCCCAGTCCAAAAGTATAACGTTTACTGTGACCTGAGCTCGAACCCTGCAGCATTCTCGCTTATTGGTGACCAGAATGACTGGCTGCCCCCCACCTGTCAAAGTGACTTGGTGGCAAGCATTATTATTATTTTGTCATCTTGATTTAACAAAGTAAGTTGGCTAAGCGAATATGGCTGCCTATCCCTCTCTGACAGAAAAATATATTTCAGAACCCAGAGGCCAGGAGGGCACGCTCTTCTAAAAAGATAAAATGTTGAAATAGTCGTAATCCTTTTTTTTACTTGTTAACAATATTTATTTATACACAGTACTAGTGTAGTAGCTGTAAAGAAGGTGCAGGCCACTGCATTCAGATAAAGCCGTTCAGATCTCTCTAGTAACATTGATGGAATTCTAAGAATACTTGCAGCTGACCCCACAAGCCTCAGGATGCAGTACAGCCCCTAACAACGGCCAGCCCTCATGGGAAATGTTCAGATATACAAGAAAAAAATAGTTGGATAATGCACACCAAATATGTAAAACAAAGGTGACTGCTACAAGCAGTCAGTTCTTTCACCTAAAGGGTCCAGAATGTCCTAAATATTTGAGCACTCACACAATGCAGAAATTGAGCATTGTTTTTCAAACCATCACTCTATGCATCGTTAATGCAACTTTTAGGAGTGCTCAAACATTTGAGACTTTATGCAGGTTCAGACATTGTTCAGGTATATATATATATATATATATGATTTGTGGTTGTGTGTTGCTATTTGGTTCATGGCAGCACTCATCTCAAGCTGGCAACATTGGGCCTAAAAATGGTGCTGACAAACCCTGGGGACCCCCGTCTTCTTGGTGGGTGAGTTCACAACCCCCAATCTCCGCAGCTAGCTTACCTATGATCAAGTGCCCGTTCGCCAGGGCGCTTTAAACGCCTTATCAGGCACTGTTGCCCCTAGGACTTTATAGCTCAAAGATTGTAAACTCACAGGGGTGAAGACGGATGAACTGAAGGTAGGACTGGGAGTTAAACACAGGTAAGTAGTCCTCATGACTAGTAGCTCTAACTGAGAAACATGGGAAGGATCAAAGGTCGAGCCAAGGGTCAAACTGGGTAGTCAGAGAGTTCATTGTACAAGGGATGAGACGGGTGCAGTTCAGGCAGCAGTCATGGAATGGTCAGGCAAGCTAGGTGGGCAACGATAATCAAAAAGGAGTCTCGGGAACAATCGCACCCAGCTATACAGTATCACGGGCAGAGTGAGCCAGAAACACTTTAATAGAGGGGGAGTGTACAGGATTGGTTGGAGAACACCAGGGCTCATTGATCCAGCTACAATGGACTGATTGCCCTTTTCATAATTAGGGCACATCTAACCTCTGGCAGCGCTGCATTCAGCATTGCCACCAGAGAGCATAAATCAGCTGTGCTCATGAGCGGCAGAGCACGAGCAGACGAGCGAGGGATGTGGTGGGGAGAGGAGGAAACAGAAGCACCCAGGACCACTCACTCGGAGGGGAACCCGGCCAGCCGTCTGAGGACACCGCGGGACCAGACCACAGGTAAGTATGTTGTGACACTAGAGAAAGAGAAGAAAGCCTAACCCACCACTTAGTGCCGGTGATTAACTGTACATATATGGTGAAAGTGATGCCCACCCCTGTTGTAAATTGGGCAGGTAGTGACTGGTTGATAAAATGGCCCCTAATAACGTTACTATAGAGTTATGTTAGGGTATAGTAGACCATCTCCCTAACATCGGGAAAAGAAATGGGGCTCATTGGATATCACCTCGTCTCAATAAACCATTCGTTTCCATCAATACAATACAATATCTTTTTATTGGATATAATAACATTAATAACATTGTTCCACTCCATATACAATTACAACGCATGGAATGGTTTACTTCAATAAAATACTACAATAAAACCACTGTTTAAATCACAGATTGAATAGTAAGTAGGAATCACATTGATTGAGCCTTGTCCTGCATGGCAAACTAGTTTCGCTATTTTTAAGCTTCATCAGTGCCTATCAGGAATATTTTCAATGCTCCTGCATCTGTAACAATACAGTATGAAATGCAAGAAAACATATTATAAACAACTATATTAATTTACAAACATTATTGGAAAAAACATATTCATATGAACATGAAAGTAGTACCTGTAAGTGCTTGAACAAACGCTTCAAGTCCATAGACGGATTTAGGAACCTCTTACTTGTGAACACTTTAATAGCAAGGTTTTGAAAATGGAGGGCTGAGGCAAACCAAGGAGTCAGCTCATATGGAGAGAATTGAGGGCCCAGATACTGGGGAATAATAGAATTACATAAATCATTGTGGCTCTACTGGCCAATATGAAAAATGGCTACCACCAAGTTCACCCTGTGCTGCTCAAGCTAAGATTCTGTTGGTTGGGCTGTGTGCAGTAACATGCCAGAGACTTCTATTGATGATTGAAGTATATTCTTATTAATTCCCAGTTACTAATTATAAAAAGCTGTTCTAAGACAATATATTGCTCATAGAATATCAAAAAAGTAGGGAGTGGGATGAAGCTCCACCCCTGGTATTTAATGAAAATATAGTGCTGTAAGCAAATTACCTGGGTTTAGTTGGTCAATGGTATGCACTCTGGCACTGCACCTCCGGGTGCCGATGGGCGCATTGTCGTGTCCGTTCTACCTATGTTGGAAGGTGCGGTAACAACGCCGCCACCAGTAGAATCGTCTCCCTCCAATGCGCCACGTGTGAGGCGTCCGCAGTTCCTCCCCGTCGCCACTGTGATGCGGCTGTGGAGGACGGGAGGAAACATGCTAGGCGCCTACATAACATCCGGCGGCTGGAGCGCAAAGCGCCGAGGATGTTGTGCTCGTGCGCATGCGCGCTCCAGCCGGGCGGAAGCGGCTTTGCACCCAGCCGCTTGTCCATGCTAATGCCCTGTTTAGCGGTCGCCATTTTAGTGAAGACCGCTCTGCCCGCTAAATTAACATCACGGTGGCCACCAAATAAGGTCACTATTTATTAACCTACAATTATAAAAAAAAAGGAAGAGGGAAAACCAGGCAGGTCCAACTACCTAATATTCAAAAGATACTTATATAGTGGTTTGATGTCGCTCTTAATATACAACGGGCCTTAACAGGTGAATGTCACTGTGGATAGTTGCATATAGATGAATATCTGAGAAGGGTCATACATACAGGTAACAATCATGCATGGCAAAATGCAGTGTAGCCCAAGAAATTTATACAGAATCTAGCTGAGCTGCGGGGGACCTTAAGGAAATGTATCATTTAATGTGATGGGAAATTTTTCGGTAGGATTAGTTTTAGACATCTATTTAAAGAAATCGTAAATGTAACCTTTGCCAAGTTGACCCTCTATGTAGGAGGCGGTTGCTCTGCACCTCAGGCAATATCAAAGCTGAGCTAAACAGGGGACACACAAGGAAAAAACATTTGTATATTAATTGAATAAAATTTGAGACTGATAAACGACCACAAGGGAATCACCTACTGATGTAAATAGATAACAGCTAGATAAATAACAACAAATAGATAACAACTGTACCGAATCATATCTACAAAAAAGGTACGAAACTTATGGATTCATTTAAGCCCGGAGGACAATGGGCTTTAAAATAATGAATCCACCTAGTTTCTCGCTGTAAGGTGATTTTGTCAATATCCCCCCCTCTAATGTTGGCATGGATACGATCCAGGCCAACTATTCTAAGTCCCTCTGGATTTTTATTATGGTAAGTCAAAAAATGTCTGCCAATAGGCGTTTTTATGTTGCCTGTGCGTATGTCATAAGTGTGTTACATAGTTACATAGTTAATACGGTTGAAAAAAAGACATATGTCCATCAAGTTCAACCAAGGGTGTTGGGGTAGGGTTTTTTATTGATAACCACTAATAGTAACTGTTAATGTTATTTTCTTCAAAATAAGCATCTAATCCTTTTTTGAAGCTGTCAGCGGTTGATGCTGTAACAAGCTTCTGTGGGAGGCTATTCCATAGATTTATAGTTCTTATGGTAAAAAACGATTGTCGCCTCCGGAGACTAAATTTATTTTTTTCCAATCGAAGGCAGTGCCCCCTTGTCCTTAGAGAGGATTTTACGTGAAATAGTGTTCCCCCATATTTTTTGTATGGTCCATTTATATATTTATACAAATTAATCATGTCCCCCCTCAATCGCCTCCTCTCAAGACTAAACAGATTTAATTCTCGTAATCTTTCCTCATAACTAAGATCTTTCATTCCCTTTATTAGTTTGGTGGCTCTCCTTTGCACCCTTTCCATAGTCAGAGCGTCCTTTCTATGAATGGGCGCCCAGAACTGGACGGCATATTCCAGGTGAGGGCGCACCAGTGCCTTGTAAAGAGGCAAAATTACATCTCTATCCCGTGATTCCATGCCTCTTTTAATGCACGATAGTATCTTGGTGGCCTTGGAAGCAGCTGCTTGGCATTGCATGCTGTTATTTAGTCTGTGATCTACTAGTACCCCCAGATCCTTCTCAACAAGTGACTCTCCCAGTTTTACTCCCCCGAGGACATATGTGGCCTTCGGGTTATTAGACCCCAAGTGCATGACTTTACATTTTTCCACATTGAACTTCATTTGCCAAGTGGATGCCCAGACACTCAATGTGTCCAAGTCAGCCTGAAGCTTGTGAACATCTTCAATAGACTGCACTATGCTACATATCTTTGTGTCATCTGCAAAAATAGAGACAGTGCTTTTAATTCCATCTTCTATGTCGTTTATAAACAAGTTGAATAATAGAGGGCCCAGCACTGAACCCTGGGGTACACCGCTTACAACTGGTAACCATTCAGAGTAGGTATTATTAACCACAACTCTGCACACGATCCTTCAGCCAGTTTTCAATCCAGTTACAAACTGTGTTTTCTAATCCTGAAGATCTCAATTTCCCCAATAAGCGTCTATGGGAGACAGTGTCAAATGCTTTTGCAAAATCCAGAAAAACTATATCCACAGCCGCCCTTCTGTCCAGGCTTCTACTCCCCTCCTCATAGAAGCCAATCAGGTTAGTTTGGCAGCTTCTGTCCTTAGTAAAACCGTGTTGGTTGTCACTTATAATATTATGGATAGTTACATATTCGTGTATGTTGTCCCTTAATAGTCCCTCAAGCAATTTCCCCACAATGGATGTTAAGCTAACAGGTCTGTAATTGCCCGGAGAAGACCTAGAGCCCTTTTTAAAAATGGGCACCACATTTGCCCTGCGCCAGTCCCTTGGCACTATACCAGTTGCTAGTGAGTCTTTAAAGATCAACAACAGAGGTGACGAGATAACGGAACTGAGTTCTTTGAGAACTCTTGGGTGAAGTCCATCTGGTCCTCCAGTCTTATTCACATCTCAATTATTGAGTTTTTCTTGGATGATATCCACGTTTAGCTTGTTAATTATTATACTTGGGCTATTACTATCAGTGGCATCTCCTGTGTTGGCTCCTTGCTCTTCTCTTGTGTACACAGAGCTAAAGAATCCATTTAACAGCTCTGCCTTATCCTCATCCCCAGTGACCATTTCCCCATTATCATTAATTAGGGCACCTACCTGTTCTGATTTAGTTTTCTTCGAATTAATATATTTGAAAAAATCGTTTAGGGTTAGTTTTGCTTTCTTTGGCCACATCTCGTTCATTTTGTGCTTTTGCCAACCTTATTTCTTTCCTACACACTTTATTTACTAGTTTATACTGTTCAAGTGTTACAGCTGAGAGTTCAGCCTTGTAATGTTTAAATGCCCTTTTTTTGTCCTTTATTGCCCTTTTAACCGCAGGTGTCAGCCATGAGGGGTTTAACTTTAGCCGCTTATATTTGTTACCCGTAGGAATACATTTTGCAACGTTGCTACTCACAATTGATTTAAAGCACTCCCATTTGGCATCTGTATCCTTATTCCTGAACAGATGCTCCCAGTCTATGTCCTTGAGTGCAGCTCTGAGCCTGGGGAAGTTGGCCTTTCTAAAATTTAATGTTTTTGCCTTCCCAGGAAGAAAATCTTTCTTACAGTTTATGTTAAATACAATTATATTGTGGTCACTGTTACCAAGATTTTCACGGACTGTTACTGCCCCCATCAGGTCATCCTTATTTGATATTACAAGATCTAGAATAGCATCACCCCTAGTAGGTACCTCCACGAACTGATTCATATAATTATCTTGTAGCAAGCTGAGGAATGCTCTCCCCCTTGTAGTGGAAGCAGAACCATGCCTCCAGTCGATTCCTGGATAGTTGAAGTCCCCCATCACCACCACTGTACCAGCCTGTGATGCCCGCTCTATCTGTTTATGCAGTTGACCCTCTATTTCCTCAGTTATATTTGGGGGCCTATAGATTACACCAAACTGTATTTTAGCATTGTTTATATCGCCCCCTACTTCTACCCACAAGGATTCTACATCCTCACAATCTTCTGCTAGTATCCCCTCATTAATATGTGCTTTGAGTTCTTGCTTTACACAAAGACACACGCCACCCCCTTTCCTTTTTGCTCTGTCTTTCCGAAAAAGAGCAAAACCTTGTAGATTGACAGTCCAGTCATGTGTGGAATCCAGCCATGTCTCAGCCACACCAACAACATCAATATTCTCTGCCAGCACCAGAGCCTCAAGCTCCCCCACTTTACTTGCCAGACTTCTGGCATTTGTGAACATACACTTTATGTTCCTATCTAGTTTGACACATTGGGGTATAGTATTAGTTCCTGCAGTAATGCATCCGTCTAATTTTTTACTGCTGGTTTGCAACTCATGGATCTCCTTATCCATTATAGCAGTCCTCCCCCCTTCTAATTCTCCACCCACCATCATATGCTGTCCCCTAAGTAACCTGTCTTCACTTTTATTTTCACTTTTGCCCTCCCCCCTCATCACTAGTTTAAATAACTCTCCACCCCCTCTAGTATCCTCTTACCCAGCACCGCAGCCCCCCTTCCATTCAGGTGCAAATTATCTTTAGAATAGTTTGTACCCCAATGAAAAGTCAGCCCAGTGCTCTAGGAACCCAAATCCCTCTGCCCTGCACTAGGACTTGAGCCATGCGTTTAACTCTCTAAGCTCCCGCTGTCTTTCATGTGTAGCGCATGGCACTGGTTGTATTCCAGAGAATACAACCTTGGAGGTCCTTCCCTTCAACTTGGTGCCTAATTCCTTAAATGTATTCTTAAGGATCCACCATTTCCCATTAATTCTGTCATTGGTCCCCACATGGACCACGACCGCTGGGTCATCCCCAGCCCCTCCCAATAATTTGTCCACCCTTTCCACCACATGCCGAACCCTGGCACCAGGGAGACAGCAAACCATTCGGTTGAGGCGGTCTTGGTGACAAATTATTCTATCAGTCCGCCTGATAATAGAATCCCCTATGACCACTAACTGTCTAGTCCTGCCTGCAGTCCCAACCACCCGCTCACTAGCTGGGCTGTTCTCCCGGCTGTTAGGGAGAACAGTATCCGCTAGGGCTGCCATTTCTGAGACTGACACTCTTGCATCATTACCCAACTTGGCAATTTTGCTAGGGTGCGCAGACACAGAAATGGCCTTCCTTTTCTGTGCACCCTTTCTACTCAGTCTATCTACATTTACCCAGCTACTTATCTGCTCCTCCTGACCCATTTCTCCACCCTCTGTATCTACCCCATTTACTACCTGCTCAGTGAGCAGAAAACTCTTTTCCATATTGTCAATCCTCCTCAGTCTTGCATTTTGCTCCTCCAGATCTCTAACCCGAGCTTCCAGGTTTGCAATTTGCTCACATTTACCACAGAGGTATTCACCCGGGAACTGCTGCTCCTGAAGTGTATACATATGACAAACTGTGCACTGAAGTAGACCTCCAATATTGCTAGCCATTATCCTAGTTACAATACAGCAGTAAAAACAATTTTAGTACTCACGGATGCAGCAACTTTGGCTTTTACCTTCTAATTTTAGCACATAGGCAATAAGAACACTTGAAGTCCCAATATGAAGTCCCTTAATAAAAAGTCCCCTCACTTATAATACAACCTCACTTAAAATACAACTGGAACTCGCAAAAGCTCCTGAACTCGCTTTAAACAATCTTATTTATATAAAGCAATACTTCCCTTCCAAATGGCAGTCTCTGTCTGGCAAACAGTCAGAAGGCTGGGCTCAGCTGAAATAAATAGGCTGCTAATTAGGCAGGACCACCCCCACTCAGGTAACTGCTTTCTATCAGATGGGAGCAACCAATGTAATGAAATGCAAAGCTAAACCCTGCAATACAAGAAAGAAAGAGAAAAAAAACAACAATTCTCTTTTTTTTGTCCCTCTACCTTCCCTTAATAAAAAGTCCCCTCACTTATAATACAACCTCACTTAAAATACAACTGGAACTCGCAAAAGCTCCTGAACTCGCTTTAAACAATCTTATTTATATAAAGCAATACTTCCCTTCCAAATGGCAGTCTCTGTGTTCATACACTCGTTTTCGTAATTGGCGATTAGTTTTTCCTATATAAAAGCAATTGCATGGGCATATTAGAACATATATGATATGATTTGATTTACAATTGACATAATGTCTTAGTTTTAGAGGTGGTTTACCCTGTATCTTTTTTGTGGGAGATATGTATTTGCACATAGTGCAACTTTGGCATTGATATGTGCCAGTCGTGGTGCAACATGATTTCTTTGGAGTATCTGTAAAATGGCTATGGACTAGCTGATCTTTCAAGTTTTTTGCTCTTCTATACGTAAATATAGGATGTTTCGGGAGCAAAGGTGCAAGTGTTTGGTCATTGGTAAGGATATGCCAGTAACGAGAAAAAATTGCTCTAATCTCAGCGTGGTGTTCTGTGAAGGTACAGATCATTGATAATGGGATTTTACTGCCTTCAGATTTTGGTTTGTACAGTAAATCCTGTCTAGGTCTAGCTGAGGCCTTTTTATAGGCTTTTCTCAGAATGCGGGATTTGTAACCTCTTTCTTTGAGGCGGGTCTTAATAGTTACTGCTTCTCTTTCAAAGTCTGAATCTAGGGTGCAATTTCTTCGGGCACGTAGAAACTCCCCATATGGGATGCTGGAAAGAAGGTGCTCGGGATGGGCACTAGATGCCCGCAAGATATTATTTGCCGCAGTTTTTTTCCGGAAAAAGTCCGTGGTAACCTGTCCTGAATCGTCAATGGTAATTGAAAGATCCAGGAAGGTTATTGTCTTGGAACTATAATCGCAGGTAAACCTCAGGTTGAAGGTATTTATATTTAGTTTTGAGACGAATTGTAATAGTTCGTTTTCAGAACCTGTCCATATGATAAACACATTGTCGATGTACCTGTGCCAAGTAGCCACGTGGCCAAGGTACACCGCGAATTCATCCTCACTCCACAACCCCCTCTCCCAACCACCAAGATACAGGTTTGCATAAGAGGGGGCACACGTGGTCCCCATTGCAGTTCCCTGTATCTGGTGGTATAGGTGGTTGTCGAAGAGGAAGAGGTTGTGGGTGAGGATGAAGTGTAACAGCCTTAGCAGGAAGACATTGTGATCATGTTGTTCAATTGATAATTCATCTAGGAACATACGGATTACTTCGAGTCCCTTGTTATGGGGGATACTTGAATATAGGGCCTCCACGTCCAGGGTTGCAAGGAGATTTCAACGAAGATACACGGAACGCATTAGGAATTCTCATCCACTGAGGAAGCTTGACCTTAAAAGTAACATTGCTCAATTTTTGAGGGATTGGAAAAGGACCGATATATTTAGGCCCCAACTTCAACGAAGTTTGGTGGAGACCCAGACCAGATCACCCACCTGAAATGGTGGTGCAGAGACGAAGATAGGCTCCTCCCGGCCCCTCAAATACCCGGGGACCTCCCACAAATCCCCAGAATTTCTCTGCAGTCTGGCTGCGAAGGACGAGAAATGGCTCTCTACTCGCAGGTGAGCGGGGCTATTAGCCCACGGCCTGTAGGACTATTCCCACCCGTTCCACTAGTAATATGCCTCCCAGCCTTGGCTGCGCTGGTCGGGTGAAGGTAGACAGCACCGCTGTTAGGCGCTTAGGAGCGCTGCTCCACCGCAATCCCCCACCAAAGGGTAGGCGGTTCAGGCTTATGGTGAGCCTCTATGGGATGCCCCTCCCGCACTAGTGCCCCCTTGTCCCTGCCCATTGGTGGGCCCTGTTTAAGTGGCCGCTGTCCTCCCTCATCCTCCTTGTAGCCTTCGGGGGAAAAGAAGGGGGGGTGTAAATATGTATGCTATGCATTCTGTGTTTTACACTCTTTTTCCATTCTGTTTAGTCTTCGTCGGCCGCGCTGACTTGCCTTTACTGTCTTTTTAAAAATTGCCGCCGCCACGGGCTGACTTGGTTCCGCGCTTGGCGGCGGCATTACCTCAGGCGCTGGTGCGCCGTCATTGGCTGCTTGCGCGTTCTGGATTTGCGCTCTTCGGGGGGGGGGGCAGGGCCCGTCTATGGCACGCTCCTAGTCATCGCTGATACTGGCCCGCCCCTCGAGGTATACCGACGCCATCTTTAACCTGCTTGGTTGGCCCATGCGTGACGGATCCCTACCTACCGCGGTCCGTAAGTGCCCTCGCGGGCGGCTTTATATCTTTCATTTTTGTTACTGTGTGCTTACAGGTCTTGTCTGCTTATGTCTTTCAGGCGGGGCGAACCCTTTTGGCTTCTCCCGGCCCTGTATTAGTATATTACTTGTAGTCCTTGTAAAAATAATACTCCCACTTCCCTAGCGGGTTATTGGGGCATCCGGGGTTGCTATATAGCGTTATTCCCTATCGGCGTATAGCGCCGCTTTAATCACCATATGGAGGCATCCCAGGATAATGTAACCGGGGTCCCTTCGGGACAAGCCCAGCTGTGTGTAGCATGTGGGCAGCCTCATGCTGACGCTGACAAGGCGCGGGTCTGTGTACCCTTTGCTGAGCAGGTGCTTGCATTGCAATCTGGCCTGCCAGTGGCTGCACCTTGTTTCACTTCGCCTACTCCCCCAAGCTCAAACCTCACTCATACTGAGTTGCTTATTAGTGGGGATGCTCAGCCTGATGTGTCTTCTAGACTGGCTACTGTTGAGCAGTTGATTGCTAAGTCCTGCTAAGAAGCGGCACTTGACGCCTAATGTCACTGTTTTCCCTATGGGAACTGAGGAGTTTATGAATCTTTGTGGCTATACCCCGACTGATGAAGGGGAGCTCTTTTCTGATTAGGCTCATCTGATGAGAGACCAAGGGGTCACGACGATTCTGGCTCTGACCCCTGGTCCCCAGGTGACACTGACAGATTATTGACCCAGATTTTTGAGGTTCTGTCCATCTCTCTCCCTGTTGCGGCTCCCAGGCAAAGAGGGGAGCTTTTCCATAAGGCAAAATCACGTTTGGAATTTCCCGAGCAGGCACATTTCCATAACCTTG
This sequence comes from Gastrophryne carolinensis, assembly GCA_027917425.1. NCBI lineage: Eukaryota > Metazoa > Chordata > Amphibia > Anura > Microhylidae > Gastrophryne > Gastrophryne carolinensis. Next base: position 310,291,888 of record CM051236.1, on the reverse strand, counting down.
TGGTCAAGGAATGGGAGCGCTCCAGGAAACTTCCTGGGGTTCCAAAAAGTTGGGATAGGAAGTATCCCTTTCCTGCTGAGGTGGTTAAATGTTGGTCATCCCCCCCCCCCCGAGGTGGATGCCCCGATCCTAGGGCTCTCTAACACCTCTGTCATGCATTCCCCTGACTCTACTACCCTGCGGGATGCTGAGGATCGGCACATTGACCAGCTGGCATCCCACGCCTTTGCATGTGCGGGGACGGCGCTGCGCCCGGTCTGTGTCGCTGCCATTACTGCTGTGGCCACTAGAACCCTTATCAGAAATATGCTTGATAGTGCCCCTGATGATTTGCCTTGTGAGTTGTTTATTGCACTCTCTAGTTGTGATGTTTTTGTAAATTTTGTCCTCTCAGCATTGGATGACACCATCAGAATGTGTGCCAGAACTTCTGCCCTCGTGGTGGCTATATGCCGCTTGGTTTGGCTGCGCCAGTGGGCTGCTAACACTGCCAAGAAGGCCCTAACTGGGTTCCCTCTTTAAAGGGCTGCACCTGTTTGGGGACTGCCTGGACCTTTTTGCTAAAGGGGGCAGGCTACCCCAGCGCAGGCGTCAATCTAGGCCCTTTCGGGGTCAGGGTTCCTTCTCCTCCCCTTACCGTGGTGCCAGACAGGGGAGGGGGGTTTCCTTTCCTGGGACCCGGGGAGATTTCTGGGGCAGGGGCAGAGGACGTGGGCGTCCTGGCCCCTCCTGGGGTCCCAAAACAAAATCTTCCCCCAAGCCCCCTCAGGCATGATGGGGCGCCCTCACCCATCCGGGTGGGGGGACGGCTGCAGCACTTCGCTCACATCTGGAGGCTTCATGTCTCAGACCGATGGATTCAGGAGGTAGTGTCCTCCGGTTACAAGATGGTTTGCTGCCTGTCCCCCTCCAAGATTCATCAGATCCCGGATTCCTCAGGACCCTGTGTCAGCTCAGGAGCTAGTGCAAGCAGTGCAAGGCCTCCTGGAGCTGGGGGTCATCTGCCAGGTCCCCTTAAGAGAAAAAGGCAAGGGCTTTTATTCCAACCTATTCACAGTACCCAAAAAAGATGGTTCAGTCAGGTCCATCCTGGACTTGAAGATCCTCAACAAGTTTGTCAGGGGCAGGCGCTTTCGCATGGAAACTCTGCGCTCTGCCATCAGTTCCCTGCACCAAGGGGATTTCATTACTTCTGTGGACATCAAAGATGCTTATCTTCAAATTCCTGTGTTCCCAGGTCATCAAAGGTTCCTCAGGTTCACTCTGATGGATCAACACTACCAGTTTGTGGCCTTGCCCTTTGGCCTAACTTCAGCCCCCAGGGTGTTCACCAAGGTGCTGGCCGGCGTGATGTCTCTGCTCAGGTGTCAGGGCGTCCGCGTGCTTCCCTATCTGGACGACATTCTCATCACTTCCCAGTCTCTACATCAGGCAGAGTTGGATACTCAGCTGGTGGTGTCCACTCTGGAGTCATTTGGATGGGTGATCAACCACCCCAAGTCTTCACTGTCCCCTTCCTTGGTAACTCCATTCCTAGGAATGAATCTGGATACAGTTCAGGCAAGGATCTTCCTTCCTCAACAGAAGGTGGACAGTCTGATTGCACAGGCTCAGTCCCTCCTAGCTTGTCCCCATCCCTCCATCAGGCAGGGGATGCAGCTGGTGGGCCTGATGGTGGCATGCTTCGAAGCGGTCCCTTATGCTCAGTTCCACTTGAGGCCTCTGCAACTTCACCTATTGTCAGTATGGGACAAGGACCCAGCGTCTCTGGACAGGGTCTGTGTGCTCTCCCCCCTGGTCAGGAGGTCCCTCTCGTGGTGGATGGACTCAAGGAACCTGTTGGGGGGCAGATCCTTTCTTGCCCCTTCCTGGGAGACGGTCACCACGGATGCCAGTCTGTCAGGTTGGGGGGGTTTCTGGAAGTCCCTGCGGTTCCAGGGGAGGTGGGGCCCTCAGGAAGCCCACACACCTATCAATGTCTTGGAACTGCGGGCGATCAGGCTAGTTCTGGCTCACTTGACTACTCACCTTCGAGGCCTGCCTGTTCAGGTGTGCTCGGACAACCAGATGGCAGTTGCCTACATCAATCATCAGGGAGGGACCCGGAGCAAGGGGGCCCTCCAGGAAGCGTCTCTGATCCTGACTTGGGCGGAGGCCAATGTCCCCTGCATATCAGCTGTGTACATGCCCGGGGGTGAAAAATCTCCTGGCGGACTCTCTGAACAGGGGGACCTCTCGCCAGGGAGAATGGTCCCTATGCAGCAGGGTGTTTCAATCTCTGTGTCACTGTTGGGGCCAACCAGATGTGGATCTGTTTGCGTCCCGCAACAATCACAAGCTCCCAAGCTTTTGTCTCTCTGTCCCAGGATCCTCTGGCCTTGACCTCGGATGCGCTAGCAATGTCATGGCAGGACTTTCAGTTCCTGTATGTCTTCCCTCCAATCCCCCTGCTGGGCAGGGTTCTGCGCAAGATTGCTCTGGAAGGGGTGCCAGCAATTCTGGTGACCCCCAGGTGGCCAAGAAGAGTGTGGTTCGCAGACGTGGTGCAACTGGCAGTAGATCAGTACGCTCTGCCCTTGGTGTCAGATCTGCTCACTCAGGGCTCACTACGCCATCCCAATTTACAAACTCTGGCTTTGACGGCTTGGCTGCTGAAACCTCCATCTTGATGGAGAAGGGGCTGTCCTCCTCGGTTGTGGATACTTTGATTAAAGCTAGGAAGAAGTCTTCCTCTTCCATTTATTACAGGGTTTGGCGTGCCTACATTGACTGGTGTGAGTCTAAGTCTCTTCCCTGTCGTGTGTTCTCTATTCCCAGGATTCTGGAGTTCCTGCAGCATGGGTTGGAGATGGGGCGCCAACTCAGTACTCTGAAGGGTCAGGTTTCTGCCCTGGCTATTTCCTTCCAGAAGTCCTTTGCTCAGCACCCTCTGATCAGGACTTTTTTCCAGGGGGTCACTCATGTGCGCCCCCCAAGTAAGCTTAGTTGGTTCTGTCAGGCTTGCAGGATGCTCCCTTTGAACCTGTGCAGGATGCTGCCTTGGCCATTCTTACGCTCAAGGTTGTATTTCTGGTGGATATCACTTTGGTCAGGCGTGTGTCTGAGTTGGTGGCGCTTTCCATTCAGCCCCCCTACTATGAGAGACACCAGGACAAGGTGGTGTTTCGTTTCAAACCTGACTTTCTGCCTAAGGTAGTATCTGCCTTTCATTTGAATCAGGATATTGTTCTTCCTTCTTTGTGCCCTAATCCTAGGATTGCTAAGGAGAGGGTTTTGCACTCTTTGGATGTGGTTAGGTGTCTGAAGTACTATCTGGTGGCTACTGCACCTTTCTGGAAAACTGATGCTCTTTTTGTGGTCGCTTCTGGTCCTAGGAAGGGTTTGGCTCCTGCCAAGTCTACTATCAGTAAGTGGATTCGTCAGGCTGTGATTCAGGCCTACTCTGCTAAGGGGAAGATTCCTCCCTTCCGCCTTACTGCTCATTCCACTCGTGGTATTGGTGCCTCTTGGGCTTTTCAGCACCAGGCTTCTGTTGAACAAGTTTGCAAGGCCGCTACTTGGTCTTCTGTTCATACCTTTTCAAAGTTTTACAAGGTTGATGTTGGGGCCTCAGCTGATGCTGCTTTTGGCCGAAAGGTTCTGCAGGCGGCAGTGGTTTAAACTGTCTGCTGCTTTTTCTTGGGGATCCCACCCTACTTTATGGACGCTGCTATTGGATGTCCCAAGTACGTCCTGTTCCAACCCACCCTTGTTTTGCATTATCTTGGATCCCCTGTATGGTGATTGTTATCATTGTTATAGTTGATAGTTTGCATTGTTTAATTCTCCCGGCTTCTCATTGACTGCTTTTCAATGCTGGGGACTTGTGGGAGGTCCCTGGGTATTTGAGGGGCTGGGAGGAGCCAATTTTCGATGTCTGCAGTCCAGCGCCATCTGGCGGAGTATATCCCAACTGTAAGTATTTGATTTGGAGCAGGACGTACTGTATACTCATAATACCAATTCTACAGGTGAGTAATCACAGAATTGTATTTTTTTGAACCTTAGACCAAATGGCCATTCTTTCTCTAAGCCACTCCTCCAAAGCTGGTAAATTGGAGGAAGGAGAGAGAAGATATTTAAACACAAGGTATATATGCCTGCGGGTATATATGCTCTGCGGGACTGTATATATAGACTCTGGCATATAATACCTTGTGTTTAAATATCTATAAAAAACTGCTGTGGCAACAGTTCCATGCTCCTAGTGCTTGGACAATTTTTTCTAATTTCTAATATTTTTATTGTGTTATAATTGCAATAGCGCAGTCTTTTGACATTTTTTATTTCAAGATTAGCGATATCGGAGATATCGATGCATTATTAAAAGCAAATTTACTGATTTTGATTCATTCAGACCATCGTTCCTGCCAATCAGAGACGAAACCGTGCAAATATTGCTCCAGACACTAGTCAACCCTCTCCGTCTGGTTGCGGATGATATGCCGACGATAGAGAGACTTTAATCCTAAAACGCGCACAAAATTCCCTCCAAAACAGAGAAACAAATTGAACCCCTCAATCAGAGACGATATGGTATGAATACGAAAGACATGTTTAATGAACAGTTGAGAAAGTTCGGGTGCCGATGGAAGTTTTACTAAATCGGTCGACCAGCAACCAGGTTACAGTATTATTTTTAGACCATGGTAAATCAACAATAAAATTCATAGATATGTGGGTCTATGATTCCCCGGGAACCTACAGGGGTACCAATAACTCCGCTGAACAGGCTTTGACAAAGGCAATAACATCACACCTGATAGTTGGCCACCACAGCGTTTGGCGGGAGCTAGCATTTTATGATCGCCTAAATGACCTGAAGTCTTGAAACTTCTGCAGTACTTCATGCTCTGCTCTCACCGACATGAGTTAAATCTCCACCAACATGTGGGTACACCTATAATATATCCAACTTCTGCAGAGATGACTAGAAAAAGAAGCCCCTCCCGGTCCATAAATACCTGGGACCTCCCACACATTCCCATTTTAGTCTCTGCAGAAGGCAAAGCAAGTCAAGAAGATGGCTGTCTCTTTCCTTTGCAGGTAAGCCGGGTCTACACCCGGCCATTGCTTATTCCTATTGCCACCCGGACTCCTTTAATTCCCCTTGCCTCCCAGCCTTGGCTGCAGGGTCCAGGTGAGGGTAGGGTACACCTCTAGAGGTGTCCTGTTACCAGGAGCCATGCTCCACACGAATCCCCCACCAAAGGGTAGTCAGTCGTCAGGTTGGTGATCCTGGTATGGTATGCCCTGTCCGTCTAAAAGCCTTAGCTACATATTTAAGTGTAGCTATAGACCTTCCCCCCATTACTCCCTTTCCCGGATAGTGGGGGGGCTTCTCTCTCTCAGCTCCCTTCTATTTCATTTATTCAGGCTGGCCTTGCTAGCGTGGTTGTGTGAGTGCTGTTTGTTTTTTTAATTTTCTTTTTTCACCGCCGCTACCGGGCGGGCCGGTCCCGTCTCCGTGGCCGGCTCCGCAGCTTGCTGGGAAGTGCGGCCTTAGTTCTCAGGGCGCGCTCTTTCTTCTGCCTCCCGTTGGCCGGGAGCGCTCTCTTTCTGGCTCAGGAGGGTGCGGGGCCAGGCGCAGCGTGCGATCCGTGCTGGCCCGCCCTTCTTTACACTCCCTGGAGCCGCCATTACTGCTGTCTCCCGGGACCTCGGCAATCGTGAGTGCCCTTGGGCCCCCTTGCTTCCTTATCTCTTATGCATTAATGTTTGACAAAATACAATTGTAGTCAGGTGTGTTTTTTTGTCGGCGTAGACATGTATTGGATTTATATATATATATATATATATATTTTTTTTTTATATATATCTGTTATTACCCGGTCAATAGTGAATATGATGTTATACATGCTTTTACTCTGTGTGCCTGTCAATATATTAAAGGGGTACCCTTATTATGTCTTTCAGGTGGGACTATTGACTATATTAAGAGGGGTTTTTCTCCCGGTCCACTGTCCCTTGTTCAAATTGGGGTTCCCTGTCTGATTATAAATACTCCCACTTACGGACACTAAGGGGCATCCCGGGTAGCTTCATAGCGTAATTCCCATTGATCATTGCGACTATCACAAAATCACCATATGGAGGCTCCCCAGGATACTGGACTCGGGTTCCCCTCGGGACAACCCCGGTCGTGTGTGCTATGTGGGGCATCCCTTTTGGGGGATAATGTGCAAATTTGTATACCTTGTGCACAACAGGCTCTTGTGCGGCAAGCCGGGCCCCGTGCGGACGGTTCTGCCCCGCTGGCCTCATCACCTACACCCCCACGCCTGGTTATGACCCCAAGTGACGTTGTCACCGGTGGGGAGTCGCAATCTGATGTATGTGCAAGACTGGCCAACATTGAAAGAATGATTGCTAGCTCAGGAAGGCCCCAGCTAAGAGAAGGCACTTGGCGCCTGCGGCGCCGGCCTGTGATTATGCTGATTTGGAACCATTTGACTGGTCTGATTGTTCCCCGCTCGAGGAAGGGGAACTTTTCCCAGACTCTGACTCATCTGAGGATCGGCAGTACCCCGGCGCTGATGCTGGTCCAGAGCACGGGGATACTGTTGACACCCATAGGCTCCTTACTCAAATTTTTTAGGTACTTGCCATTTCACCTCCTGCGGAGGCCCCTCCGCAATGGGGGGGATTTTTTGGGACCGCCAAACCCTGTTTGGAGTTCCCGGATCAGAGGCACTTTAACAATCCGATCCTTAAGAAATGGGAAAAGCCTAGCCGTCTCCCTGGTATTCCTCACGGGTGGGATAGGAAGTATCCCTTTCCTGTTGATATGGTTAAACGTTGGTCGATTTTGGGATTGGGAAATTGGGTGAAATTGGGATTTCACATGCAATAAGATTTCATTGACAAACTTACATTTTTTATTACAAAAAAAACTACAATATGTAAAATTTTTTTTTTTTTTTTTTTTGCACATATTTCACCCAAAAATATTGAGAATACACCTAAAAAATGACAAACAAGACATTTCATGTTAAAGCCCAGACAGGCTGAAAAAAACAATATATCATTTTCCTGGGAAATCCCTGGAAATCCCTTCAAAAATCACATTTGAACATGGGGAGCGCAAAATAGTGCAAAATGGTCTGGCAACAGAGTGTGACAAAAACTCCAGGTAGGCTGGCACTTAAAGGGTTAAAAATCCAGCATATCAAGATATCTGCTCTCACCGCCGGATCCCCCATCCTCCAAACACCTGAGATATGAATGAAGCCCAGGTAATGCCAACCGCGCGCTCCTACGCATTTCGTCCCTGCCAGGGACTTTAGCCAGGATGGCCGCGGTGGGGAATAGGGGGGAAATATATAAGATAACTTACAAAGGGGTGTGCATCCTCGTGCGGCCTTCGTCTAAAACACTTCCGGTTTGCGGAGGCGCTTCTGCGCACACCCCGCGTCGTCTTTCCATGCGGCCCGCCCCTTAAGATATCCTCGGCGCCATTTTGGTCCCTCTTTCGGCGTGATCGGTGACTCTCCACTGCGGTCCGTGAGTGCCCCTTTGGGCTTATTTTTTATCTCATAGATTTTACTGTGTGCTTATGGGTTGTATTGCTTGTGTCTTTTAGGCGGGGAAAACTGTTTAAGAGGTTTCTCCCGGTCCTATCCCCTCTATTAGTTTGCATAAACTTTATTAGAGGCCTGATCACTAAAATCCTCCCACTTCCCTGGCGGACCTTTGGGGCATCCCGGGTTGCTATTACAGCGTAATTCCTATTGGCAATTTGTGCCACTATAATCACCATATGGAGGCTTCACAGAATATTGTGCTTGGGGTCCCCTCGGGACAAGCCCGGCTGTGTGTTGCGTGCAGGGTATCCCCTGTAAGTGATGATGTGCGGGTCTGTGTACCCTGCACCCAGCAGGGGCTTGCGCTGCATTCTGGGCCAACGGTGGCTGGGCCAGCACCCACTATGTCTTGGCCCACTCCCCCACGCTTGAATTTGACTCCCAGTGAGCTGAATACCAGTGGGGATTCTCAACCTGATGTGTCTTCTAGATTGGCTAGCATTGAAAGGTTGATTGCTAGTTCCGCGGCCCGTAAGGCCCCGGCTAAGAGGCGGCATTTGGCGCCTGGTACGTCTGTTTTCCCTATGGAAACAGAGGATTTCCTTGACATGACTGACTATACCCCCCTTGAGGAGGGGGAATTGTTCTCAGATTCAGAGTTTTCTGATGATCAGCATAACAGTGGCGTTGATTCTAGCTCTGAACCCTGGGTTGCTGATGACACCAATAGACTTTTGGAACAGATTTTTGAAGTACTCTGTATCTCCCTCTCTGCTGCAGCTCCCAAGCAGCAGGGGGAATTGTTTCATACCGCTAAGCCTCGTTTGGAATTTCCAGAGCAGTCCCATTTCAATAACCTCGTTCTTAGAGAATGGGAACGTCCCAGCAGACTTCCCGGAATCCCTAAGGGCTGGGATAAAAGGTATCCCTTTCCCGCTGAGGTGGTTAGGTGTTGGTCAACCCCTCCCGAACTGGATGCCCCAGTCTTGGGGTTGTCCAACACCTCCGTGGTGCATTCCCCTGATTCTACTACCCTGAAGGACAGTGAGGACCGGCGCATTGATCAGCTGGCTTCTCATGCCTTTGCCTGTGTTGGGTCTGCTTTGCACCCTGTGCTTCTGCTATTACGGCCGTGGCTATCAGAACTCTGCTCCAGAGTCTGCTGGAGGGTGCCTCTAATGATGCCTCTAGTGCAGCGTTCAGGGCCTTGTCTCATTGTGAGATTTTCATTGCTTATGTCCTTTCTGCCTTAGATGACGCCATAAGGATGTGTGGTAGAACTTCTGCCTTGGTGGTTGCCATACGTCGCTCGGTTTGGCTGCGCCAGTGGGCAGCTGACAACGCTGCTAAGAAGGCTCTCACAGGGCTTCCCTGTGCTTATTTGGTGATCGCTTGGATCTGTTTGCTAAGGGTGGCAAGCTGCCCCAACGAAAAAAACAGTCCCGGTCCTTTCGAGGTTCAGGAGCCTTTACCCCCTCCTACCGCGGAGTCAGGTCTGGGAGAGGGGTGTCCTTTGCGGGGCACAGGGGAGATTTCTAGGGCAGAGGCAGAGGACGTGCCCGCCCAGGATCCTCCTGGGGCTCCAAGCCCAAGTCTTTCACTAAGCCTCCTCAGCCATGAAGGGGCGCCCTCACCCATCCGGGTGGGGGGACGGCTGAGGCTCTTCACTCACGTCTGGAGACAACATGTCTCAGACCGGTGGATTCTGGAGGTGGTGTCCTCCGGCTACAAGATAGAGTTTGCTGCCTGGCCGCCCCCAAGATTCCTCAGGTCCCGGGTGCCTCAGGACTCCCTGGCAGCTCAGGGCCTGTTTCTGGCTGTTCAAAAGCTTCTGGACATGAGGGTCATCTGTCGGGTCCCTCCTTGGGAAAGAGGTAAGGGTTATTATTCCAATCTTTTCACAGTGCCCAAAAGGGATGGCTCCATCAGGCCCATCCTGGACTTAAAGCTTCTCAACAAGTTTGTCAGAACCAGGCACTTTCGCATGGAAACCTTGCGCTCAGCTGTCAGCTTGCTGCGCCCAGGGGACTTCATGACCTCCATAGACATCAAGGATGCTTACCTTCATGTTCCAGTCTTTCCAGGGCATCAGAGATTCCTCAGGTTCGTGCTGGAGGACCAGCGCTATCAATTGGTGGCACTGCCCTTCGGTCTCACCAAGAGCTCAGGGCGTTCGCATTCTTCCCTATCTGGATGACCTTCTCATCACTTCCCAGTCTCTCCATCAGGCAGAGATGGATACCCAGCGGGTGGTGACTATTCTGGAGTCATTCGGCTGGGTGATCAATCACCCCAAATCTTCCCTGTCTCCATCCCTGGTGACTTGCTTTCTGGGCATGAATCTGGATACAGTTCAGGCCAGGATCTTTCTTCCTCAGCAGAAGGTGGACTCTCTGCAAGCTCAAGTTCTTTCCCTTCTGTCCTGCCCTCACCCCTCCATCCGGCAGGGGATGCAGCTAGTGGGGCAGATGGTGTCCTGCTTTGAGGCAGTTCCCTATGCGCAATTTCACATGAGACCTCTTCAGCTCCATCTCTTGTCAGTTTGGGACAAGTGTCCCTTGTCTCTGGATCAGGCCTTTGCTCTGTCTCCTCTAGCCCAGCGGCCCCTCTTGTGGTGGCTGGACTCGAGGACCCTGTTGGGGGGCAGATCCACTACCAAAGAAAAGGCATTATAACTAAAGGGCTACCTTCTGTCGTAGTTACATCTTGCATGCAATCGCTATGTACTTACTTGGGAAATGGATTGCGAAAAATCTCCGCACCCGGGGCATGTGCAGTCGTTTCAGGTCCGACCAATGCTGCATGATCTGCGTGTGGGTGAAGGTGGTGTTGGTCTGCTGTTGGATATCAGAGATGATCTCCAGGGCAACGTTGCGTTTTTCAAAAGAGTTGCGCAGGTAGTCGTACCTGCGCTCCAGCATGGTCTACAAAACAGAAAGCAAACATAGCAATTAATTATAAATGCGTATCAATATGTGTCAACAATACATTATTTTAGGAAATCCCATTAACACACACACATTTCTAGGCTAAGTTAAATTTTTAATCTGGCCGCACTGTTGTTTGGCATGTGTGTGCCATGACTTTGGTTGTGCATGTAGTTTAACACATTTTTAAATCAATCCCTTACTTCCTGCGCATCCTTAACATGTAGAGCAGCATTTAGATGTCAATTGAAAGGGTTACAAATACACTTACGAGCATGATGATCTCTTCTTGTTGGCGGGTGAAGATAGTGGGTGCCATCTTTCTTCTTCTTCTCGGCAGCAGATAAGTAATGCCCCAGCGGCTTCCGGGTTCCGAACGGCCGGACATACGCGTAAGCGTCACGCGCCGGCTAGCTTATTTAAAGGTCCCTGGACACACAGCTCATTCTCTTTGAGAGTCCAAGCAAAATGGCTCCCAAAAAAGCAGCATCCCAAACTGCCAAGGAGACCACGCTGAAGGCAGCCAAGCGGCATGAGCATGCCGAAGGCCCACAAACAAGGTCTCAACAGGCCAAAGCCAAGTTAAAGCCTACAACCAAGGCTCCGCCAAAGCAGCATCCCAAGCCAACTACCAGCTATGGAAAAAAAAAGGAGGCACAAAAGCCTACAACATCTCATGACCTAAAAACGGGTAAGAGGGTACGATGCCCTACCCCACCCTGCCCCACATTCCCCCCCCCCCACCTGGCACCAAGGCACTTGGCATCGGCCCAAAACACAGGCCAAGAAGCCGCAGCAGGGCCCGAAGCCGCAGCAGGGCCAGAAGCCGCACCAGGGCCAAAAGCCGCAGCAGGGCCAGAAGGCCAAGATCAAAAAGCAGGCATAGCAGGCCCAGAAGCCCGAAAAGGAAGACAATGGCAAGCTCCCCCTCCCCACCCGCACGTGGCTACCAACGACGGCCAAGAGTGGCCGACCCACCAGCTCTGGGTCACCCCAGCCAAGTACCTCCAAGGGCCCACAGAGCCACAGGGCCACAAGCACCAATTCCAGCTCCTCAAGACCCTCTCTTCCTCGCCCACATTCCCCATCGGCACAGGTTGGCAGGCATTCACCCTATGCCACATCAACACCTGCAACTTCTGTGGCCACCCAGCCACGAACACACAGTCCCTTTCCCAGTCCAGTACGATCAGCAGCCAGCCTCCAGTCCTTGATGTCTCCTACACGCACCCAGGCCAGAATGTCACCCCATTTGCCAGCAAACAATGAGGAGCCACAACCACCACAAACAGGGCGCACATTGCACAGAGGCCACTTGAGTGGCCGTTTTGGTGAGTCCCAAACTCTGGCATTGGCTAGTGGTCTAACGTTATATTATGATGAGCTATATGGGAGCAAATCCAAATCAACTAGCAAGCAGCGCAAAGCGGAGATTTTGGCGGAACTCGCCAGACAAGTCAATGCAGTGGGGGACGAACTCAAAGATGTAGAACAGATTCAGCAGAAAATATCGGACCTCAAATATGCCGCACAGAAGAAGGAGAATAAAAGGCGGCAGTACAGGTACATATCTTATTTGTTGTTTTTTATTCTTCTTGTATATACATAAGTGAGCTTATTTCTGAATACTATTTTTCAGCTTACAAACTGGATTCCCCACTAAATTGAAATTTACCCAGGCTGAGGAGATGGTGCTGGGCCTGCTACATCCTGTTGCATTAGAGGGACACTCAGCACAACAGGACACAAACAACCCGCCAATTACAACAGGTTAGTAATGTGTGAATGTCCCTAAAAATGGACCAAACAGTCAAATTAGCCAGCAAGGCATATCTAAACACATGCCCCTAGGGTGTGCCTTGTAGTGGAGTGATCAATTTGACCAGGGTGTGTCATGTGTGTCGACAGGTAATGTGCAAATTAGCAGGACCATACATGACGTTTACGAACATTTAGGAAGAGTAGGAAAATATGGAGATTAGTAAAGGAATGCGTGCTATGTATTTTTAGCCAATCACATGCCACACTTACATCTTTTTCTGTTGGCCACTTTGCTTAGAGCTGTGCTTGGGCCCAACGGCTTAAGATGTTGTGATTGCAATGTTTTAAGAGATACAGTGGTAACCACCAGAATCATATTGTAACTGCTATTTGCCAGCTTAGTGTGTTAACTTAATGGCCTATAAGGGATGTTTAAACACACACAACAGCCATTACTTGCATGTTTGTTTTGCTTCACGTGACCAATGTGTCTGTTCTGGTTTAAGAATCCTTGTTCAATATAATGCCATTCATAGTGAAGGTCAAGTTGCACCGTTGTGGTAGTGGCCATTCCAGCTTGGCCACGTGTTTGATTTAAGCATATGTGTTATTAACCATCACCAATGCATAGTTGTGTGTTTACATTGTTTGTTTTCTTCTAATGCAGCCCAGCCTCATCCCTCAGCTAGTGTGGACTCCTCTGCCATTTTAACTATGCCGTCTTCTTCCGTGCTGCCTCGGACCCAGGATCCGATATCTACGGTAAGTGTTTTTTGATGATGTTGCGTATGCATGTGGCTTGGCATGTTTCTTTGGGCTGAATTACATATGTATTCCCCACACTGAACCTTTTTGTTTTACATGTCCCAACAGAGCCACACACTGATGGAGGAAATCCAGGAGCTGGAGGAGGATGGAACCTTCCTTGGAGCTTATGAAGATCTCCCCCTGGGCCAGAATCTGCAACTGTCCCAAAATGTTTCTCCGACAAATCCTCAGCAGCAGAGGGAAGCTGGCTGCATGCTGCCTGCACATCGTGGGCAGCATGGAGAGACTGACCCTCCAGTCCCTAGTTTCAGATCTGCTGTTGAGGATTTGCCCAGCATACCTGTGGCTGTTGGGAGTCCTATAGCAACATCATCTGCACGCCCCCCAATCCGGGGAATTGGGAGGCGTACTCAGCAACGTCGGCCAGTTTCCCAGGGGAGGGGTGTCCAGATGATGGAGTCAGCATGGCACCATGAGAGGCGGCTATTTCGGCGCCAAAATCAACAAAACCACGAGAATATTATTGGGCAATTAGATAACCTCAATAATACCTTAAGTGCCATGCTGACTGAATTTAGGACCCGTAACAGCCACATGGCCAACTTGACCACAGAATTCAAGTCCAACATGGCTGAATTGCAAACTAACCAAAGAAATATTTTGGAACAGTTGCAGATTCTGAATGCCACACACGCCCAGGTTAGGGCCCAACCCCAAGGGCCACAACCTGGGTTCTATGGGCATCCCCCATATTAATGTGTATTTGGCCTGAATCTGTTCATCTTTGCTCGACATCCCCACTGTATTGACTTGTCTGGTGAGCCCTACCAATCTAGCATTTTGATCTGCCTTTGCTAGTATGTTTTGGATTTGCCCCCATATAGCTCATTAAAGTCCTGAGTTAGCCCACTAGCCATTGCCAGAGGACAAGCCTCACTGAAGCGGCCACTAAAGCTGTTGCGCTGCAGCCTTGCCCATAATTACATTGGTTGTGGCTCCTCCTGTTTGTAGGCATGATTGTGTGACATTCTGGCCGGGCAAACTAAGACCTTGGACCCTGGCTGTGATTTTACTGTACTTGGATTGGGACTGGGTGTTCTTGTTTGGGTGGGCCACGGAGTAACAGGTGTAGATGTGGCATAGGTATGTCTGCTTTCAACCTGTACCTGTGGCAAATGTGGGCAAGCAGGAGAGGGCGTGTTTGTGTGCATATTTTTACAATGTAACATCTGTGATTTGTAACATTGACAATGCTTGGCACACATATGTTACTATGTTATTTTGAAGGTTATCTTTCTCCTGGAGTGCCTTACTTAGTAAATCCAGGCTGTGTGCAATTGGTCTGTGGCATGTTTTGACATTAATTTCATGCCCATGTATTCCCCCTAAGTATGTGAGTGACCATCACCCACAATTCTGTTTTTCAAAATTGAACCTTAAAAAATTTAACAAACGTGTTTCACACAAATATTCTAAAAAGAGGGAAAAATACATTGTTGTTGATTTTGGTAATTAATTCATTATTGTTTTGTTCTTAATCAAACAAAAATAAACCAACAAATGGAACAAAGCAATCACAACAAACAATGTCAAAAGAAACAAAAAAAAGGAGAAAACAATTTAGCAAAATGTGTTGCTATTAAATTAGCACGGACGGCTTGGCCAGACGCACTGTGCTGCCCAACATAGGCGTCCTCTGGGCCATCACCGGGTGGAGAGGGTGGAAAATCCACATACCGGGGGACCCGCTGCAAGATAGCAAAATTATGCAGCACAGCATAGGCCATAATGATATCTATGACCTTTTTGGGGTCATACTGAAGGGATCCCCCGGTATGGTCCAAACATCGAAATCGGGTCTTCAATAGTCCAAAGGCCCTCTCCACCACTGCCCTGGTTTTGCGGTGCGCCCTATTATAGGCCTCTTGGGCGCCATTCTGTGGACGTAGTATAGGCGTCAACAGCCACGGGAGGAGTGGATATCCAGAATCTCCTGGAAAAATTAAAGGTAAACAAATATAAACATTAATTCATACATTTCAGCCAAAAAATCCAACGAATACCTGATTAAGAAGCTAGGTGACATTGTCCAAAAAACATGATCATACATATTGCACAGGGCAGTGACAAAGAAACATATCTGATAGATGGTGTCCCAAATTAGAGAAATAATATTGCGGATGCTGGGCAATCAGGCAGACTGTTAAGAGCTATTGTTTTTTGTCTGTGCTGCTCAGCAATGTTGGATGGGTTTACATTCCCCTTTTTCTGCTTTGTCTGAGTCCCAAACAGGTCTAAGCTGGCCGCTGCACTTTATCCCGCTCACCTCTACTCAGTAAGTGTAATGCATGTAAGCAAAGATGGCGCAGACCCTATGATAAAGTCAAGAACAGATTTACAGAAAAGTGTTGGGAAGACTGTTTAATAATTTGGCTCAAATTACTCTTTGGAGTTTAAACAATGCAGGACAAACATTTTGCCAGCCTTGTTTTGCTAATGTAATGGGTCCAGTCGTGTTTCACATGTTCCCAAGGTGATGAAAAAGGCATAGTTTAAGAAAGGTGAATCAAACCAAAATCCAAACCATACCTAGAAATTCGAATGATGTAATTGGACTCAACTTACCAAGGAGCCATGCACCCGCGAATTCCCCAGACTCAAACCGACGGAATAATCCTGATCTTCTAAGGATGTAGGCATCATGGGATGAGCCTGGGTAGCCTGCGAGGACGCTAAGAAACCGCATGTCCTGGGCCACCACTGCTTGCACATTCAGTGAGTGGCCCATTTTGCGGTTCCTGGGAAAAAAGGGAAAAAATAACATCAGTAACGCTTGGAAAATTATTCAAACACTCACTTATAACACCCTAAGTCAAACGTGTTTATCCAGACAAATAACACCAAACAACTACATTAAATTTAAGTGCAGAACAAAAGGAGATGTATGTTATAGCCTTTAAAGTTTGGATTTACTTGTTCAATTTTAAGTACACTTTAAAATGTTTAACTTTGCCCAACCTGAAAATTTATAGAAGTGAAAAATAGGGGCCATTGGTTCTCTTTGCAAGTAGGGACTGTTTACAATGAGGGAATAATTACAAGGAGGGACTAGTACCAAAGAGGCATTATTTACAAGGAGGGACTAGTAACAAAGAGGGATTATTTACAAGGATGGACTAGTAACAAAGAGGGATTATTTACAAGGAGAGACTAGTAACAAAGCGGGATTATTTACAAGGAGGGACTAGTAACAAATAGGGATTAATTACAAGGAGGGACTAGCAACAGAGGTATTATTTACAAAGAGGGACTAGTAACAAAGAGGGATTAATTACAAGGAAGGACTAGTAACAAAGAGGGATTATTTACAAGGGGGGACTAGTAACAAAGAGGGATTAATTACAAGGAGGGGCTAGTAACAAAGAAGGATTAATTACAAGGAGGGACTAGTAACAAAGAGGGATTAATTACAAGGAGGGACTTGATCCAATGAGGGATGATTTACAAGGATGCACCAAAACAAATGAGGGATTTGTTCAAAGGAGGGACCCCAAAAAAACAAAACAACATAAAACAAACCAAAAAGTTAGCTCAACATGGAAGAATGAACTTGCCTGTATATGTACTCGTCGGCAGCCGGAGGGACAAGGGCAACGTGGGTACAGTCAATGGCACCCATGACGTTGGGCATATCAGCAATATTATAAAATGCCAGTTTAATCGCGTTTCTGGCTACCATATCCTCAGGAAAACAAATATATTTTCGAGTTATGTTAGCCATGCCTTCCAAAAACTTGGATAGGGCGCAGCTCAGCGTAGGCTGTGAGATCCCCACGGAGAGGGCACCCAGCATCTGGAACGAGCCATTCGCCAAGAATTGCAGGCAGCCAAGTATCTTGGTCATACCTGAAATTGCTTGCCCCTTCCTTGTGGTGCGGGCTAACCATGGCCACAGCTCACTATACAACTTATGGAGGGAAGCGCGATTAAGTCTGGTGAGCTCGAACAGCTCAACGTCATGCATGCCATTGTTGTCCATTCGTCGTCGCCGGTGCAATCTGGCCTCTGACCTCCGGACAATCTTAATGGCCATGAGCTGCAGATCCTCATGCTCCTCAAATGCATTAGACTCGTCCATGCCTGCTAGTTCCGACGTCAAAATGGTCCCGTAAGGGGATCGAAAATGAAACAGATTTATTGGGTGTTGGCCCCTCGGCAATCGGCTCTCTGAATTAATCGCCAGCCCATTGCAATAACGTAAGTATTCTGAACGGTCGAAACATTTCAGATTTGGTGGGAAAAAGGTCCCGAAATAGCGTAATACTTCCGAATTACTTTGGATCATTGAAAGAGCATATACGTATAGTTCGAACGTTCGTGCGAGTAGAAAATGGACGAAAAAAAAGCAAAGAAATGACAAACACCCACCAAAACTTTCACAGACAGCTACGGAAGTCCGGACGAATGTGTCTTTGAATTGAGGCTATTGTGCTTCCTTCCTTGTGCCCTAATCCTGGTAATTCCAAGGACAGGGCTTTGCATTCTCTGGATGTGGTCGGCAGCTTGAAGTTCTACTTGGTGGCTACTGCACCTTTCAGAAAGACTGATGCCTTGTTTGTGGTTCCTTCGGGTCCCAAGAAGGATGTGGCTCCTGCCAAGTCTACTATTAGCAAGTGGATCCGTCAGGCTGTCTTTAGGGCCTATTCGGCGAAGGGAAAGGATCCTCCTTTCCGTGTTACTGCTCATTCTACTCGTGCTATTGGGGCTTCCTGGGCTTTTCAGCACCAGGCTTCTGTTGAACAAGTGTGTAAGGCCGCTACTTGGTCTTCTGTTCATACCTTTTCCAAGTTTTACAAGGTCGATGTTCGGGCCTCAGCTGATGCTGTTTTTGGCCGCAAGGTTCTGCAGGCAGCATGGTTTGAACTGCGCGTTGTTGCTTTAGGGGATCCCACCCTACACTGCAATTGGATGTCCCAACTGTAAGGAATTATCATCTGGAGCAGGACGTGCTTTATACTTGGAATAATACAATTCTGTGATTGCTCACCTTGTAGAATTGGTCTTATAAGTATACAGCACGTCCTGCTCCACCCCACCCTATTTTTATCTTGGATCCTCTTTATGGTGATTGTTATCTTTGTTAAAGTTGTTAATCGTCGTTTGGCTTCTCCTGGCTCTCTTTACTGCTTTTCAATACTGGGGAATTTGTGGGAGGTCCCAGGTATATATGGGACCGGGAGGTGCCTCTTTTTGCTATCCCTGCAGTCCAGCGCCATCTGGCGGAGGTAATCCCAACTGTAAGGAATTATCATCTGGAGCTGTATACTTATAATACCAATTCTACAAGGTGAGTAATCACAGAATTGTATTTTTCGAAATAACTTGGTGTAGGAAATGCATACACTAGGTTGTACTCCTTCTAGAATATGACTAATGCATTTGTGCCATGCCCAGGGAACCTTTCTACAAAGTTCTCAACCTTTCTGCTGTGACAAGAAATGAACAGGTCCCCACCAACTAAGACATGGGACGGGTTGTTAGGACCATCCACTGATATGGAAGGAATGTAGTGAGCTAACATCCACTAATATGGTTTCCTTGTTACCCCTGAAGGATGCAACCAAGTCCATTCCAGTATCAAGAGTGGCCTGTTTTTTTAATTGTAGAGGTCTAGTGTGGATATGGATAAGAGGTTCTGCCACCAGAGAGGCTACCAACAGACTCTGTACTCTAATGCCCTTTCAAATGGTTAGATGGCTTATGTTAGTAAGAATATACTGAATCTTAGATTCTGGCTCCTGGCTCATGTTGACTTCCAGTCCTAGATAATCATCCCAGGGAGAACAAGAATGTACTTCTTATATTTCACAATCCAGAAAAAAAAACCGAAATGGTGATCTCTCACTGCAAACCTCACAAATCTGGAATGGTACATGCAAATATCCATCCTTGAAGTATATGGTCCTCAAATAACTGTGCTGTACCAGGAAAGCTAAAACTGATCTAAGAGAGACAATATAGAACCTACATTATGCAGACAGCAAGTCAAACTGTAAAGGTTTAGCGCTGAATGCATAGCACCATGTTCTTCTGTTGCAGTGCCCTAGTCCTTGTAACTGTTCTCCTGCATTTAGTAAGGCAACTGCCTGAGCAGGAGCTTGTGAAAGGTTAAAAAGGCCAGTTTGGAGGAGGTGAACAAAATTCCAATGGTACCAAACCAGATTGCCTTGATCCAGGCATCTGCCCTCTGAGCCAAACAAATCTCCACATATTCCAACAAGAAAACTCCCACCTGAATGTGTGAGGTTGCCCCTTCAGGTTGCCTCAGAGTCCCTGTTCACTCTTGAATGAGAACCTCAGGACTTAAAAGTCGAGTGGGTGTAATGTTTGTCTGTCGCTCACACTGGCTAAAGAAACACCCTTCGACCCTTGAACGGGGGCTCTTCTCTGTGGGAATGTAAACCTTTAGCCAGGCATCATTTCCTGAATCAACACTAGTCCTTCGCTAAAGAGATTCTCCCCCTTTTATATAGATGGGCAACTATGTCCTTGTCAACAACCGATCTTTTAAATACACCATCAGCCAGAGGATCATACCTGCAGCCACCAAGAGGGACATGTATAAATTGGTAGTATTGTGCTGGCAAGGACATCCACATATGTACTGTAGATGGGAGGTGGTTCACTGCGGAATGAGTCTGGAACATATATGTGCCTACAGCTGTAGCAAAATTTTGCCAGAAGACCATGATGCCTAAACCAGGGAATGGCCCAGATGTGTTAATACCACTGTGTAAATGCTCTAAAGCATCTTGATTTAAAGCAGAGATGCATGCAAACTCTTATCCAATGGGTGAACTGGCACATATAAACAACCTGGCCAAAAAAGGTCACAAACTCTAATATTTAGTTGGACCACCTTTAGCTTTGATTATGGCACAACTTTGCTGTGGTATTGTTTTCAAAAGCTTCTATTTCCCCCAAGATCTTCTGTTGAAGATAGATCTGGATCGTTGTGCAGACAAGTCAGGTCTTAACACTTTGGTGACCAATTTATATGTGAAAATGATGTCTCATACTCCCACTACTCTCTTTTAATCTGAGCTTGATTAATCCTGGCATTATCCTCTTGGAATATGCCCATACCATCAGGGAAAAAAATCAATTAACGGAATAACTTGGTCATTGTACATTCAGGTAGTCAACTGACCTTATTCTTTGGCCACAAAACACTGCTGAACCTAGACCAAACCAACTTCAGCAACCCCAGATCATAGCAATGCTTTATCACTTTAGATGCCTCTTACCCTAAAGTGCCCATCCTTCTAAAATAGGGTAAATCTGGGCTCTTCAGTTCTTGCTCTAGAGTCCAATCTTTATGCTCCCTAGTAGATTGAAGCTGTTGGCTTCACTGACAGGTGGTTTTCTTAAGGCTAAAACAGCTGTTTAGTCCCAGTCTCTTGAGTTCCCCTCCCATTGCACCTGTAGAAATGCTCTTACTTTTGATTTTAAACATATCTATAATATTTACTGTTCTTTTTCTGTAGCGCAGCCAAGCCCTGGTGTTTGCTTTCACTTTCAGTGCGAGGATCACTCCTTTCTGGGCAAAACATACGTATCCTGTGCAAGAAATGTGAGCTTGGG
Source organism: Gastrophryne carolinensis (assembly GCA_027917425.1). Taxonomy (NCBI): domain Eukaryota; kingdom Metazoa; phylum Chordata; class Amphibia; order Anura; family Microhylidae; genus Gastrophryne; species Gastrophryne carolinensis. Next base: position 310,271,226 of record CM051236.1, on the reverse strand, counting down.
GTGCTCCTTTTCCCTTCTTGTCAATTCGATGAGCTCTCATCCTCTGTACACTGAAATGCCTTATGCTAATACAAGCAGTGCTCCCAGGAAGAGGACACTCCTACCACCTGGGAAGTGTAGAAATTATCTATGCATTTCTAATTTCATTTAAAAAAACTGGGGACTTGACATATAAGTCTACAAAGTTATTAGGTTAACAGCAGGTCCTGGACAATTACTTTAAACCCCCAAATGAGTCTGCTGCATCTCGATTGTACACATAATAAAAGCTCTCACCTTCTTTGTTTTGTTTAAGAATTAGTTTTTATATCTAGAATAATGGCCCCTGGTCTCCTGCAAAGGGAATCTGCATTGCAATCCGGAAATGCCCGCTCAACTCCTGAGTGAGCGGCGTGCTCCCGCTGGGTGTCATAGCACTGCCTGTACATGCCCAGTTGGGGGTGGGCCTGGTACACGTACCCTCTCAATTGGCTACTCCATGACTACCGTAGAAGGATCCTGGAGGAGGTGAGTATCCAGGTAGCAGAGGTGGGAGGGTTGTTAACTAAAATACTGGAATTTCGATTATAATAGAGTGCTGTAATTTTAACAAACATATGGCAACCTATGACCTTAAATAGTTCCAGGAGACCCGGTTGAAGGCCTTTGCTGCAACATTAGCCTTCAATTGATTCTGATTAATGTTGTGGATAGCTCTAATAGCTAAACTAGAGTTGTGAGCTGTGCATCTCCCTTTTATAAAGCCTGTTTGATTCTGAAAAATAATAAAGGGGAAGTCTGAGTCAAGCCTATATTTGAGTATATGTGGAAATATTTGTAAATTAGTGTTTAGTGCTATAGGGGGGTTCTTGGCACAGCTTGTACGGTTCTTCTCTTCCTTATGAAATAATTTAATGTACGTTTGGTTTGTATATTTATTGAATGTGACACACATCATATATAAATGCCAGAAAATGGTCAACCAATTCTTTGAATATTTATAGTGCTCTAAAGACAGGCCATCAGGACCTGGTGTTATTCTTTTTTTTTTTTTTAATTCTTTTTTTTTTTAGTTTTTTGTGGCTTCAACATACAAAGTACATAGGTCGGTCTTGCCATAATTTTAGATCAGAAAAGAAGCAACACAAACATGATATCACAGGAATCTGGAAAATTGTTTTTTCTACTGGCATTGTACCCTGAGTCAAGACTATATACATCAAATCAACCAGCTCGAGCTACCAGCAATGTGATTGCATCCTTATTTACGTTGTAGATTTGCTGCTCAAGGTGGGGGCTGCCGTATTACGTTGGTGTTTCTTTCTTCGAGATTTATTGGATTATCTCCCTCTATCACTCTAGTTAAGTACCAAGTAGTATCCCGAAATGTTTGGTACAATTTTTGTTTAATTTCTACGTGTAAAGTATCAATAAAGCTTTCCCATGTATTGAAAAAACTGGGTGTTTTCTTTTCTTTGTCCAGGGTTGCATCAGCCCATTCAAACTTGAAGAGCTGCTGCAACTTCTCCATAAAGTGTCGGAATGAGGGAGGTTCGGCCCCAATCCAGCCCTGGAGAATGACTTTTTTCGCAACTGCAGCCGTTAACAGAATTAATTTCTTAGTGCCTCTATCTATCCTCTGGGTGGTTGTATCAATTGAGCCAAATATTGCCCATCTTGGAGTGAGAGGCAGATAGTTTATCAATTTTGTAATCATATATCTATGTACTTTTCTCCAGAACTGGTTGACAACCGGACACTCCCATAGACAATGATATAAATTTGCCCCCTCCTCCCCACATTTCCTACAGTGGTCAGAGTCAGACAGTTTCATCTGTACTGAACGGACAGGCGACACATAGTTGTAATGATATAATCTAAGAAGCATTTCTCTGTAGGAGGATGCTTGTAGGGTCGCCCAGGAATATTTGTACATTTTAAGCAGCTCCTCAATGTCAAGTTCTGGGAAGTGAGTGCACCATTTAATCATTCCTGTGTTGAGTTCCTCATAATTGAGTGTGTGTCTTAAGAACTTATAATGCAGTGCTATGGCTCTGCTATTCGGTGGCGTCATGTTCAATAGTGTGTCCAGCCCATTATCCCAGTCATGAGTGGAAAATTTTATGACTGTCAGTTTGACATAAGATGTTAATTGAAAGTAGGCAGAAGTGTGCGGAATTGTAAACGGGAATGTGTAAGCATTCTTTTACTATTTAGCCGTAACAGCTGCCCAATGTGTGTGATCCCTTCTTTTTCCCAGTCCGTGAATGGGCGTGTCGTGTTCCCGTTTAGGAAATCTAGATTTCCTGTAATAGGTAATAGTGTTGATAAATGGGGGTTTAGCTTGTATTTCTTCCTTAGTTTTTGCCAGAGACCCCAGATGGACATTAATAGTGGATTTAGAGTGACATGTTTAGGTAGCAATGCTTTCTGCATGTGAATCAGATAGGTTAATTTGATGTCTGGTACCATGCTTTGATCTAATTGCGGATCTGTGTGTATGTGGGTGTTCTTGATCCAATCTCTTAATACACCAAGTAATGCTGCTGCGTTATAATTAAAAGGATCTGGAAGATTGACTCCAGCGTTCTCCCGTGTTTGCTGTAACACCCTTCTACTTATTGTCGCTCTCTTCTTGCCCCATATAAATTCCCTGAATCTTTTGTTTAATTCTGTAATTTCTTTATGGTTTAGGAGTATAGGGAGTGTCTGCAGATAAAACAGCCGCTTCGGAAATGCTATCATTTTTATTAAATAAATACGTCCCAGGTATGAGAGAGTCAAGCTGGCCCAGGTTTGTAAATCTCGTTGAATCTCTCTTATAATGGGTTTGATATTAATATCATAGAGGTTGTCCTGATTTTTAGGTAGCATAACTCCTAAGTACTTTATGTACTGTTTGTTCCACTTAAACGGGAAGTTGTCTCCCCAGCTCGGTTTTGTGCAATTATTTAGATATAGGGCCGCCGATTTTTCTAAGTTAATGGAGTAACCTGTGACGGTACCAAATTGGGCTATGATCTCCAATATCCGTGGGAGTGTGGTTCGGGGATTCGCTACATATAACAAAGACATCATCCGCAAAAGCTGTTATCTTTATTTCCTCTTTGCCTATTTTTATTCCTTGGAAGGCACTCTCCCCCTCCAATAATCGAAAGAGTGGGTCAATGGCCAAATTAAATAATAGTGGTGACAAGGGCATCCCTGTCTGACTCCCCTCCCCAGCTGGACGCTGTTGGTGAGCTGTCCATTAACCAATAGTTGGCAGGTTGGTGCCTTGTATATATATTGTATCAGTGACGTAAATGTTCCGCCAAAGGCTCTCTCCGTTAATATAGCGTTAAGCCATGGCCATGCAATTTTATCGAACGCTTTTTCAGCGTCCAGACTGAGGAGGAGACTCTTAGAATTTCTGCTAGTAGTAATTGCTGCTATTGCTGTTCTTATGCCTATTGAGATGTGTTTGCCCCTAACAAAGCCCAATTGGTGTTTAGTAAGCAGTTTTGGGAGAAAGCATTGGAGCCGATCCGCCAATATTTTTGATAATATTTTATAGTCCGTATTCAATAATGAAATCGGTCTATAAGATTTGACCAGTTCCAGGTCTCTGTCCGGCTTTGGCAATAAAATCGTATACGATTCAGTAAATCGAGGCATCTAATGCCGTGGTGTATGATATTGTGGAACACTTCTCTAAGCGTAGGTATGATCGTGGGGTTCAGTAACTTGTAGAATTCGGTTGTATAACCATCTGGGCCTGGCGTTTTATTTTTGTGTGGTGGCATAGTCTGTTGCAGTAGCAGAGTATAATTCTCTAAAATAGGCTTCAAATTTCTCAGCTATGCTTTTGGAGTCATGTGTTCTATGGCCCGTAGCCATATCTTTTATGATATGTATAGTTCTGTTGTGCCCCCTTGGTTTCACCATATTGGCTAATAATGCCCCAACTTTGTTGCCAAATTTAAAGTATTTGGCGTTCTGAAATTGTACTCTACATTTGGCTTCTGCCCCTAGATATGTGTCGAGTACTAAGGAGGCCTCCAACCAACGCTTTTTGTTTTCTGCTGTGTTTTGTTCTAAATAGGTTTTGTAAGCCTTAGTGAGTGCATTGTATAAGAGTGTATGTTTTGCCTTTGCATCCCTTTTTTGTTTGGCAGTATATGCTATAACTTGTCCTCTCAGCACAGCCTTTGCCGTTTCCCACAATAGTGTAGGGTTGTCCATATGTAGAATATTATCATCTAGAAAATCTCCCCAACTTTTTGTTAGGTATTCCTTAAATTTTGGGGATGTGTACAGGTAATTCGGGAATCTCCATATCCTAGAGCGGGTTTGTGCAGATTCCAGTTTAAGTGTCAGGGTGATTGGTGCATGATCAGACATAGTGATTGGTTTGATGGAAGCTTCCAGAACCCCCCTGGTGTTATTCTTAGTATTCTTAGTATACAGTACGTCCTGCTCCAAATATAATACTTACACTTGGGTAATTCTCCGCCAGATGGCGCTGTACTGCAGAAGCATGCAAAAACAGGCTCCTCCCGGCCCTTCATATACCCAGGGACCTCCCACAAATCCCCAGATTTCTCTGCAGTGCTGACTGCGAAGACATGAAGTATCACTCTCTCGCAGGCGAGCGGGGCTATCAAAGCCTGCGGCCCTGTTGGACTATTCCCACCCTTCCTCCCTGTGATGTGCCTCCCAGCCTGGGCTGCGCTGGTCGGGTGAAGGTAGGCAGCACCTTGTGTGCTTATGGAGCCATGCTCCACCGCAGTCCCCCACCAAAGGGTAGGCGGTTTAGGCTGATGATGAGCCTCTAGAGGATGCCCCTCCCGCGCTATTGCCCCATGCCCCGTGTATCGGTGGGCCCTGTACAAAGGGTCGCCGTCCTCCCTCGTTCCCCCCGTAGTCCGGGGGGAAAGAAAGGGGGGGGTGTGTGTGTGGTGGTCAGTGTATATTACACGCTCATGGCCTTAGTACTGTCTTTGACTGGTATTCCGGGTGTCAGTGCTGCGCTGTTAAAACTCCAATTGCATATGTCGCCGCCACGGCACTCCTTCCGTGGCTGAATGTGCCGCGACGAGCGGCGGCGTCGCCTCAGACGCTGCTACGTCTTTATTGCCGTATCTTTTGCTAAGTGTGCCATACACTTCGCTCTTCTGACATCTTTGAAACTATTTTCAGAGCTTCGCGGGGGCGGGGACCCGTTTTGGCGCGCTCCGCGTCACAGCTGCTCTGCCCCGCCCTTCAAGGTTCTTGGCGCCCTTCTGTTGCTGGTCACGCGCACATGTGTGCCGGCCCTCCTCCTCCTTAGGTCGGTGAGTGCCCTCGCGGGCGAGTTTCTTCTTCCTTTTGTCCACTGCGCATGGCTCTGACATCCCTATTCCCATTATGTCTTTCAGAGGATCGAATCCAGTGGCTTCTCCCGGCCCGTTTTATTACCAGGGGTCTTAGAATAGTTACTCCCACTCCCCTGCGGGTCTTTGGGGCATCCAGGGTAGCTTACAGCGTCAATCCCTACTGGCCTATTGTGCCCATCAATCACCATATGGAGGCATCCCAGAATATTGTGAACGGGGTTCCCTCGGGACAAGCCTGTCTGTGTGTAGCTTGTGTGGTCTCACCTATTAGCGGTGACAATGCTCGGGTCTGTGTTCCTTGTGCACAGCAGGTGCTAATGGTGCTTCCCGCCCCTCCTGTGGCTGGGCCTGCACCTCGCCTCACTTCACCTACTCCCCCAAGCCTGAGTCTAACCCCCAATACAAGCAGGGATTCTCATCCTGATGTGGCTACTAGATTGGCCAGTGTTGAAAAATTGCTTGCTAGTTCTCTAGCACGCAAGGCCACTGCTAAAAAGCGGCACATAATCCCTGATTCTGCTCCTTTCCCTACGGAGTCTGATGAGTTTTTTCACATTTTTATGGCCATACCCCTTCGGATGAAGGGGAGCTATTTTCTGACTCAGAATCTTCTGATGAGAAGGCAAGGGGTCATGATGATTCCGGTTCTGACCACTGGACCACGGATGATACTGATAAACTACTGCTTCAGATTTTTGAAGTTTTGTCCATCTCTCTACCTGTTGAGGCCCCTAGGCAAAGGGGTGAGTTATTTCATACTGCTAAGGCTCGACTGGAATTTCCTGAGCAAACCCATTTCAATAACCTCGTGTTGAAAGAATGGGAACATCCCAGTAGACTTCCCGGGATCCATAAGAGTTTGGACAAGAAGTATCCATTTCCTGTTGATATGGTCAAGTGCTGGTCATCGCCCCCCGAGGTCGATGCTCCTGTTTTAGGGCTGTCTAACACCTCTATTATGCACTCTCCCGACACCACTACGCTGCGGGATTCTGAGGACCGGCGCATTGACCAATTGGCATGCCATGCCTTTGCATTTGGTGGGGCGGCGCTGCGGCGGGTTTGCGCCTTGGCCATTACTGCTGTGGCACTCAGGGCCATGGTCAGGAATGCCCTTGACGGCCCGGACAAGTTGCCTACTGATGCTGTTAATGCACTGTCTAACTGTGAGGTTTTTGTGAACTTTATCCTGTCTGCATCGGATGATGCTATTAGGCTGTGTGCCAGATCTTCCGCCTTGGTGGTGGCTATTCGCCGCGCGGTATGGCTGCGCCAGTGGGCGGCTGACAATGCTGCTAAGAAAGCCCTTACTGGGCTTCCATTTAAGGGCCTGCGCCTGTTTGGGGACCGCCTAGACCTCTTTGCTAAAGGAAGTAAGTTACCACAGCGCAGGCGGCAGCCTCGGCCCTTTCGGAACCAGGGCCCCCTTTCCGCCCCCTACAGAGGTGTTAAGCAGGGGAAAGGGGTATCCTTCGCAGGGGCTCGTGCAGACTCCTGGCATAGGAGCAAGGGGTGGCGCCCCGGCTCCTCCTGGGGGACCAAACCCAAAGCTCCCCCCAAGACCCCTCAGGCATGATGGGGCTCCCTCGCCCGCCAGGGTGGGGGGACGGCTACAGCACTTCGCGCATGTCTGGAGGCACCAAGTCTCGGACCGGTGGATTCAGGAGATAGTTACCTCTGGCTACAAAATAGAGTTTGCTTTGCGGCCCCCCTCAAGATTCATCAGGTCCCGGATCCCCCAGGACCCGGTATCGGCTAAGGTCCTGATGCAGGCAGTACAAGACCTTCTGGATCTGGGAGTTATTTGCCAGGTTCCCTTGAGAGAATTAGGAGAAGGGTTCTACTCCAACCTTTTCACAGTACCCAAAAGAGATGGGTCAGTCAGGCCCATTCTGGATTTAAAGATCCTCAACAAATTTGTCAAGCACAAGCACTTTCACATGGAAACTCTGCGCTCGGCCGTTGGCTCTCTGCGCCCAGGGGATTTTATGACGACGGTGGACATCAAGGATGCTTACCTTCACATCCCTGTGTTTCCGGGACATCAGAGGTTTCTCAGATTCGCGTTGAACGATCAACATTATCAGTTTGTGGCCCTACCGTTTGGCCTCACTTCAGCTCCCAGAGTGTTCACCAAGGTACTGGCGGGAGTGATGTCCTTGTTAAGGTCAGGGGGCATTCGAGTGCTGCCCTACCTGGACGACATCCTCATCGCCTCATGGCCCCTACAGCAGGCGGAGCTGGACACTCAGCGGGTGGTGTCCACCTTGGAGTCCTTCGGCTGGGTGATCAATCACCCCAAGTCTTCTCTGTCCCCTTCGTTGGTGACCCCATTCCTGGGGATGATTCTGGATACGGTTCAGTCACGAATATTCCTTCCCCAACAGAAGGTGGAAGCCCTGACTGCGCAGGTGCGGTCCCTGCTCTCGTGCCCCCAGCTCTCACAGGCAGGCAGGGAATGCAGCTGGTGGGTCTGATGGTGGCCAGATTCGAGGCGGTGCCCTTTGCCCAGTTCCATTTGAGGCCTCTGCAGCTTCACCTCCTCTCGGTATGGGACAAGGACCCTGCATCCCTGGACAGGGTTTGTGTGCTTCCCCTGTTGGTCTTACGGTCCCTCTCGGGGTGGCTGGACCACCGCAGATTCTGACATGGGCGGAGGCCAATGTTCAATGCATTTCGGCTGTTTACATCCCGGGGGTGGAGAATCTCCTGGCAGACTCTCTGAGCAGGGGAACTTCCCGTCAGGGGGAGTGGTCCCTCTGCAACAGGGTGTTCCAGTCCCTGTGTCACCATTGGGGTCTACCGGATGTGGATCTGTTTGCATCCCGTCACAATCGCAAGCTCCCGGCCTTTGTCTCCCTGTCTCAGGATCCTCTGGCTGTGGCCACGGACGCTCTGTCGTTGAAATTTCGCCTCCTGTATGTATTTCCCCCGTTCCCCCTGCTGGGCAGGGTTCTGCGCAAGATTGCCCTGGAAAAGGTGCCAGTGATTTTAGTGGCCCCAAGGTGGCCAAGAAGGGTATGGTACGCAGACGTGGTACAAATGGCAGTAGATCAGTACGTCCTGCCAGAGGCACCAGATCTACTTACTCAGGGCTCCTTACGCCATCCCAATTTACAAACTCTGGTTTTGACGGCTTGGCTGCTGAAACCTCCATCTTGATGGAGAAAGGCTTGTCTGCCTCTGTGGTGGATACCATGGTACAGGCTAGGAAGAAAACTTCTTCTGCCATCTATTACAGGGTATGGCCTTCCTACATAGACTGGTGTGAGTCCAGGTCTCTTCCCTGCAGAGAGTTCTTCATCCCTAGGATTCTGGAATTTTTACAACATGGATTAGAGTTGGATTTAAAGCTCAGTACTCTGAAGGGTCAGGTTTCTGTCCTGTCTGTCTTCTTTCAGAAGTCTTTTGCTCAGCATCACTTGGTTAAGACGTTCTTTCAAGGGGTCACTCATGTGCGTCCCCCATGTAAACCTATGGTCCCTGTTTGGGATTTGAACTTGGTTTTGTCTGCTTGCAGGGTGCTCCCTTTGAGCCTATTCAGGATGCTGCTTTGGCCGTACTCACTCTCAAGGTGGTTTTTCTGGTGGCTATCACTTCGGTCAGGCGTGTATCGGAGCTGGCGGCGTTGTCTATTCAGCCCCCATACTACGAGAGACACCAGGACAAGGTGGTGTTCCGCTTTAAGCCAGACTTTCTGCCAAAGGTGGTGTCTGCCTTTCATTTGAATCAGGATATTGTTCTTCCTTCATTGTGTCCTAATCCTAGCAACGCTAAGGAATGGGTTCTGCATTCCTTGGATGTGGTCAGGTGTCAGTGAAGTATTACCTGGTAGTCACTGCGGCCTTCAGGAAAACTGATGCTCTTTTTGTGGTCCCCTCCGGTCCTAGGAAGGGTTTGGCTCCGGCCAAATCTACTATTAGCAAATGGATTTGTCAGGCCGTGATTCAGGCTTACTCTGCTAAGGGGAAGAGCCCCCCTTTCCGTCTTACTGCTCATTCTACTCGTGCTATTGGGGCCTCTTGGGCCTTCCAGCACCAGGCTTCGGGGGAACAAGTTTGCAAGGCCGCTACTTGGTCGTCTGTTCATACCTTTTCGAAGGTTTACAAGGTTGATGTTAGGGCCTCAGCGGATGCTGCTTTTGGCCGCAAGGTTTTGCAAGTGCTAGTAGTTTAAACTGCCTGTTGTCACCCTGTTTTGTTGGGGGATCCCACCCTACTGTATGGACACTGCTATTGGATGTCCCAAGTGTAAGTATTATATTTGGAGCAGGACGTACTGTATACTAAGAATAATACAATTCTGTGAAATACTCACCTGTAGAATTGGTATTATAAGTATACAGTACGTCCTGCTCCACCCCACCCTGTTGTTGCATTATTCTGTGTGACAGAGGCTCTGTCTTTTGGGTGTCATCACTATTCCATTGCCCACCGGGTCATTCACTGGCCTTTTCTTAATTAGGTTCCAGACAATGTCATTGTATTTTGATACTGTTACAGGCAATGTCATTGTAGTTTGGATTGTATTACAAGACTACCATTGTGTTGATTGATTATGCCACAGACAATGGCATTGTCCTGATTGATTGTATTACAGCCTGCTATTGTTCTACTGATTGCGTCACCGGCAGAGTTGAGGGATTGTGTGCCCTGCTGCTATTGGTCAGTGTGGTTGTCATTGCATGGAGACTTGTGTATATAAGGCCTAGAGTGGCACTAATAAAAACACTTCACCTTCACCCTCAATACTGAAGTTCTATCTCTTATTGGGGGAAACGCTATATTACAATTCACTAGCCCTTGTAAGGGCTGTTCCTGTTTCCTCACGGACGACTCTGGAATTCCAGCAGCACCTCTTACGATTGGGAAAAGGACGTCTCGGGCGGTGAAGCCCTCCGGCGATAAGGGTTATCGCTACATTCTGGATCCCCTGTATGGTGATTGTTATCTTGTTATCGTTACCAGTTGTTCTGGGTGGTTTTTATTTCTCCTGGCTTCTTGTTCACTGCTTTTCAATGCTGGGGATTTGTGGGAGGTCCCTGGGTATATGAAGGGCCGGGAGTAGCCTGTTTTTGCATGCTTCTGCAGTATGGCGCCATCTGGTGGAGGATTACCCAAGTGTAAGTATTATATTTGGAGCAGGACGTACTGTATACTTATAATACCAATTCTACAGGTGAGTATTTCACAGAATTGTATTTTTTGTCTTTAAGTTCTGTATATAGCAAAGAGTACTTCACCTCTTGTAAAAAGGTTTTTCCTGGGAGGTTTTTATTTTCCAAATATCAATTTATTTCTGCATCCTCTGTTTCATTGATATGACATCTCTGAAAAATATTGTAAGAATTCCCCTTTAATTTCCTTCCTTCGATGTCAAATTTTTTTTCCCTAATTCCACTCTGGAGACTGTGTGAAAGCTCGACATAAGTGCAGCGGGACAGAAGTGTGTAGTTTTTAAAACTGCAGTAGTTAAGAGGGCCCATCTCCTGAGTTTTTGGAGGATGATGTCTTAGCTGAGCTGGCAGATCTAAAGGTAATTAAGGTTATGGGACGAGATGGAATCAACCCCAGAGTTCTAAGGGAAATCAGATTTGTAATTGCAGCCCCTCTGATTTACTAAACCATTCTCTTTCAACTGGTGAGGTTCCAGGTGATTGGAGAATGGTCAATGTCAAACCAATCTATAAGGAGAGGAGTAGAGAAGAAGCCAGTAATTACATGGAAATTAGTTTAACATCTATTTTTTTTATTTATGATTTTTAAATTACAAATTTACAAAATTGCTGCCAATCCCTTCCAGGATGGCGTCTGACCATTAACCTATACAACAGATTAAAGGGCCCTACCTCATGGACACACTGAACGAACAACACTCATACACACAATAACACTTGTTCTCGCCTGCTATTAGTCATATTTACCTATATTGGAAATAGTATGCAGCCATACTAACTCCTAATCTTTTGTGGAGTTAGGAGCACTAAGCCAAGCCTCCCATATATGTTCAAATTTGTTAAGGCATCCTCTGGCCAGGTAGGTCATCTTATATAATATTAGTTTCCCATTTACTAGATTTTTCCAGCCTGGAAGGGTTGGCTTATTCGGGTGCTTCCAATTCAAAAGAATGAATTTCCTTGTTTTTTGTGGGCCATCTTCCTACATGGACTCAACCACACTTAAAAAGTCAGTGGCCCTTTGCCTGTTAAGTTTAACTGGCAGCCCATGGAGGGGGACATAAAGTTGGATACCCCACCCCAGAATGCCAAAAGTAACGAGCATTCCAAAATCATGTGCAGCAGGGTACCGGGCCTGACACTACACCTAGGGCATAGATCTGACTCCAGCTGGCCCATATTTTTCAGTCTAGCCGGGGTCAGATAAACCTGGTGGAGCCATTTACCTTGGGCCAGTCTATCTCTAGAGTCTATGACTGAGGAGTACAGATCTGTCTATCGCATTTTCCCAATCTCTCCAGTCTAGATCCAGAGTCAGTTACCCAATGCTTTATCTAGAGGGGAACTAACTTAAGAGGAGAGCATTGTATAGTGTAAAATTTGGCTTATTTAGGTCAGCAGATCTTACTAGGGATTCCACCAACTTAAGAGCATGTCAGAGCTGTAAATAAGCTGATAGTCAAACACGTGGCATATTGCTCATACAACATCAACCCCTCTCCCCCCCAGAGAATATCTGCGCTAGCAAGATTGTTCCCCGATTTTTCCAAAAGACATGTCTTTTGCATCCTGAATTTAGCACACCACTCAGGGCACCACTGGAGGGGCGCAAGCTGGTCGACTGATGCCACCCCGGCACTCACTGCCGCAATAAAGGAGTGGAAGGAGATTGAGGGCCCCCGAGATTGCAGGCCGTAGGCAACAGGCAGAGGCAGCTTCCTAGAAAAATGGCCGGCACTGACTCGCTGGATCCTGCCGACTGGAACAGTATGTTCCTCTCCTCACTCCCATCCTCAATCCACGTGGTACAGCAGGCCTTTAGGGCACGCTGGGTGGCTAGGCTGAACAGTATCGCCCCGATAACTACTGACAGGTAATTCGGGGGTGATTGTGAGGGGTCCCCTCTACTTGGGTTGACAGCAGAATGGCATTTCTGGGGTCTAGCAGGATATTTTCCAGGACCCTTGTACCTCTTGTCTGAACTGCTTGGCTATGTAGCCACGGCGCACTAGTTTAACATCTATATTGGTGAAACTAATCAAAACTCTCTTAAAAACAGATAATTTCCCATCTAAAATTAACCTTTTGGACCCAAAACGGCACAGCTTTACTGAGGACAGATCATGTGAGACCAATCTTATTGATTTCTTTGACAATGTCACTAAAGTGTTAAATGAGGTTGGTGCTGTGGATATTGTCTGTATGGATTTTAGCAAAGCCTTTGACACTGTGCCACATGAAGAGCTCATAGATAAGTTATTGTGGAAAATGGAGTTTAGTTCAATATCTTTTTATTCAGTATACATCATATAAAAGGAAGCAGTACAGAACATTAATTCAGAAGGACAGAAGGTCAAGACATGTCGTTCTCTACGTCCACATGTACGTACATTACAGTGTCATATCCTAAGCAATGGGCGCATCTCTCCCATCCCCCAACAACCCCACCAACCCCACCCATGTGATCCATCTTACTCTCCGGTTAATCTATAACGTGATGTATGGTCAGGGGTCCAGCACCCCAAAACTTTCAGCCCCCCCCCACTCCGGTCTTGCCGACCAAAGGGAGATAGAGGCGCCTACTCACACCAAAATCAGATATACGTCTACTTTCCTAGGGGAGGCGGGGGCCCAAGGGGCGGAGGGAGGGAGTCGGACAGCCCAGAGGACTCAGGATAGCAAGGACATGCAAGGAAGGAAGGAGTCGAGAAGAGAAGGGAAGGGGGGAAGGGGGGGGAGGAAGGAGAGGGAGAAGGGAGTAAGCTTGAGGACCGTGATTGTCGAAGCAGCGGGAAGATTGGGATGAGTAGTTCCCAAGGCAAGGGCGGGAGTAGAGACACGTACCGAAACTTAAACATGAACAGAAACACCACCGCGGGCAGGGGCCTGCCAACACATGACCATCTATGTTATCTCCTGCGCCAGATGAGTGTCCCTGTAGTCCAGCCACCCGGCCCATGTCATCCTATAGCTCTCCCAGGTGCCTTCGGAGTCTGAAATCAGCTCCTCCATACGACGAATGGCCTCCACCTCTCGAGCCCAGTCAACAAGAGATGGCGGGGCTGTGGATTTCCATCGTCTCGGGATGACTGCTCTCACTGCTGTCAGAAAATGCCGCAGTACCCCCTTTTTGCCACGGGAGAGAGAGCCGGGGAGCAAGGACAGCAGGGCCACCTGCGGGGAGTTCTGCACCGACTCCCCCGAGATGTCGTTGTATATAGCCAAAACCCTCTCCCAGAGGGCCCTTATTGCTGGACAGCCCCACCAAATATGGACCATGTTACCCCGCCCTTCCAGGCATCTCCAACATCTATCCGAGCATGAAGTGTCAAATTTGCTCAGATCAGCTGGGCACCTATACCACCGGGACAGGACCTTAAAGTTCCTTTCCTGGGCTATGCTCGGGACCGCCAATTTATGGGTGAACAAGTATATTTTATTGAGTTCTTCTTCGGTAATAGACATCCCCAACTCCTCCTCCCACCTCTGTATGAATCCTGGTGGGGAATCATGCATAGCAGCCAATAAGGTTCGATACAGAACAGCGATTGCGTGGGCTTCAGGAGGCGTTTGTGTGAGGACTTGTTCCAATTGTGTCAATGGCCTCCTACCCCGCTCCACTAGATTGTGAGTTGCCACAAAAGCATTTAATTGCCTATGGAGAAACCATGAGACATATTGCCCTGGGGCCCTGTCCCTTAACTCATCTAGCGAGGGAAGTCCGTCTCGTACCAGTATTTGTCCAATAGTTACGTTAGATGAGGCCTCCCAAACTAAAAAGCTCCTAGCCCGTACGCCAGGTGTAAAAGAGTAGTTGTCAAAGAGGGGAGTCAGGGGTCCCAGTCTATTGATCATGGAGCTCCGTCTAGACATTTTATCCCAGACCAGCAGGAATTGTCCTGCCAGAAATGGAAGAGATTCTTTTGTTTGTCTGGGAAGTACGCCCCCCCAAGGTAGTGAGATCAAATTCAAAGGGGAAATAACCTTTTCCATTTTCACCCACTGCTTCGCTCCCTCTTTAAGGGCCCAATCCACTACACGTAGCACCATAACTGCTGTATGATATGTCTGAAGGTCTGGAAGCCCGGCTCCACCATCGGATTTGAGCCTCGTCAATGTGCTAAATCTTATCCGGGGCTTCCCCGTCCCCCACACAAACCTTAGGAAAGCCGTCTTCAGTTTCCTGAAGAAACTACTAGGCAAGTGGATGGGTATAGTTTGGAAGGTATATAAAAATTTGGGGAGAATATCCATCTTCAGCACGTTGATCCTTCCAAACCAAGAGAGGAGTCGCCTATCATACGTGGTCAGGTCGTTTACCGTTTTCAGAAGTAAAGGGGAGTAGTTCAATTCGTATAGTCGCGAGAGGTCCGAGGGGATTTGCACCCCAAGGTATTTTATGGAGTGGGGTTGCCATTTAAAAGCATAATTCAGTTTAAGCTGCTCTACGGTCTGACTGGGAAGAGATATGTTAAGGGCCTCTGACTTAGCGTAGTTGATTTTGAAGTTGCCGATCTGACCGAAGGTCCGAAACTCCTTAAGAGTAGTCGGAAACGAGGTTAATGGAGAAGTTAAATGTAGAAGTAGGTCGTCAGCATACAGAGATGCTTTGTATTCCCGATCCCCCACCGTTATCCCCTTAATATCCGGGTTCTGTCTAATGGCCACAGCGAGATGCTCCATAGTGATTACATACAGCAATGGTGACAAAGGGCAACCTTGCCGAGTGCCATTGCTGATCCTAAGGGGAGTGGACAGGAGGCCATTCACCCTCACCCTTGCCGTAGGCTCAGAGTATAAAGCCAAGATCCTGGACAGGAGTATCGGGCCAACACCAATCTGCCGAAGGGATGCCTTGAGAAGCAACCAGTCTACCCTATCAAATGCCTTTTCCGCATCACACGAGAGAAAGCATGTTTGAGTCCCCTCGGCTTTGGCATGCGCTATGAGGTCTAAGAGTTTATTGGTGTTGTCCCGAGCCTCCCGCCCAGGCACAAAACCAACCTGATCCAAGTCTATCAGACCAGGGAGAAGTGGCCCAAGCCTGGATGACAAAATCTTGGCATACAACTTAATATCAACGTTGATCAGAGAGATCGGTCTATAGCTGCTGCACACCGAAGGGTCTTTCCCAGGCTTAGGAATGACTGATATGATTGCCTCCAATGACTGTTTAGGAAACCCACACTCAGGTCCAACGGAATTAAATACTCTGGTCAGAAATGGTACTAGCTCGACCCCAAGCTGCTTGTAAAATTTGGGGGTAAAGCCATCAGCCCCAGGACTCTTACCCTGCGGCGTCTCCTTGATTGCCTTGGCCACCTCTTGCGAGGAGAAGGGTACCTCCAAAGCCGCCGCCTCCTCCTCTGGTATCACCGGAAGGGCCGTGTTATTCACATAGGTCACAACAGCTTCCGGTGGCTCCGTGTCGACCAAGGAGTAGCCACTCCGCCCCAAATTATACAGCGAGTGGTAATAGTCTCTGAAGCTATCCACTATCTGGGATGGGGTGACTGCAGTTTGACCCTGTGGCCCTCGAATGCTGGGAATGTAAGTGGCTGCAGTCCTTGGGTGCAACGCCCTAGCAAGCAAACGCCCACATTTTTCAGAGTGTTGGTAATAAACATATTACCAACACTCTGAAAAATGTGGGCGTTTGCTTGCTAGGGCGTTGCACCCAAGGACTGCAGCCACTTACATTCCCAGCATTTCCCTGCCTTTCTCTGAATCTCAGATACGCCTGATTGTACAATCCCCGAAGTTTATCTCTAGCCTTCATCAGGTCCACAAGTATAGTCCCAGATGGCTTTTTTTTATGATCTAGCTCTAAGGTCTGTATTTGCTGCAAAGTCTGGGATATCTGAGAGGCTCGTTCCCTCTTTAATCTAGCCCCATGTTTAATAAATTCACCCCTGACCACGCATTTTAGCGCCTCCCACTGATACGGGAGAGGGGTAGGGTCCTGTTCGTGATGTTTGAGAAACTCCGAGATGGTCTTCCTTACCCCAGACAGGCACGTAGCATCCCCGAGCAAATTATCATTAAGTCTCCAGCTCCAGCTCTTAGGGTAAAGACCAGGCAATAACATTGACAGGAAAACTGGAGCATGGTCTGACCACAAAATCTGACCAATCCATGCCCGCGGAGCCCACTCCATAGCATGGTGGTGCAGGAAGAGGTAGTCAATTCTGCTGTATGAGTTCCTGGCGGCTGAGTAGAACGAAAAGTCCTTGTCTCACCCATGAAGTACCCGCCAGGAATCCACCAACTGCAGATCAAAGAGCATCTTTTTTAGCCGATTCCTCTTGCTCAGGGACACCGCCGACCTGCCAGAGGAGGTGTCCAGCTCTGGATTTATGGGAATGTTAAGGTCGCCTCCCACAACTAGTGTACCCTCTAGAAATTCCGCTAGTGTCCTCAGCACCCTAGTGCAAAAGCTAACCTGGTTAGTGTTAGGGGCATAAATGTTAGCTATAGTGTATATCTTGGAGAACAGTTCAATTTTAAGGAATATGAATCGTCCACTCGGGTCGATTTTAGTGTCCATTACTTTATGGGGGAGAGATTTATGAATGGCTATTGAGACCCCAGTCACCTTTATGTTGGGGTTAGGGGCATGGTACCACACGGGGTAATATCGATTCTTCATAGCTGGGATATATCCTACCTTAAAGTGAGTCTCCTGAAGGAGTAAAATGGCTACTCTCTGCGTATGCATGTTATATAGCACCTGTGTTCGTTTCTCCGGGATATTCAATCCCTTCACATTAAAGGAGCTGACCGTCAGTTCCGCCATTATCCACCCGCCCCCACCCACAATGCAGAAAAGTGAAGGTACCAAGTGGACAAGGCAGAACCGGGGAAGGAAGGGGGGGGCGGAAGGGCAAGGTATGTATGAACAGAAAACCGAAAGGGAAAAAGCAAGGAAGAAGGAGAGTGTAATGGGCAGTAAGCAAGGAAGAGTAGTCGGACAGAGAAGGGACACCGAAGGGTGGGGGCACGAGGGGGGAAGGGAGGGGAAAGACTAAGGAAGAAGGAAAAAGCTGTAAGGGGGAAGGAGGAAAGGAAGTTTCCCCCTCCAGGAAAACTCAAGTAAATGCAATTGCAAGTGTTCACTAATTTCTCCAAAGTGGAGTAAGCGAACCGGCCTACTTGGGGAAGATGGAAAGCTACGGCAGTAGGCGAAGGAGATGCATTTTCTCATGTGCAAAGTATTTGAACCCGCATTTCTTAACATTAACCATAACTAACCAATAGGTCGAGGACCTTAACATAAGTTTTCACATAACGAAAACCTTAGTTGCACATAGATCTCAGCTGGCAGGTCCCCACCGCCTCCGCCTCAGCAATGGAGAGGCGAAGTAGGTAGGGGCCCCCACACTGCCTCCCCCCAGCACGGCACACCTCATGCCATCCCAACTTCTAACCTCACCCTAGGTACGCCCAGGGCAACAGAGACCATCCCACCCTCCGTCCCGACCACCCCGCCCCAGCGTTCAAGCCGGCAGCGCCACCCGTGGCCTCATAGCTCCTTCCATTCACATCACTGTTATACAGTAGGCCAAGATATGCAGGCCGACTATTATCTAAACTGCCAGCACGGAGCCCGGGATGGTCAACGCCCGGGGCAGGCCGACCTATAATTCACGCCAGCCTACCCTGCGAACGCCGACCCCCCAGACATCCCGCACCGACCAAGTGACCATCGTCTTGAGGGAGTCCAGTCTATATGGCGGGGTGCATAGAAAGCAAGGCAGGGGCGGCCACTAGAGTGGCAGCCCGGGATGGTCCCTAAAACAACATTTTGGGATAGGCATAGAATAAAAACACATGGGGATGAGCTCCACAACGGTGAACAGCCCATCAGGCCGGAAGGGGGGGTAAATCGTCAACAGATGGGGCTAGACCGCCCGACGCCTTCCGCCGCCTCTGATCCTATTTCGCTGGGGCTGCGGTTCTCCGGGCCTAGGACGCGGGTCGGGCCCCCCATTGTCCCCCAACGAAGGTGACAACCAATCATCAAGTTGTATACTTGGTATTCCCAAGAAGCGGAAGAGTTCCGGTAGCTGTGCGTGAGAACGCAGAACAAACGATCGGCCTCCCTTAGTGGCCACTAGATGAAAGGGATGACCCCATCGGTATGTAGCCCCAGTAGACTTTATGGCTTCCAGCAGTGGCTTCATCACTCGACGCATCAGAAGGGTACGCCTGGCCAGATCAGGGAGCAAGGTTATCTGCGATCCATTGTACATAATGGGGCCCTTCTCCCACGCTCCTCTCATGATATTTTCTTTAACTCTAAAGAAATGTACACGACATACCACGTCTCGTGGCCTTGTAGGGTCAGCAGAGCGTGGGCCGAGTGCCCTGTGCACTCTGTCGATCTCAATGCGTTCCTCTTGGGGCCGGTCCAGGACGTTGTTAAAAATCTTAGTAACAGTGTCCCTAAGGTTGCCGTGTTCAGGCGTCTCTGGAAGACCGCGGATCCGGATATTGTTCCTGCGACTTCTGTTCTCTAAGTCGTCCAGGTGCATCAGGGTTCTGGTAGTTTGCTGTTTGGAGTCCGACAGGGCTTGTTGCGTTGCCGCCTGCGCCCTTTCCAGTGCTTCCAATCGCTGGTCAGTAGTAGACTGCTGCTGCTCAAGGGAGTTCACCCTATGGGATACTTCGGAGACTGATCTTGTGACCTCCTCAAGCTCTCTTCTCAATAGGGATTCCATCCTGTTTGTGTAATTCTCAAAATCCCTCCAAGACGGTGGGAACTTTAGAAGTATGTCAAGATTGTACTGCTGAGATCTGCGGTCAGCAGGGTCAGGAAGATCAACATCTGCTTGAGACCGGGTAGGTGATCGCAGCGACGCTCGGCTGACAGGACCGTCAGAGAATGTCGGGCTCATCGTGCCGCCCGGTTGCTCTAGGTCATCTAGCATGTGAAACTCAAGGTTAGATGGGCCGAGGGACAACGGGTTCTTCATAGGCAGCCCCCTCGGAGTGGACCTAGCGGCCCAATGGTCGGCCACCCTGTCAGCAAGGTTGTGAATGGGGCTACTAGAGGGTGTCTCATCCAGGTACCTTTCCTCCATGTCATCTTCGCCCGGGGCACCTCTGCCGCAAAGGGGGAAGGGGTGCACCTCCGCCGTTGTTGTCATCAGGGACCCTCGGCCGACCACGCCATCAATGTGTTCAGGCTCTCCCCGCAGGGTCGGTGGTTCAACGCAACCAGAGCAGTCACTCATTTTAGAGTCGTTAGAGGAGGGGGATAGGATGTGCGCTGTCTCATTTTCATCTGAGGGTTGAGCTTCCACCTGGGCCTGGGACCCCCCCTGTTCTGGACACTGCCGTTTCCACCATTGCCCTGGAGCCCCAGAAGCATCTTGCCCAGTCCCCAGGTTTTCCTGCCTCTTGGGTGCTCGTGCCACAGGGGCCGCCGGGTGATCCCCCAGGTTCCGGGTCCCCAGTCCGACTCCCGCAGCGCGCGGTTTATCAAAGCAGGCAGGAGGGAGGCTGCGCTGCTCCTCTCCCTCTGCCTCCGTCTGCCCGGCTGTCTGACAGGTCTCTGTCTGGTGGATCGGGGCCCCGTTCCTCACCTTCTTCTCCCCCGCGTCCGAGGTTACCTTGAGGGCGCCTCCGCTGCCTTCCAGGCCGGTGTGCGCGCGCTGTGCGGCCGCCGCCGCCCCTCTCCTCGTCTCAGGCACTTCCTCGAGTGGGACTGTCGGCCCGGCAGTCCCCGATGCCGCCGCAGCAGACCTCGGCCCGTCATATGACGTGGAAGCCGCCCCCGGAGGGATCATTGCAATGCCATGCGGGGCCTTCCTGTCCTCTCCTGCTCGGCCGTCGCCATCCACCGTTCCCGCCTCCTCCGCCATCTTGGCCCTCTCCTCGCCAGTCGCCTCTCGCTGGGACACCGCAAAAAATTTGTTTATCTCGCCAGCTCTTCCGGACCGCAAGCCCCCAGAGGTCGTCCGGGTCTTCCTCTTCTTGGACATCTCTCCAGGTAAGGATGTGAATGCGGGTATTCAGTTATCTCTGGGAGAAAAGTGCAGAGCTCCGGTTTATGCGTCTTCACGCCGCCATAGCCAAGCCACGCCCCCCCCGAAAATGGAGTTTAATGTCTCTAAATGTAAAATCATGCACTTGGCAGGGCCGTATTTAGGGTTCATGCTGCCCTAGGCACTATTTCTGTTTTACCCCCCCCAACCAAGTAGAAGAGGTAGAGTGGGTCGAAGACCCAGTAGAGGAGGCTACAACAGTGGAGTACATGGGGGATGGGGCAGGTCAGTAAAGCTGGTGGAGACTGAAACAAATTTGTCAGGGTTCAGCAGTGAGTGACTGGAGATGGCACTAGAAAATAAAGATAAAAAGAGTTGACTGGTGCCGGGAGTGATGAGTGTAAGAAAGACAAACCGTAATGCAGTGCCGAGGGCGGGCAGGCTAACATACAAAGCGTCAGAATGACAGGCAGGGGGCACTGCGCTCAGCTTCCCATTATTTTTGTCTCTAGTTCTAGATTGGCAGTGCCAGTACCCCATGTGATTCCCTGGCCTCCCCCCTCTTTTGTGATTAGTCCATCTCCCCTGCTTGCGTAAAAAAGCACTGCTGGCACCCGTGATCAGGGGTGAGCCTAGCCCCTCTGCTGCCTGTGGCCAACTTTAGAAAGCACCCCCCCCCCCCAAATCATTCTAAACTGAGAAAGTGAGTTAACAAATTGTCTTTAAGAAATATACCACTAACTCCACCTGCCTTGCCTTGGTTACTACAGATATACTGTGACCAGCATAAATGAGAACACAGAATAAACCAGACCCACAGAAGTCTTACCCAAATAGATTGCAGAATAAAGCAAGTCTAAAGAAACCCCAGAATAAATAGTATGCAACTATAAAGCTGTGGACCACTTTTTGCAGGTCAGGAGCCAAACTAAATTTCCCACAATTAAGAGGCATAGTACAGAGAGCTCTACCCCGACCCCACAATTAATAATCAGAACTCCAAGTGCAACTGGCAGCTTAGCCAGCCAATCAGTGCAGTACCAGCCCAGGTCTCACAATGATTATCCAATTAAGCAGTAATTCCGCATTAGCCACAGAGCGTGGGGGCACAGCTGGCAGGGAAGCTAGGGATGCTGGTACACAGTCCAAAACAATGGAATTAGTATGCACAGCATAGCACAGGGGGGTTTCACACAGCAAGGCATCTCAAATTGGAATTCCCCAAGGACAAGTACTAATCTCCAGTATAATCAAATTCCTCGTGATTTGTCAGAGGTCTGTGTCCAGGAGGCCAGACATACACTTTAATCCACCCACATTCATCATTTACAATTATCCAAAAACTATTTTATTAAAAAATAGGTACAGTTCACATTTGCTCACAGTGCTGCAAGCCCAATTTTTCTTACCTGATGCTCACTCCCTCATTAAAACCAGGATCCTGTGATTGTAGGCTGGTGGTCATTGGGTCCAGAGTTGACGTGGTGGCTAGCAGCCAATCTTGGTTCCATTTTGCCAAGGGAGCAAGGATAAGGTAAGAAATGGGCCTGCAATCGGGGAGAGGAATCAGCAAAGGGCAAACATCCCATTAACCCCCCACACCATTAGGGTGGCGGTATTCACTCACCTACCAGGTCCAACAGCATATGGTCGAATGAGAGCAGCCATTCGGCAAACGGCTCTCTGACTTCAAAGGGTAGCGCAAGCGGCCTCATCTCCAGCAGTGTGCGCGCTCCTGCCCCAGCCTATCTCTCTGAAAACAATGAGAGCCATTTGCCGTATGACATCGTCACAGCAAACGGCTCTCATTAAACGAGAGTTCACACAGTGCCGCACCCAGAAAAGGTGAATGATTACAGGCACCCAGGGGGTTTTCACACAGTTTGGAATCCCAATTAGGGATGCCCAGAAGAAGGCCAGAGGCTAGATTTCAGGGCTGGCCCGGCTGGGTTTTGTTCTACTTTAACCCCCCCCCACTACATAACACCATTAACCACAGGCATTGTGAAAGCAAATAAAAAACAGTTTTGGACAGCCCTAAAGTCTAAAGGACTCCATGGCCAGCCGACTCCCTCTTCAGGATGCCCCACTGTGTAAAACTTCCAGGGATAGCCATGAATCTTACCTTTCCATTGATCCCATAGTGCATGTGCAGCCAGAGGTGGCATCTTCCTGGCGGAATGGCCAGTGCGGGCACGCAGAGTGGGAGGTCCCTGGAACTCCATTATTCAAAATAGATTGCCAGGTGATGCAAAATATTCTGAATTACTGTAAGCTTGCACATGAGCCATGGGAGAGAGGTAAGATTTTTGGCATTACCTGAGGTTTTGCACACAAGAGCATCCTCAATCGGGTTTACCAGCTTTTAAAGTGGAAGAAAATATAGGAATTTGACTTTCCCAAGTATTCTCAGTGTGTCACACACCCCGCTTCCTCTTTCATTCTTATGATCGGGTTACTCCACCGGCAGGTGGCAACGTTGCAGAGAGAAGTCTTGAAAACGAGCCCCTTCCGGTATATACCTGGGACCTCCCACTTAACACCCAGTGTTTTCTCTCTGCAAGATGCGACAAAACAGAAGAAAGAAGTCTCCTGCTTGCAGGTAGCCGGGGTCAAACCCCGGCACCCCCTTTTGGTCTATTTCTGCCCAGTTCAATTGTTTACTTGCCTAGACGGTTAATGGAAGCCTCCCAGCCTAGGCTGCTGGCTGGGCAACGGTAGATGGCACTAGGTGCCTAGGAGCTTATCTCCTCCGCTCGACCCCACGCGTGGGGCAGTGCGGCTATCCAGCATGGTGATCCGGATTTGGGATGCCCCTGTCCCGATTTTCCCCTTGGCCATCTTCTCCCGCTCGGTCCCTTCTTCCTTCGCTTTTGGCGGGGGGAGTGGTTTTGCATGGGGTGCTTTTTACACTTGTTATGTGTGTGTGTGTGTGAGGAGAGAGCTAGCAGACGCAGGGTCAGCGCCGTGGTGTGCGGCGCGTGGCCTGAGCTGCTGGGGCTCTTTCTCTTTACTTTTGTGTTTTAAACTTCCCCCCACGTTTGCATGCGGCCTCGCTCTGTGACTCACTGGCAGGGGGCGTGGCCGGAGCGCGTCGCTCGCTGAGCCCGGGCCCGCCTCACTTCCTCTGTCTCATTACAGAAACAGGTGCTGGAGCTGGCTGGGGAAAGGTGCGCGTCCAGGAGTGCGGTGTCTGTCGTCTGCAGCGGCAACAGGTAGCGGTCCCCACCTCGCGCACGTGGGGCCGTCATTGAGCTGTAGTTTTTTCTTTGTGACTGTGTGTTACTTATGTTTTAAGGTTTCCCTGGCACTTTTAGCATTACTCCTGGAGGCACCTATCACTTTGAGATATATATATAGATATACATGTATTGTTGTATTCATGATGTATATACTGATCAGGTATGGTTTACCATGATTGTTTAATGTATGAGATGTGATGCATGCTGGCTAATTTCCCTGGGGGACTGACTGTGGTCTCTTTTCCCCCACAGATCCTGGGATCCACTCACTGCAGTGGCTCTCCCGGTCTGATATACCTGGCTAGTCTTAGTCTCTAAATTGGGTTTTTCCTAGGCTTAAAAAATCCTCCCACTTCCGGGACTTTAATTATAAAGGGGCATCCCGGGTTGCTTAATGCGTAAAACCCTGGGTTGTTGCGAATACCATAATTTCACCATATGGAGGCTTCCGACGTTACCGGAAATGGCTCTTCGGGGCTATCCAGGCTGTGTGGGGGTTGTGGGGCTCCGCTCCATGCGTTCCATGTGCAAAGCAGAATATTGCGCGCCAGTCCGTCGCTCCGGCTTCTGGCTCCTCGCAACTTCCGTCATCTCCTACCCCCCTCCCTTATTCCGGACCCCGTGTGACATTGTCAAAAGTGGGGATTCGCAATCCGAGGTGCGTGCGCGATTGGCCAGCCTCGAGAAGATAATTTCCGCCACGTTAGCTCAGAAGGCTACGGCAAAGCGGAAGCACCTTTCTCCGGCGGCGCCTGCTTCGGAGGATGAGGTAGTTGAAATTTTGGATTGGTCCGATTGTCCCCCTGATGAGGAGGGGGAACTCCTTGAGGAGTCGGATGAGCCTGCAGACCAGCTATTGGTTGACACCGCTGGCGATCAGGCTGTGGGGGTGTCCCTTGACACTCCTTCCATTTTGGCTCAAATGTTTGAAATTTTGGCTTTGGATCCACCTGAGGCGGTCCCTCCGCCAAAGGGTGAGTTGTTTGGTGTTTCCCAGGCAACAACACTTTGTGAGGGTTGTCCTTAAGGAATGGGAACAACCCACGCGCCTGGCTGGAATTCCTCCTAGTCGGGATAAACGTTATCCCTTTCCGGAGGATTTGGTGAAGCTTTGGTCGGTTCCCCCTGACGTCGATACACCTGTGTTAGGGCTGTCAAACACGGCTGTGTTGCACTCCCCTGACACTACTCCCATTAAAGATGGTGAGGATCGTCGGATTGATCAATTGGCTCGCCATGGTTTTATCAGTGCCGGATCGACACTGCGGCCGGTGTGTGCTTCGGCGCTTCTTCTGTTGGCAGTTAGGTCCATTATTAGGGATCTGTACGCAGGTCTTGATCCCGCTTGTGATGAGTTTAGTTCTCTCAAGCAGTGTGAGTCGTTCCTGAGTATTTCCTTTGTCTTGACCGCCCAGGACGATGCACTTGCGATGAGTAGCAGGACAGCGGCACTGCTGGTTGCTATTCGTCGGTCAGTGTGGCTGCGCCAGTGGACGGCGGACCTTAACTCTAAGAAGGCGCTTACAGCGCTTCCTTTTGTAGGTTTGCGCCTGTTTGGTGATAAATTGGATTCAGTTACCAAGGGTGGTAAATTGCCTCAACGCAAGAGGCCCCGTCGCTCTTTTCGGGGTGCGACTTCCTTTAGTCCCTCCTTTCGGGGAGTCAGAGCGGGCAGAGGGGCATCCTTTCCCGCTACCAGGGGTGCAGGTTGGACCCGGGGGAGGGGCCGTGGCCGTCCCGGTCAGTCCTGGGGCACCAAGCCCAAGCCTGTTGGTAAGCCCGCTCAGCAATGAGGGGCCGCCCTCACCCGTGCGGGTGGGGGGACGATTGAGACACTTCTCCCTGGTTTGGGACCAGGAGGTTCCGGACAGATGGATCCGGGAGGTGGTGTCGTCCGGTTACAAGCTGGAGTTCGAGTCTCGCCATCCTTCACGGTTTTTCCGGTCTCGGGTGCCCACCGATCCTTTGGCCGCGCAGGGGCTCCTGGCGTCGGTAAGGAATCTTCTGGAAATGGCAGTCATCCGGCCGGTGCCACGCTTAGAGGTGGGCCTCGGTTTTTACTCCAATCTTTTCACAGTCCCCAAGAAGGACGGGTTGGTTCGCCTCGTCCTGGATCTGAAGTTCCTCAACAGGTTCATCCGTAATCGGAAGTTTTGCATGGAAACTCTACGTTCGGCCATCGGTTCTCTTCGGCAGGGGGACTTCATGACGTCCATAGACATCAAGGATGCTTACCTTCATGTTCCCATCTGCCAGGCTCATCAGCGTTTTCTTCGCTTCGTGATGAAGAATCGGCATTTTCAATTTGTGGCACTTCCGTTTGGCCTCACCTCGGCTCCAAGAGTGTTCACCAAGGGGTGATGGCCATTCTCAGATCTCGGAGCATTCATGACGACCTTCTCATAATGGCTCCTTCCCTCAATCAATCGGAGACGGACACCAGGATGGTGGTCTCCACGCTGGAAAGCTTCAGTTGGGTGATCAACTTACCCAAGTCCTCCCTTGCCCCGGCCAGGGTGGTGTCCTTTCTGGGAATGCGGTTGGATTCTTGTCCACACAGGGTGTTTCTGCCTCAGTCCAAGATTTGTCTGATTCAGGAGTTGTCTCGGGTCCTTCTTTCCAATCCTCGGCCGTCCATCCGTCTGGGGATGAGGCTGGTAGGATTAATGGTTGCCTCATTCAAGGCAATTCCTTTCGCTCAGTTTCACACAAGGACGCTTCAGCTTTATCTGTTGGCGTCCTGGGACCGGCGACCACGGTCGTTGGATCGGCCCTTCCAGTTGTCCTTCCGGGTCCGGCAGTCCCTTCAATGGTGGTTGGTCTCGGCCAATCTCTTGAGGGGCAGGTCTTTCCTGACTCCTCTTTGGGAAATTGTCACCACGGATGCCAGTCTTTCGGGATGGGGGGGATTCTGGAAGGATCTTCAGTTCCGGGGGCAGTGGGGGCCTCGGGAGGCCCACTTGCCCATCAATATTCTGGAACTGAGAGCCATCCGTCTGGTTCTTGTTCTTTTGACTCAACATGTTCTGGGCCTTCCGGTTCAGGTTCGCTCGGACAATCGAACAGCGGTTGCTTACATCATCAGGGAGGGACTCGCAGTCTGGGTGCCCTCAGAGAGGTGTCCCTGATCCTGGCCTGGGCGGAGGCCCATGTTCCTTGTCTCTCGGCAGTTTACATTCCGGGTGTGGAAAACAGGGAAGCGGATCTGTTGAGCAGGTGCTCTTCCCGGCTGAGAGAATGGGCTCTCCATCCTCAAGTTTTTCGGTCGCTGTGTCTCCGGTGAGGGACACCGGAGGTGGACCTGTTTGCCTCTCATCACAATTGGAGGCTGCTGACCTTCATGTCGCTCTCCCGGGATCCTCTGGCTCTGGCGGTGGACGCCATGTCCCTGAGCTGGGGGGATCTGGGGTTTCTGTACCTATTTCCTCCGATACCCATGCTAGGCTGGGTGGTACGGAAGCTGGCTCTGGAAAGGGTGTCCGCCATTCTCGTGGCTCCAAGGTGGCAAAGGCGAGTATGATTCGCAGACATCGTTCGGCTGGTAGTGGATCAGTTCGTTCTGCCTCTGCGGCCCGATCTGCTCACGCAGGGTCGGCTGTGTTACCCCAATTTACCAACGCTGGGTTTGACGGCTTGGCTGCTGAAACCTCCATCTTGAAGGAGGAGGGTCTTTCTGACTCGGTCGTTAAGACTCTGATCAGTGCCTAGAAGAGGTCTTCTTCTATCATCTACTATAGGACTTGGAAAGCCTATATCGCTTGGTGTGAGATTAGATCTTTGCCTTGTAGGGTCTTTTCGGTCTCCAGGGTTCTGGAGTTTTTGCAATCAGGGCTGGACTCTGGTCTTCAGCTGAGTACTTTGAAAGGGCAGGTTTCTGCCTTATCTATCTTTTTTTCAGAAGCGTTTTGCGCTTCATCCTTTAGTTAAAACCTTTTTCCAGGGGGTTACGCATGTGCGGCTTCCCAGGAAACCATTACTCCCTGTTTGGGACTTAAACTTGGTTCTCTCTGCTCTTCAGGCTCCTCCCTTTGAGTCCTTGCAGGATATTGCTTTGTCTACCTTGACTCAGAAGACTGCCTTCTTGGTAGCTATCACTTCGGTTCGGCGTGTCTCGGAGTTGGCGGCCTTGTCGATTCAGGCGCCCTATTTTGAGAGGCATCAGGACAAGGTGGTCTTTCGGTTCAAACCGGACTTTCTTCCTAAGGTTGTTTCTGCTTTTCATTTGAATCAGGATATTGTTCTTCCCTCCCTGTGTCCTAAGCCTAAGAATGACAAGGAGAGGGTTTTTCATTGTTTGGATGTAAGTACTATTTAATTACTACTTCTCCGTTTCGTAAAACTGATGCCTTTTTTGTTGTGCCCTGTGGGCCTAGAAAGGGTTTGGCTCTGGCCAAATCTTCCATTAGCAAATGGATACGTCAGGCCGTTTTTGGGGCCTATTCTGCTAAGGGGAAAGTTCCCCCTTTTCGTATCACTGCTCATTCGACTCGCGCCGTTGGAGCGTCTTGGGCTTTTCAGCACCAAGCTTCTGTTGAACAAGTTTGTAAGGCTGCAACCTGGTCTTCTGTTCTACTTTTTCTAAGTTTTACAAGGTTGATGTACGGGCCTCAGCGGATGCTGTTTTTGGCCGCAAGGTTCTGCAGACTGCAGTCATTTAAGTTATGCTTCATTTTGCCTTCGGATACCCATCCTTTGTGGACACTGCTTTTGGATGTCCCGATCGGTGTGTGACACACTGAGAATAATACCATTTTGTGAGTACTCACCTGTAAAATGGATATTGTCAGTGTGTCACACACCCCGCTTCACCCGCCCTTTTTGGTATCCTGGATCCTTTATATGGTGAAGCTTTTCTATATTTTGAGGTTACCATTGGATTTCCTGGTACCTTGTCTTTCTGCTTTTGAATTCACTGGGTGTTAAGTTGGAGGTCCCAGGTATATATAGGCCGGAAGGGGCTCGTTTTCAAGACTTCTCTCTGCAACGTCGCCACCTGCCGGTGGAGTAACCCGATCGTAAAAATTAAAGGGGAAGCGGGGTGTGTGACACACTGACAATATCCATTTTACTGGTGAGTACTCACAAAATGGTATTTTTGTTACGTGCCCCTGAGGCATCTTGAATTGGGATGCCCCGCTGTGCATTACCCCTGAGTTCACCCATAAAACACACCTTTCCACACTCCAGTGGCGCATGTGTGGGCTCCCAACCAGTGAGAGCCACAGCCCCACAAAACTCGCCTGTTCAACCTTATCCCGGACTGTAGAGAGCAGATGGCTCCTGACTGGCCAAAGTGGCTATACGTGGCCTCTCATCCCCCCTCAGCAGGACCAACACACTTTGCAGCAGCGCTTCTGATAGGCAGAAGGAAGTACTGCTGGCAAGTTTTGTGTCCCTAAGGAGGAAAGCAGGTTACTCTGAGCAGTGGCAGGCAATTGAGGGGGTGCACGGTACTTTGGACAGGGGGCGTCAAACTGAGGAGGGTCGTATCTGGGGCATATCTTGAGCCCCATTCTTCGTAGCTTTCTCCTTATTTCCTACCCCAGGAGCCAGCACCAGGATTAGTTATCACCTGGCTGTGCGTATCCATATAGTTTCATTCATAGTCTGAGGAAGGTGGCTGGGCAGCACAGGAGCAGTGCTGTCTGTCATTAAAACAAATAAAAATGCCCAAACAAAAATGT
The DNA here is from genome assembly GCA_027917425.1 of Gastrophryne carolinensis. NCBI lineage: Eukaryota > Metazoa > Chordata > Amphibia > Anura > Microhylidae > Gastrophryne > Gastrophryne carolinensis. The sequence goes on along the minus strand of CM051236.1, from coordinate 310,241,799 downwards.
CAGACCTGTCGGCGCCTCTTATCACCATGGCACCCTGTGCAACCGCACAGTTCAGACACCCCAATGGCTGGTCCTGCTCACACACTCTCTATAACCTTGATGCTGCACACTACGGATGGCTACTGTACACTACTGTGCAATACAGGGCCCATGTAGGATGGGTTGGGCGGGTGGTTGCGAGGTGGGGGCTGTGAGCGAGGGGCAGTGCGAGGTAGGGTAGAGCAGGGCGCACTTGCTTGTGTGGCGCTCCTGTCATAGAAGACAGGCAGCGGCTGTGAGCGAGGGGCAGGGCTGCATTTTATGAGCCCCACCCCTCCTTTCCCTGCCCCCCCGCTCGCAGCCGCTGCCTGTCTTCTCTGACAGGAGCGGCGCACCAGCAGACAGGTGGCGGCTGAGCCGCTGGAATGGGGAGGGTTCCCACTGATCTACCAATGCTTTGAAACTGTCCTGCGATCGCCGCCCTCCCTGCATCGCTTGCAAGCTCACTGCAGTCAAGTTTTTTGTTTTTTACAATAAATTAATGCAGATCTCTTCCCTGAGCCCGCCCCAGTCTGTAGCTCCACCCTAGGCACATGCCAAGGTTTGCCCTGAGGCAAATACAGCCCTGGCATTTGGGTAGAAGGAATCCCTGCTCTCAGTACCATATGGGCAGTACTGTGTTAGCCAGGACTTCGGAGGAGAGAGCTACTGATACTGAAAGCTGCAAGATGAGTGACAGTGTAGTCAGGCAGTAGGAAAAGCGAGCAGGTTGCTTGGCTGCATAACTCGAGGCATCACCAGTAGGAAGAGGGAGGTTGTGATGCCACTGTATAGTCAGGGCCGTATTTAGGGTTCATGCTGCCCTAGGCACAATTTTTTCACCCCCCCCCCTCCCACTGCCTTATATTGCTAAATAGACACAGAAATGCAGGGAGGGGGATCTTGGATCTGCTGCATAGACTCCCCCCCCCCCCTCTCTGTGCATGGCCCTGTCCATCCATTCATGTCGCTGGATCCCGGGTGAGGTAAGGAATTCTCAGCTCCAGGGCAGCGGGTGGTTCATTAGGTGATTAGAAGTGACTGTTCTGAAACTAAAGAGCTGCAGCCAAGATATCAAGCCTGCTGACTGAGAGTTAAGTAATAGTGTATTTTTGTTCCCAGCCCTGAACTGCCTATTTAACATACTACAGCTTTTGACTATTCTGGTGATAGGTCCTTGCTATGGGTGAAACCCCCAAGGTCACTGATACTCACCTTTCATCGTTCTAATGCACAGGCTCTCAGATCTGTTAGCTGTGCATTTGTAATTTGCATGCACCATTGGACGGGAAAGAGGTGAGTTTCACAGGGTGATTTGTTTTTTTTTCTTCTTTAAGCAAACGAGGCAGGATAGAGAGAGCAAGAGACAGAAAGAGAGAGAGAGAGAAAGGAATAAAGAAAGAAGAAAACAGAGAGAGAAGGAGTGTAAATAAAAAAATAATAAAGAAGGAAGTATACAAAAAGTAATAAAGAGAGGAGGAAAGAAAGGAATAAAGAGACAAAAGAAAGAACGAGGAGGAGGAGGCAGAAAAGAAATGCAAGGAAGGAAAGAAGAGAGAATGAAGGAATGAAAGAGAATAAAAAAGGAAAGGAGAAAAAAAGGAAAACAAATAAAGAAAATAAAGTAAGACAGAAGAAAAACATAGAAAAGAGATAGGACTGAGGTAAAAAAAGGAAGGAAAGCAAGAAGAAAAATAGGAAAGAAGGGGGAAAGAAAGTGAGAAGGAGGACAGAAAGAAAAAAAATAGACAAGGGAGGGAAGAAAAGACATGAAGTAAGGCAGTAAAGGAAGAAAAAGGGAGAAAGAGGAATATAAAGAAAGAAATACAGAAAAGAGGAATTAAAAAAATAGACAGGAAAGAAATAAGGAAGAAAAACATGAAGGACAAATGGAAGGAAGGGAAAAAGTAAAGGAAGGAGGGAAAATAGGGAAGGAAACATAGAAAGCAAGTAAAGGACAAATGTGAGTGGAGGTAGTGAGGAAAGAGAAAAAAGAAATGGAACAAAGGAGCAAAAAAAAAAAGATTGGAGGAAAGAGAAGTAATGCAGTAGGGGAGAAGGAAGGTGGAAAAGAAAGAGGAAAAAAGAAGATGGGAATGCAACAAAGAGGGGAAAATGTAAAAAGGAGAGGGAAGGAGGGGAGGAACAAAAGAAAGGGAGCCAGGGGAAAATGAAGAAAGGAAAGAAAAAAATGGAACAAAATAAAGACTATGAAGAGGAAGAATGGAAAGAAAAAGGGATAAGAGGGAAGGAAGTTAAAAAAATAAGGGAGGAAGGAAAGAAATGAGTAAGAAATAAAGGCATGAAGACAGTTAAATGAAAGATCAATACAAGTGCTGCATAACCTTACTTGGCTGGTGTGCTACTTTCTGGAGCATGGGAGGCACATGAGCTGTGCCATGTGCTGCACTCCCCTTCTCTGCCCCTAAGCTAAGGTACCTGTTAGTGCTGCTGTGTCCTCAATGATGGGGGCGGCCATCTTGTCGTAGCCCCTGCTGGTCTGAGCTTTGTGTAGCTGATCTCAACATTGAGCAGATTCACCTAGACAGCAGCTTGGAGAGGGGTGAAAGAAGGGGGAAAGGCTAACTGGAGTCCAGACACCGACTTTCAGCGCCTGAGACTGCTCACCGGGCCGTGCTGAGGGTGGCCAGACTGACACACAGAGGGAGGCAGAGGGCGCTGTGCTCAGCTTCCCATTCATTTTGTCTCTGGTGGCCTAGCCCCACCCCTTATTCTTAGTATACAGTACGTCTTGCTCCAGATATAGTACTTACACTTGGGTTATCCTCCGCCAGATGGCGCTGCACTGCAGAGACATGCAAAACAGGCTCCTCCCGGCCCCTCAAATACCCGGGGACCTCCCACAAATCCCCAGATTTCTCTGCAGTGCCGACTGCGAAGACTTGAAGTATCACTCTCTCGCAGGTGAGCGGGGCTATCAAAGCCTGCGGCCCTGTTGGACTATTCCCACCCGTCCTCCCTGTGATGTGCCTCCCAGCCTGGGCTGCGCTGGTCGGGTGAAGGTAGGCAGCACCATGTGTGCTTACGGAGCCATGCTCCACCGCAGTCCCCCATCAAAGGGTAGGTGGTTTAGGCTGATGGTGAGCCTCTAGGGGATGCCCCTCCTGCATTATTGCCCATGCCCCGTGTAGCGGCGGGCCCTGTACAAAGGGTCGCCATCCTCCCTCGTTCCCCCCGTAGCTCGGGGGGAAAGAAAGGGGGGGGGGGTGTGTGTGGTCTCAGTGTATTGTGATTACACGCTTATGGCCTTAGTATGGTAAGGAGAGATTAATTGTAAATAGATGCTGTATCCCAAAAAAATGGGAAATCATATGAAATCAACCTGATGTCATTTCTCTCTGTATTTATATGTTTTTAATATTTTTCTAACAATAAAAAATGGTTAAGCATTTATAATCTTATGGAGGTGTGGTGGATATACTGGGTCTGATTGTTACAATCCAGGACTAGACCTAGTCCGGAAATTTTGGTTGGTATAGTATATAACGGACCAGTTAATATCAAACCCGCCTCTTCTGTAAAAGGATGGGTCACCTATAGGTCAGATTGATCTACCCAGTAGGGCTAAATCAAATCTTGACATTAAGTTGTGGTTAGTAAAAGGTCAGGAGGATAAAACATTTCCTCTTGGTGTACCCCCTAATATTGGCACGAATTACTTCTCCAAAAAAATCCTTTTTCCAGCAGAGAACATTGAACTAATATTGAATAATCAGAATGACCCAATTAGGGACCAACGACTGGGATGCGATGATGACAAATTTGACCCAATGCAGGGTATCTCATAAAGACACTATTGAAAAAACGGAACAAACAAACATACTATTTAACTCACTATATAAAGCATTAGCAAAGAAGTCCAAAACTTGGTGGGATATTCAATATCTCCAGGAGTACTTTGACCAGGGCTTAGTACCCAAGGGGCTCAGGGTTTGTCTATTTCCTCAATTACCCAACCCCAGCGATCAATTTAAGAAACAGTGGGAGGAGATCCTACAAAATTGTTCACTACAACTCATCAAGCTCCTAATTAACTATCATACAGAGCATCTGGAGATATTGAATGCCCAAATACAAGCAACTATAACAGAGTTACATACCAAACAGAAAAACGAACAGTTCAAGCAGAGAGATTCCGGAATTAAGGAGTCCATTGAAAGGTTAAATAAAGAGATCATTCAGATGAAAGAGCAAAAAATATTCAGGGATAGACAGGCCTACAAGAATAAGGAAGCATATGCATGGCCAATAACACAGCAGGGCCCAAGGGGTAGAAGGGAAAGACCCGACAGACAGGGAAATTCCTCGGACACTTCGTCCTCGAGGGAAAGGGGTCCAAGATATATGAAACAACCATGGGAGAAAAGGCACCCCCCATAAACAAACGAGGGGATAGCCAACAGGGTCCCCAGAGATGGGACAACCCTCGTTCACAGCAGGGGGAACAACAAAAATATTTACAGAAAAGGAAAATGGACCAGAGAACTCCACCTCCCCTTGATGAGGAAAATCATTTGGAAAGATCTAAAAGGGATTTTTTAGACGGAGGCGCAACGTGCGCCGCAATAAACGCAGAAATAAGGCAAGAAGGAAGCAGCATAAAGAACCCTGCCCCCCCCATACCTACCAATCTCACAGAGAGAAAGAAATCTGAGCTTATTTCATCAATAACCCCAGACCCAATAGACGTTAATTTTTCACAACTGATAGAAGTTGACAAAGGGGTGGGTACCATCAACCCGACCAATATCCCACAATTATTGGAAACCAACAAAGAGATGGATATCATTAATCTAACTGATCTGATTTTAACAAAAGATCAGGAACACCTGCTCCGACTCGGGCTCAATTTTTGCCCAACGAAAGGTTTAGACCTGTTTGATATAACAAAGGATATCCACCTCTTTGCGAGGAAGATACTATGCCGCTTTCAATTTATGGATAAGGAGGGACCACCTGGTGGACAAAGAGATCCACCTATTCCGTCGGGGTCACAGTTAGAACAAGACATGATGGATCTCGGATTAGAAGTGGCAGGTCAATGTATATGGGAAAAGCCTTTGACCCAATTCAAAAAGCCCTCCTCGTATTACCCCTCCATCGGTCTCAATCACAACGTGGCAACATTTGTAAACCTAACAGTATCCAACTTAGAGGAACTCCCACAAAAAACAAATAAATCATCAAACCTGGGAAAGGAGCTTGTAACCGCCATCCGGGAATTGGAGTCAAATAATGACCTAATCATAAAACCAGCGGACAAAGGCGGTAACATAGTAATCATGTCCAAAGATCAGTATATTGACATGTGCCTACGAATTCTGAACAACAAGGATTGGTATGTTAGGGCCCCCACGTCCAGGCTGGCAACCAACGCCCAGGAATACCATGCCATAATCAAACAGGCTCACGACCAGGGGGTGATTGACTCCCGTACGGCCGGGTTCCTGGAGACGCCCCACCCGACAACACCAACGTTTTATGCCCTTCCTAAGGTGCATAAGTCGTTGGTGTCACCTCCAGGAAGACCGATCGTGTCGGGTATGGGGGCGCTCACAGAGAATGCGAGTAAGTATGTGGACCAACATCTTCAGCCCCTGGTCGTGAGCCTGCCATCCTATGTGAAGGACACAAGGCACATTCCACGTGTCCTGGATGGAATGTGGGTGGATCCTGGTGCGTTTTTGGTCACCCTGGACGTGGAGGCCCTATACTCAAGCATCCCTCATGGTAAGGGCCTGAGAGCCGTAGAAACATTTTTGAATGAGCTGGATGTGGCGGAACATAATCACAATCTCTTCCTCCTCCGGCTCCTCCACTTCGTCCTCACCCACAATATGTTCCTTTTCAATGGGACACTCTACCACCAGGTACAGGGAACAGCGATGGGGACAACATGTGCCCCGTCGTTTGCTAACCTGTACCTGGGATGGTGGGAGAGGGGACTGTGGGCGGAGGACGAAATGGCCAAGTACCTGTGCCACGTTTCGGCGTGGCACAGGTACATAGATGACATCTTGGTCATATGGGAGGGGCCGGAGGGGGAATTGAAGGATTTTGTCCACATGCTCAATGATAATGACTTGAATTTAAAATTCACAAGCCATTGGGACCTAAATCGGGTTACTTTCCTCGATTTAGAAATACAGAAGGACAAACAAGGGCAAATCAGCACAGTATTGTACAGAAAGGATACATCAGCTAACACGATGTTGAGAGCAACTAGCTCACATCCGGCTCACTTGTTGCGTAGCATCCCGTATGGTGAGTTTATAAGGGCTCGCCGCAACTGCTCCTCCATACAAGCCTTCAAAATTGAAGCTAAAAATATTTGGGCAAGACTACAAGCGCGGGGATATAGCAAGCCAATTCTCAAAGCTGCCTATAAAAAAGGCCGTCGTTTAGATAGACAGCAACTATTATATAAACCGAAAGTTGTAAAAAAAGACACCGGCCCAGCACTAATTCTCACATACACGGATGCACATGCCACTATCCGGAGAATTCTCCAGACAAACTGGCCTATATTGCTGAATGATCCTTTCTTAAAAACCTTTTTACCTTCAAAACCCAAAATAATATTCAGGCGACCCAATAATCTCAAGGACCAGCTGGTGCACAGCCACTTCTCAGAACATCAGAGAGATGGCTGTTGCACAGTCTGGGGAACGTACCAATGTGGAAGTTGTAGCATGTGTCAATATATATTACCAGGAACTGAAACAATACTCAATAAGGATAAATATAAATTAAGACACTTCATCAACTGCAACACAAGTAATGTTATATACTTACTTACTTGCGGTTGTGGTGGCTTTTATGTTGGAAAAACAAATCGCCCCCTAAAAAAACGACTATATGAGCATCAATATAGTATTAAAAAGAATAACGAAAAAACCCCAGTGGGCCGCCACTTCAAAAGATACCATAATAGTAATCCGGCCACACTTAAATGTCAAGGTTTAGACAGGATACATCCATCCATGAGGGGGGGCGACCTTGAAAAGGGTACGCTAAGAATTGAGACACGTTGGATACATAGACTCAAGGCACACAAATATCCAGGCCTGAATGAGACACTCACTTTTGCTCCATTTTTATGAATTATAAAGATACCCTGCTTTGGGACATGTGGGAGGCCAGGAGGCAACCACCAGTGGACGGAGAATGTCAGGTATGTGGCGGGAGGATAGGTAGAGCCACTCGGAGTTCCCCCTGAGCCCTAGGTAACAATATATAATTAACAGTAAAAAGGAGGGGAACAACACCCCTTTTTTTGAAGTTTTTTACTGCAGTGCCCAAATATGCTTGATTTGTCTGCAAAAAGAGATGTATGCCCAGCGATTATCTTTAATGAAATTAGGCCAGTACACCAGTGGTGAATTTTTAAGGAATAATAAACAGCCGATAGACCATTTTGGGTCAGAACCCCCCTTTTTGAATAAATAAATGCATGGATAAGTACTCTGCATATGGATAGAGATACCATCACAAAACCATTAGCACAGACCGGATTAGAGAGTGGGATAACCACCTTTATTTGTCTTTATACCCGGGAGTGATCATGATCATCACCCAGACAATAGATTGTGGGCTAATTAGACCAGGACTAATTTAATAAATAAAATAAGAAAAAAACTAACCTACCTAAAACCGTAATTAGAATTAGGCATTAGAACAAAATGGGGAATAATCATTATGGTTTATTTATGTTCAGTGGTGGAGACTACGCTGGATTCCTGTGATACAGGAATCCCTTGATACAGCAATGCATGAATTAGGACCTCAAGAAAATGGCGCATGTATGCAGACCAGTAATAAGTGGGGTGACAAGTTGTGAGGGCGGGCTGTGGCATCAATCATTTTAAGCTCGAGAGACACACAACAAGTCCTGTAATAGAAGCACTTGTTAATAAACACAGACATACGATCATGATAAGCGCTTTTAAAGCGCTGGAGGCCTGAGCCACAACAAAATGGCGCATATCTGCAGACATCAGCAAGCATAGGGACGGCGCGCGAGGTCACTTCCGGTCAGCTGACCGGGAGTTATCTCTCAGTGCTTCCAAATATGGGGCACTGACACTCGCGCGCCGTCAGCCAGCGCAGGCAGAGGGGACCATCTCTCCCCGAACTTGGAGCCACACGTTTAGCGGGCGAAGGTGGGAGCAACGGGTGGACATACTCACCTCTGCAGCTTGAGATCGCGCAGGCTGCACTGCAGTTTCTTCATAAGAGGGACTGTTTTTGAAACCATGTGAAGGTAAGGCAGCCCAACTAAAAGACTGATTGGGACTTAGATAAACTGAGGAGCCTTATAATATCATGCACAGCTGATAATCATATCTCCCCCCACAGATCCCTAAAGATCTTCACACTATTGCAGCGCAGGGAAAGATGATACACATAGTGCTACTAGCACATCAAGACTAAGGTAATCCCAAAGCAATACTATGTGGAAGTACGGTGGGAATATACAAATAATTATCTAAGGGGACTTTCTCTTTCATCCCCTCCCATATAGAATCAGATATCCCTGTACCAGAAACAGATATAGAGAGGGACAAGAGGGAATCTTCCATCCCCGCTAAAACCTGACATTCTCTGAAAACCACATTGGAAACCAGGTACTTTAAGTGTGTCCCTTATCTGTTGGGCTTTGAAATTATAACAATAACTTGTTATATAACATGTATAGTAATATTTCTATTGCGGTGTGCCATAAAAGGCACAGTTAACATTGTGGATGGGATGTATGTTTAAAGCAATAACCGTTCCACATTATGTATGATTTGCTTTTGTAGTGTGCCATAAAAGATGAAATATGGAATCAAATAATATTCCAAGATAGATATAATCATGGACATCCATGAATCAAAGAAAATACATTTCAAGCTATATATAACCTTATGCATTTATTGATAACCATAGTAAAAGCATATTCTTTCTCTCTTTTTGCCATATGCAACAGGGCACTGAGGAAGCCTACTTGGCGAAACATGTCTGCCCTATCTGGCCGGCTACCGGACCAGTAAGAGAAAAACAATAGTTACCTTGGTTTTAGAAATGTGTATCAGACTGCTATTGTTGTACATTGCTGTATATTAATATGAAATATGGTAAGGAGAGATTAATTGTAAATAGATGCTGTATCCCAAAAAAATGGGAAATCATATGAAATCAACCTGATGTCATTTCTCTCTGTATTTATATGCTTTTAATATTTTTCTAACAATAAAAAATGGTTAAGCATTTATAATCTTATGGAGGTGTGGTGGATATACTGGGTCTGATTGTTACAATCCAGGACTAGACCTAGTCCGGAAATTTTGGTTGGTATAGTATATAACGGACCAGTTAATATCAAACCCGCCTCTTCTGTAAAAGGATGGGTCACCTATAGGTCAGATTGATCTACCCAGTAGGGCTAAATCAAATCTTGACATTAAGTTGTGCTTAGTATTGTCCCTCGACTTGTATACTTGGTGTCAGACGCCGCGCTGATTTGCATTTTTATTGTGTATCTGCCGCCGCCGCCGCGCGCGTCTCTTTCCTTCATTGGATGTGCTGCGCCGGGTGGCGGCGTCGCCTCAGACTTCATTGGCAAATCATCTATTCTAAGTGTGTCATACACTTCGCTCCTCATGACGACGTTGACTACTGTCTTAGAGTTTCGCGCTCTTTGGGGGGGCGGGGACCTGGCTTGGCGCGCTCTGCGTCATGGCCCGCTCTGGCCCGCCCTTCAAGGTTCGCTTGGCGCCATTTTGATGGTAGTCGCGCGCGCGTGGTAACGGTCCCCCTCCTTCCGCAGTCTGTAAGTGCCCTCGCGGGCGATTTTCATGCTCCTTGCTTACCTCGCATGGTTCTGACACCCTTTATTCTCATTATGTCTTTCAGACGGTTGAATCCAGTGGCTTCTCCCGGCCCGGTGTAATTGCCAGTTGGGCCTAGTATAATTACTCCCACTTCCCTGCGGGTCATTGGGGCATCCAGGGTAGCTTTCCGCGCCAATCCCTACTGGCCTATTGTGCCTATTAATCACCATATGGAGGCATCCCAGGATATTGTGACTGGGGTTCCTTCGGGACAAGCCCGGCCGTGTGTAGCTTGTGGGGTCTCACCTATCAGCGGTGACAATGCACGGGTCTGCGTTCCTTGTGCACAGCAGGCGCTAATGGTACTTCCCGCCCCTCCTGTGGCTGGCCTTGCACCTCGCCTCACTTCACCTACTCACCCAAGCCTGAGTCTAACCCCCAATACAAGCGGGGATTCTCATCCTGATGTGGCTGCTAGACTGGGCAGTGTTGAAAAATTGCTTGCTAATACCTTAGCGCATAAGGCCACCGCAAAAAAGCGGCACTTAACCCCTGATGACGCTCTTTTCCCTACGGAGTCTGATGAGTTTTTTCATCTATATGGCCATACCCCCTTGGACGAAGGGGAGCTGTTCTCTGACTCGGGGTCATCTGACGAGAAGTCAAGGGGTCATGACGATTCTGGCTCTGATCACTGGACCCCGGATGATACTGACAAACTGCTGGTTCAGATTTTTGAGGTTTTGTCCATCTCTCCCCCTGTTGCGGCTCCCAGGCAAAGGGGTGAGCTATTTCATACTGCTAAGGCTCGATTGGAATTCCCTGAGCATTTCCTCGTGCTTAAGGAGTGGGAACATCCCAGTAGACTTCCCGGGATTCCTAAGAGTTTGGACAGGAAGTATCCTTTTCCTGCTGATATGGTCAAGTGCTGGTCATCGGCCCCCGCGGTCGATGCTCCTATTCTAGGGCTGTCTAACAGCTCTATTATGCACTCCCCTGACACTACTACGCTGCGGGATTCTGAGGACCGGAGCATTGACCAATTGGCATGCCATGCCTTTGCATTTGGGGGGGTGGCGCTGCGCCCGGTTTGCGCCTTGGCCATTACTGCTGTGGCACTCAGGGCCATGGTCAGGAATGCACTTGATGGCCCAGACGAATTGCCACCTGATACGATTAATGCACTCTCTGTGATGTGTTTGTGAACTTTATCCTGTCTGCATCGGATGATGCTATTAGGATGTGTGCCAGATCTTCCACCTTGGCATCCCGTCACAATCACAAGCTCCCGGCCTTTGTCTCCCTGTCTCAGGATCCTCTGGCCTAGGCCACGGATGCTCTGTCAATGTCATGGAAGGAATTTTGGCTCCCGTATGTCTTTCCTCCGTTCCCCCTGCTGGGCAGGGTCCTGCGCAAGATTTCTCTGGAAAGGGTGCCGGTGATTTTGATGGCCCCAAGGTGGCCAAGAAGAGTGTGGTTCACAGACGTGGTACAAATGGCAGTAGACCAGTACGTCCTGCCAGGGGCGCCAGATCTGCTCACTCAGGGCTCCTTACGCCATCCCAATTTACAAACTCTGGCTTTGACGGCCTGGCTGCTGAAACCTCCATCTCGATGGAGAAAGGCTTGTCTGCCTCGGTGGTGGATACCATGGTGCAGGCTAGGAAGAAAACTTCTTCTGCCATCTATTATAGAGTATGGCGTACCTACATTGATTGGTGTGAGTCTAGGTCTCTTTCCTGTAGGGAGTTCTTAGTCTCTAGGGTTTTGGAGTTTTTACAGCATGGATTGGAGTTGGGTCTAAAACTCAGTACTCTGAAGGGTCAGGTTTCTGCCCTGTCTGTCTTCTTTCAGAAGTCTTTTGCTCAGCATCCCTTGGTTAAGACCTTCTTTCAGGGGGTCACTCATGTGCGTCCCCCACGTAAACCTATGGTCCCTGTTTGGGATTTGAACTTGGTGTTGTCTGCTTTGCAGGGTGCTCCCTTTGAGCCTATTCAGGATGCTGCTCTGGCTGTACTTACCCTCAAGGTTGTCTTTCTGGTGGCTATTACTTCGGTCAGGCGTGTGTCTGAGCTGGCGGCTCTGTCTATTCAGCCCCCATACTATGAGAGACACCAGGACAAGGTGGTTTTCCGCTTTAAGCCGGACTTTCTGCCTAAGGTGGCGTCTGCTTTTCATTTGAATCAAGATATTGTTCTTCCCTCATTGTGTCCTAATCCTAGCAACGCTAAGGAAAGGGTTCTGCATTCCTTGGATGTGGTCAGGTGTCTGAAGTATTACCTGGTAGTCACTGCGGCTTTCAGGAAGACTGATGCTCTTTTTGTGGTCCCTTCTGGTCCTAGGAAGGGTTTGGCTCCTGCCAAATCTACTATTAGCAAATGGATTCGTCAGGCTGTGATTCAGGCCTATTCTGCTAAGGGGAAGAGTCCTCCCTTCCGCCTTACTGCTCATTCTACTCGTGCTATTGGTGCCTCTTGGGCCTTCCAGCACCAGGCTTCTGTTGAACAAGTTTGCAAGGCCGCTACTTGGTCTTCTGTTCATACCTTTTTAAAGTTTTACAAGGTTGATGTTAGGGCCTCAGCTGATGCTGTTTTTGGCCGCAAGGTTTTGTAGGCGGCAGTGGTTTAAACTGTCTGCTGTTACCTTTTGTTGGGGATCCCACCCTACCTTATGGACACTGCTATTGGATGTCCCAAGTGTAAGTACTATATCTGGAGCAGGACGTACTGTATACTAAGAATAATACAATTCTGTGAAGTGCTCACCTGTAGAATTGATATTATTTGTATACAGTACGTCCTGCTCCACCCCGCCCTGGTTTTTGCATTATTCTGGATCCCCTGTAAAGTGATTATCATTGTTATCTTTACCAGTTGTTTTGGGTGGTTAAATTCTCCCGGCTTCTTGTTCACTGCTTTTCAATGCTGGGGATTTGTGGGAGGTCCCCGGGTATTTGAGGGGCTGGGAGGAGCCTGTTTTGCATGTCTCTGCAGTGCAGCGCCATCTGGCGGAGGATAACCCAAGTGTAAGTACTATATCTGGAGCAGGACGTATGTATACAAATAATATCAATTCTACAGATGAGTATTTCACAGAATTGTATTTTCCCTGCCGTGTTTAGTTCATTGCTGTCTGTGGAGGTGGGTGTTGATGGCTTTGTGTGAAAAAATGCTATTGGCAGCTTTGGAATATGGCTGGAAGCTGCCTGATTGCTTGCAGATGAAATTTTTTTTTTTTATTGGATCCTTGCTGGTTGGAGCCCCAATCCCCGCCCCCACTGTAGCTCCGCCCTAGGCACGTGTCTACATGTGCCTAGTGGCAAATACGGCCCTGTGTACAGTGCCGTGGTGAGACAGTTAGAACACTGTGTGCAGTTCTTACCTTACCTGCAAAAAGGCATTATTCATATAGAACGGGACCAAAGGCGGGCAACAAAAATTAGTTTGTGCAGTCTAGAGGAGAGAGGGGACATGATTAAGACCTTTAAATATGTTAAAGGATTGAATAGGGTTCAGGAGGGAAAGTGTTTTAAGAAAAAATCTTAATGATAGAACAAGATGTTAGTTGGAGGGAAGATCAGGAGCAGAGACTTCCACCAGTTAAAAAATCAACAGTAAGTTTATTTAAACATGGCTGGGATAGGCATACCCAGTACAGTACATATAGTATAGGCATTAGGGCAGACTAGATGGACTGTATGGTCTCCTTCTGCCATCAACCTTCTAAAATCGCTAATAGCTTTCCCCATATCTGGTCCAGGCTTATTTATGTTAGCTATACGTTTTTGAAATTCCATTTTAGCTGACATAGGATAGTGAAAATCCATTATGGTGTACAACCTGTTAAGAGCAAATTATAAGTGGCGAGTTTGGTTTGCTCCCTGACCTCCTGACCCCCGAACCTTGCTTTACTTAGGAATTTGTCTGTGTTCCTGTCCCCGTTTCCTTGCTGGATCACTCATGCATTTCAGTCTCCAGCTTCTGTCACTGGCTCCTTGCAGACTCAGTCACCCACAGCTCTGCACCCGAGTGCCTTGGGGGTTCACCTGCCTTCATTCTGTGAGATTACATCCTTTGCGCTCATTAGATCCTGGGGGTAAACATGTCTGGTAAGGCATTTCCAGAATCCTGGTGAGTGGGGACTTAAAAGGCAGATGTCCAACTGGGAATTACATTAACCTGAAATTTCTTGTTTGTAGTTAATATTTTTGGGTGAAATATGTGAGCACTATCAAGCGTAAAACCCATAAAATTAAAAAAAAAAATAGCTGTGTGTGCTGGTAGACCAGGGTGCAGTGGCCAAGTAGGCAGGTTCTTCACCTCCCCGGACTTTGGGGAATTGGGTGAGGGGTTATTTGAAGAATGGATAAATGGACAAATGTACATGTCCACAGGTGGACAGGATAAACTATGCAAAATGTAGCTATACCAAAACATTGCACATCCTAGCAGCTTTCTAGGTGCCTTGGACATGGGGGTCAATTCAGAGCCCAGTGAGAATTCTCACTGCTTTTTAAAGATAGTGCACTGCCATTGACTTATTGTCTACCAGGTGTAAATTTTCACCTTGCTCTGAAAAAGGTAGACAATGAAAGTGAATGGCAGTTTCCTCTAAAGTAGTGCACATTTTCACCTGGCTCTGAATCTACCCCATAGTCTAGAGGTGAAAAGGGATTTATTTTCACGGCTACGCCTACTGCAAAGAAATTATATTATTCTTCGTGGTATGCAGCAAGTAAATTTATTTCTGTTTTAAAGCAGACCAAAAGTAAAAAAAAGCAAGTTCAGTAAATTGAAGCCCTAAAGCACCACTCAGTGGCATAAACTATTTGAGAGGGCTGAACTCCATGCAGATGTTATGGAATAGCAGACAAATTCTATGTTGCATAACTGCATGGGAGCCGCCATCTTGCCACATCCAGTTTATATAAAAACCCAGTCCCATTTAGAATTGCCTCAAACATCAGTGCAATCCTTCTATATTTCTAGTAGAAAGTCATCAGCTGTGATGAATCATTGCTCTGCTGCAAAGTTAAAAGATTTGTATCTTTCTAGAAGATACACTGACTAAATGGTGTGTGGTGAGTCTGCAGTGAACAGTGATAAAGATACATTGTTGCAGGTTTCCCTTCTCTCACACACAATAGGGTCAGTTCATGGTTGGTGCACCAATAAGTTTGCGCATGCTATTTGGAGTGTCAAGTCAAACTCCGGTTTCTGCCTGATTTATGGTCGTCAAAAAGGGATTTGCTTGCTTTTTAGCATCAATTTGCACACTAGCGTTAGCCATTGAGCCAATTTGCGGCTGAAATTTTCTGCTAGTGTCATTTTTGCGAACCAAATTGTGTTGGGCATCTGGTTTATGGTATGTTTAGAGGGCAGAAAAACATGCTCAACTGTGGCAATTTGAAGAATGAATTTCATCCAGCAAATAAGTGGAGGAAACTGACGATTCCAATGAATAACAGGCTTATTTCATTCCAAAAACGCATGCCTGCTGTGTCTTGCATGTTTTTGAACAATGAAAGTGTCAGCCACAAGTTCTTTTTTAGGGATTGAACCCTTTTTTGGCGCCCCATGGGCATACAGATTCAGGGCGAAGGGTCAGGGACTGCATCTTTCATTCAGCCTGATAAATATTTCTTGTCACTGAAGAATGGTACCCGATAGGTAGTATGGATGCTCATACTATCAGGTAACTCCCTCCAGCGAAAAATGTTACAGTAAGGTTTTCTTGAATTGTGGTTGAAATGGATATGAGAAAAGTGCATGTATTTTTCCAAATACGTCCCATCCCTTTCCACCCACCTCAGTTCTTTGTGTTTCCTCTCACTGGACAGAGTGTGCTAGGAGATAGTCTTTAGATGATTTTTTATTTTAGTTTTATATTTTAACAATCCAGAGTTCTGTAGGAGCCCGCTGTACCCTAAATATCACATACAGGGGTGTAGTTCATCCGCTGACTTGGGACAGCCAGGGCTAAATTTCCCACATAGCCTGACTAAGCATGAGTAGTGCGATGTCCCCTTTAAAAGTCCCAGGCAGGTATCCTATGCTGCGGGTGTGCCAGCCCTTTAAATTCTGACCAGAGCACTGGATCCGCCTTTTCGGTTCCATCAGCTGTTTTTCAGGTAGATTTTTTTTCCATCCGAAAATTAAAAATTTGGGACAGAGCTTGAAGCCGGGACCTGGCACTCTGGCACCCTTTCAGGGAGGCAGAGAACTCAGGGCAGACCCCAAAAAAGGTTTAATGTTCAGTATAAACCTGCACAGGGGCCTAAGCCGAAATCCTGACAATGAGCTTCCAGTAGGGGGCAGACTCTCCAGGTTTGTAGCCACCTGGAGAACAGTCAACCCAAATCAATTTGTGCTAGAGTCACTGGAAGAGGGTTATCAATTAGAATTTTCCTCCCTCCCCCACTCTTCCTTTTTAGTGATCAAGCTCCCAATGGACCCCAAAATGAAATTAGCCTTCCCTTTAGTTCTTCTTCTAGAGCTTCTGCAGAAAAAGGTGATAGAAGAGGTCCCCCAAACCCTTTAGGGGGTGGGTTTCTACTCTCACATTTTTCTGGTACAGAAGCTGTCAGGAAAGTTTTGAATGATTTTGAATCTCTGAAAGATTAAACAAGTTCACTTGATACAAGAAGTTCAGGAACATTCTAATTGAGAATGCATGGATCGTGAATCTGGATTTACCTGATGCCTACCTGCATGTACCCATTCTGAACACTCACTGCAAATATTTGAGATTGTTCTCTACCAGTACAGAGCACTGTCATTCAGCCAGTCCTCATCCCCAAGGATCTTCAAAAGATCCTGGCGGAAGCGATGGCTCATCTCAGGCAACAGGGAATCATAGTGATCCCTTTATTCTTAGTATACAGTACGTCCTGCTCCAGATAGATTACTTACACTTGGGTTGTCCTCCACCAGATGGCGCTGCACTGCAGAGACATGCAAAACAGGCTCCTCCCATCCCCTCAAATACTCAGGGACCTCCCACAAATCCCCAGATTTCTCTGCAGTGCTGACTGCGAAGATATGAAGTTATCACTCTCTCGCAGGTGAGCGGGGCTATTAGCCTGCGGCCCTGTTGGACTATTCCCACCCGTCCTTTGTGTGATGTGCCTCCCAGCCTGGGCTGCGCTGGTCGGGTGAAGGTAGGCGGCACCTTGCGTGCTTATGGAGCGCTGCTCCACCGCAGTCCCTCACCAAAGGGTAGGCGGTATAGGCTGATGGTGAGCCTTATGGGATGCCCCTCCCGCTTTTATTGTCCCATGCCCCGGTAGCGGTGGGCCCTGTACAAAGGGCCGCCATCCTCCCTCGTTCCCCCTGTAGACTTCGGGGGGAAAGAAAGGGGGTGTGTGTGGTGTCAGTGTATTGTGATTACATGCATATGGCCTTTGTAATGTCCTTTGGACTCGTATATGTGATGTCAGCCGCCGCGCTGACTTGTCTTTTTACTCGTGTAAATGCCTCTGCGTCCTCATTGGCTGCTTGTTGGACTTCGCTCCCATCGGGAGGGCGGGGCCTGGCCTGGTGCGCCCCGCGTCACGGCGCGCTCTGGCCCGCCCTTCAAGGTACTCGTTGTCAGTTCGCGCGCGCGCGTGTGACGTTCTTGCTTACCGTGGTCCGTAAGTGGCCTCGCGGGCGGCTTTATACTCATTGTAGTGTTTTTCGCATACAAGTGGGGATTCTCAGCCTGATTTGTCTTCTAGACTGCCTACGGCTGAACAGATTATTGCGAGGTCTTTAGTGCGTAAGGGCCCTGGTAAGAAGCGGCACTTGACGCCTTATGTTACTGTTTTCCCTATGGGATCTCAGGAGTTTATGAATCTGTGTGGCTATACCCCTTCTGATGAAGGAGAGCTCTTTTCTGACTCGGGCTCATCTGATGAGAGACCGAGGGGTCATGACGATTCTGGCTCTGACCCCTGGGCCCAGGATGACACTGACAGATTATTGATCCAGATCTTTGAGGTTCTGTCTATCTCCCTCCCTGGTGAGGCTCCCAGGCAAAGAGGGGAGCGTTTCCATTCAGCGACATCACATTTGGAATTTCTAGAGCAAGCACATTTCCATACCCTTGTGCTCAAGGAATGGGAGTGCCCCAGTAAACTTCCCGGGGTTCCAAGGGATTGGGATAGCAAGTATCCCTTTCCCCCTGAGGGGTCATCCCCCCTCGAGGTGGATGTCCCGATCATAGGGCTATCTAATACCGCTGTCATACATCCCCCTGATTATACTACCTTTCGGGATGCTGAGGACCGGCGCATTGACCTGCTGGCCTCCCACGCCTTTGCATGTGCGGGGACGGCGCTGCGCCCAGTCTGCGCCTCTGCCATTTCTGCTGTGGCCACTAGAACCCGCATCAGAAAAATGCTTGATAGTGCCCCTGAGGATCTCCCTTGGGAGGTGTTTAATGCACTCTCCAGTTGTGATGTGTTTGTGAAATTTGTCCTATTAGCTTTGGATGACACCATCAGAATGTGTGCAAGAACTTCTGCCCTTGTGGTGGCTATACATCGCTTGGTCTGGCTGCGATAGTGGGGTGCTGACAATGCTGCGAAGAAGGCCCTTACTGGGCTTCCTTTTAAGGGGCTACGCCTGTTTGGGGCCCGTCTAGACCTGTTTGGTAAGAGAGGTAAGTTACCCCAGCGCAGGCGGCTGTCTCGGCCCCTTCGGGGCAGGGGCACCCCTTCTACCCCCTACCAAGGTGTTAAACAGGAACCAGGGGTGTCCTTCGCGGGGGCTCGCGCAGATTCCTGCCCCAGGAGCAGCAGACAACACCCTGGCTCCTCCGGGGGGGCTAAGCCCAAATCCTCTACCAGGTCCCCTCAAGCATGATGGGACGCCCTCGCCCCATGAGGGTGAGGGGACGGCTGCGGCACCTTGCTCACGTCTGGAGGCATCACGCCTCAGACCGGTGGATTCAGGGGTTGTTTCCTCCGGCTACAAGATAGAGTTGGCTGTGCGGCCTCCCCCAAGATTATCAGGCCCCAGGTACTCCTGGTCCCTGCCTCTGCTCAGGTGTTGGCGCAGGCTGTGCAAGGCCTGCGGGGTCTGGGGGTCATTTGCAGATTTCCCTTAACAGACAGAGGCAGGGGACTCTACACCAACCTTTTCACAGTTACCAAAAAGGATGGGTCAGGCTGGCCCTTTCTGGATTTACAGATCTTCAGCATATCGTCAAGTACAGGCGTTTTCTGCATGGAAACTCTGCGCTCGGCCATCAGCTCCTTGCGCCCCAGGGGCTTCATGCCGTCTGTGGAGATCAAAGATGATTATTTTCACATCCCTGTGTTTTTAGGACACCAAGGTTCCTCATATTCGCGTTGGAAGACCAACACTGCCAATTTGTGGCCTTGCCATCTGGCCTCTCTTCAGCTCCCAGAGCGCTCACCAAGGTGCTGGCGGGGGTGATGTCTCTGATGAGACCAAGGGGCGTCCGCGTGCTGCCCTACCTGGACGTCCTCATCGCTTCCCAGTCTCTACATCAGGCTAAGTTGGATACTCAGCTGGTGGTGTCCATTTGGGAGTCATTTGGATGGGTGGTCAACCACCCCAGGTCCTCTTTGTCCCCTTACTTGGTAACTCCATTCCTAGTAATGAATCTGGATACAGTTCGGGCAAGGATCTTCCTTCCTCGGCAGAAAGTGGACAATCTGGTTGCACGGGCTCAGTCCCTCCTAGCTGTCCCCGTCCCTCCACCAGGCAGGGGATGCAGCTGGTGGACCTGATGGTGGCGTGCTTCGAATCGGTCCCTTATGCTCAGTCCCCCTTGGGGCTTCTGCAACTTCTCCTATTGTTTGTATGGGACAAGGACCCAGCATCCCTGGGCTGGGTCTGGGTGCCTTCCCCCCTGGTAAGGGTCCCTCTTGTGGTGAATGGACTCAAAGAACCTGTTGGGGGGCAGATCCTTTCTTGCCCCTTCCTGGGAGACGGTCACCACGGATGCCAGTCTATCAGGTTGGGGGGGTTTTCTGGAAGCCCCTGCGCTTCCAGGGGAGGTGGGGCCCTTAGGAGGCCCAATGTTGAAACTGTGAGCGATCAGGTTTGTTCTAATTCGCTTGACTACTCATCTTCAGGCCCTGCCTGTTCAGGGGCGCTAGGTCTATCTGACGGCAGTGGCCTACATCAATCATTAGGGAGGGACCCGGAGCAAGAGGGTCCTCCAGGAAGTGTCTCTGATCTTGATCTGGGTGGAGGCCAATGTTCCCTGCATATCAGCGGTATACATTCTGGGAGGGGGGGGTCCCGCTGCAACAGTGTGTTCCAATCCCTGTGTCCCTGTGGGGACCAACCAGATGTGGATCTGTTTGTGTCCCGTCACAATCCCAAGCTCCCGGCCCTTGTCTCCCTGTCCCAGGATCCTCTGGCCGTCTCCACGGATGCTTTAGTAATGTCATGGCAGGACATTCTGTTCTGTATGTCTTTCCTCCATTTCCCCTGCTAGGCAGGGTCCTTCGCAAGATTGCTCTGGAAGGGGTGCCAGTGCTTCTGGTGGCCCCAGGTGGCCAAGAGGAATGTGGTTCGCAGACGTGGTGCAGATGGCAGTAGATCAGTACGTTCTGCCAGGAGTGCCAGATCTGCTCACTCAGGGCCCCTTACGCCATTCCAATTTACAGACTCTGGCTTGACGGTCTGGCTGCTGAAACCTCCATTTTGATGGAGAAAGGCTTGTCTGCCTCGGTGATTGAGACCTTGGTGAAGGCTGGGAAGAAAACTCCTTTTTCCATCTATTATAGGGTCTGGCGTAACTTTTTTGATTGGTGTGAGCCTAGGCCTCTTCCCTGTCGGGTGTTCTCAGTCCCCAGGGTTCTGGAGTTTTATAGAGCTGATCCTCGTTAGTATAGTGGTCAGTATCCCCGCTTGTCATGCGGGAGACCGGGGCTCAATTCCCTGACAGGGAGAGCTCTAAGTTTTATAGCTGGGTTGGAGTCGGGTCTCCAACTCGGTACTCTGAAGGGTCAGGTTTCTGCCCTGTCTGGCTTCTTTCGGAAGTCTTTTGCTTGAGCATTCTTTGGTTAAGACTTTCTTTCAGGGGGTTACTCATGTGCGTCCCCCACGTAACCCTATGGTCCCTGTTGGGATTAGCTCTTGGTTTTGTTTGCCTTGCAGGGTGCTCCCTTTGAACCTATTCAGGTTGCTGCTCCGGCTGTACTTACCCTCAAGGTTGTCTTTCTGGTGGCTATTACTTCGGTCAGGCGTGTGTCTGCGATGGGGGCTCTGTCTATCCAGCCCCCGTACTTTGAGAGACACCAGGATAAGGTGGTGTTCCGCTTTATGCCGGACTCTCTGCCTAAGGTGGTGTCTGCTTTTCATTTGAATCAAGATATTGTTCTTCCTTCATTGTGCCCTAATCCTAGCAACGCTTAGGAAGGGGTTCTGCATTCCTTGGATGTGGTCAGGTGTCTGAAGTATTACCTGGTAGTCACTGCATCCTTAAGGAAAACTGATGACCTTTTTGTGGTCCCTTCTGGTCCTAGGAAGGGTTTGGCTCCTGCCAAGTCTGCTTTTAGCGAATGGATACTTCAGGCTGTGATTCAGGCCTATTCTGCTAAGGGGAAGAGTCCTCCCTTCCGCCTTGCTGCTCTTTTTACTTGTGCTATTGGTGCCTCCTGGGCCTTCCAGCACCAGGCTTCTGTTGAACTAGTTTGCATGGCCGCTACTTGGTCTTCTGTTCATACCTTTTCAAAATTTTACAAGGTTGATGTTAGGGCCTCAGCTGATGCTGTTTTTGGCCGCAAGTTTTTGCAGGCGGCAGTGGTTTAAACTGTCTGCTGTTGCCTTTTTGTTGGGGATCCCACCCTACCTTATGGACACTGCTATTGGATGTCCCAAGTGTAAGTAATCTATCTGGAGCAGGACGTACTGTATACTAAGAATAATACAATTCTGTGAAATACTCACCTGTAGAATTGATATTATAAGTATACAGTACGTCCTGCTCCACCCCACCCTGGTTTTTTGCATTATTCTGGATCCCCTGTATGGTGATTGTTATCATTGTTATAGTTACCAGTTTTTTGGTGGTTGAATTCTCCCGGCTTCTGGTTCACTGCTTTTCAATGCTGGGGATTTGTGGGAGGTCCCTGGGTATTTGAGGGGCCGGGAGGAGCCTGTTTTGCATGTCTCTGCAGTGCAGCGCCATCTGGCAGAGGATAACCCAAGTGTAAGTAATCTATCTGGAGCAGGACGTACTGTATACTTATAATATCAATTCTTATTTCACAGAATTGTATTTTTAGATGTCAACCTCCTGTTAAACAAGTCAGAACAACATCTGCTGATAGATCTCAAAAAGACCCTTTTCTGATTAGAGAGTCTTGGTTGGTTAATCAACCTAGAAAATCCACCCTAACACCCAGTCAGCAATGCAAGTTTCTGGGGTTCATCATAGACAGCACCCAACAAAGAGTCCATAAGACAAATCATGCAAATGCTCGGTCTCATGACGTTGGCAATGCCAGCATTGGCCATGGGCCCAACCACACAAGAGTGTTACAAAGGTTTTGTCTAAATCCTTAGGACATCAGGATTCACTAGATTGACTTGTCCAACTAAGTCCCTCTGTCCTGGGGACTTAGGATGGTGGACCAATCCACTAGTACTAGGGAAAGGAAGGGGATAGAGAAAAACCAACCCAGTGGTTATCACAACATATGCAAGCAGTTGGGGTTGGGGAGCCCACGTAGACCATCTACAGGTCCAGGGGATGTGGACAAGGTCCTTGGTGGCCAGGTTCTCCAATTTCAGAGAGCTCCTTGCTCCAGAGCTGGTGTTGAGTCATTTTCAGTTGATCAAAGCAGGCTGAGATGTATTATATGATCAGACAATGCCTCAATATTTGCCTACCTAAGCCATGAGAGAGGGACAAGATCTCTCAAACAAAATCCTTCTACCTCTTCAGACACAGGTTCGGTCCATCACAGCAATCCATCTGAAGGAAGCCCTCAACACCTTATAGGATTTTGTGAGCAGGGTAAAAGTTTGGCAAATAGAATGGTGCCTGAACCAAGTGGTTTTTCATCAGATCATAAGTGCTTGGGGGCTCCCACAGATGAATCTGTTTGCCAGTGCCAGCAATTCAAAGTGCGAGACTTTACTGTCTGACAAGGGGAGAGGGTGCATTAGCAGTGGATGCTCTAGCTCAGACATGGAGGTTTCACTTTGCTTATGTCTTTCCTCCTTTCAGAATTCTGCCACAAGTTATAGCACAGGAAGAGATCTAAGTCATCCTAGTAGCTCCGTTTTGGGTCCCTGGAGGCTTCCAGATCTTCCGAACATTATTCATCAGGGCGACATTCTGCATCCAAGTCCGTCAAAGCTTAAACTGATCTTGGGCGTGGATCTTGAAAGGACCATCCTAGAGAGTAAGGGTTGTTCAACTAGAGTGATCGAAACACTACTAGGCAGTAGAAAATTAACCACTAGAAGAATCTATGATAGGTATGGAAACATTTTTCTTCTTTTTGTGAAGTTAACAAGTTGGAGAAAAGAAAGATGGCTACGGTACTCAAATTCCTGCAAAAAGGATTCGAGAAAGCAGTAAGTACACTAAAGATTTAGACATCAGTTTTTCTCGAACAGAAACTAAGACAGAATGAATTTATCAATCGTCTTTTTCAAGTCAGTTAGTTGACAAAGACCAGCTCCTTTTAAGTGTTTTGCTACATGGGACTAGTATTAATAGTATTAAAAGAATTAATAGAGCCTCCTTTTGAAGCACTGGACGAAGGTCCAGGGAAATGGTTGTCTCTTAAATTTTGTTTCCTGCTAGCCATTTCTTCTGCCAGGAGAGTCAGTGAACTGCAGACCCTGTCTTCAAAGAAGCCCTATTGTTCGGTTCTCCCAGATAAAGTTATACTTGGACCTAATCCATTATTTTTGCCAAAGATAGTGACAGGATGCAGGAGATAGTCCTTCCGACACTGCCATTAGGAGCTGGCAGGGAAGAGTATCTCACTATTAGATGTTAGAAGAGCCCTGAATATGTATTTGGAAGGGTCCAGAAAATGGAGGTTATTGGAACAACTCTTAATAACTTTCAACAGAAAAAGAGGGGCTTGGAAGCCTCCAAGTCCACCATAGCCAGGTGGATAAAACAGAATATTGCACAGGCATATGTTACTAAGGGGGCTTCTCCCCCAGAGGTGTTTGCCCATTCTATACGAGCTATGTTAGCATCTTGGGCATAGAGGACTCGTGGAAGAGATCTGCAAAGCAGCAATGTGGTCATCACCCCACACCTTCCTTAAACAATATAGACTTGATTTACTATCTGCAAAACATCAGGCCTTTGGTAGAAGGGTACTACTTTCAGCTTCCCATCCCTAAGGTACAATTACTTGCCTAATTCTCTCAGTGTGGTCATGCTGAATGGGAAGTATGAATGGGAAAAAAATACTTCAGCATGACCACATATTACCTGCCCATAGTCCAATCAGTTATATGGGTTACTTTACAAAGACTGCGGCGGGCAGGAAGGGGTGGGGCTTTTAAATTCTGTTCAGTTTGTTTCCTCCCAGGGGGGGATCCTTCTCTCTCCGTGTGGTCATGCTGAAGTATTCTTGAAAAATCTGTTACCATGTTAGTCTAACAGGGGTTTTTAATGCATAATAGGCTTTATATTTCTTAATAAATCCTAGTGAATTCTGTCCTTCTGTAGGACCTCCTCAGCAGCAGAGGATGACTCATCCATGTGTCAATGCTTCAGTCACCTCAGAAAACCATTTACATTGGGGACTGAAAAAATGGGCCAACAGAAAGGAGCAAGTTCAATAGGGTTTATCAGGGACTGCAAAGGGCTGGTGAATGAAAGATGCCACCACTGACAGCCAGGGTGGAGCAAGCTGTAAGTGGACTAATTATTTGCCTGGAATCTCCATTTAACTATTTAACTGCCAGCCTACCTAGAGATTCATTATATATTGTTTTTTTCAGCAGAGTTGGGCTTTAACATGAAATGTCTGGTTTGTAAACTGAAAAGAGCGCTTTATGAGATTTTCATACAATTCCTATCCACTAGCAAGGGTTAAATCCTTTGGAAAAATAACTTTAATGGTTAATCCTTTAAAAATGTAAAATACAATTGTCTGGGCCCCCTCCTATCCAGCAAAACCAGTCCAAGCACCAGCTATTTGGTAAGTAGACTAGGTGACGGAGGCAACTGTTTAGGGGTTCAGGGCACACCTGCTGAGTTCACCTCTCTTCTGATTTGATCTGATCTGACTGGTGTCTACTGATGTGCCATTACTCCCCTAAGGATGGTTCCCTGGACAGCCTAGCCAAAGCAGCATGTGGGAAAAACACTATCAGGAATTAGAGCAGCGGGGGTTCAAACCTTCACATTTGTAATTTGCCTGGAGACAGTCCTTTACCTTGATACAACATTGGTGGACCTCTGTGCTTCTTTTGGCTGCTTCTCTGCTCATAGGAAGCATGGGAAGCCTAGATAGACATAAGGGTTATGTTTTTTTTTTACTTTTCTGCTAGTAAAGACTTGATGGTTTATTTTGACTCATAATGATTCTCTTGGTGCAATTCAGCACCATATTTAGCTGTACACCTTTTTAAACCCCTATAGAGAGAGAAAAAAATAGATATATTGATAGACAGAAAGACATAGAAAAAGAGAGATTTAAACTGAAAGATGGATGGTGAGAGACAGAAATATAAATGGAAATATAAAAGATCGATTCAACAGCAGGGGATACCTGGCATTCACTTTCATTTTTTACCTAGGGGCTGATTCAGCTGAATCCTCCCCAAGGTAGATAATGAAAATGAATGGCAGTTTTCTCTCCTAGAAATTAGCACAGCTTTTCAACCGGTGCTGTATCAACTCTATAGAGAGATGACCATACAGATCCCACATAAACACACAGGAGTTAGCAGCACTGAAGATGAGCTTCTGATTTTACATACATTTATACCTTGTAATAAATAAATTGGAGGACACAACATGGAAATATACAGTCACAATGAAGTACAAAATGGGCTGGCCAAAGCTACAACAGAGAAAAAACTGAAGACCACAAAAGGACTGCATAGAGGACAATCAGCACACCTCCTAAGAGGAGCTTGAGCACCACAAAGTGAGGGCTTCTTACCATCACATTGCAAGATCTGAATAATATGTAGAGAATTTTACTTAACATATATCTACAAGAAGAATGTATTTTTGAATGGAACAAGGCGATAGGTGTTCCTGAAGTCTTTGGAATGCAATGCAATGGCAGCAAGTAGTCAGGTACCTTAGAAATAACTCTTCCTCAGAACATCAATACCAATGAAATGAGAAAAGCCATAAAAAGTGAAATAACCCAAACACTGCTGACTATAATACCCTAAGAAATGCAAAAAGCAGTTATGCTTTTAGATTATATTATTTATTGTATATTATTTACTTGATTTTCCTGTAATATATGTTATTTATATCAATTCAAACTAGTCTTTCCATTTCTTAAAATTGTTTCATCATTTTGTTAACTTTTTATGTGTAATGTTCTTATTTGTTTCACAACATATAAATTATGTTTAGATATGTTTAAAAATAAGGTGGCTGGGGACACATGGGCCTGGGTGCTTCCCCGGTGCCCGGCCTCCGGGCGGGAGTGTTGTGTTGTTTGATAATGCCTTTAAATTTATTTGTAAGCTAATAATAGTTGTTTCTGCATTTTGGGTTGGTCCCGGGGGGGCGGGGGGGGGTTGGAGGCCTGAGTATTGGAGGAGGACCGCACAGAAGTCGGGACCAGCAGAGGTAATATATGCTGCCTTGTTTGGCTGGATGAGGAGGGGTCCGAAATCCAATGATGGGCTGGTGGGAGCACACTCAGTCGTCGCAAGGCCACTTCCCCCAATAGGTTGCTGTGCCATCATGTAGGGTCTAGACCTGTCAGGATTTGCGAGGGCAAGGGGCCTCAGCTCCTGTCTGTTCAATTTGCCTCCCCTATAGGGAGGGCTTTCTAAAGTTCAGTCCTCGCCTGGCTTAGACCAGGGGAGACAATTTACTCCCTTTCATTTTCCTCTCTGTTGCTTCTTTCTATTTTCTTTCTCTATCTACTTCCCGTCTTTCGTTGGAGGACTCGACTCTGACCCTGGCCCTGGGACACTAGTCACTGTAGTACTGCTTGGGGCGCGCTGCCCCGTATAGCTGAGTAACCGCCCCACACACCGCCTGATCCTGATGGCCGACCTAAAAATTTGTACTTTTAATGCTAAGTGGCTCAATGTACCTGAAAAGAGGGCGACAATTATGTATGGCTTCTTTAAAGAGAGGGTAGATGTGGTCATGCTTCAGGAGACACACTTTTGCTTGGGGAAGATGCCGGAGATCAAAAACAGATATTATGACAGGTGGTCCACAGCCCCAACCCCGATAATAAGTCCAAGGGAGTATCTATAGCCATACAAAAGAACATCCCCCTGGAGCAATTGGATGTCAAACTAGACCCAAAGGGTAGATTTTTATTTCTTAAGTTTGTGCTATGTGAAGCAAGGTACACCCTGGCCAATCTATACCTGCCCAATCAGGGACAGGTGGAGGCACGTTTAGGGATGTTATGAGTACTAGAGGAGTTCGCTGAAGGAACCTTGATCGTGGGGGGGGGACCTCAACTTGACAGTAGACTCCTCTCAGGGCAGATCGGGAATCTCCCACCCCGCACTTAAAGTGGACCAACACCCAGGCTATAAGATTCCCGGGCCAATCAGATCCCTCCCCGCGGGGCATCCGAATTCGGGATGCACCACTGTGTGAAACCCCCCAGGACGCCCCATTCACCTTACCTTATCCCCGTTCCAACGGCGCATGCGCGGACCGCATCTTGCGCTTCTCTCTAGCAGGGCGCTCCCTGTTAGAGGGAAGCGCGAGATGCGGCCGCCAGCGTGCTCGGAGCCGCTGTGGTTGTCCGTCCCTTGTCCGTGCATACCACAGCGGCTCTGAGCACGCTTATTGGACGATGCCCGCGCATGTGCCATAGGAGAGTGGTGAGGTGAGTTTTTCCGGGGGGTTTCCGATCGGGGTGCCCCGCGGAAGTGGACCAAAACCAAGGATAGTGAAAATCCTGGGTGTTGGTCCACTTTAACAAACTCCACAGAGCCCTCCAGGCCCTGCAGGTGGTTGATGTTTGGAGAGTGCTGCATGGGGGAGAGAGGGATTATACCTTTTATTCCCACACCCACAACATGTCGACTGGACTGTCTTTTCCTCAGTCACCATGCCCTTGCACGAGACCTGGTGACCTCGATTGGGCAGATTCTTTGGTCTGACCATGCACCTGTCTTCCTGACCCTCCCGATCCTAAATGCGACCCCAAGGCAATACACTTGGCGCCTCAATGACAACCTACTAAAGGATGTCGCTTGTATGACAGAAATCAAAGCCACTATGGCTGGTTTCCATCTTGACCACTGCAGCGACGATACCCCATTGCCAATACAGTGGGAGGCACTTAAGAGTGTGTTTGCGTGGGATCTTTATTAAGATTGGCCCCTCCCTACATCTCATCTCTAATCCAACAGTATCAACCTAGACGCAGCCTCCACTCTGCTGCCGACCTTCTCCTGTCCTTCACCCTGGTCACCTCCTCTCACGCCCGCCTCCAGGACTTCTCACGTGCAACTTCAATCTTCTGGAATGCCCTCCCGCACCCAATCCGCCACTCCACAACCCTCAAAACCTTCAAAGGCGCCCTTAAAACTCACTTATTCAGACAAGCATATAATCTGGCCTAACCAATCTTCTAAAGGGCATATGCCACAAAGCTCAATACTGACTGTTTGTGATCCTTCCCTCTCGTCTTCACCCCTCTTCCTTTAGACTGTAAGCTTGCAAGGGCAGGGCTCTCTCCCCTATTGTATCTTGTACTCAGAATATCCATTCTAAACTCTGTAAAACTGCATTTGAAATAGTATATGTACCGTATGTTTCTACCCTGTCTGTAATTACTACTTTTTAAAGCGCTACGGAAGATGATGGCGCTATATAAATAAACAATAATAATAATAATAAAGCATGGAACTAGACTCAAGAGGGAGCGGGCGCAGCATATCAACGTTACATTGGGTCGGATAAACAAACTGGAAAGTGCACACAAGTCCTCATCTAATTATGCAGAGCTGAAAGAACTAATAGAAGCCAGGCAGAAGTTGAGAGGCTTGTATGACCAGTGTTACCTCAGATTTCGTGATAGATGTAGGGCCCATTTCTATGAGAACTCGGATAAATGTGGGAGGATGTTGATTCGGTCTCTACACCCAAGGCAGGGCTGTGCATTCACTCCCAGCATTAGAACTGTGGGAGGGACGGAAGTACACAAGACCCTGCTAATCGCCAATCAGACCTTCTACTCTGATCTTTACAATATTAATGGGCCAGCCGGCTGTGGGATGCAACAGGACTCTACCGCTCTGATCGACAAATATATTGAGGAAACGGCCTTACCAATTATACCCTTGGAGGAAAGCGAAGCCTTAGAGGACTCCATTAAGCGGGAGGAGGTGACGGAATCCATAGGGAAGACCCCAGCAGGGAAAAGTCCCGGCCCTGATGGGTTCACCCCCCGGTTTTACAAAGTCTTGGGACCTCTGATCGCCCCCTTCCTGGTGAAAGTGTTTAACTCAGTCTCTGGCTGTAATCCCTTTCCGAGACAGGCCCTGGAAGCACATATTGCAGTTATCCCGAAACCAGGTAAGGATGTAACAATACCTGGAAATTATAGGCCATTTTGTCCTATATCGATATAGGACTCGATATCTCGTTAATCAATATCGATGTCAAGCTATACGCCAAAATTATCGCCAATAGGATCCAGCCCCTACTTCCCTCACTGGTCAACAATGACCAGGTGGGGTTTGTAACAGGAAGGAAGGCTAGGGATAATGTTATTAAGACTATCTCTCTGATGCACTATGCTCAGTCACGGAAGATCCCTGCCTGTCTGTTGGCGGTAGACACGGAAAAAGCGTTCAACAGGGTACATTGGGGGTTCCTGGGGGCCACTCTAACCCAGGCGGGGATAGGTCCGGTAATGGTGGGGAGAATTCGCTAGGGTGAAAATAACTGGAAGCCTTTCGGGATCGTTTAAAATCAGAAATGGCACACGGCAGGGTTGCCCTTTGTCCCCTTTACTATATGTTCTAGTAATAGAGCATCTTGCTAATGCATTAAGGGCTAACCCGTCTATTAAGGGAATAGCCTGTGGTGAGGGGGAACACAAACTTTCCCTTTTTGCTGATGACCTGCTCCTATATATCACTTCTCCTCACATCTCCCTACCCTCTATTATAGCAGAGTTTGACCAGTTCAGTCGAATTAGTAATTTTAAGGTTAACCTGTCCAAAACAGTGGTGTTGAACATCTCTCTGAAAACGCAGACGCGGCAATTATTAGAGCCGAACTTTCCCTTCAAATGGCAGACAGAATCAATAAAATATCTAGGGGTTAGGCTACCTACAGATTTAGGGAGGTTATATAGATTAAACTATGCCCCGCTCCTAAATGCCACACTGAGTAGCCTCCAAGCATATGGGCAGAAACAAGACTCTTGGCTTGGACGAATCAATTTCCTGAAAATGGATGTGTTACCTCGTTTCTTGTACGTGTTCCAGGCCCTAACAATTGCCTCGGAGCGAGGGTTTTTTAAGATGCTACAGGAGGCCTTCTTTAAGTTCATTTGGGGCAATAAGAAACCCCGGGTGAAGAGGGATATGTTGTGTAGACCCAAGTCTGAGGGAGGGCTTGGAGTCCCGGACCTCAAAATGCATCATGCGGCGGCAGCAGCAGCAGCGGCGGCAGAATTGCAAAATCTCGTCCAGATGGTATAAATGCCCAGCGGACCTGATACGGTTTGGGGGCTCAGAATCAGGGGATTGCTGGAGGAGCAATAAAGCCTCGGGGACACTTACTCATATTTGGTGGGAGTGTCCAGCGGTCAGGACTTTTTGGGAGAAGGTGCTGGGAGTCTTTAAATTTTTGACACTCAAGAGCATCCCTAATCTTCCCCAGGTGACACTTCTGTCTATGTTTCCGGAATCGGTGGCAGCAGGGGGGAGGGGACTACTGAGACACCTGCTCATAGCGTCTAGGACTGTGATTCCTCGCCATTGGCGGACTAATATTACCCCCTCCTTATTGAAATGGTACGGAGAGGTGGTGAACATAAGAGGGATGGAGGAATTGGCACTGGAGAGAACTGATGGTGGGACTCAGAGGTACCTGGCTGTATGGGTGGTCTGGAAAGTTTCTAAAGGAGCTCCGGACTTTCAGGATTTCTTGAAGGATATTTAGTGGTCGGGGTGGGGGCGGCCTAAGGGAAACAGCGCTGGATGTGGTGGGGTTCGGGGGTCGGGGCATGAGGTTACGGGTTTCCTGCCTTCTAAGTTTCTTTTGTCTTCTTTCTCTATTCCTGTCTCACGCTTTTCAGGGCAGGTCTGCCCTTTTTCTCCCTTCGGGAGGTGGGCGGAATAGCTGTGGCAGTACAGATCCGGGGGCACTCCGTGAGGGCCGTCTAGCAACAAGGGAGGATCATAGACTCCCTGGCTGGTCCATAGGACTGCCATTATCTGGTACTGACAACTTCACTTTAATGGCCCACCCACGGGTATTAATTAATAGGTCGTTGGATAGTGGATCATGGCCCCTTGGATAATAAACACGGATATAAGGCTCGATTCAGAGAGACAAAAAAAAACTTCCGTTTTAGTGCCGATCTGTTTTTTTTTGTGAAATGTTTCCGTTCTCGTATGAGTGTATGAGCGATTCTATGCATGCATTGCAAACCTTCTGTAAAGTTTCCGTCCGTTTGTACGGCAGATTACGAATGCGAGGATGTCATTTTCCAGCGTGACTTTTCCGTTTCATTTTCACATGTTACAACGTAGCCTTTAGTTTCTGCCCTTTTCCCATCGTCTCCTCCTACGAATCCTTTACGTTTCCCGCTAGATTCTGTTTCCCTTTTTCAATAAATAAACGGAAATCCTTACGATCTTGCGCCTGCGCACTACAAACTTAACTCATTAAAGTGCTTGCCTACATATTTGCCACCCTCACTTCTACTACAATGTTTAGCTAAATCACTTAGCATTATCCTCCATCTTCCCTTTTGGACCCTTAAAGCTCACCCAAACCACTTAGCACTATCCTCCATCTTTCCTTTTGGGCCCTTAAAGCTCACCCAAACCACTTAGCACTATCCTCCATCTTCCCTTTTGGACCCTTAAAGCTCACCCAAATCACTTCTGGGTCATGTGAATATTCATATTTAAATATTTCTGGGCCCATTAGTTTTGTGTTAATGTATTTTGTAAATGAAATGACACTGTAACATTTTTTTTGGGATTCCATCATAAAATATAAATTTTTTAAAAATTTAGAAAATTTCTAATTTTTACAACTATAAAAAACAAAATACATAGCAATGGCAGGCAGCATAACATTATTCTTCATCTGTGGTCCCCAACGAGTTGCGCAGCTCCTGCATCTCGCCCACCAACTGAAGGACCCTGACACTCAGTTGTGCCACTCTGGCACGTGTGGTCCCTGTTAAAAAACGTAAATTAAAATATTGGTATAACCTTGTTGGGGGTCATACTGCAGTGCCCCCCCTGTATGGTCCAAACACCTGAATCTGGACTTCAAAAGCCCGAAGGCCCTCGCCACCATGGCCCGGGTTTTGCATAGTGCCCGATTAGAGAACCCCTGGCCCGCATTCTGCAGGCAAAGAACAGGCATTCAGGAGCAAGGGCAGGAGTGGATATCCAGAATCCCCTGAAAGAATTTAAAAATAATAACATAAAATACACATTCTAAGCTACAATATTGTTTAACATGTCATCAAGGGCTAAAAACAGCCATAGGTTAAGACATGAGTCATCAACTATATTCATTGCCATACAGTGAAAATGGATTGATGGCATGTGAGCAAACTTACCCAGGAGCCATCTACCAGAAAATTCTCCTGACTCAAACTGACGAAAAAAGCCGGAGCTCTGCAATATATAAGCACCATGGGATGCCCTGCAAGAACACTGAGGAATCGCATAGCTGGACCAAAGACTGCTTGTATGTTGTGTGAGTGGCACATCTTGCGGTTCCTGCAACCAAATATAAAATAATTACACAAAGCAAAGGTAACGGACTAACAATAACTCCTACAACAAATTAAGATTCAAGTTCAACAATCCAAATATAATTCACAAAAGACATAAGTCTAAAAAAATCTAGCAATTATATGGATGTGTGGGAAAATAAATGTTTACATGCTAAGGACTAATTAAGGTCAGCATTAAAATGCTTCTATAAGGCATACATGAAATGTATTGATTCAGGTATGCATTGCTATACAAATCATGGCCTTGGCCATGCTGATACATGCAATGCCTTGGTGCTAAAGGCGCGCAGACTCCTCCACATAGCCGTAAAACATGTTCAACAATAGCAATCTGAGCCCTCAAAGGTCCTGTAAGTGGATCGTAAATGAAACGGATTTATAGGCTGGTGGTCCGTCGGAAATCAGCTCTCTGAATCAGACGCAAGCCCATCCCAACAACGTAAGTTATCTGAACAAACGAAAAATATCAGATTTTGTTGGCAAAATGATCCGAAATAACGGAAATGATCCGATTTGCTTCCGTTCATCGAAAGCGCATATACACATTTTCCCGAACGTTCGTACGAATGAAAAATGGACGAAAAAAAGCAAAAAAAGGACAAACACCCACCCAAACTTTCACAGACAGCTACGGAAGTCCGGATGAATGTGTCTTTGAATCGAGGTTATAGAGTGGCTTGTATTGATGTCATGTATGCCCTGTTTGCATCTGTATGCTTTTCTTTTTTTCCTTTCTGTAAAATTCCTGTGCTTACTTGAAAATTTAATAAAAATATATTGCAAAAAAAAAAAATAACTGCTCAACAAGCAGCTGAGGTGATTAATAAGACACCTCACACTGGCCCAAACAGCATCCACCCAGAAACCACCACAGACAGACAGAAATATTTGCTGGGTGTTTTTGCTGTCTGCCCTAATCTAATGAAATACATATCTCCCCAAATAATCAAGCAAATCAACGCAATGCTGGATTCCAATATGACACCAACAACGGATATAAAATTGGCACAGCACCTGGCATAACTCTATCACCTGTATGATGATAAACACTTCATCTGGCTAAAGAGCTGAAGAGTTTGGTGCAGACCCATAGCATAATCCTACAGATGGCAATCTACAGGAAAGCATTACCCCAGATTCAACCCAAACCACCTGCCACCTTTGGATCTAAAGCAATTGATCCAGACTTTAAAGACATTGGCATTCCAATCCTCTTGGAGACATAGACCTGGACAAATGATCACTCTCTATCACCCAAAAACCATCAAATGAGTTTGCTGCTCTGGAGGCATATTAATCTGGTACAAGGGGGGCTTAAAGTGCAGTCAAAATGAGTCTTATTAAAATGACATCTACCCCATTGCAGCTTACCTACATCCCTCCAGCTGTATCCCCCTACTTCAACCCAGACATTTATGAGGTCCCACAAAAGGAGGCTGCCCAATTCCAGTGCCAGGGAAGGGTGCTTATCTGCAGAGATGCCAATGCCAGACACACA
The DNA here is from genome assembly GCA_027917425.1 of Gastrophryne carolinensis. Taxonomy (NCBI): domain Eukaryota; kingdom Metazoa; phylum Chordata; class Amphibia; order Anura; family Microhylidae; genus Gastrophryne; species Gastrophryne carolinensis. The sequence goes on along the minus strand of CM051236.1, from coordinate 310,207,331 downwards.
TATATCCTCAGAAATGACACCTTTTACCTGGACTCCATACAGACAGAAATAAAATAGTTATGACAGGACTGTTAACAAAAGTGGGATAATGCTATTGAACCTGTACATAATGAAGGGTGATTCATGTCTAGTTGATTGAAGCTAACCTCCCACATCGGCAGAAGTGTGGGTGCGTATGCTATCACAGATGCAGACCCTGCAAATATAAATGCCTTGATATTCACAACCAGACCACAACCAGATCCTGCTGTAAAGTGGATCCACTGACAGGCTGTCTACACAACAGCCCTGGCAACCTACCACCACCCTTTAGGTGGATCAGACATCCTGCCACTGAATACGTCAACATGAACAACTGCACAGAAATCAAAGAAATGCTCACAAACCTTCACACCAGCCTCTATGAGCCAAACCAACAAGGTGCCATCCTGTACACCTTGGCAGAACTAGTAGGCCTCAAATGGATAAACTGACTAGACATCCAGCTTAGGAATGGGCCAACTGGATATCTGGGTCTTTGTCCTGCTTGTCCCAGTGAATCTGCTGGGGACACCTAAATTTTCCGCTTTTAAACATTCTGTCCCACCGTGTCCTGATCTGAGCACTGAAGATTTACTGAGGGAAGGAGAGAAGGAGGGGTGGGCTGCAGCACAGATGAGCAATAGAAGAGTCTGTGTCTGTAACCTGCTGACATCACTGCCAGAGTTGCCAGAGTTAGCCTAGGATGTATCTTATTGGCGGGCAGGGTGAGAAAGGGCTCAAGCACTTGTTTCTCTTCCATTTTACTTCAAGCCATCAGAAGAATTCAGAGACAAATGGGTTAACCTTTCCTGAAGGGCGTGGACTGCAAGAACAAAGGCGTGTCTCCACCTCCCAGGCCTATATCTACCTGGCTGACTTCAGTTTCTTTCTTTCTTTCTTGCAGTGGAACTACACTGCAAGGGTGTATCTGAACTCCTCTCCCATTTACTTTTTGTTTTTAAAGGAATTATGCCTTGGAAGTGGGGGTAATGGAAACCTGACTGTTCCTGGGCCCTTATACTCCTCTGATCTGAATGGACCCACTTTGCCTCTGCAGCTAAGCTGCATTTGGATCAGAATGGTAAGGTAAACGCCAGGGTCTTGGGGCGCTGAGGGGTGTCACCTTTTTGTTTTTTAAAAAAAAAGAGTGACACTCCTGGCTGATTGGGGGTGACCAAGAAAATTATTTTCCCTCTTTTATTGCTCTTTCCCATGTGTGAATTGTGTTTTACTGGTTGTAAAATTCAAAATTTGCGCGCCTTTAAGGGGGCAGAGCTAAGGCGGCAGCAAGAAAGGATCATTTTCTGGGATGCAGCCTTAGAAAGATTTTCGGCTTGGCGAAGTAGCTAGCACTGTCGAGACCTCCATTTCTTCTTAGCGGCTCTGCGCTCTTACTCAGGCTGAAGCCATGGAATGATTTTCGGCTTAGTGAAGTGCCGAGAACCGCCGACACTTTCAGTTCTTCTTAATGGCTCAGTGCTTTTGCTCGAGCCAAAGCCATGGAATGATTTTCAGCTTAGCGAAGTGCTGAGCACCGCCGAGGTCTCCGGTTCTTCTCCGCTGCCCGGGTGGACACTTGGCGCTTCCCCGGCCGGACGCTGGGGTTGCTGGCACGGCCACCCTCATGCAGCCCTTAACCAATAGGTAGGTTAATTTGATTGTATTTTTGTTAGGCACTTACCTCACCGCCGTTCCGGGTCCCGCGGCGCGTTGCCGGCTGGCTCCCACCGGGCTGCGGCCCGGCGGTCCCCGGGTCTGCCAGCTCCTCGGCACCGTCACGGGGATCTGGGGCGGGCGGCGCAGGACGCCATGGGTGGCCGCGTCGCAGCCCGCTCCGCGCGGCTGCGCGGCCTTGCGGCTGCGCGGCCTTGCGGCTCTCCCCTCCAGCTCTGCGCTTCCCCTTCCTGGCGGGGGCGCGCCCGATCATCAACGTGCTCGCGCGCGAGCACGTCTGCTTTATGCCTCCCGGCGGCGCTTCCCCCAGCGCGCCCGCCGGGGGCGAGTTTGAATTGTCCAGTCAGTGGCCGGTTCTTGGGATCGGACCCAGGGACTGGTCGGCCTGTCTGGCCTGGGCCGTCCAGCTCCTGGGACCGATCCCACTTCCTTGTTTGCACCAAGCACCTTCCTTCCCTCCTTTTTCCCTGTTTCCCATTGGCCAGACTTCCCTATATATTTGCACTGTTCCAGTTTCCCAATGCCCGTTATAGCTTCTGGGTTCTGGATGTGTGCTGCTGTGTTGGTGAAGATTTTGGATTTGGATTTGGATTTGGACCCTGACTATCCCTGCTAGCTGCCTGCCCTGACCTTCTGCTTTGCCTGACCACTCTCTTGCCTGACCCTCCTGTACTTCGCCTGTGACCTCCTGGAATTGACCTCGGCTACCCTCGACCATTCTCAGTCTTCTCCCTTGGATACCTCGCCTGTGACTTCCTGGTTTGACCTCGGCCTGATTTACGGACTTTCCGCACCCGGCATCCTCATTCGGGATTCCCTGCCTAACACCAAACTGCACCTTAAGCTACTATCCCTTGCGCCTGTTAAGTCCTGGGGGCAACCGACTGGGAGAGGCATTACTCGCGTCTCCCACAAGCGGGGGCTTGTCTATAGGCAGAAGTGGCGGTGGAGATTGGGGGATACTGGCTTAAGACAGACGGGTGTTAGGTACAATCCTGACATTATAACGGGCCAGAAGAATGGACCAAATTCTGGAGCAGGTGCAGGCCCTGACGGCGGCGGTGGAGCACCTGGCTCATCGAGTTGCGGCCCAGGAGAACCGTCCAACTCCCATGGTCCCCACTTCTCAGGGGACTCCGGCCGCAATGACGGTGGAACCCAAGATCCCGCTCCCTGAAAAATTTTTTGGCGATAGGGCAAAATTTGCCAATTTCCGGGACTCTTGTAAACTATACTTTCAGCTTCGCCCGGTGTCCTCGGGCTCACAGGAACAAAAAGTGGGCTTGATTATATCCCTGTTACATGGAGACCCTCAGTCCTGGGCCTTTAGTTTATCAGCTCAGGACCCTATCCGCCAGTCAGTGGATAGTTTCTTCACTGCAATGGAGGTCCTTTATGACGATCCTGACAAGGGGGCCTCAGCTGACGCAAAGTTACGTACCCTCCGCCAGGGACGCCGTCCAGCCGAGGACTACTGTTCCGAATTCCGGCGTTGGGCAGTTGACTCACGCTGGAACAATCCTGCCCTCTGTGGCCAATTCCGGTTAGGTCTGGCTGACGCTATCAAAGATACCCTGGTGAACTACCCGGAACCCCAAACACTGGATGAGTTAATGCATTTGGCCATCCGCATTGATCGCCGACTCCGGGAAAGGCGCCTGGAGAAAGGATCACATTTTGAATCCGCTGCAAAATCTGAGGTTCCCGTCGCTCAACCTTCTGAAGAGCCTATGCAGCTAGGTGCCACCAGGCTCACCGAAGGCGAGAGACGACGACGCCTATCCGAGGGGCTCTGTCTATACTGTGGTGGGACCGGCCACATGGTTAGACTTTGCCCAAAGAAACCGTCGGGAAACTTCAGAGCCTAGGGGGTATCGAGGGGGCCCTCCTAGGCTGTAAGGTATCTCCTCAAGTATCGTCTCCAGTTTTTGTCCCAGTTCAGGTTATGTTTGGTGCCAAATATATTAACTTAAAGGCTCTTCTCGATTCTGGAGCAGCTGGGAACTTCCTAGACTCTGATCTTGCACAGACTCTAGGAATCATGGCACAGACCTTGCCAACTCCTATCCGGGTGTCAGCCATTGATGGCACTCCAGTGGCCGGGGGGTTAGTTCGGTTTCAATCACCTCCCATGCAAATCAAAATAGGAGCCAGTCATTCTGAGGTTATCAGGTTCCTGATTTTGAGCATGCCTGGTACCCCCTTGATTCTGGGGTTGCCATGGCTGCAGGCGCATAATCCTCAAATTGATTGGGTTTCGGGGCAAATTACCAAGTGGGGACACCAGTGTTTCCGGAACTGCCTAGAATTTCCCCTCAGGGTCACACACTTACTCCCTAGTGGGATTCCTACTCCATATTTGGAGTTTGCTGATGTTTTTTCAGAAAAGGCAGCAGACAAACTTCCTCCCCATAGACCTTGGGACTGCCCAATAGAACTGCTCCCTGGTACGATGCCTCCCAGAGGGAGAATATTTAATTTGACCCGAGCAGAAACCCTTGCCATGCGGGAATATATCGCCGAGAACTTAGAAAAAGGGTTTATTCGGCCTTCATCTTCCCCAGCAGGGGCAGGGTTTTTTTTTGTGGAGAAAAAGGATGGGGGACTTCGCCCCTGTATCGATTACCGGGGCTTAAATAACATCACGGTAAAAAATAAATATCCCCTACCGCTTATTGAGGGGCTTTTTACACAGGTGGTCGGGGCGCAGGTCTTCTCCAAACTAGATCTCAGAGGGGCCTATAACCTCATAAGAATTAGGCAGGGGGACGAGTGGAAAACGGCCTTTAATACCCTTGAAGGGCATTATGAATATTTGGTTATGCCCTTCGGCCTGTGTAATGCCCCTGCGGTTTTTCAAAGTTTTGTTAATGAAATTTTCCGAGATTATCTTGGCCGGTTTATGGTTGTCTACCTAGATGACATTTTAATTTTTTCTTCATCCCTTGATGAGCATCGAAAACATGTGTGCCTAGTTTTGCAGAAACTTAGAGAGAATTGTTTATATGTCAAATTAAAGAAATGTCAATTTGAGGTATCTGAGGTTCCGTTCCTCGGTTACATTATCTCCAAATCTGGTCTGTCTATGGACCAATCTAAGGTGAGGGCTGTTTTGGAATGGGAGCAGCCCAGAGATTTGAAGGGCCTGCAGAGGTTTTTGGGTTTTGCCAATTTTTACAGAAGGTTCATTAAGAATTTCTCAGCCCTGGTTACACCACTAACTAATTTGACTAAAAAAAGCGGGTACCCCCCGGTTTGGCCGGCTCAAGCTGTCCAGGCCTTTGAGAATCTTAAGAGGGTATTTAGCGTTGCTCCCGTCCTAGTCCATCCCGATGAACAACGACCTTTCCTTGTAGAGGTGGATGCTTCAGAGATAGCGGTCGGAGCGGTCTTGTCCCAATTCTACGGCTCACCTGCTCGCCTCCATCCATGTGCCTTCTTTTCCAAGAAATTCTCAGCGGCCGAAAAGAATTATGATATCGGTAACAGAGAATTACTGGCCATCAAACTTGCCTTCCAGGAATGGAGGCACTGGTTGGAGGGGGCTCAATATCCAGTTACGGTCTTTACTGACCATAAAAATCTGGAATACATCCAGTCCGCCAAGAGGTTAACTCCTAGACAGGCTCGCTGGTCCTTATTCTTTTCTCGGTTTAACTTTTCTATAACATATAAACCCGGGTCTAAGAATGTAAAGGCGGACGCCCTGTCTCGGAGTTTCTCGTCCCCTGACTTACCGGAAAGGGTGGTTTCTCCCATCGTACCTCGCTCCCTAGTGGTGGCCGCCATTCAACCCCAACTTCCTGATCTTACTCAGTTCCAGGCCCAAGCTCCTCCTGGGAAACCCGCGTCAGCCCTGTTTGTGCCTTCTGCTTACCGGTCTGAGTTTTTGTCCCATTTTCATGATACCAAAACAACCGGGCATCCAGGGATTAAAAAAACCATAGCTTTATTGTTACGCCAAGTTTGGTGGCCTTCTCTCAGGAAGGACGCTCAAAAGTTTGTCTCCGCTTGCAAAGTCTGTGCCCAAAGTAAGTCCTTGAGGAGCTCACCGGAAGGCCCACTCCTTCCATTATCCATTCCTGCCTCCCCGTGGACACATCTGGCCATGGATTTTGTTACTGACCTTCCTCCGTCTCAGGGTCATACGGTTATCTGGGTAATTGTGGACCGTTTTAGCAAGATGGCCCATTTCGTCCCTTTAAAGAAACTCCCCTCAGCTCAAACTCTTGCTCAACTTTTCATTACTCATGTCTTTAGGATTCATGGTATTCCCATGGATGTTGTTTCGGATAGGGGGGTCCAGTTTGTCTCCCGGTTTTGGAGGGCCTTCTGTGCCAAGTTGGGGTTCACTGTCTCCCTTTCCTCGGCCTTTCATCCGCAATCGAATGGTCAAACCGAGAGGACGAACCAGTCCCTGGAACAATACTTGCGCTGTTTTACGGCGGGTTCCCAGACTGATTGGGCCTTCTTCTTACCTTTTGCAGAATTTGCTTTTAACAACGCTACGCATTCATCCACAGGGGTTTCTCCTTTCCACTGTGTTTATGGCAAGGATCTGAAGTTTTCTGCTCTTTCGGACCAACCCTCTAGAGTTCCCTCCGTGGATGAATGGGTTTCTAAATGGCCAGGGGAGTGGAATAAAATCCAACAACACCTAACTAGGGCCGCTCGTCTACAGAAAAAATTTTCTGATCGCAAGCGATCGTCTAATTCTAACTTTAAAGTGGGTGACTGGGTTTGGCTTTCAACCAAGAACTTGGCGCTACGCCAACCCTCCGCCAAGTTAGGACCTAAGTTTATTGGCCCATTCCCCATAACACACAAAGTTAATCAGGTGACATACCGGTTGGCCCTCCCCTCTTCCATGAAAATCTGTAAATCCTTTCATGTTTCACTTCTTAAGTCCGCAAGAAACCATGAACCTAATAGTCCTCCTAGTCCTGTGGTGGTTGATGGGCATCAGGAGTTTGAGGTTGCCCGGGTCCTTGATTCTCATTTCTTTCGGAACTCTCTTCAATATCTTATTGACTGGAAGGGGTACGGTCCGGAAGAAAGATCTTGGGTTCCTGCCAGAGAAGTTCATGCACAGAATTTAGTAAAGAAGTTTCATAGAGAGAATCCGTTAAAACCCAGCTTGGAGGGTCCAGTGGCCCCTCCTCAGGGGGGGGGTAATGTTAGGCACTTACCTCACCGCCGTTCCGGGTCCCGCGGCGCGTTGCCGGCTGGCTCCCACCGGGCTGCGGCCCGGCGGTCCCCGGGTCTGCCAGCTCCTCGGCACCGTCACGGGGATCTGGGGCGGGCGGCGCAGGACGCCATGGGTGGCCGCGTCGCAGCCCGCTCCGCGCGGCTGCGCGGCCTTGCGGCTCTCCCCTCCAGCTCTGCGCTTCCCCTTCCTGGCGGGGGCGCGCCCGATCATCAACGTGCTCGCGCGCGCGCGCGAGCACGTCTGCTTTATGCCTCCCGGCGGCGCTTCCCCCAGCGCGCCCGCCGGGGGCGAGTTTGAATTGTCCAGTCAGTGGCCGGTTCTTGGGATCGGACCCAGGGACTGGTCGGCCTGTCTGGCCTGGGCCGTCCAGCTCCTGGGACCGATCCCACTTCCTTGTTTGCACCAAGCACCTTCCTTCCCTCCTTTTTCCCTGTTTCCCATTGGCCAGACTTCCCTATATATTTGCACTGTTCCAGTTTCCCAATGCCCGTTATAGCTTCTGGGTTCTGGATGTGTGCTGCTGTGTTGGTGAAGATTTTGGATTTGGATTTGGATTTGGACCCTGACTATCCCTGCTAGCTGCCTGCCCTGACCTTCTGCTTTGCCTGACCACTCTCTTGCCTGACCCTCCTGTACTTCGCCTGTGACCTCCTGGAATTGACCTCGGCTACCCTCGACCATTCTCAGTCTTCTCCCTTGGATACCTCGCCTGTGACTTCCTGGTTTGACCTCGGCCTGATTTACGGACTTTCCGCACCCGGCATCCTCATTCGGGATTCCCTGCCTAACACCAAACTGCACCTTAAGCTACTATCCCTTGCGCCTGTTAAGTCCTGGGGGCAACCGACTGGGAGAGGCATTACTCGCGTCTCCCACAAGCGGGGGCTTGTCTATAGGCAGAAGTGGCGGTGGAGATTGGGGGATACTGGCTTAAGACAGACGGGTGTTAGGTACAATCCTGACAATTTTTATATGATTATTGTGTTTATTAATATTGTTTTTTAATATTAATATAGTTTTAATAATATATAATCTGTATTTTTATAGTTTATTATTGTTTTAAATTATATTGTTTTAATATTTTGTGGGAAAGGGCAGGTAATATATATATATATATATATATATATATATATATATATATATAAAATATATGGTGGTTACCCCCCAGAGAACTCGATTTGTCACGGAGGCATCTGGGGTAATCGGATCTTAAACCCTTTAACCACCAGCCTACCTGGAGATTTGGTCACCCTTTTTTGCCAGACCATTTTGAACTATTTTGCGCTCCACATGTTCAACTGTGAATTTTGAAGGGATTTCCCAGGGAAATTATATATACTGTATTTTTCGCCTTATAAGGCGCACTTATTTTTCCCCAAAAGTGGGGAGGGGGGGGGGGGGGATGTCCGTGCGCCTTATCAGGCGAATGTAAAAAAAAAAATAAAAAAAAAAAGGGAACTCACCTGTTACGGGCGCTCCCGCGTTGCCTGCCACACTGCGGGAGCCCAGAGGAGCGGCGGGGTCTGTCCCTGTCCCCACCGCTGCGATCGCTGTCTTTTATCGGCAGAGATGGCAGCAAGGAGCCAGAGGGGCCAGAGACAGCGCCTGCCGCTCCTCCATCTGCTGCCTCTTCCTGGTTTAGCACACACGAGCACCCAGGTCCGTGTAGCAGGTGGGCGTGGCCTGCACCGACTTGGTGCAGGCCACACCCACCCGCTGCACTGAGCTGGGTGTTCGCCTCTGCCCAGGAAGAGGCAGCAGATGGAGGAGCGGCGGGCGCTGTCACTGGCCCCGCCGCTGCCATCTCTGCTGGTAAAAGACAGCGATCGCAGCGGCGGAGACAGGGACAGAGCTTCCTACTGGCCGGCTCTGTGAATGGGGTGGGCGTGGGGGGAATGCCACACTACCTATGGGAATGGGGGAATGCCACACTACCTAGGGAAATAGGGGGAATGCCACACTACCTATATGCGGAGGGGGAGGGAGAATGCCACACTGCCTATATGGGGAATGGGAGGGGGGAATGCCACACTGCCTATATGCGGAGGGGGAGGGAGAATGCCACACTGCCTATATGGGGAATGGGATAGGGGATGCCACACTGCCTATATGGGGAATGGGATGGGGGGATGCCACGCTGCCTATGCCATTGGGGTATCCCACACAGGCTATGGGAATAGGGGGGGGGATGCCACACTGCCTATATGGGGAATGGGATGGGGGGATGCCACACTGTTTGTAATGGTGTGTTTGGTTTAAATCATTTTTTTCTTATTTTCCTCCTCCAAATCTTAGGTGCATCTTATGGGCAGGTGTATCTTATAGGGCGAAACATACAATAGTTTTTTTTCAGCAGAATGTCTTTTGTCATTTTTTAGCTGTATTCTCAATATTTATGGGTGAAATATGTGCAAAAAAACATTTTTTTACGATGTGTAGTGTTTTTTGTAATAAAAAATGTAAGTTTGTCAATAAAATCTTATTGCATGTGAAATCCCAATTTACACCAGTACCACATATGTATTGGTAGACACCCTTTCCTGCACAGGAGACTCTCCCAAACTAAAACAGCGCTTTAGGAAATTTCAGATAAAATACAACTGTGCTATGCACTATGCACACCTTGCAGTTTTGCAAGAAAAACAACCCTTTACATTTGAAATACCCCCAACAAACTATATATACACACCTCGAGCTTTCTAGGAGTACCAAGCTTGTTGATGTGGCCACAGTTTTCTGGAAGTAATCCCTCAATGTGTTCTTTGGTTGCACAGGGTTTCCCTAAAAAAGAATAAAAAAGCAGAATTACGGCCACATTTTCCAAAAAAAATACTATATGCAAACAAGAAAAAAACTGAAAATCTGAAAAAGCAAGGTCCCTCGAACAGAACAATAGTCAACATGCATAGGTACTGTCAAGAGAACAGTTGCCAAAACACCCCAAAGTAAAGCGTATGCGTAACTTGAACATTTCAGCTCTGCTGACAAAGTGTGCACCTTGCGCTTTTTCTACCAAAACAACCCTTTACATTTGGAATACCACCCACAAAACATTCCCTGAAAGTACACATGTTAAGCTTTCTAAGCATACCCAGCTTATTGTAGTGGGCTCAGCTTTCTGGAAGTAATCCCTCAAAGAATTTTTAGGTTGCACCGGGTTTCACTAAAAAATGTATAAAAAAGCAGAATAAAAAACACCTTTTCCTAAAATATCAATATACAAATAATAAAAAACAAGCTAAATCTGAAAGCGCAAGGTCCCCCGAGCAGAACAATACCCAACATGCATAGGTAAATTTAACCTTTTAACTGCCGGCCTACTTGAGATTTTGTCACCCTCTGCTGACAAGATATTTTTCACCATTTTGCATAATGTTTAACTGTGATTTTTGCAGGAATCTCCAAGAAAATTGCATATTTTCTTTTCGCGCCAGAGTTTAGGCTTTAACATGAAATGTCTTGTTTGCATTTTTTGTACTGTTTTTAAATATTTTAAGTAAATAACTAAAAAAAAATAAAAACATATATATTTTTAAAATGTCTCCTTTATTTTAACTAAGGATAAAGGCAAGGGGATCTGCACAATACCCTATAATCATTAAAGGTGCCACTCCCAAAGCTACATAAAGCTCACCTCAAAAACACAGAATCATAGAGGGAGGCACTCAAAAAAAGATATTTTATTCCATATCACTAAATTAATCACTACACATGACCACTACACAATTAAAATCCCTTAAAAAACACATAATGAGACAATACATATAAGACAAACCAACATAGAAGTGTGTAGGCGATGGGGAGAGCACTGGCATGCACAAATATCAATCAGCATCTATATATAAAAAACACATAATCACAAGTGATCTAATCAGTGCAAATAACAATGTGCAAATCCCACCTATGATCCAGGTCCTACATCAAACAACTGTAAAGTTTCTGTATTTAAGCTCTGCTCAGCCAGCATTCATGTAGCCTGAAGTGGGGGATACACCCACGGAACGCGTGGCTCCTGGTGCTGTAGGCGGTGGGGAGACCCTTTACTGGCATACTTGTTATACCTTGAGTATATTTTGGTTGGATATATTTTTGCGCTGTATTTGGTATTTAATGGTTGATTGATACTAGCATCTATATTGGTGAGGTATTTTGTGGTCATTTTTATATTTCTTATAGGGTATTTAGGTATTGGGTAATTATGTAGGTTCCATTTGTGATTATATATTGTATTTGTGTCTGTTGATTGGTTGCACTTTGCACTTTACAGTTGTTTGATGTAGGATCCGGATCATAGGTAGGATTTGCACATTGTTATTTGCACTGATTAGATCACTTGTGTTTATGTGTTTTTTATATATAGATGCTGATTGATATTTGTGCATGCCAGTGCTCTCCCCATCGCCTACACACTTCCATGTTGGTTTGTCTTATATGTATTGTCTCATTATGTGTTTTTTAGGGGTTTTAATTGTGTAGTGGTCATGTGTAGTGATTAATTTAGTGATATGGAATAAAATATTTTTTTTGACACATTTTTTTCGAGTGCCTCCCTCTATAAATCTGTCCTTTATTTTAACTAAAACATTTATTAAAAAAAAAAAACAACATATTGCATGTGAAAGTCCCATTTCTCCCGATTACAATGATACCACATATGTATCAGTAGCCCCCTCGTTCCTGCCCAGGAGATCCCCTAAACTGAAAAGAGCACTTTATAACAAATGATTTTGTTAGAGTTTTGTTAGAAAAGGTCTCATAGATCCCTTACCAGTTCACAAAGGGTTAAATGTAAAAAAACACACAGACAAAGAGAAAGATATTTTATTATGTTTTTTTAATACTTACCTCCCATCCATCCTAGAGCACTGTGTCCCACGCTGACCAACTTGGCTTCTGCTCTCCTGCTGCTGTTGGAAGCCTTTTATACCTAATGGGTGACAGGTAACATGGGGTTAATTTAAAAAAAATGACAGGGTCCCCCATCCCGGGGAGGAGACCCAATTTTTGGGGGAATTTTAAGGGTTAAAATCCCTTAAAAATAACAAAAAAATGGTGTGTGGTCCCCCCTGCCATGCATAACCCGCATGGGACCAGCTATGTATGGCATGTAGAACAGGGCCCCTGGCCCTGCAGACTAGAAGCCCACATAGACTCTGTGGGCCCGGGCCCTTCTGCCCCCCTGGCCTTTGGGGAGGCAGGTAATCCAGGGACAGTGGCATCTGAGGAAGAGCAGACTCTCCATAAATTTCCTGGAACTGAGAGCAATACTATTGTCTCAGACATTGGACATACCATCTGAAGGGGCATCCCGTCTGGATTCAAAAAGACACAGGGGCCTCTAGGGCATCTCAATTCACAAGTTCTGGCTTTGATGGCCTGGCTATTGAATCCTTTATCTTGGCAGAAAGGAGGTTTTCTGCCAGAGTCATCCAGACTTTGATTCAGGCCAGGAGGAGTCTTCATCAATGATCTACTATAGAGTCTGGCAAGCATTTATCACTTGGTGCAAATCCAAAGGGTTCGCTGGTAGAATTTTTTCTGTTCCCATAATATTGGATTTTTTGGCAGACGGGTCTTGATGAAGGTTTCAATTAAGTACTTTAAAGGGACAGATCTCTGCTTTATCTATCTTTTTTTTCAGAAACCCATTGCTGAGAATAAATGTATCAAAACTTTTGTATAGGGAGTCACTCATGTGCGGCCGCATCGTAAGCCACTTCTGCCGGCTTGGGACCTGAACTTAGTTTTATCAGCTCTTCAGGGTCCTTCTTTTGAACTATTGGCAGATACGTCATTAAGTTTATTGACTCTTAAGGTTATCTTTTTAAGGAGGGTTTCTGAATTAGTAGCTTATCAGTTAAGTCTCTTTATTAGTGTTACATAAGGACAAGGCCGTCTTCTGCTTTAAACAGGATGTTCTTCCTAAAGTGGTTTTCATCTTAATGAAGAGGTGAATTTGCCTTCCTTATGTCTTACTCCAGTGTCCGATAAAGAAAGGATTCTTCATTGCTGAATGTAGTGAAAGCGCTAAGATACTATCTCACTACTACACGATCTTCCGTAGGTCGGACTCCTTATTTTGTAATTCCTGAGGGTGCACGGAAAGGTTTTCCACCATCTAAGTCTGCCATCAGCCGATGGATTAGACAGGCAGTGGTATAAGACTATGGCCTCGATTCAATAAAGGTAGAAAAAAACTCTCATGGTAGTAAAAAATTCAATTCATGAGAAAAAAGCCTGAGAATGTCCCTGTTACTGAATCACTAGATAAATAGACAATGAAAGTCAATGGCAGCTTTTACTACAGTGTAGAAAGGAGGAAACAATTCTCTACTTTTCTTAGGAGTAAAAAAGTACCATTGACTTTCATTGTCTTTTTATCTAGTGATTCAGTAACAGGGACATTCTCAGGCTTTTTTCTCATGAATTGAATTTTTTTACTACTATGAGAATTTTTTTCTACCTTTATTGAATCGAGGCCTATATCCCTAAGGGGAAGGATCCTCCTTTTAGGACTACTGCTCATTCAACAAGAGCTATTGGAGCATCTTGGGCTTTTAGCATCAAGCTTCAGTAGAACAAGTATGCAAAGCCGCTACTTGGTCTTCAGTTCATACATTTACCAAATTCTACAAGGTAGAGCCTTTGGTAGGAAGGAATAACTTACAGTAGTAATTCGATGGTTTTGGAATGTCTTTGTCAAACCCCGAGAATACCTGTTTTCGTTGTGAGCCTGCAACCCCCAATCTCCACAGCCAGCTTCACCTATAGACAAGCTCCCATTTGCCAGGACACTATATACGCCTTGCCAGACACAGTTGCCCCCAGTACTTGATGGCTCAAAGATTGTAGGCTCACGGGGAGTGAAGACAGATAAACCGAAGGTCAGAGAGGGGGCAAAGTAGATAAGTACTGGAAACAGTTCGGGTGCTTCGGAAACAGGTAAGTACTAGAAGCAAATCGGGTGCTCAGGAGAAATCAAGCGAAGTCAGGCGTCAAGCCAGGGGTCACACCAAGAGGTCAGAGAGCTGCACCGTACAAAGGGATAAGACGGAGACATTGTCGAGATTCAAGCAAAGGGTCAATAATGATAAGTACAGGAAATCACAGGAGAAATCACAAAGCCAGCTAAACGCTATCACGGGCACTGACACACTGAAGTGGTAATCCCTTTATAGGATTGAACCCGACCGGATTGGACAGGGAGGCAGTGAGTGTGATTGGTTCACTTTGGATCTGTGGGTTGATGGGTGCACTTCAGATCTGTGGGTTGATTGGTGCACTTAGAAAGCTCTGGGCTGATTGCCCCATCTGAACTTTAAAGGCATACCGTCCAGAACTGACCCCCTAGGATTAGCTCCTTTAAACAGCCTCCAGCGGCCGTGCTGTGTGCAGCACTGTCGGAGGACACAAGCTGACTGCTCGTGCGTAAGCACCAGCCGAATGACAGTGGACGAGGGAGAAGGGCGCGCTTAGCAATGCACGCGGCGCCTGAGGTGGAAGCGGCTGCTGGGCAGGAGAAGCCCCGGGCCAGCCGCCTAAGGACACCACGGGCACGGACTGAAGATAAGTAATTCATGACAGCACCCTTCCCTTCATGAGGGGCCTCAGGACCCTCACCAGGCTTATTAGGATTATCACCCTGTATAGTTCCGGAAGACTTCAGCAAAGATACATGAGGTGCCCTCATGGCTAGAGAGGCAGACAGACAAATTAGTTCTGAGACTTGGGTTTCTCCAACAGTGATACTAGAGCAATATTCCACACAGTGTGGGCTCCAACCTGTTAATTCCCCAGTTTCCCAATTAAAGGTAGGGTTGTGCATCCTCAACCAGGGGAACCCTAAGACAACTGGGGCTTCAGGGCAGTCTTAGACAAAAAACTTGAGGGTCTCAGAATGGGAAGGTCCCACAACTAGGTTAATCAAAGGGGTTTTGGAGGTGACAGTTCCTCCATGAACAGGAGTATTGTTTACTGCCAAAACCTGAAGAGGGTTCCCAAGGGGGATTAAGGGAATGCCTAAGGCGGCTACTATGGATTTATCCAAGAAGTTGCCAACCGCTCCACTATCGACAAAAGCGGACATGGATTTCCTGGACAACTCCCAACCCACAGTAGCAAGTAACATCTTACTTCTGTGAAGGGAAGTTACCTGAACGCCCAGACAAACTTTCTCTATCTTGTCAGGACATTGCATTCCCGCCAAAGGTCATTTATCGGGGCAGGTCCTAACCAGGTGACCTGAAACCCCACGGTACATGCATAGGCCTAAGGTGTGACATCTACTCTTTTCAGCCTGGGAAAGGTGGGTAGCACTGAGTTGCATAGGCTCTTCTGGGGGCGAAGATGAGACAACACCCATAGGGGATGACTCCTGGTGGGAAGATTCACAGAAGTGAGAGGGAGTCTACTCTATATGTCGCTCCCGTAGCCGTCTGTCAATTTTAATGCCCATAAGCATGAGTTCATCCAGGCTTTTAGGGTAAGGAAAATTCATTAGAACATCCTTAACACCCTCTGAAAGACCAATTCTATACTGACTACAGAGGGCAGGATCATTCCAACGGGATTCAATTGCGCAGTGGCAGAATTTGGCACTATATTTCTCTGCTGAGCGTTTCATGCTTCGAAGCCTGGCATCAGCGGTCCAAGTCCTGTCAGGGTCCGAATACAGGATCTCCATAGCGGAGAAAAAGGCTGAGACAGATTGCAAGACCTCATCTGTGGGCACTTATTCAAATGCCCAGGACTGTGGATCTCCCTGGAGCAGAGAGATAACCAGGCCCACCCTCTGCATTCCTGTGCCCGAAGAGTAGGGCCGGAAATAAAGTTCACAGGAGTTCTTGAAGTTGGAGAATCTTGTATGATCCCCATCAAATTTCTCGGGAAGGAGAACCTTCGGCTCAACAGGAGGTGAGGATAAAGGTGGTGCAGGCAGCTGGCGATTTTCTTGATCAGCCAAACGTTGGGCCAGCTGGTTAATGGCGGTAGCCATGGGCTGCACTTGTTGCACAAGTTCTTCCATATCAATCTTTAGACCCGTGATAATGTCAGACGCCGAGAATACCTGTCTTCGTTGTGAGCAACCCCCAAACTCCACAGCCAGCGTCACCCATAGACAAGCCCCCCTTTGCCGGGACACTATATACGCTTCGCCGGACACGGTTGCCCCCAGGACTTGATGGCTCAAAGATTGTAGGCTCACAGGGAGTGAAGACAGATAAACCGAAGGTCAGACTGGGCGAAGTAGGTAAGCACTGGCAACAGTTCGGGTGCTTCAAAAACAGGTAAGTACTGGAAGCAATTCGGGTGCTCAGGAGAAATCAAGCGAAGTCAGACGTTAAGCCAAGGGTCACACCAGGAGGTCGGAGAGCTGCGCGGTACAAAGGGATAAGACGGAAACGTGGTCGAGATTCAAGCAAAGGGTCAATAACAATAAGTACAGGAAATCACAGGCGAAATCACAAAGCCAGCTAAACGCTATCACGGGCACTGACACACTGAAGTGGTAATCCCTTTATAGGACTGAACCCACCGGATTGAACAGGGAGGCAGTGACTGTGATTGGTGCACTTCGGATCTGTGGGTTGATGGGTGCACTTCTGATCTGTGGGTTGATTTGTGCACTTAGAGAGCTCTGGGCTGATTGCCCCATCTGAACTTTAAGGGCATACCGACCAGAATTGGGCCTCCTAGGATTAACTCCTTTAAACAGCCTCCACGAGCCGAATGACAGTGGAATGTCTTATTCCTGAAAGGAATAAGGGTTTTTGGAGTGTCTTATACCTGAAAGGAATAAGGGTTTTTTGAGGGTCTTATTCCTGAAGGAATAAGGATTTTGGGATCCCACCCGAATTAGGGTACTGCTTTTGTAGGTCTCATTCATCTCTGAATTCTTCTGATGGCCTGAAGTAAAATGGAAGAGAAAAGAAAATTCTGTGAGTACTCACCTGTAGAATTAATTTCTCTTCCATTACTTCAGGACATCAGACCCTCCCTGTCTGCTAGGTTACTATGTCCATGTCTTGGATGCCTAATTTTAGTGGAGTGGTAAATATGCAAATAGTTGCTGTAAATAATGATCAGCATAAAAAAAATTAAACGGAGGGAGGAGTCTTGTATTTTGTCTCCAGCCTAACTTTTTTTTTCTTGTGGTGGCTATTGTCAGCAAAGTCCTTATTGTAGCATGTTTGACTACTAATCATAGTCCTCTCCATATTTCTGAGACTATCCCTTGGCTATAAGTCTTGCTTTCTATCATGCCACTGTGCCATGTGCATTGTAGTTGCTTGTTTGTGTCTGTTCTTCAGTATTGGTATGTTCTGTGCTCACTTTAACTATCTGTTTGGAAGTTACAGATGTTGCCTGTGGCAGTTTTCTTTTCTGTTCTTATTTCCTCTGTTGTCATCACATTTCTCTCAGATCTTCAACAAAAGTTAGGCTGTTGCTAATGGTAACCTTGTCTCTTATGGGATCTAGCATTCTGTAACCCTTAACATTGCTACTGTATCCAACACGGATTCTTTTAAAGCTCTGCTTTGTAGTTTGGTGCATTTTTCCTCTGGAATGTAGATGAATACTTTGCATCCAAAAACTCTTAGCTGTTCTACATTTATTTTGTTTATTGTGCCACAGTTCATATGAAGTTTTCACCTCTGTTTTGCAAATATTTTTTTTACAATCAGGAAATTGCACTACCTTCCCAATATACAGTGTGCTCACTTATGAATTCAAATGAAACAAAGAGGGGTGTGGATCAAATGCCACACCTACCAAGCAAAATAAGCGCCACAAAACATTTTTTGTTTAAAAGATTAATCTGAATATTTTATTAGAAATAATAACACCAAAGCATACACAAAACCACTAAACACAACACAATAGACATATAAAAACAATGCTGGACCTTCCCCTAAAAATATGTATAAATATACAAAGCCAAAACATCAATAAATGTAATAGTTAATGGACGGAGGACCCCAAAAATTTGTAATGGGGCCCTTTTATAGTCTTTTGTGCCGGCACAAAAAAATTATGAAATATAATGTAGTCCCTACCAATCTAAGAGGGACAATGTTTTTAAACACGTGTTGAAAAAGGAGGGACAGTGTATCATGATAAAGTGATTAGTGCAAACATATATTTTTCAAGTGATCCAATAATTTAACCTGATTAATCAACAATGCAGTAGTACATCATCAAATAGTGAATAAACACGGCCACAGAACAGTAATTGAATGATTATGGACACTAAAATGCAGCTGTGCAAAAAAACAAAAGATATCTAGTGCAAGCAAGCGTTACCACATAGCCATCAATGTGCAGCACAACCGCCCAGTACACAGGGGAAAGGCCAGCAGGGGACACCTGCGCACGTAGCTTCCTGTGCCGCTTCTGCTGGGTGAGGGTGAAAGAATGAGAGAAGCCATTGCTCTTAAATACTCACCCTCACCCATGTTCCTCATGCCTCACTGGAGACTGAATGTGCTCGGCACCTCAGTCCGCCAGCCCGGAAGTGACGTCACCGCCGGCGCACCTGTCATGAAGAGACCTGCGCCACCTGACAGAACACCGCCATTCCCGCAGACCAGGGCAATCGAGCCACAGCCCTCCCCCCACGCCCGCATGCCACTCTGCTGTGGGGAAGGTGGCCGCTGCAGCCCCACAGAAGGCGGGAGCGTGGTCATCCGTATCCTGCAGATCGGGACCGTGGCGACCACCAGAGGTGGAGAAAGTGGGACACCAGTGCGGGGGAGGGGGAAACCAGATAGAAATGATGGGGGGGAACCGCAGGGAGAGGGGGAAGGAGAAAGGGAATATAGGATGTGAAAAGATCTGCCCCTATTTCCCGGCAGATACCTAAGAGTGACTCCCGCTGAGTACTCTAACTGGGATTACCTTATTTGTCTGTAGACCAGAGTTACCTTCACATTTCAGATGTCCGGAGCCCACACCAAGCGCAAGACACATAACAGCTATTCTCGGTGTGAACTGTTTATTACATCACGATTTTCAGTATATAAAGCATGATAAGGCCTAGGCGGGGAAAGGCTCCTAATAAGGTTCTAAAGTGGACATTTGCTTTTTAATTGGAGTAGTTGTATCAACACCTTGCTGTCCGGGGTGTGTGCTGGGGGCGGCTGTGCATCACCCCATTGTGTGTAACGGGATTTTCCAGACATTCACCTACCCATGGACATTTTCACAGAAAACAGATTGTTATGTTCTGCTGTCGGCACATTCCATTCCCAGAGATAACGGTTACTCCGTTATTCTCACCCCTGAGTCTTAAAGTAATCCCCTTAAGCATAAGCCAAGCATAAGCCATGCAGTAGCCATTTTGTTACTTTGTACCTACACCCTCTCAGAAAAAGGGATACCCCTTCTTTCAGCCCCTTCTTCGAGTCAATGACTTCTAAGTCGCTGACTCACCCATTGCCTTCTCATATTCTTCTTGGTTGTGAGCTAGATAAGCAGCATAAATACCTTGGGCCTTGCTAGCATGCATGGCAACTAAACACATTATAATCTTAAAAGCTACTACTGCAATTGTGATAAGCATGATTATAATGACAAACTGAGTTAAGAATCCCTTCCAGCCAGAGAAGAAATCTTTAAACCAGTTTCCCCAGTTCTGCTCTGAACCGGCATTTGTTTTCATCTCCACTGACAGGGTTTCCAGGCGTTCTATTGCCTTAGTCACCTTTCCATTAGGTCCGGTATTATCAGGGATGTAGGTGCAACACTTCTCACCTACCATTTTACATACCCCTCCCCTTTCAGCTAACATCATGTTGAGTGCCATTCTATTCTGGAAAACCATGTGGGTAGTGAGGCCAAGTTGTTCTGCCATTCCCTTGAATGCCTGCACAGTATCATTAACAAACCGTTGCTGGTTGTAATATAGGTAATTAACCCAATCGGCATATTTGTTGATGGTGACAATGGGGGCAAAGAATGACTAAAAAACAGTCTTCACAGGGTCTCTAGCCTTGAACTCATCAGGTACCCCCCGGGGCACCCCTAACCCATCTAGGTACACTCGGGCGTCGAAACTTCCCTTCGGTGTAGCCGTCTCACGCTTACTCCTTCTAGGGGTGCCCTGTACCTGCCCCTCGAACACATGTCGTTCCCAGTCCAGAGCGGGTGAAATGACAAAAGACATAATTAATTTAACCGGTGCGCACTGTCCTTGCCAACTGAATGACAACCTAGGGTACAACACACTGCCACCACATAGCCACCAGATGTCCCCCAGTGCCACCTTATGTGGGCCTAGCTTATCCTGGGCTAAATTTGCTTTCTCTGCACACCGTCCCTCGGGCATCTCACCTACATTCACAGTTCCTTCCTGTAGCGATAACCCTTATCGCCGGAGGGCTTCACCGCCCGAGACGTCCTTTTCCCAATGGTGAGAGGTGCTGCAGGGACCCCAGAGTCATCCGTGAGGAAACAGGAACAGCCCTTACAAGGGCTAGTGAATTGTAATATAGCGTTTCCCCCAATAAGAGACAGAACTCAGTATTGAGGGTGAAGGTGAAGTGTGTTTATTAGTGCCACTCTAGACCTTATATACACAAGTCTCCATGCAAGGTGGACCTGATGGAGAACTGCATGACACACACACCGACCAATAGCAGCAGGGCACACAATCCCTCAACTCTGCCGGTGACGCAATCAGCAACACAATAGACGTCTGTAACACAATCAATCAGAACAATGCCATTGTCTGTGACGTAATGAATCAACACAATGGCAGTCTGTAATCCACTCCAAACTACAATGACATTGCCTGTAACAGTATCAAAATACAATGACATTGTCTGGAACCTAATTAAGAAAAGGCCAGTGAATGACCCGGTGGGCGATTGAATAGTGATGACATCCAAAGGGCAGAGCGTCTGTCACAATGCCCCCTTTTTGTGGAACACCCGGCAGACCCGGATTGACCCTGTTCGGGTTAACGTGGGGCTGTCCGGACTCTTGTTATGGGCAGAGTTCTGTGTAAGGACAAGTCTGCAGATAGTGAGTAACCGGACTAAACATTGATGTGGGCTGTACATAGGAATCGGTCATGGGTGGGGTCCAAACATTGGGATATTGTGGCGTTGGTGAGTTCAGCACCAAAGTCCTTGGTTGGATGTGTGCACAGGTGCTTTGCTTTCTTATAGCTGGCCCAAGTTTCAATCTCTTTCCATGGAAGCTGATCGGAGAATCCACAATCTTCTGCACATCTACATCATCGTAAAAGTAGACAAAACCATAACCCTTAGAAATGCCAGAGGCATCCCTAATAATTTTGACATTCTTTACAGCGCCATACTTTGAAAAAACATCCTTAATTTCAGGCTGATTAATCCGACGGTCAATGCCCCCAACAAAAATAGTGTTTGGCATAAGTTTCCCTTCTGGAAGGACGTAACCTGATGGCTGATCCTCTTCTTGACTTTGTGTAACAGACATGACGTGATGCAGACGAAACCCCTCGGTCTCCCCGACCAGTGGGCTGGAGTCGGCAGCTCGGGCTGGAGACCGGGTTGTAACAGGGTTGACGCTGGCTGGCCCAGAGGTAGCGTAGGCAGAAGTCATTGGTCCTAGATCATTTCCCAATAGTACTTCTGCTGGTAAGTTGTCCATAAGTCCCACCTGTACCCTGCCGGATCCAGCGCCCCAGTCAAGATGTACTCGGGCAGTGGGGAGTCGAAACACAGCTCCCCCCGCCACCCTTACTGCAACGGTGTGTCCAGTGCGGTCTATGTTCTTGATCAAATGAGGTTGGAGCAAGGTAAGTGTGGCTCCGGTGTCGTGTAATCCTTGCGCGGTGCGCCCATTGACTCGTACCTCCTGGCAATGGTGCTGTCGGTTGTCTTGGATGGCCGCTTGTACGGGATCAGCTTCATACAGTACCCCCAGATACTCTTCCGAACTGCTCTCAGCTTCCAAACAGTGTGCCACAGGAGTACGGGAGGTGGAAGGTTGCTTTTGCCCCCACGTGTTTCGGGGACGCTCTAGGGCGCAATCACTGCGATAATGTCCCCATTGTTTGCAACGATGGCACTGAACTGTGGAGAGGTTCGGTTGCTGCGTTGGCCTATGTGGCCCAGAGTCACGAGTTGGCGCTGAAGCCACAGGTGCTTGAAATTTGATGGAAGGTTGTGGTTTTGGAGCGGACTGTTCTGTCCGGCGAGCATCGGTGTACTCATCGGCTAGACGAGCAGCCTCAGGTAGCGTTAGAGGCCTCCGGTCACGTACCCACTCTCTTAGCTCTGGTTGCAGGGCATTGAGAAAATGTTCTAGTAAAAACAACTGTAGTACATCCTCAGCGGTCGTGGCTTTGCATCCCGTGACCCAGTGTGATGCTGTATAATGGAGGCGACATGCCCACTCCGTGTAAGAATCCCCTCCCTTCTTTTGGGATTCCCGAAATCGGCGCCTGTAGGCCTCCGGGGTGACAGCGTACCGGGCTAACAAAGCCTCCTTTACCAGATGGTAGTGTGGTAAGTCTGCATCAGAGATGGCCCGGAAAGCATCGGAAGCTTTCCCAGATAGTTTCCCTGATAATATGGTGACCCATTCCTCCTTGGGTACCCGGTGTAAAGCGCACTGCCGTTCAAAATCGGCCAAAAATCCGTCAATCTCGTCGTCACTTTCCTGGAAGGACTTAAATGCTGCAAATGGAATCTTTCTCCCCCCAGTGTAACTGAGGCTGAGAGGCTGCTGGGTTTAAAGTCGCCGATCCTCCCTTCGCTTACTGGCCTCTGCCTCCACTGCGGCGAAGACTCGGTCGATCAGTTCCTGTGATGGATTCGGGCCATAGACCGACAATCTGTTCCGAACCGCTTGAACGAGAGCAGCGTCTTCATCGATCTCTATATTGGTTTCGGTCCTCACTGCTGCATGATCCATTTCGATCAGTTCGGCTATCAGTTCCCGACGTGGGCGGTTTCTAGCTGACCTTCCCCGGCTCTCGAGTAGATCCTTCAGGGTCAGCCATTTCAACTTGTCCTACTGACTCTCCATCAGGGTAGCACTCTTTTTGGGTAGAAAGGACCATCCCACCGCTGCCACCAATTGTAGCGATAACCCTTATCGCCGGAGGGCTTCACCGCCCGAGACGTCCTTTTCCCAATGGTGAGAGGTGCTGCAGGGACCCCAGAGTCATCCGTGAGGAAACAGGAACAGCCCTTACAAGGGCTAGTGAATTGTAATATAGCGTTATATAAGAGACAGAACTCAGTATTGAGGGTGAAGGTGAAGTGTGTTTATTAGTGCCACTCTAGGCCTTATATACACAAGTCTCCATGCAAGGTGGACCTGATGGAGAACTGCATGACACACACACCGACCAATAGCAGCAGGGCACACAATCCCTCAACTCTGCCGGTGACGCAATCAGCAACACAATAGACGTCTGTAACACAATCAATCAGAACAATGCCATTGTCTGTGAGGTAATCAATCAACACAATGGCAGTCTGTAATCCACTCCAAACTACAATGACATTGCCTGTAACAGTATCAAAATACAATGACATTGTCTGGAACCTAATTAAGAAAAGGCCAGTGAATGACCCGGTGGGCGATTGAATAGTGATGACATCCAAAAGGCAGAGCGTCTGTCACACTTCCTTTCTCTCAAAACAGGTGTAATTTCCCTTGTATGCGTGTATACCCGGGCCCATAGCAGCTGGGTGGTCCAGCCAGGGGAAGTGTTGGGGCTCGGGGCTTACTCCTAAAACTGGACATATTCCGGGAGTAAAGCCTTTCTATAGTGAGGGTAAAAGTTGAGCAGGGATCTCTCCCTTTGGCCTGAAAGCGGCAGATGTGTGGGGTGGGGACCCTATCCTTATTTATCCCTATCATACACATAAACATTTTAAACAGCAAATATAAAAGCAGAATTATTAAAAGTATTGACTAGTATTTATATTGACTAATTCAATTCAAAAGAACGCTTTCCCTCATGATCTTTACCACGACCAATTACAGGGATTAGGACAGCCATATAGCACCATCCTTTCAGCTCTAGTGGGAACCAAGGGTAACACACTTTCCCCACAACAAATGTAGATGTTATTACACAAGCTTATGCCTTGTGTTATGCTCCTATTTCTAAACTTCCTTTATATTCTCCTCCATCAAAACATTATAAGAAATTCAGTTAGGCACGTACAGATTAATCAAAATGAAATTCCAGCCAGTTGCGTTGTATTGGGCATTGATCTCAGCTGGCTTAGAAATATTAAACTAAGAATGGGATTTTCACTTCACTATTAGATTTCCCAAACTTAAAACCAGCAGTCTGGGTTGTGGGTCTTATATCTGAAACCCAATCATTTCTCATTTGGTTTTTATAAATTAAAGGTCTGAGTGAGATTTAAAGGCATAGCTATCAACGTTGGATTCATTGTTTGGACACTTTTGGACATGCAGGGGCTCTAAGCGGCCTATTCTTATTTTGCTCTGTGCCACATCACTAAATGTCAACCTTGGACCTACTGGGATATTTGGGTCATAGCACGTTGAACAGTTCTCCTTTGTAAAACATAACAATACTTGTCTGCAAACACTATAACAAATTTTAGCACAGTAATCTTTCCCAAATCTCTTTTTTTTTAGCTATCAAAGGACCTGTAATATTTCAGGGTGTAATTTACTACAGATCCAACACTGGACTTTCAGGCGTAGGCATCTATGAACTTTAGAAGTAGCATCTTAGGAGGTCACCTTCACTTGTCCCTCTTTTACCTAATTTCTCTAATTTTACTTTTCCCACATATACCTTGAGTGGGGCCTAACACCTGTGGGTCATAAATGCACAAAGTAAACACATATATTATCACAAAAAGAATAAAAGCAAGTATCAAAAGTTTAGCCATTTCAGCCCCAGAGTCCAGCAAATAAGGCCTGGTCAAGGGCTTTGTCTGTTCTTCCTTCTTCGGGGACCCTAGATCCCCCGCATTAGTCATCATCTTCATGCTTTTCCTGTGCTCTAGGTAGCACGGTCTCTGCTTCTTGCACTCGGCACCCACGACTGGCAATCCTCCACTAGGACTGTTTCTGGTCACTGCGATCACCGTGGCAGCCTTGCTTCTTTCTGCGATTCAGCTACTGGATCACAACCGTCACCTACTTCAAAAGGATGGATGGATGAGGGACATCTGTGAAGAAAAAGATAGATGCGAGACATAGAGGTGCAAGCCACGTTTCTTACAACATTTTCCAAAGTTTTAATCAGTTTCCTCACATATTCATCCTATATCAGGTCTATGTCCCCTCTTTCTAACATAAAGGGGCACCCTAGCCCAGAGGGTGGGGAATGATCTTTCCATTAAAACCTTGAATGATGACTACCCAGTGACCTTAGGAGGGGTCATTCTAATTCCTACTGTCACAAATCGGCACTTACCAGGGTCCCGGTCCAGTGTTGTCGGAGGCCGGCCGGCCCCAGCAGCCCCTGCCCAGCGGCCGCGCCGTGCGGCGTCTGCTCAGGCGGCGCCGAGCACTGGCACGCCCCCTGGTTCGGATTAACCCTTTGAGTGCCGGCCTACCGAGATTTTTTGTCACAATCTGTTGCCAGACGACTTTTCACGTTTTTGCGCTACACGTGTGCAACCTTGATTTTTGAAGGGATTTCCAGGGATTTCAATGAAAATTATATATTGTTTTTTTCAGCGTCTGGGCTTCAACATGAAATGTCTTGTTTGGCCTTTTTTTAGTGTATTCTCAATACTTTTGGGTGAAATATGTGCAAAAAAATGAAAAAAAACTATTTTTTACAATTTGTAAATGTTTTTTTTGTAATAAAAAATGTAAGTTTGTTAATAAAATATTATTGCGTGTGAAAGCCCTATTTCTCCCGGTTACAATGGTACCACATATGTATAGGTATACCCCCTTTCCTGAAACAGCAGTTTAGGAGATTCCAGATAGGATACAACTATGCAATATGATTGCATAGTTGTAAGGGGTTAATAAAAAAAAAAAATGACATAGGGTTCCCCCTCCCAGGGGGGGACCTCATTTCTTTTTTGGAATTCTAAGGGTTAAAAACCCTTAAAATCCCCCCCCAAAAAATGACATAGGGTCCCCCTTACCCAGCATTACTGACCCGGACCAGCTATGGGGGCTTGTAGAACAGGGCACAGGGGCCAGCGTTGGTGACCCCTGGCCCTGCAGGCTACTAGCCCACATAGCCACGTGGCCCAGGCCCATCTGCCCCCCCGGCCGTTGGGGAGGCAGGTAATGGGGGGCTGGGGGTTATGGCAAGTCACCCGCTTGCCGCAGGTGACCTGCCATACCCAGAGCCTTGTGAACTGGTATAAGGGGTCTCGTGGACCCCTTACCAGTTCACAAAGGGTTAAGTTAAAAAAAAGACACCAGACAAGTTCTTTATTATTCTATTTTCACTTATATTTACCTCCCATCCAGTGTCCCACGCTGCTGCAGATGACAGTTGTCGGTAGTGATCAGAGCAGGGAGGGTGGCAGGCAGGGAGATCAGAGCCACCCTGCCTGCCACCCTCCCTGCTCCGATTGCTGCTGACAACTGACAGATCGGAGCCCGGGTGCCAGTAACCCGAGGAGCGGGATGACGTCATCAAGTGGGTGGAGTTAGGGGCGGGGCTGGGGGCGGGGTCAGCGCCGGCCGAAGAGGATGGTGATGGCCCGTTTCTGGGCCCTCACAAGCAGCGTGGAAAGCCCAGGGGGGGATCGGAGCCCCCCCTGGTGAAGAGAAGACCCGGGGAGAGCCATCGCGCTGCCAGGTGAGTAAATGTCATTTACTGTTTTTTTTTTTTTTTCAGATGTCGGCGCCGGCGGGGGGGGGGGGGGGGGGCTATTCCGGGCCCCCTCCTGAAGATCAGAGGCCTGGGGGCGGAAATCTAACAGCGGTACAGAATCGCTGGCCCTTTCAAATGAGGGGTAAGGTAAGTCTGTATGTTTTTTACTTTTTGTTTTATGGGCCTCTAAAGTCAGCTACATGACTCTCACGTAGCTGGCACTTAACGGTTGGAGAGGCAGCTACGTGAGAGTCACGTAGCTGGCACTAGAAGGGTTAAAGGGCCAATGAGCCCTAGGTTCAGTGGGGCTTACGCCCCCTTCCTTGTCTGGGCCTATGAGCCCCATAGATGGGATTGGGCACTCCTTGCTCTCCCAATCAGACCTTTGATCCTATGTGCACCAATCACATACACCTTCCCTTTCATGTCTGTCCCTATGTAAGGTTTCTCCCCTCAGTTGCCCAGTGCCTGTGATAGCGCCTTGTACCTTGCTTTGACTCGTGATATACCTTGATCTGATCTCCGTTGCCGACCCCTGCCTGAACCGACTATTCTCAATCTGATCTCCGTTGCCGACCTCTGCCTGAACCGACTATTCTGATCTCCGTTGCCGACCTCTGCCTGAACCGACTATCCTGATCTCCGTTGCCGACCCCTGCCTGAACCGACCATTCTCGATCTGATCTCCGTTGCTGACCTCTGCCTTGTACCTTGACCTCGAGCTGTCTCTCCCCTCTGTACCGTTACGAACTCTGACTCCCCGTGTCAACCTCTGGCCTGTCTCTGGACTTCCGCTACACTCGCTCTTAGCCATTGGTTCTTCAGACCTCTATACCTGTAAGCTCTCATCCTTTGAGCCATTGAAGTCCTGGGGGCAACCGATCCCGGGCAGGCGTATTCTGCGTCCCGGCAAACGGGGGCTCCTACAGGTGAAGCTGGCTGTGGAGATTGGGGGTTGAGGGCTTACCTAGAGGGCTGGAGTTACCAGAGCATAACATTATCACAGGCCACAACATGGATGACCTGGTACAGCAGGTGCAAGCTATGGCCACAGCGATCAACCAACTCGCTCAAAGAGTGGCCACCCAGGAGTCTCGTCAAGTGCCGACTTCCTCTGTACCACCTCATTTCTCCGAACCGAAGATTCCTCTGCCTGAAAAAATTTTTGGAGAGCGAGCAAAATTTTCTAACTTCAAGAATTCATGTGAACTATATTTCAAGCTGAGGCCTGTCTCCTTTGGCACTGAGACCCAACGAGTAGGCTTAGTCATTTCTCTACTTCAAGGAGACCCGCAGTCCTGGGCCTTTAGTTTGCCGAGTCATGATATTGCCTTACAATCTGTAACTGCATTTTTCAACGCTATGAGCGTCCTATACGCTGACCCTGATTCACAGTCTACAGCAGAGAATAGGCTTCGGGCCTTAAAACAAGGGCGGAATTCGGCTGAAGATTACAGTGCTGAATTCCGCCGCTGGGCTATCGAAGCTAGATGGAACGATTCCGCTCTGTGTAGTCAGTTCAGGGTGGGGCTGTCGGAAAGCATCAAGGATGCTTTAGTCAATTTTCCTCCACCAGCGGACCTAGATCAGTTAATGTAGGTCTCCATTAAAATAGACCGACGTCTTAGAGAAAGGGCCAGGGAGAGAGTCAGGGCTCCCACGTCCTTCAGGCCAGTCCAAGGTCATAGGTCTCCGGTTCCCCGTGGGGAAAGTACCTCATCATCTCCCCAGGAAGAACCTATGCAATTAGGGAGAACCCGCTTATCCCAAGAAGAGAAACAGCGTAGGCGATCCGAGGGGTTATGCCTGTATTGCGGGAATTCTGGTCATTTTGCAGGGTCCTGTCCCAACAAGGGGAGACCGGCGGAAAACTTCCACACCCAGACCAGGTAGAGAGTACTGATCTGGGTGAGTCAGTTTGCAACTCTCGCCAAAATAAAATGCTAGTGCCTATTGACTTGTCTTGGGGTTCTTCTAAGCAAACAGCGGTGCGGCAGGAAACTTTTTGGACAGGAGTATGATCTCCCTTTTAGGTATCCCTTTAGTTCCTCTTGAAAGATCCCTACAAGTTTTGGCTATCAATGGGAAGGCCATCCAGGGGGGACCTATAAATACCAAGACCCCACCTCTTCGGTTAATTGTTGGCTCTTCACACTCTGAGTTTTTAGAATTTTTTGTCTTCGATTGTCCAGAAACTCCTGTGGTTTTGGGATACCCCTGGTTACAACTCCTCCACCCGGTGTTAGATTGGCGGGTTGGGGAGTTGATTAAGTGGAGTGATCATTGTAAAAATCACTGCTTTACTACAGGCCTCAGAAGTGTGCAAGTTTTACCTCAGGGATTGCCTCAGCCATATGCAGACTGGGTTGATGTCTTCTCTGAACGTTCTGCTGATATTCTTCCTCCACATCGGTCTTATGACTGCCCTATTGACTTGCTTCCTGGCACGATTCCCCCGAGGGGAAAAATCTATAATCTTACTCTGCCCGAAGAGCAAGCAATGAGGGAGTACATTACCGAAAATTTAAGGAAGGGATTTATCCGTCCCTCTACCTCGCCTGCTGGGGCTGGATTCTTTTTGTAGAGAAAAAAGATGGCGACCTGAGATCATGCATTGATTATCGAGCCTTGAATAAGATCACTGTAAAGAACCGATACCCCTTGCCCTTGATCGGGGATCTGTTCAATCAAGTCACAGGGTCCCAAATTTTTTCCAAATTGGATTTAAGAGGGGCATACAATCTGATTCGCATTCGGCAGGGGGATGAGTGGAAAACTGCATTTAACGTGAAAGACGGCCATTACGAGTACCTGGTCATGCCTTTTGGTCTTTGTAATGCGCCAGCCGTCTTTCAAGATTTTGTTAACGATATATTCAGAGAGTATCTTGGTAGATTTGTGGTCATCTACTTAGATGATATTCTCATTTTTTCTAATTCCTTGTTGGAGCACAGACGTCATGTTAAGTTGGTACTACAAAAATTAAGAGAAAACAACTTATTTGCTAAACTTTCTAAATGCGTGTTTGAAGTCACCACAGTTCCCTTCTTAGGGTATATTATTACCAACCTGGGTTTAGAGATGGACGCGGGGAAAGTTTCGGCGGTTCAGGATTGGGTTCAACCCAAGACCCTAAAAGAATTGCAGCGTTTTCTAGGTTTTGCAAATTTTTATCGGCGGTTCATCAAAGGATTTTCTCATGTTGTTGCACCTCTTACCAACCTTACCCGCAAGGGGGCCTTTACTGATAATTGGTCTCCCTCTGTCTGTGAGGCCTTCCTGACCTTGAAACGGGCCTTTACTTCGGCACCTGTGTTAATTCATCCAGATATTCTTAAAGCCTTCATTGTTGAAGTGGACGCTTCTGAGGTGGGAGTGGGTGCAGTTTTGTCGCAATATTCTGGTAACCTTGAGCGTCTTCATCCATGCGCTTATTTTTCACGTAAATTCAGTACAGCGGAGCAAAATTATGATGTCGGTAATAGGGAACTATTAGCTATTAAACTGGCTTTTGATGAATGACGACACTGGATGGAGGGTTCATTACATCCTATAACTGTGTATACCGATCACAAAAATCTTGAATACATTGGGTCTGCCAAGAGGTTGAACTCTCGTCAGGCACGTTGGGCATTATTCTTCTCGCGTTTTAATTTTATTATTACTTTCAAGCCGGGTGTAAAAAATACTAAAGCGGATGCTCTATCTCGCATGTTCGGTGAATGTAAGGATCGGGGTGATACTGGTGATCCGACCCTACCTATGGGTTGTGTGGTCGGGGCGTTACTTCCTGATCTCTCTAACACCTTGTCACCGTTTCAAGATGAATCTCCTAGTGATGTTCCCTTGGGATGGCAGTTTGTACCGCCACATTTGCGTTCAGATGTAATTCGCGAATTTCATGATGCTAAAACTGCTGGTCATGTGGGTAACCGAAAAACGTTTATGCTTGCCCGTCGCCATGTATGGTGGCCAACCATGAGACGCGATATTACTGCCTTTATCGACGCTTGTGCTGTTTGTGCTCGAAGTAAAGGGGTTCACAAGGCTCCCAGTGGCGGTTTGGTTCCTCTTGAAATACCAGCTGAACCATGGACTCATATTTCTATGGATTTTATTGTAGATTTGCCTTTATCACACGGGAATACTGTTATTTGGAGGGTCGTAGATCGTTTTAGTAAGATGGCACACTTCGTTCCTTTGGCCAAGCTTCCTTCTGCACCAGAGCTTTCTCGACTATTTACTTCACATATTTTTCGAGTTTATGGTATTCCGTACAATATAGTCTCTGATCGGGGTGTCCAATTTACTTCTCGTTTTTGGAAACATTTCTTTTCACGGTTGGGTATACAGATCTCTCTTTCGTCTGCCTACCATCCCCAGTCCAATGGGCAGACGGAGAGAACTAATCAAACTTTGGAACAGTACTTAAGGTGTTATGTCTCTGATGCCCAAGAACAATGGAACAATAATCAAAAAGTTGAATAATGTGTCTTTAAAAGTTCAACTCCCGCCGACTATGAAAATACCTAACTCTTTTCACGTTTCACTGTTAAAACCGGCGAAGAATACTCCTCTTGCTGGTCCTGCGCCTATTCTTGTGGATAATGAGCCCGAGTATGAAGTAAATAAGATCTTGGATTCACGTAAGATGCGCAATTCTTTACAATATTTGGTGGACTGGGTTGGCTATGGTCCAGAAGAAAGATGCTGGGTGGCAGCGAGGGATGTTCATGCCAAAGCTCTTGTACGGAAATTCCACCGTGATAATC
Organism: Gastrophryne carolinensis; assembly: GCA_027917425.1. Lineage (NCBI taxonomy): Eukaryota > Metazoa > Chordata > Amphibia > Anura > Microhylidae > Gastrophryne > Gastrophryne carolinensis. The sequence goes on along the minus strand of CM051236.1, from coordinate 310,175,875 downwards.
CGGAAAAACCTGGTGAGGGTCCGGAGGCCCCTCGTGAAGGGGGGGGTAGTGTCACAAATCGGCACTTACCTGGGTCCCGGTCCAGCGTTGTCGGCGGCCGGCCGGCCCCAGCAGCTCCTGCCCGGCGGCCGCGCCGTGCGGCGTCTGCTCAGGCGGCGCCGAGCACGGCCGCTCTCCCTCCTCGCATGCGCGTCATCAGCTCACGTGCGCGCGCGAGCCCGTGATCCCTTTTCCCTCCGGCGGCGCTGTGCTCAGCGCGCCCGCCGGAGGCTGTAGATTAGCCAGGGGGCACTGGCACGCCCCCTGGTTCGGATTGAAGGGCCAATGAGCCCTAGGTTCAGTGGGGCTTACGCCCCCTTCCTTGTCTGGGCCTATGAGCCCCATAGATGGGATTGGGCACTCCTTGCTCTCCCAATCAGACCTTTGATCCTATGTGCACCAATCACATACACATTCCCTTTCATGTCTGTCCCTATATAAGGTTTCCCCCTTCAGTTGCCCAGTGCCTGTGATAGCGCCTTGTACCTTGCTTTGACTCGTGATATACCTTGATCTGATCTCCGTTGCCGACCCCTGCCTGAACCGACTATTCTCAATCTGATCTCCGTTGCCGACCTCTGCCTGAACCGACTATTCTGATCTCCGTTGCCAACCTCTGCCTGAACCGACTATCCTGATATCCGTTGCCGACCCCTGCCTGAACCGACCATTCTCGATCTGATCTCCGTTGCCGACCTCTGCCTTGTACCTTGACCTCGAGCTGTCTCTCCCCTCTGTACCGCTGCGAACTCTGACTCCCCGTGTCAACCTCTGGCCTGTCTCTGGACTTCCGCTACACTCGCTCTTAGCCATTGGTTCCTCAGACCTCTATACCTGTAAGCTCTCATCCTTTGAGCCATTGAAGTCCTGGGGGCAACCGATCCCGGGCAGGCGTATTCTGCGTCCCGGCAAGCGGGGGCTCCTACAGGTGAAGCTGGCTGCGGAGATTGGGGGTTGAGGGCTTACCTAGAGGGCTGGAGTTACCAGAGCGTGACACCTACCAATCCTACTCCTGGAAGGACCCTTTTACATTTAGCATAAGTTCCCTCCTTTGGCTTTTATAATTTATCCTCTCTGGTCCTATTTATTTATTTATTTATTTATTCCCAACTATTCCTGGGCTCTGAGGGAGTTAAAGGATGTTAAAGGATGTGAAACTCTATGAGAGAAAAAGAGACCGCACCAACAAAGTATGATGGTGTGCTATACTGTGCAGGGTAGACAGAATATCTGTTACCACATGCGACTAAACCGGGGGGTCCCACACACCCACCCAACCTGAGAACACAGAAGCACCACTAGACAATGAGCAGCTATGCAAAAAATAATCAAGTTTATTGCTACATATAACTACCTACATAGTATACACAATACCATATAACAATTCTAAAAACATATTAAAAAACAAATAAAGACAATACTAACACCGAGGAGGGGGCACAAAAAAAGGGGGGGAGGGTCAGCTATACTGATAACCAATAATAAAAGTGTACATAATATACAAAATTCATAAAAATAGTGCCAATCGTGCTTCACTTTAAATAATTGTACAGAATCATGTCCTAATATATCTAGCACCCTACCAACATACGTGAAAAATAATAACCCAAATGAAGGCTACTAAACACAATGCCTAACTAAACATGAGATGAGGACTCACCAGGTGGAAAGCATACCAACAATAACAATTATAACAAAAATATATGGACCAAAGCATGCTCACATGAACAGACCCCCCCTCCTCACCTGCCCACACTCCTCACCACCTACGCATTTCGTGACGTCACGGCGTCACTTTCTCAAGGTGTGTGAGGAGTCCCCACACCTGGCACCCCTATTCAAACTCACCGCACCCACGCTCCCCCGCAAACGCAGGCAGCTGGAATCAATCAAACCCGCCGGCGCACTACGGCCGGAAGTGCGCAGGCGGAAATGATGTGCACTAAGGGCGAGAGGCCGGGGCGGAAGTGCCCCTAGCCCACACTGCACAACCCCTGGACGGAGCATGCGCAGCCCACAGCTAGACTGGCGGCGCAACTGCGCCTGTCCAGAGGAGCAGCGGAGCCAGGCAAGGTGAGTAAATAGCGGGGCAGCACAGATGCCAAGGAAAAAGGAAATAAGGACAACAGACAATACAAAACATGTTGAAAATCGTGACAGCAACTAACTATACATAAATATGCTATACATTAAATCATATAATATCTCTGCAAATATGAATAAATAATGCAAATACGCTTATAAATATTTATTCTACCACAATGACTAACAGTAAACCACCAATACCGCTATATTATACGGGATAAGAATTGGAAATTAGGCTATACTCGAGTATCCCCTGCATAAACAATGCCTCCATAAGTCACTATACATTACGGATACATTTTTCCTCTCTATTATATCCTGCGTTTGTAAGCATTTCTTGATACTCAATGATGAACCTACAATAGGGCTCCATAACCAAAGAGTATGAGTAACACTCACACTGCCATCTAATGGTCAAATTGCAAAAGGCAGTGTGGCTCCTCTTTTGGCAAGGCGGGATCGGGGCGGCCCGCGTATGACGGCACAGAGAGCCCCAAACATACGGGATAGAGTCTGCTCTAGTCACTTTGTTCCCTTACCAAATTGGTTACGTGACCTTGGTTACGTGGCTTTAATCACGGCTGGGCGCATGCCTCTGCCGGCCGTGATTTGGGCTATGTGACCAGGCAGCGCTGCTGTCATCTGCTGCTGTCTGATCACACTACGTGCTGTGGTGTGATCTGCTTCTGTTTATTGTCAACGGGGGGCGGCTTACTACGTGACGTACTTCCGGCCGGAGTACGATGACGTGGGGGCGGCCCACCATATCCCTCTGATTCTGAGTTGGCTACAGGTGCGTTGGGCAGGGTGTGGGAGGGCTGGGAGGACCATGTGGGATTGTTTGTTAACATTGATTGGAGCGGTGGGACCTGGGAGGTGCTCTGCATGCACATTTATTGAAGGTGGGGTAGGTGTCTGCACTCACTCGCCCTTGAAGTAGTGCAGGAGACACTACGAACGCGCTCGGCGTTGTTACCTGTGGGGGGTCCACGTCTGGTTGGTCTGTATGCACTTTTGTTTATTTCTTTCTCTTTCACTTCCATCACCACGGCGTGTTTCCCTGCTCAATGGTATGTTATTCTGCTTTATTTTTGTACACTCATGTGGACCTGAATTGATTAATAGGTGGGTTTAGCACATATTTTGTTGTATTTTTGCACCTTTGCATCTGAGAGCATACTAGTTACAGTATATAGTATTTGGATACATACTTTTAATGGAGAGTAGCGCCCCCTTGTGGTTTTAAATGTTTATGTCATGTAGTTGTTATTGTATAGTCTTAATGTTCATTGTGATTGTAAATATATGTAATTAGTCAATAAATTTGAATATTTTTTAGACCCTTAAAGTGGTGCAACTGTTTCATCCTTGGCTCTTTTTAGAGGGTACTGTGGGTGTCCCTCTTTTCTTGCAGTGTATTGGTTACATGACCAAAGTAGCATAGTTGGGAGCCACCCGTGTGGTGGCTGTTCCATCTGCCCACATATGACCAAGGACAAGACGGTGCAAAACCTTAAAAATGGCACAATCTTTCATATTCGCCAATTTGGTAATTGTAAAACGGTGGGACTTGTGTATGTGCTGAAATGCAGTTGCCCCAAACTATACGTGGGGGAAACCAAGAATAGCCTCAAAGCAAGAATACAGGGGCAAATATCCAATATACGCCTGGCAGAAAAGAATACGGCTTGGCAAAATGGTCCCACCGGTGGCGCTGCATTTTTTGCACTTTCAGTGATTATAGTAAACTCACCGTAACTGGGATTGAAACATGAACTGCGCTGGATTTTTAATCTCAGTTCTCAGGCCCAGAATCAACCAAAGTGGTGCACCGCACACAATTGACTGTGCTACACTGTAAAGATTAAAGTACTACATCAAAGTTAGGCTCGTGGGACACAACCCAAAAGACCTAAACCACAGGAGCACCAAACACAATCAGAAAAATCCAATTCAATTTCATTTATTAAGAGTCAAATTTGATCAAAGAAACAAAAAACATAACAGACAATATACAAGACCAACACATTAAAAACACTACATGTCCCCAAATTTCATCCAGTGCTACAAAATCGCAGCAATTTATTCCTGGGATAACTCCTAAATATCAGCACGTATAATAAATTCCCTATGAAAACTAATCTTTTGTGCCGGCACAAAACCCTAACCTCACACTACCAATTCAAATATATACACAATAAAGTGACAGTGCATAATAAACATAACATCAATTCATGTGGAATACAATACGCCATTAATCTCCATTAAGCCTAATGTCCAAATAGTGCATGTATAGTATAAAGTGACTGAGTGCAACAAAATATATATATATATATATATATATATATATATATATATATATATATAATAGGTATGTGTCCTGAGCAATATTGGTCATGGACACATGTGCACAAATTAAAAAGCATACAAATCAAGACAACCAAATAGATAAAATGCAAGGTAAGGAGGCACAATACTGAGCCTGGCAACGGGTAGATCACGTGAAATGAGGAGCGGGGACTAGCAGAGGGGACACCTTCGATCGCGGCCGCCCGTGCCGCTTCGCTGGGTGAATAGGATACAACAAAAGATTCCTGCTATAAATACCTGAAAGCATTAAGTTGAAGTTCGCGCCATACAGCAGGTGCTGTTGGAATGCACCTGCGTGTCAGCACTGGTCCCGCGCGACGGATGTGACATCACACGCTGCTGGATGTGAGGCCGCAAGGTCATGAATATCCCGCTCAGCGTTACTAATCAAAAGGGGCGGGGGCCTGTATCCGAGGGCAGGCGAGCACCACGTCACCAACCATCCAAGCCCCTGCATGCAACGTACTGCGCTCTATGCTCCCGCCCACCCGAACTCATAGGGACTGTGCTTCACTCCATATTACCAATGGCGCACCACAGTGCCGCCCCCCCGTGTCATCCACCCCGCGAGCACACAGGCCGGGGCCAGCCAAGACCCGGCATGCGCACAATTCAGGTTTGGACGCACACGGGAGGGCGCACAGGGCGCCCCACATACAAGGGCGCAACTCATTTGTATACACAGGGGGTATAATAAAATATGCCGGGGTATAAGCAGGTATTAAAAACATATACCTTGATCAATAACTATATATATAGCTAGGAATTTTTGAAATATGTGGATTGCAATCTATAAATATTATCTAAAACAGCCAAATGGCTGATGACCTCATACTCACAAGTTGGCAAATTACCACTCAGTGGTACGCTCATGCACCTCACACCAATGGGTATGTAATTCTGATGGATCTCATGCAGCAAAGGCTGCCACAATTGGTAAGTCATAATGAGGCAAAAGGGGGGCAGGATATTTAAGTCCTACTGGGGTTCCTAATATCTTACATGTAATGCCCATATAGGGCCCGGGGCTCACATAATCTAGCCAATATTGTGTAGGCACTCTCCACTTAGTTATCACTCAGATTATTTCTATAAAGGCCACTAGTAATATGGAATGGTCCCCCATAGTGTGTGGTGAACCTGGATATTGGAGAGAGGTCTTAGGCCGAGACCGCCCACAAATCCAAGCTCACCACACTTAGATATTAAAGGGGACAGTTAGATGTTTAAAAGACTCGCCGTTAATGCATAAATAAGAGCACAGTTATTGCATTATAAACATCAATTATGCTGTAGTGACGACGGATGTGCTGGAGTTCCCGGGTACCGAATGCAGGGGGATAGTCTTCTGGAACACGTAGCCTTAGATCGCAATAGTGTAGATCCAACTCCGTGCAAGTGCAAAATCAATACAGAAGAACGCTAAAGAGAAAAAAGGGGGAAAAAAGAGAGAAACACAAAACAAAAGAAAAACCGTGAGAACCAAGAAGTGTAAAATTAGGTGCCAACCACACCATCAACATATGAATATATATGTGTACCAACATGCCAAACAAAAAAGAAGATCTGCATATATATATATAAAAATATGTATATAATTAATTATTAATTTTTAATGAATAATAAGGCACTAATCCCACCTACGTGGGTAGTGCGACGTGACCCAACTCATTAGCCCCATTGTGAGACCCCGGGGAGAAAAAGGGGGAAAAGGGGAGAAAATCCCCGGCATGACTAGTGCTAAAAATCAACCACCAAAAGGTGCTATAAAGGATAATTGGCTTGATTCAGAGCCTCCCCGTTCACTTCTCCCGTGCGTTTTCCCGTTGGTTTTGGGCTTTGATCGGGTCAGGAAAGGGTGCTACGTTGATTTTAGTGTGCGTTTATGCGCTCAGGTGTGCGCTCAGCCGCCTTTCCGATTGTCGGCTCGCACGAGGCTGTTTCCCGGCAAAACGGACGCCTCGTTCATTGTTCCGTTTTTTTCAGTGATGCAGAGCCTTGTTTTCCGATTGAAATCACCCTAATGAAACGGGGCCGCCGAGCCTTCACTTACGGCAAGTCAGAGCAGCCGTATTTGCACTCGGGCAATAATATGCAGTCCTCTGTTGGAGCACATCAGCGGCGCCAGCTCCGCGGTCTTGTCCTGCTGAGTATGGCAGAAACCAGGCTGCACCTATTTGAGCTCACCCGCCTTACTGGGTATGTGTATGAAACTTGTATTGGTTGCCCACCCTGTCTTTTATTTTTTTTCCCTTAACACACTATTTGGTAATTTTTTTGTTAGTATATTTTTAGCCTAATTTTTGAACTTTAAATTAAATGGGTTAAGTGATCGAACCCTATTGCGTCATGTTCTTGCCCTCTTATGTAAGTAGTATTCCCCAGACTTTTTTAATGATTGTACAGGTTGGATGTGCATGTAGGCTCATTACAAATGTCCTTTACTCCAACCCTACCCCACTCACCTATTTGTCCCTCTTTTCTATTGTTGCAATGCACACCTTTTTTTATTTTTTGTTTTGTTTTGTTTTGTTTTTGGGGGGGGGAGACTCCCCTGGCTGCTGACCCCAATCCTGCACCCATCTTCACAGGCAGAGGAGCCCTACAATACTGCCCCCAGGAGGACTCGCTCTGTGGTGGAGCAAGCCTTTGGTCTCTTGAAGATGAGGTTCCGTTGTCTTGATCAGACTGGGGGGGCACTACAATATACGCCTGCAAAGGTCAATAAACTAATCATGGCTTGTTCCGCTTTAAGAGAGGGAGTCTGCCATTTCTGAGTAAAGTCTCAGTAAAAAGGGTTTCACACAGTGGGGCATCCCGATCTGGGATTTCCAGGGGGAAGACCAGTGGCCGCTCTGGGTTTTGTTCTGCTTTATGTGAGGGAACCTGTGTTACTTTAATAATAATGTAAAGGAGGTGGGTTATTCCATCCTAACCTGATTTGGTCATGATGTTTTAAAGCAGGCCAAAACCCATGTAACCCAGCCCTTTGGAGTGTGAAGAAATCCAGGGTTGGGTTACAGGCATCATGTCTCTGGGGCATTCCAATTTGGGATGTCCTGCACGTCACTGCGGGGGAACGTCAGAGCTATACCAGGAGCTATGCCATCTTTACACAGGAGCAGGATGACATCATCATGGATGTGAGCGTGCGTTTATGTGCGCGCACACATTCCTTATAATAAAAAAAAAACAAAGTGCAAGAATAGTCTGAAACAACTTCGTTTGTCACGTTGCATACCAGCCCACCTTAGTTTAACCCATGTACGCAGCTACAAACTAGGCTACATGCAGATAGCAGAACTAGGGCAATGTGAGGCAGCAGGAGGTTAATAAAGTGACTTTAGTTAGGCCAGGAAACTTGTAATGTATTTTGTGGATTAATGGTGGGTCCTTGTATCTTTTTTTAACAGATGATGCTGCGGAATCGTTTTTTTAAGAGTTTGGGCTTTTCATTAAATCACGCTGAAGGTCCGGTTTAAAAAGTTCCCCCAAAAAAACACGCCCAACCAAACCATAAAAACAATGCTAAACTAATGTTGTTTATCAATCACAGATACTAGAAAACCACAGGCACAAGACCCCGAGGCCTAATGTTTTTTATTTTGCATTAAAATTTTAATTGTTTTTTAGTTTTGGAAAAAAAAAAATAATATGAAAAATCCAAATCCAAAAAAAAAATAAAAACAACGTTTGAATTAAAAACAAATAAAAAAATTTGGTGTGTTGTCTTTCCTGCAAATGTACAATCACACAACATCATCACACATTTACATGACACAAAAGGTTTAGATATGGGACAATAAATCAAAAACAATCAGAAATAATTAAGGTATGCATTAATGGCAAGGAAAAAGGAACACAAAGGAGATTAAGGTATGCATTAATGGCAAGGAAAAAGGAACAACAAAAATTTAACAGAAATATATATATATATATATGTGTCAAATTGGCAGTTGGTGCCATATGCATATTCCAATGGAGGTTTAGGGATGTGCGCTTGCGTGTAGCCAGATTGGCAACTGAAGAGCCATGGAGATGTAAGTATACTTGCTAAAACCACCAAAATGGAAGGTCAAATACGACGGGAACCAAGCAGGTACGTTCAAAAAGCCAGGAAAAATCCGGGAAAAACGGGCCGCCCGTGTGAACGTGAACGGGAGCCCCGATCAAATTGAAGGCACCCGAGAGAGCAAAAAAAGCTTTCCGAGTAAAGTGAAATTGACGGATCAGTTAGGGAGCCATTCCGACGGAGGCTCTGCATCACATTTGAGCCACGATTCAAACGGGAGCCCCGGACAATCGGAAGGTTTTAAGGGCAGTTCAGAGGAGGCTCTGCATCAGGCCCAATATTCCTTGGTAAAAATAGACTAAGGTAACCATGTCCACTCGATGGCAATATTCTAGGAGAAATCCCCCACCTCCCCTCCCAAGACCCAAGGTACATCGGGCACACCCGTCATCCCAAGATGCAGATCTATAATAATTTAACCCAAAAACGGGGTAAAGGCCCAGTCCTTGTTCAAGCCCTTCGGGCTCCGGGTGTCTAGTTGAAAGATCCACCTTAGCTCCCTTTGTTGGAGGCGGCATTTCAAGTCTCTGCCCTGTGGGCCCACAGATACTCTCTCTATTCCTACAACCTTCAATGTTTTGGGGTCACCCCCATGCTTATCCAGAAAATGTGCTGCCACAGGGAAGATGTTCTTACCCAATTCCCTATCCCGGCTGGCCAGCCGGATATTTGACATGTGAGCCTGGATTCGGGTCTTCAACGCGTTTTGTGCTTCCCCTACATAGGCCAACGGGCACTCACAGTGCAACAGGTAAATTACAGACCGTGTCCTGCAATTGATAAAATAATAGATTTTAAATTGGCTGCCAGTCTGTAAATTAGTAAAGTGCTTTGTTTTTTCTACATATGCACATATCGAGCACTTCGCACAGGGGGCACACCCCGGAATATTACTTTTTTGCAGCCAAGTGCCGGATGGTGTAAAATGACTTTTACAAAGATGATCCTTCAAGTTCGGAGCTCGATGGGCCGCCAGTGATACTCTTGGGCCCACTATCTCCCACAATGATGGTTCTGAAGATAAAATGTGCCAATGTCTGGAGAGAATGCCATGGATTTGCCTCCATTGTTTATTGTAATCCGTCACGAAGCGTACCCCCTCTGTTGCCTTCTTGGGCCGTCCACCCTGTAGGGGACGATATCTCAACAGTTCCGTCCTATCAGATTGTTTGGACCTAACATAAGCCTGCTTTACAATCCTATCCGGGTACCCCCGTGTCAGAAATCTCTGGGTTAAGTCATTAGCTCACATGTCAAATATCCGGCTGGCCAGCCGGGATAAGGAATTGGGTAAGAACATCTCCCCTGTGGCAGCACATTTTCTGGATAAGCATGGGGGTGACCCCAAAACATTGAAGGTTGTAGGAATAGAGAGAGTATCTGTGGGCCCACGGGGCGGAGACTTGAAACGCCGCCTCCAACAAAGGTAGCTAAGGTGGATCTTTCAACTAGACACCCGGAGCCCGAAGGGCTTGAATGAGGACTGGGCCTTTACCCCGTTTTTGGGTTAAATTATTATAGATCTGCATCTTGGGATGACGGGTGTGCCCGATGTACCTTGGGTCTTGGGAGGGGGATATCTCCTAGAATATTGCCATCGAGTGGACATGGTTACCTTAGTCTATTTTTACCAAGGAATATTATCCTTTATAGCACCTTTTGGTGGTTGATTTTTAGCACTAGTCATGCCGGGGATTTTCTCCCCTTTTCCCCCTTTTTCTCCCCGGTGTCTCACAATGGGGCTAATGAGTTGGGTCACGTCGCACTACCCACGTAGGTGGGATTAGTGCCTTATTATTCATTAAAAACTAATAATTAATTATATACATATTTTTATATATATATATTCATATGTTGATGGTGTGGTTGCCACCTAATTTTACACTTCTTGGTTCTCACGGTTTTTCTTTTGTTTTGTGTTTCTCTCTTTTTTCCCCCTTTTTTCTCTTTAGCGTTCTTCTGTATTGATTTTGCACTTGCACGGAGTTGGATCTACACTATTGCGGTCTAAGGCTACGTGTTCCAGAAGACTATCCCCCTGCATTCGGTACCCGGGAACTCCAGCACATCCGTCGTCACTACAGCATAATTGATGTTTATAATGCAATAACTGTGCTCTCATTTATGCATTAACGGCGAGTCTTTTAAACATCTAACTGTCCCCTTTAATATCTAAGTGTGGTGAGCTTGGATTTGTGGGCGGTCTCGGCCTAAGACCTCTCTCCAATATCCAGGTTCACCACACACTATGGGGGACCATTCCATATTACTAGTGGCCTTTATAGAAATAATCTGAGTGATAACTTAGTGGACAGTGCCTCCACAATATTGGCTAGATTATGTGAGCCCCGGGCCCTATATGGGCATTACATGTAAGATATTAGGAACCCCAGTAGGACTTAAATATCCTGCCCCCCTTTTGCCTCATTATGACTTACCAATTGTGGCAGCCTTTGCTGCATGAGATCCATCAGAATTTCATACCCATTGGTGTGAGGTGCATGAGCGTACCACTGAGTGGTAATTTGCCAACTTGTGAGTATGAGGTCATCAGCCATTTGGCTGTTTTAGATAATATTTATAGATTGCAATCCACATATTTCAAAAATTCCTAGCTATATATATAGTTATTGATCAAGGTATATGTTTTTAATACCTGCTTATACCCCGGCATATTTTATTATACCCCCTGTGTATACAAATGTGTTGCGCCCTTGTATGTGGGGCGCCCTGTGCGCCCTCCCGTGTGCGTCCACACCCGAATTGTGCGCATGCCGGGTCTTGGCTGACCCCAGCCTGTGTGCTCGCGGGGTGGATGACACGGGGGGGCGGCACTGTGGTGCGCCATTGGTAATATGGAGTGAAGCACAGTCCCTATGAGTTCGGGTGGGCGGGAGCATAGAGCGCAGTACGTTGCATGCAGGGGCTTGGATGGTTGGTGACGTGGTGCTCGCCTGCCCTCGGATACAGGCCCCCGCCCCTTTTGATTAGTAACGCTGATCGGGATATTCATGACCTTGCGGCGTCACATCCGGCAGCGTGTGATGTCACATCCGCTGCGCGGGACCAGTGCTGACACGCAGGTGCGTTCCAACAGCACCTGCTGTATGGCGCGAACTTCACCTAAATGCTTTCAGGTATTTATAGCAGGAATCTTTTGTTGTATCCTATTCACCCAGCGAAGCGGCACGGGCGGCCGCGATTGAAGGTGTCCCCTCTGCTAGTCCCCACTCCTCATTTCACGTGATCTACCCGTTGCCAGGCTTAGTATTGTGCCTCCTTATCTTGCATATTATCTATTTGGTTGTCTTGATTTGTATGCTTTTTAATTTGTGCACATGTGTCCATGACCAATATTGCTCAGGACACATACCTATTATTATATATATATATATTTTGTTGCACTCAGTCACTTTATACTATACATGCACTATTTGGACATTAGGCTTAATGGAGATTAATGGCGTATTGTATTCCACATGAATTGATGTTATGTTTATTATGCACTGTCACTTTATTGTGTATATATTTGAATTGGTAGTGTGAGGTTAGGGTTTTGTGCCGGCACAAAAGATTAGTTTTCATAGGGAATTTATTATACGTGCTGATATTTAGGAGTTATCCCAGGAATAAATTGCTGCGATTTTGTAGCACTAGATGAAATTTGGGGACATGTAGTGTTTTTAATGTGTTGGTCTTGTATATTGTCTGTTATGTTTTTTGTTTCTTTGATCAAATTTGACTCTTAATAAATGAAATTGAATTGGATTTTCTGATTGTGTTTGGTCTTTTGGGTTGTGTCCCACGAGCCTAACTTTGATGTCAGTTCTCAGGCCCTCACCTTGAAGCAACATGGGAGTTGCGGGCGCGGTGATTTATATTTGATGACCCTGTGATGCTGACTCTATGTGCCATTTTTTATTCTTGAATATTCAGGTTTGCTGGTGTCATTTAGCACGCACACGTGCACTTTGAGTATATCTTTATTGTTTCCATTCACTTATAACTGTTTGAACTGGGCGAGTCTGCCAATATATTTTCTGTGGAATTTAGTTTTTTATTCATTTTCACATATGAGGTATTGTTAAGAGTTGATATTTATTAGAGGTTTTACACTTTGAGGGTTTACACATACAATTTTTATGCCGGCATAAAATAACTGTTATAATAGGATCTAATAAGTGCACATAGGGTCTTTTGATGCATTGTTCCCCTTAGGGGGTTTTTTCATTAATATTATTGTGACCATGGGGTCATCCATGTGATTTTAATTGTCCAGTGTGTTTTTGTGTATTTTAATATCTCCTTTTTCATAATAAAGAATTTTGTATCCATATTGATATTGGTGCTCCTTTTTGAAGAAAGGTGTGTAATTGGACACGTCCACTTTAGTCTTGTTTGGTTCATGTGAGTGAGCACATGTTTATATTCAGTGGTATTGTCTGGTGCACCCCTGTTACTAGAAATCAGTTCTCAGGCCCCTTTGGGACTCAATGAAGATTTAGCATTTACCCCCTTTTTGGGGGAGTAATCTAGTTACCATTATCGGGGATTATGAGTGTATGGGGGTTTGGGTGGGCGGGGAAGTTGGTAGTTGGGGAGTTCAGGTATTCCTCTTGATGGGCCCCTCAGGTTGGATTGGGGTCGTGGGGGTTTGTTGTTGTTTTTGTTTTTGGCTTGGCACAATAATCTTCTTTAGGTGTGGTCCACACTTGTGGCACTTTTAGGTGGGTTAGATGGTCAGACACTTATATAATATGGGGTTTTCATATATACCACACCTTGTTATTGGGTTGTACTCTTTCTCCCTCCTTTTTTTCCCCTCTTTTTTCCCCCCCCTTCCCCCCCCCCCCCCCTTTTTTCCTTTTTGCTTTTGGAGTCCTTTATGATTCCAAGTGGGGATCTAGGTTTTTGGGTGTATATTTTCATATCACTGTGCACTTACAGAGGTTTTCACGAGTTGCATCACTTATAATTATATATGGTCACTGAGTTTAGTTTTCAATTTGTATATTCCAGTTGCACAAGGCACTTTGTTTGGGTGAGCCGTGAAGGTTGGTCCAAGAGAGGAGAGAAGAACATGGAAGATTGTATGATGGGAGTTACTAAGGAATTTCGGGAAGAAGAAAAGAATGGAGCTACGGAGGATAAAGAGTGACACATCCGTATCTGAGCATGGGAGAAAGGAGTAACATGCTCATTGGACAGGATAAATGTTTTAATGTGGGGTGGCTTTGTTTTTATCCTCTTTTTTTCTATCTTGTTTATAGCCCCTCTCCCCCTCTCCCTTCTTTGTTTCCCCCTCCCCCTTTTTCTTGTTCCCCTTCTCCCCCTCTTGTCCCGGTCTATTAAGTTGGAGCCACACTGTCTTTTGCAATTTGACCATTAGATGGCAGTGTGAGTGTTACTCATACTCTTTGGTTATGGAGCCCTATTGCAGGTTCATCATGAAGTATCAAGAAATGCTTACAAACACAGGATATAATAGAGAGGAAAAATGTATCCGTAATGTATAGTGACTTATATCACTATACTCGGGTATAGCCTAATTTCCAATTCTTATCCCGTATAATATAGCGGTATTGGTGGTTTACTGTTAGTCATTGTGGTAGAATAAATATTTATAAGCGTATTTGCATTATTTATTCATATTTGCAGAGATATTATATGATTTAATGTATAGCATATTTATGTATAGTTAGTTGCTGTCACGATTTTCAACATGTTTTGTATTGTCTGTTTTTCCTTGGCATCTGTGCTGCCCCGCTATTTACTCACCTTGCCTGGCTCCGCTGCTCCTCTGGACAGGCGCAGTTGCGCCGCCAGTCTAGCGGTGGGCTGCGCATGCTCCGTCCAGGGGTTGTGCAGTGTGGGCTAGGGGCACTTCCGCCCCGGCCTCTCGCCCTTAGTGCACGTCATTTCTGCCTGCGCACTTCCGGCCGTAGTGCGCCGGCGGGTTTGATTGATTCCAGCTGCCTGCGTCTGCGGGGGAGCGTGGGTGCGGTGAGTTTAAATAGGGGTGCCAGGTGTGGGGACTCCTCACACACCTTGAGAATGTGACGCCGTGACGTCACGAAACGAGTTGGTGGTGAGGAGTGTGGGCAGGTGAGAAGGGGGGGGTCTGTTCATGTGAGCATGCTTTGGTCCATATATTTTTGTTATAATTGTTATTGTTGGTATGCTTTCCACCTGGTGAGTCCTCATCTCATGTTTAGTTAGGCATTGTGTTTAGTAGCCTTCATTTGGGTTATTATTTTTCACGTATGTTGGTAGGGTGTTAGATATATTAGGACATGATTCAGTACAATTATTTAAAGTGAAGCACGATTGGCACTATTTTTATGAATTTTGTATATTATGTACACTTTTATTATTGGTTATCAGTATAGCTAAGGTCAGTTTTCTTTATTGATTAGATAGGAATTTATAGCAGCGTTATTATTGGGTCAACTGGCCCTCCCCCCCTTTTTTGTGCCCCCTCCTTGGTGTTAGTATTGTCTTTATGTGTTTTTTAATATGTTTTTAGAATTGTTATATGGTATTGTGTATACTATGTAGGTAGTTATATGTAGCAATAAACTTGATTATTTTTTGCATAGCTGCTCATTGTCTAGTGGTGCTTCTGTGTTCTCAGGGTTGGGTGGGTGTGTGGGACCCCCCGGTTTGGTTGCAAACTTCCACTCTATCCTAAGGGTTTTCTACTAAATCCTGACATACCTTCACAGTGAGGGACAGGCTATTTGGATTTACCCACAAAGGGGCATCCCCACTTAGGAATATTCTCTTGTGTGAGAATTCTTACCACAGTCCTGGCATCTTCCCTCGTCGTCACAAAAAGTTCAACTCACCTTGCGAACATATTCACTATCACAAAAAGTTACTCCTGTCTTTTCCCTAAACTAAGCATGTGAGTAAAGTCAATCTGCAGATGTGTGAACAGGGTTGTTGAAATGTCAGGGGCTCATTTCTTGCTTTCTGTGGGTTAAAAAGAGGTGCACTACTAGCAGCTGCACAGTTTCCCTAGTTTTCCCTTCTTTGCACAAATTCCATGGACATTTGTGCACTCCTGCCTTTCTCCAATCCTCCCTGTCCATTGTACTAGCATATGTTCGTAAGTCAGTCAAAGTCTGGTCAGGCAGGGGTATGTCTGGTGTTAGCATGGGCATTTGCATGTTTGCTGTTTGTGTGTATGTTCTTAAGAAGGAAAAACAAATTGTGAGTAGTAAAGTAAAGTTGTATCATGTCACAAAAAATAAAGGTTTCTGCCATTTCTACTACCACTACACACAAGGCCAGGGCTATGAGACACACAGGCATGCCCTGTACCTGCCCAGGGACCACCTTTGAGAAAAAAACAGGGCACCTCCATGCTGTTATGCTGGACCCCTGCACATGGTTGTACAAATCCTGGCAACAAAATGACATCCTGCCATAATCGGGAAAACCTAACCCTGGGGCTATTACCATATCATTTCTCAAATACACAAAACATTGCACATTACACATTTCATTTAACCATTTCAGGGTGTCAACATACATTTCAGCTCTCAATATGCTGTCATAACATGAACAATCTAGAATCCACTGGCGGCAGCAACCAATCATACCAAGGAAGGGTAGCTTGCCTTCTTGGTAAGTGGGCAGGGCAGACCTACGACAGCAGCTATTCTCTTATAGCTTATTTCTCTTTGTCCCTGGGAAAGCACAAAACCCAGGTATTCAACATTTTCCTTACACCTTTACAACTTTTCTTTAGACACTTTATAATCAGTTACAAAAAGACAATTCAAATGATCCCTCTTGTCCCACAGGGTGGCCTCCCGATCAAAACTGCAGAGGAGAAAACTGTCTGCAGTAGGACAGAACCATGGCTGGATGTCCAGACTTTAAGAGGAGGACCATTGCACCATTACACAAAAAAAAACTATTTACCAATACACATAAGCCTAGGGCAAATGTGACCTAAAAGCAAAGATGGGCTGTGTCTCCTCGTCCACTGGGATGCTGAAAAAACTATTTCTTAAATCAATGTTGCTATACCAGCCCATGTCACGAGGTGAGAAGAGATGGCAGACAGGCACTAAAGGGGCAGTTGCCATTTCTAAACAATTTATGTCCCTGAGATCGTAGACAAATCTCATGGTTTCAATGTGGCTTTTTTTAAAAAATATTCTGGTAATAAAATCCCACATCCAGGGGCTCATCTGGTTTAAGTCTGCATACAACCTTTCTTGTTAAGTTTTATTGTGAAACTATGTATGATTCCCTGTTTAGCCTGAAGGGGGTCAGAAATCAGTAAGAGCGGTGTATTTATCTCCATTGCTTGTGCTGCTGAAATCTGCTACTCTCAGCGCGTATTATCTCTGTCTCTCCACACACACACATTCCGTTCTTGCCAGCTTGAGTGCTTTTAACCCATACACACAGCATGGGATGTCTCTAAAATAATTTCATATTAGCCCAATCTTATGTGGACCCTAACAAAGCATCTATAATTCCCCCACATTGTATCCTGACCTTTTTCAGCAGTTAGGCTTCTATATTAACTTTCTCCAACTAATTTTACTCCTAGTGTTTGCAGCGGGACCCCAATAGAAAACCCAGCTGTCATCTTTAACTAGTTCATTTTTCTCTTTGTGTTCCTCTTTATCTAGCAGAGAAACATTAGCAGACCGCTTCTGTCTATCGCTGCTCATTTGTTTCCTGACTGTTTTTCTTAGGTGGCACGTAAGGTGAGGGGCATTTACTTTTAGCCCTTAGACTCTTGTTTACATTTTATTTTACATTTGTTCCTAGTTTGTGTTCCAGGGCATGAAACCCAGGGGACTCTTTGTCTCCTGAATTGGATGTCCTCTATAACTAGTTTATAACTATAACTCTTAGTCATCCCTTTTAAACCAATAGGGAGCATGTTTTAACCTATTTCCACCTCCCTTCTTTATATAATCTTTATCTAAGTTTGGGTCTCCTTGATAATATGGGAACCTTTCCAGTCCACCCCGCCAAATTATCAACAAAAGGCAGTGTGTAGTATGCTCCTTCAGTTAACCTCTCTACATAGTGGATACAATCCTCTCCCACATGGGGCACTTTAGATTCAGACTGACCCATTATCAACGTACTACAATGACTGCAGAATGTCTTATTACTTTAAGCAATTGTCTGGACCTTGCTCACCTTCAAGGTTGTCCAACAATACAACAATCTTAACACTCTTTTTCAGAGAGAAAAAGGTTTCAGTGGTCAGGTAAACTCACAGTAAACAGACAAATCTGTTCCCAAATCACAAATAATCACAATTTATATAGCGCGCTTCAAATAACCTAGCGGCGGTTCCCTACGAACCCCGCAACGCCTCGCTAAGACCACGAGAGGCACATGGGCAAGTGCTTTAACCTTCCCTCGGGGTTAAGCATATAAATTACCTACCCCCTTCAAGGAGACTTGCCCGCATTCTCCACCACTGAAAAAATCTGCCCCTATTTCCCGGCAGATACCTAAGAGTGACTCCCGCTGAGTCCTCTACCTGGGATTACCTTATTTGTCTGTAGACCAGAGTTACCTTCACACTTCAGATGTCCGGAGCCCACACCAAGCGCAAGAAAGACACATAACAGCTATTCTCGGTGTGAACTGTTTATTACATCATGATTTTCAGTATATAAAGCATGATAAGTCTCCTAATAAGGTTCTAAAGTGGACATTTGCTTTTTAATTGGAGTAGTTGTATCAACACCTTGCTGTCCGGGGTGTGTGCTGGGGGTGGCTGTGCATCACCCCATTGTGTGTCATGGGATTTTCCAGACATTAACCTACCCATGGACATTTTCACAGAAAACAGATTGTTATGTTCTGCTGTCGGCACATTCCATTCCCAGAGATAACGGTTACTCCGTTATTCTCACCCTTTAAGCAATCCCCTTAAGTATAAGCCAAGCATAAGCCATGCAGTAGCCATTTTGTTACTTTGTACCTACACCCTCTCCGAAAAGGGATGCCCCTTCTTTCAGAATGAAAAGAGGGAGAGGAATAATGAGTAAAAAGAAAAGGCAATCAAGGAGAGAAAAAGAGAGACAAGGATAAGAAAAACAAAAAAGAAAGGAAAAAACAACAACTGACATGATCTGTCAGAAAATGGCATAAGAGAAATAATCTAGAAAGAGGTACATATGGGGAAACCATGATGCAACACAAGATCATGGTATGAAAAGATAAAAAACGGGGATAGGGGATAGGGTATGAATACATAAGCAAACAGCCACAACATGTGAACATATATGACCAACATATACAAAACATAATTTTAAGGTGCTTCATACAATAATCAAATCTTATTACCAATATAAAAAGGGAATAATGGTTAACAACCATAGCAAAACAAGGACAGGGATAACACAGTAATGAGACTGTGTTATAAAGTTATCAACCACTCAATATGCATTATAATTAGACACCGTGTCCCTAATTTTCAGCTGGATCCCATGGACTCAAGACAATTTGCCATACACTTATTCCACATCCTTGGAGTTCACCTCAGGGTAGGCTTGACCTATCAAGCCTCACACCCCTGGTGTGAACAAAGGCCCAAGTCAGTGTAGAGTAAGGAAAGGGAATTTGTCCACAAATCACTGGTTGGTTAAACACACAACTCGTGATTTACAGGGTGACATTCAAGTCTATTCTGGTCTGATATATTCTGTGGATGAAACTACAAGGAGTGGGGCACACATAGGGGGCAGGGGTGCCTCAGGACAATCACTTATATGGCCATTCTGATTGGCCCATTGTTGATTAATCAGGTTTAAATTATTGGATCACTTGAAAAATATATATTTGCACTAGTATCATCATACACTGCCACTCCTTTTTCAGCATGCGTTTTATCACACTGTCCCTCTTAGATTGTTAGGGACTACATTATATTTTATATTTTATTCATTTCCTTTTGCTGGCACAAAAGACTGTTACAAATTTTTGGGGTCCTCCGTCCATTAACTATTACATTGATTGATGTTTTGGATTTGTATATTTATATATATATATATATATATATATATATATATATATATATATATATATATTATTTAGGGGAAGGTCCAGCATTGTTTTTATATGTCTATTGTGTTGTGTTTAGTGGTTTTGTGTATGCTTTGGTGTTATTTTTTCAAATAAAATATTCAGATTAATCTTTTAAACAACATTTTTTTGTGGTGCTCTTTTTTGTGAGGTAGGTGTGGCATTTGATCCCTCTTTAGCTGTTTCATTCTGTTCTGCAAACAAGTGGCTGTAATCGCTGCCTCACCCCAGTATTTTTGTGGTAGTCCAGATTCTGTCAACATACATTTGATCATTTCAGTCAGAGTTCTTGCCTTCAGCTAGCCCATTTTGCTCTGCTGTGTATGGCATTTTGATACTCTTTTACATTGTGTACTGTGAATTCACCTCCATTATCACTCCGAAGTATGAGAGGTTTCTTCTGAAACTTGTGACTTGTCTTTACTACATAGTCCTGTAATTTGACAAGAACTTGACCCTTGTGTTGCATTAGGTAAGTGAATGTGTATCTTGAATAGTCATCTATGAAAGTCACTATGTACCTGTTGCCTCCAAGTGTAGGTGGGTTTAGGGGACCACATATATCATTGTGGACTAGATAAAGTGGTCCTGAAGCTGTACTCTGACTTTACAAAGTGTTGCTCTTGTAGCTTTGGGTTTGATGAGGCATTCACACTTAGCAGTAAGTGGACAAGGGGATACTATTAGATCCTTTGTCAGATTCCTCTTTTGTAGTTTTTGTTTGCGTTCTGCGTGACCTAAATGCCTATGACTCACGTGTATACAGTCATTGTGTTTATGCTTACATAGTCTCACCTTTTCCTTCACTGTGTTGAGGTGATACAGATGATTATCCAGCATGGCACTTGCTAATGTCTGCTTGCCTTCCAGGATAGAACACTTGTTATCTTGGAATTTTGCAGTCCTTTAGCTGTCAAAGTGAAATATATTGTGTGGGTATGCACAACCATAGATAAATAACTACAATTATGAAGGTGCTGGCGGTGTTGGAGAAACAATAATCCAATCAAGAAACAACAAAGATTGGGGGCCCTAGATAAACCCCCAGTTTTCCCTGTCACCGCCGCACACTATGCTATAAGAACAAAAGTATGTATATAAAAATATGTACCGTATTTTTCGCCCTATAAGACGCACTTATTTTTCCCCAAAAGTGGGGGAAAAATGTCTGTGCGTCTTATCGGGTGAATGTAAAAAAAAAATAAAAAAAAAAAAAAACTCACCCGTTCCCGGCGCTCCCGCGTTGCCCGTCACACTGAGAAAGGCCAGAGGAGCGGCAGGCTGTGTCCCGGCCCCGCCGCTGAGATCGCTGTCTTTTCAGGCAGCAATAGCAGCGGCGGGGCCAGGACACAGGCAGCCCGCTCCTCCATCTGCTGCCTCTTCCTCTCAGGTCACACGCGAGCACCCAGGTCAGCGCAGAAGGTGGGCGTGGCCTGCACTGACTCAGTGCAGGCCACGCCCACCCACTGCTCTGACCTGGGTGTTCGCGTGTGGCAAGGAAGAGGCAGCAGATGGAGGAGCGGGCGGGCTGTGTCCCAGCCCCGCCGCTGCTATTGCTGCCTGAAAAGACAGCGATCGCAGCGGCGGGGCCGGGACACAGCCCACCGCTGCTTCTTACGGCCGGCTCCGTAAATCGGGTGGGCGTGGCCTGCGCAGACGCTGATGCGGCGCAGGCCACGCCCACCCAATTCACGGAGCCAGCCGCTTGTCAGGTGGGTTATACTTTTTGTTATTATTATACTGGGGACGGGGGATGCCGACTACCAATGGGGGGAGGGAGGATGCCGACTACCAATGGGGGGAGGGGGGGTGCCATACTGACAATGGGGGGAGAGGGGGATGCCACACTGACAATGGGGGGAGAGGGGGATGCCATACTGACAATGGGGGGAGGGAGGATGCCACACTGACAATGGGGGGAGAGGGGGATGCCACACTGACAATGGGGGGAGGGGGGATGCCATACTGACAATGGGGGGAGAGGGGGATGCCACACTGACAATGGGGGAAGGGGGGAAGCCATACTGACAATGGGGGGAGAGGGGGATGCCATACTGACAATGGGGGGAGAGGGGGATGCCATACTGACAATGGGGGGAGAGGGGGATGCCACACTGACAATGGGGGGAGAGGGGGATGCCACACTGACAATGGGGGGAGAGGGGGATGCCATACTCACAATGGGGGGAGAGGGGGATGCCATACTCACAATGGGGGGAGAGGGGGATGCCACACTGACAATGGGGGGAGAGGGGGATGCCACACTGACAATGGGGGGAGAGGGGGATGCCACACTGACAATGGGGGGAGAGGGGGATGCCACACTGACAATGGGGGGAGAGGGGGATGCCACACTGACAATGGGGGAAGGGGGGATGCCATACTGACAATGGGGGGAGAGGGGGATGCCATATTGAAAATGGGGGGAGAGGGGGATGCCATACTGACAATGGGGGGAGAGGGGGATGCCATACTGACAATGGGGGGAGAGGGGGATGCCATACTGACAATGGGGGAGAGGGGGATGCCATACTGACAATGGGGGAGAGGGGGATGCCATACTGACAATGGGGGGAGAGGGGGATGCCATACTGACAATGGGGGGAGAGGGGGATGCCATACTGACAATGGGGGGAGAGGGGGATGCCATACTGACAATGGGGGGAGAGGGGGATGCCACACTGACAATGGGGGGAGAGGGGGATGCCACACTGACAATGGGGGGAGAGGGGGGTGCCACACTGACAATGGGGGGAGAGGGGATGCCATACTGCCAATGGGGGGAGAGGGGATACCATACTGCCAATGGGGGGAGAGGGGATGCCATACTGACAATGGGGGGAGAGGGGGATGCCACACTGCCAATGGGGGGAGAGGGGATGCCACACTGCCAATGGGGGGAGAGGGGGATGCCACACTGACAATGGGGGGAGAGGGGATGCCACACTGCCAATGGGGGGAGAGGGGGATGCCACACTGCCAATGGGAATAGGGGGAGAGGGATGCCACACTGCCAATGGGAATGGGGGGGCACTGCCTATATGGGGAATAGGAGGGGGCAATGCCACACAGCTTATGATAATGGGGTGCACACTGCCTATATGGGAATTGGAGGGGGATACCACACTGGGTATATGGAGAATGGGATGGGGGGAGAATGCCACACTGCCTATATGGGGAATGGAATGGGGGCATCCCACACGGCCTATGGGAATGGGAGGGGGGATGCCACACTGTCTGCAATTGTGCGTTTTTGGTTTAAAATATTTTTTTTCAAATTTTCCTACCCCAAATCCTAGGTGCGTCTTATAGGGTGAAAAATATGGTAATTTTATTGAATAAAGGCTTTAAAAAAGATTACAGACATGAAAAGACATATTAAAAAACATATAACACAACAAACACTGGGGGGGGGACCCTTTTAGAGGCTTATGTTGCTACCAATTAAGGAATAATAAATAACAACAAGATTTAAAAAAAAAATAATTAATTAAGTAAGATATGGACAGCAGATTGGGCCTGAATAATGAAAGCCAAAGTGCAAAGTGCTAAAGTACAAGGTGCTGAATGTGCAAATACTAAGAACCTTACATAAATATGCAAATGAATACCGTGAGAAGCAACAATATAAATCTATATGAAAAATCTGTGTAAACTTAAACATACAACCATACACAACACAAAACTAATGAAAAATCAATACAAAAAATGAAAAGCCTCAAGGACTTACAAACATGTGAAACATATACCAATAAATATATGAAAAATGAGTGTAGATATCAATGTAAAGTGCAAAGTGCCTAGTGCCAATATATAAAGGAGCCAGACCTCACTGCCCTCACAGTATAAAGAACAATACAGTTAAATATAAATGAAGAATCACATCACCGGTCAAACATGCCTCCGGGGTCCCCGCACAGCAGCCCAGCACCCACGCGTTGCGTGGCTGATCGCCACTTCGCCAGGGTGAATGAGCTGGTGTGAGTATCCCCTCCCTTTTAAACTCACCTGGATAATTGCTGTCCCATTGTCCGGTCACCACGTCGCACAGTAAACGCGCGCCCCGTCCCACCGGAAATGTCCGTCGCAGGGGCATCGCGTCGGGGGCACGTCATGTCCGCCCAATGGAACGCAGTTCAGAGATGTGCGTCCCCACGCGCGCATCACGGCGCGCGCACGCCCGGGATGACTCCCCTGCAGTAGGAGGTCCCGGGCGGTCGCGCATCCGGGTGCGCGCGCCGCCGACACACAGCTCAGTCCGCCCAGCCACACCAATCTATTGGTTAGCGGAACGCGGAAGGTGAGTATGTCAAAAGAGGGGAAGAAATTATACATATATATTTACAAGGAATGTTACAATCAAAAAACCTGATGAAAATTCTGGACAAATACACATAATACAAAAGCCCTTTAATCCTGATAATTCTATATATATATATTGGTGCTATACCGCACCTCCAAACGGAAAAAATATAGAACATGCCAATGAATGTATAAAGGTAAAAGAATAAATAAACATATACATATGTAGATGAGCAATTGGCCCATAATCTATGGGATAATATATCCCACTCCAACGACGGGACTTAACAATGTCATGTAGTTGAGGTATTCAGGTATTAAAAGTATAACACCTGAGTCCATGACCTGCATATTTTAAAAACATTGATATCTACACTCATTTTTCATATATTTATTGGTATATGTTTCACATGTTTGTAAGTCCTTGAGGCTTTTCATTTTTTGTATTGATTTTTCATTAGTTTTGTGTTGTGTATGGTTGTATGTTTAAGTTTACACAGATTTTTCATATAGATTTATATTGTTGCTTCTCACGGTATTCATTTGCATATTTATGTAAGGTTCTTAGTATTTGCACATTCAGCACCTTGTACTTTAGCACTTTGCACTTTGGCTTTCATTATTCAGGCCCAATCTGCCGTCCATATCTTACTTAATTAATTATTTTTATTAATCTTGTTGTTATTTATTATTCCTTAATTGGTAGCAACATAAGCCTCTAAAAGGGTCCCCCCCCAGTGTTTGTTGTGTTATATGTTTTTTAATATGTCTTTTCATGTCTGTAATCTTTTTTAAAGCCTTTATTCAATAAAATTACATATTTTTATATACATACTATTGTTCTTATAGCATAGTGTGCGGCGGTGACAGGGAAAACTGGGGGTTTATCTAGGGCCCCCAATCTTTGTTGTTTCTTTAGCTGTCAAAGAACTGTAAAATTAGAGTCCTCACATATTAGAGTCTTCCTTCTAAATCCATCTGCAAGGTAGTCTCTTTGTTTTTCAGATCAAGTTTCTATCACTTGTCATGTGACTGGTTGCTACTGAGTCAATGAACCAGCCTTGACATTTATGGTGTCATATTAAATGTGGCATTCCAGTTCCCTTCACATAGATCAGAAATTGTGGGTTTGACCTTCTGTTTAGTATTATGGGAACACTGTTTCATTTGCTCTGCTTTTCATATAGTACTGTGAGGGATTCTCAGAAGAGATCCCACACAAAATGGAGGATTCAACACCGTGCAAATTTATATTTACATGCGGCTTAAATTTAAATGCAGATGCTATTCATCATTGCTGACGAATCCATCCAGTGTGTATGAAAACCCCTTTTTTTGCAATTAAACGCATTTCTGCAAAGGCAAAATCTGCAGGCACCGCATGCGAAAAGGCTTGAGAAATGTGCGAGGGCTTCTGAACTGTGCGAGCATATCCAAGCAGTGATGCCTATGGATGGTATAGGGCCAATTCAACAGCATGCAAATATATTTTCTTATGAAAATGGCAAATCTGTGCCTATACATGCAGGGATGCCTATGGATACATATCTGCTTACGTGAGAAAGCATGTATCTATCAGAACATATACATGCAGTGATGCCTATAGAGGCTTACATATACTAATAGATCTGCTTAGAAAACAAGTAGATCTGCTAGAAGTATCTTTTTTGCGAAAATTTGTGTAAATAGAACATGCTTTATCTTCTAAGCAGATCTATAGGCATCTATGCAAAAATTTGATTTTATTGAAGATTTGATTTTATTGCAACTGTTTATGTCAGTTCAGACTTTTTTATATATTGAATCAATCTTTGTTATCTGTTTATGTGTAATGTTTATTATTTTTTGTTTCACAAAATATACATTGTTTTTAGATATGTTTATGTTTCTCTAATGTATATAAGATGTTATTTCTGTTTTGGCTTTTCTATTGGTCTTTAAAAATGTTACTGTGTAACATTTATCAATACTAACTCCTCTGTGTTCCTCCTGTATTCACCCAGACACCCCCCCCCCCAAATTTCCCAACATTACCCCTGGAATATGTCCGGCTAACCTATGCCCTCCTCCTCCACACACTTTCCTGGCAAGAGTGTTGATTTAGCACCAGGTGAAAAAGTGTACTACATTTTAGGAGATAAAAAATGTCATTCACTTTCTTCTGGTGCTGAATGAATACTATTATATACAGAACAATATAAATAAAATATAGTAATTATTAAAACTATACACGCACACACACACACACCAAAAAAAAATGTGGCTGCAGATGTGTGATGCATGTAAGCATGTGTTTGGGTAAATATTGCCCTTGCTTGCAATGTATGCTTAGCCTAAGTACATTAGGAGTTTTCATTTTGTATTTCAATATTTTTTATTTAATTTTGCAAGAAAACAAACAATGAAGTACATTGAAATGTATACAATTAATAACAGTTATCTACTAGCAACCATTACACTTATAGGCATCCAAAAAAGAAAAAGATAGCATCCCTACTTTCTCTCCCATATCATAAAGCCTTATATATCAAAGAAGAAAACATGTTAAAAAGAAGGTAGATTACATGAAAGAAGGAAAGAAAGAAGGAAAGAAAAAGTTAGAAAGTTAGAATTTGCATCATGTCCCAGGACCTGTCCTACCCCCCTTTAATCCTGCAGAATCCCATATTTCCTGGAATTGAATCTCCCTATCTAATAGTATGCTACTCATTTTTTTCATTTACAATTATTCAGCTAATCGTTTCAAAAAGGTGTTGTATCTTCAACTTATGTGATTTCCATGCCTTGGCTATGGTCAATTTGGCTGCCATACAGACAAAACAGATACATTTCATGACAGATTTGGGGTGATTTGGGGACCCAAATTCTTGTAACCGTATTCATGATACCGAATGCTTGATTCCAAAATCGTGCCACCTTCGGACATGACCACCAAATATGGTAAGTGTCCCCCACCTGACAAGACATGTCAGTGGTACATTAGGATTTGTAGAAGCTAACTTGCTTGGGACCATATACCACAGAAGAGGCACATTCATATTTGCTTCTATTAAGGATGTATTCAAGGAACCTTTAGTACTTAACTCCCAATTTATACCACTCCTTCAGATCTATGTCCTGCTGTAAATCATTTTCCCATTTAAGCACATAATCCAATTTCCCTTCTGTTTTAATTGAGTGATTATACAAGATGGCCCCTCTTCCACCTGGGGAATCTAGGCAAAGTTTTTTAAAATTAGTGGGGTTGGTGAATTTGCTCCTCGATGCCTTCAGAGAATTAATGAAATGCACTATTTGCCTATATGTAAATTCCTCTCTACTTGGGATCTGAAAATGTTATCTAAACTACACTATGTCTTTAATACCCATGGGAAAGGAAATCTGCAATTCTATATAGTCCCCTTTGGGTCCACCATTTAAGAACATCTTGTCTTCTCCCAGGCTCAGGATCAAGGTTCCCATCCAAAGGGGCTACTTTTTTATGTGCAGATGACCATTTATATTCCTTATTGGAAACATCCTATAGAACCAAGGATAATGCAGACTATTATATGGCAGGTCTTTTTGAGTTAACTGTTCACATAAGGACATCAAGGGGTGCAAGCTTGTTGCTCTATAGTAATCCAACTTGTTTTTTCTTTGCTAGCATATCTTTGTGTTGGGCTAATTGTGCAGCTGTGTAATATCAATACAAATACAATACACCTACCCCACCCATCTTTCTACTTGTGTTCATCGTCTTTTGGTTTATCTGTCGACTTTATTTGCCCAGATGAATTTCAATAATTTAACCTGAAATTTCTTATGTTCTGCCCTCACTAGCAGTACTGGAAGCATTCTGAAAAGATATAGGATCATTGGTAGGAGGGTCATTTTGATGGCCCTTATTCTACCCACCCACAACAGCATCAAACCAGACAACGTTTCCTGATCCTCAGATAGTTTGCGCATCATGGGGCCATAGTTAGCTTTATACAAAGAAAAGTATTGAGAGGTGAGTTATATTCCCAAGTAAGACAAGATATCAGATTTCTAGCTAATATCAAATGATTGCTTCAAACTATTTACCTGTGATTCTAAAAGTGTCAGATTTAATGCCTCCGATTAAGAACTATTTTAGACCTGAAACATCTTCAAAAATCCTAAGTCTATCCTTTTCTCTTTGTCCTACATCATATATTTCCTACTCAAAAGTGATTGAATTCATCACCCCCCCCCCCCCAACAGAAGAGCCTAAAAAGAAAAAAGCAATAAACAATAGCAACTCTTTCAGGCACCTACTATGCCTGTGCACCCTATCTAAAAGCAGCTGATTTTTCTCAGCATGTGGAAGTAGTAATCTTATAAACTCCAGAGGTTGGTGACTGATTCTGGTAAACCTGTCACTCTAGAATTATACCGGTTCTTTTGATACTCTATTTTAGCACCATTTTTTGTAACCTTTAGAATTACAAAAAAAGGAGTCCCCCCCCCCCGACATTTTTTCATTTTTTTAATTTCATTCTTTATAGTATGGACTATGGATAGTTGCATTTTATTTGTAAATGTTATAAAGTGCTCTTTTCAACTTGGGGGGTCTTCTGGGCAGGAACGGGGGGCTACTGATACATATGTGGTACCGTTGTAATCAGGATAAATTGGGCTTTCACATGCCATATAGTTTTCTTTAATAAAATAAATGAGACAATAAAAAAAATGTTTTTAGTTTTTTTACTTAAAATATTTTTAAAACCAGTAGAAAAACTAGACAAAAACAAGACATTTCATGTTAAAGCCTACATTCTGCTGCAATATATATATATATAATTTTCCTGGAAATTTCTGCAAAAATCACGGTTAAACATAGCACACAATGGTGAAAATGACCTGTCAACAGGCTGGCAATTAAAAGGGTTAAAAGTAACTATGCCTGTTGGGTATTGTTCTGCTCAGGGATCTTGTGCTTTCAGATTTAGCTTGTTTTTTTTCTTGTTTGCATATTGATATTTTAGAAAAAGTTGTTTTTTCATCTTTTTTTATACATTTTTTTAGGGAAACCTAAAAATTCTTCGAGGGATTACATCCAGAAAGATGAGCCAACTACAATAAGCTGGGTATGCTTAGAAAGCTTAACATGTTTACTTTCAGGGAATATATGGTTTGTGGGGGAATTCCAAATGTAAGGGCTGTTTTGGTAGAAAAATGCAAGGTGCGCACTGTCTGCAGAGATGAAATTTCAAGTATAATTATCCTTATGCACATGCTTTACTTATGACTAGAAAGCTTGAGATGTGTACTTCCAGAGAATATATAGTTTGTGGGGGTATTTCAAATGTAAAGTGTTGTTTTTCTTGCAAAACTGCAAGGTGCGCATAGCCTATAGCACAGTTGCACTTTATCTGAAAATCCCCTAAAGCGCTGTTTCAGTCTGGGGGAGTCTCCTGGGAAGGTTAGGGTGTCTACCAATACATATATGGTACCACTGTAGCCAGGAGAAATGAGGATTTCACACGCAATAAGATTTAATTTACAAACATTTTTTATTACAAAAAACACTACAAATTGTAAAAAATGTTTTTTTTTTTAAATATTGTTTTGCACATATTTCACCCAAAAATATTGAGAACACACATATAAAATGACAAACAAGACATTACATGTTAAAGCCCAGACTCTGCTAAAAAAAAGAACGCTTCACTGTCAGATCAGTGTCAGATGTCTTGTCTCCAGCACATTGATCAGTGCAATGTATGTATTGGGTAAGCTGCACAACAACATGGCTGTGGTGTGACTGTTATATCCTCATTGAGTTGTGCGATCACATGCCCTGCTCTCTGCTAAGCCTCATTTTGTAAATTTCCTCAGCAGAAACAACTTGCTGTTCAAACCAAATCTTTCATGTTGTCTATTCAGTATATCCCACATGTGTTTCACTGTATTGAGTCTGTGAATAAAAGGTTCCTATGATTCAGCTCAATCTCTTGAGAATAAAAAAGGCCCCCCAATATCTACGTTTGCATTAACACACAAAATGTATTTGTATGGACCCAATTAAATTACTCACCTCCCAATGATTCCTACGTCTAAGTTAAAGCGGACCAATAGTCAAAAATGACTTAAACCAGACCAACACAACAATGCTCATATGCATCCCTCCGCAGAGCAATTTAGATTTCTGCATGTAAAAATTAATTTACCTTTTTCTAACCCCTACTGTGGTACATTTTAAAAACAAAATGGTGGCTCATTTATCTGCAGGCCACCTGCAAATTTGTCATTTATGTTAGTTGAATTCAGGCAGCAGCATAGATAGCTGAGATCCCGGGAGAGGAAGCTCCAAAATGGCTGCTATCTTTCTTTTCCAACTGTTGGCTTTTGATCTGGTTTAAGTTCTACCCTGATAAATCACATCAGTCATAAATCTGTAAATAAGAGGACATCCATCCTCAAATTGAGACCCTATCTTATCACCAGGAAAAAAATATTTTTAAAATCACGCCCTCGTTTTCCTAATTTTTTCAATAATCTGTAGTTTCAAAATATCTGTGACACCCCAATGATGTTCTCTAAAATGTTTGGCCATGTGGTAAAAATTAGTCTCATAGATTTTACTTATATCACCAATGTGTTTCATAATCCTCCTTTTACATTGGTTGATTGTTCACCCTATGTATTGTTTTTAACATATCATACATGAGACCAGTGGTGTAAACAAATCTGACGGGGCTCTGGTGTGAAAGTTAAATGGGGCCGTTTTAAAGCTCATACAGTAAACATTTTTCTGCCTTTTAACTCAATTGTATGCAGCTAGACAACTAAAGACTGAAACAGCAGAGACACATAATGCTTCCTTTATCTAAATAATGCCAAGTGAGCACAAATATGATGAAGCAACAATGATGGGGCCCCTCTGACCTCCTGGGCCCTGGTGCGGTCGCACCCCCTCAATTCTCGCCCCTGCATAAAATCAAATAGATGAGACCTTTGTTCTCACAACTGTGAAAACCTTTCATTTTATATTACTGTTGTGTTGCAAAAGAGACAAACTTATCACCCTGCATAATATACCTACATATAGAACATCTTGGCTTTGCCACACCTAAACCATCCCTTCAGGGATAGCCAGGTTTCAGATGTTAATTTCAACTCTGGGAACAAGCTGGGAGAGAGGAGGCTACATAGTTTTGGGGGGGGGGGGGGGGGGTGTCTGGCTACGGTTTTTATGCCCTCTTTAATAATAGGTTGAAGTTTCAAATCAGTATCAAGGTTTAATACCATGGTCAGTAAACCATTTACCAGTGGTTTTGGCACTTTGAGCAGGTGCCAGGTCGTACTGAAAAATGCAAACTTCATCTCCATAAAGCTTTTCAGCCGATGGAAGCATGAAGTTCTCCAAAATCTCCTGATAGCTAGCTGCATTGACCCTGCCCTTTATAAAACACAGTCGACCAACACCAGCAGCTGACATGGCACCCCAGACCATCACTGACTGTGGGTACTTGACACTGGACTTCAGGCATTTTGGCATTTCCTTCTCCCCAGTCTTCCTCCAGACTCTGGCACCTTGATTTCCGAATGACATGCAAAATTTGCTTTCATCAGAAAAAAGTACTTGGGACCACTGAGCAACAGTCCAGTGCTGCTTCTCTGTAGCCCAGGTCAGGCGCTTCTGCCGCTGTTTCTGGTTCAAAAGTGGCTTGACCTGGGGAATGCGGCACCTGTAGCTCATTTCCTGCACACGCCTGTGCACGGTGGCTCTGGATGTTTCTACTCCAGACTCAGTCCACTGCTTCCGCAGGTCCCCCAAGGTCTGGAATCGGTCCTTCTCCACAATCTTCCTTGGGGTCCGGTCACCTCTTCTCGTTGTGCAGCGTTTTCTGCCACATTTTTTCCTTCCCACAGACTTCCCATTGAGGTGCCTTGATACAGCACTCTGGGAACAGCCTATTTGTTCAGAAATTTCTTTCTGGGTCTTACCCTCTTGCTTGAGGGTGTCAATGATGGCTTTCTGGACAGCAGTCAGGTCGGCAGTTTTACCCATGATGGCGGTTT
Source organism: Gastrophryne carolinensis (assembly GCA_027917425.1). Classification (NCBI taxonomy): domain Eukaryota; kingdom Metazoa; phylum Chordata; class Amphibia; order Anura; family Microhylidae; genus Gastrophryne; species Gastrophryne carolinensis. The sequence goes on along the minus strand of CM051236.1, from coordinate 310,143,900 downwards.
TGAGCAATGAACCAGGCTGGGCTTTTTTAAAAGCCTCAGGAATCTTTTGCAGGTGTTTAGAGTTAATTAGTTGATTCAGATGATTAGGTTAATAGCTCGTTTAATTTTTGCTAATTCATGATTGAGCCTGCTTTTATGGTGTGAGCTCCTGTGGAATTTGAATGCAGCTTTGATGAAAGTCTTGGATTTTTTACTGAGGAATGGCCCCACTGTGTGAAACCCCCCAGATTGCCAGTGCCAATTAACCTCTTCCTGGTTCTACGGGGCATGGACGGCCGCTCGTCCAATAAGCGTGCTCGGAGCCGCTGATGTCACGTCGTCTAAGCCTTCACCTAAGGCCAGGGAGAATGTCGCCAAGATTTTTAGGATTTGGGAAAGCTGCCATGACACCCATTTTCTTTCTACAAGATGTAAAATCAAGCATTTGGAATCATAATAAGTATGTTATAATACCCCGTTGCTACTGGTTACCATCTTTTTAGATGTCACACTGAATTAACATTACATTATTTTTAAAAAGGGCAGTGCAATACAAAAGGGGGTAAACTATTTACAATGATAATTTCTAGCTGAAGAAAACGTTTATTCTTAGTATACACTACGTCCTGCTCCAGATATAATACTTACACTTGGGTTATCCTCCGCAAGATGGTGCTGTACTAAAGAAGCATGCAAAAACAGGCTCCTCCCGGCCCTTCATATACCCAGGGACCTCCCACAAATCCCCAGATTTCTCTGCAGTGCTGACTGCGAAGACATGATGTATCACTCTCTCGCAGGTGAGCGGGGCTATCAAAGTCTGCGGCCCTGTTGGACTATTCCCACCCGTCCTCCCTGTGATGGGCCTCCCAGCTCGGGCTGCGTCGGTCGGGTGAAGGTAGGCAGCACCTTGTGTGCTTATGGAGCCATGCTCCACCGCAGTCCCCCACCAAAGGGTAGGCGGTTTAGGCTGATGGTGAGCCTCTAGTGGATGCCCCTCCCGCGCTATTGCCCCATGCCCCGTGTAGCGGTGGGCCCTGTACAAAGGGTCGCCATCCTCCCTCGTTCCCCCCATAGTCCGGGGGGAAAGAAAGGCGGGGTGTGTGTGTCTCAGTGTATGTTTATGGCCTTAGTACTGTCTTTGACTGGTATTCCTGGTGTCAATGCTGCGCTGTTAACATTTTTTATTATGCATCTGTCGCCGCCACGTGGCGGCGTCGCCTCAGACGCTGCTACGTCTTCAGTCTTCATTGGCGAATCTTTTCTAAGTGTGCATACACTTCGCTCTTCTAACAACTTTAAAACAATTTCAGAGCTTCGCGCTCTTCGGGGGGGGGGGGGGACCTGGTTTGGCGCACTCCGCGTCACAGCCGCTCTGGCCCGCCCTTCGAGGTTCTTGGCGCCCTTTTGTTGCTGGTCACGCGCACATGTGTTGCGGCCCTCCTCCTCCCTAGGTCGGTGAGTGCCCTCGCGGGCGAGTTTCTCTTCCTTTTTGTTCGCTGCGCATGGCTCTGACATCCCTATTCCCATTATGTCTTCCAGACGATCGAATCCAGTGGCTTCTCCCGGCCCGGCTTAATTACCAGTGGACCTCGGATAATTACTCCCACTTCCCTGCGGGTCTTTGGGGCATCCAGGGTAGCTTATAGCGTCAATCCCTACTGGCCTATTGTGCCCATTAATCACCATATGGAGGCATCCCAGGATATTGTGAACGGGGTTCCTTCGGGACAAGCCCGTCTGTGTGTAGTTTGTGGGGTCTCACCTATCAACGGCGACAATGCTCGGGTCTGCGTCCCTTGTGCACAGCAGGCGCTAATGGTACTTCCCACCCCTCCTGTGGCTGGGCCTGCACCTCACCTCACTTCACCTACTCCCCCAAGCCTGAGTCTAACCCCCAATACAAGCGGGGATTCTCATCCTGATGTGGCTACTAGACTGGCCAGTGTTGAGAAATTGCTTGCTAGTTCTCTAGCGCGCAAGGCCACTGCTAAAAAGCGGCACATAATCCCTGATTCTGCTCCTTTCCCTACGGAGTCTGATGAGTTTTCACATTTTTATGGCCATACCCCTTCGGACGAAGGGGAGCTATTTTCTGACTCAGAATCTTCTGATGAGAAGGCAAGGGGTCATGACGATTCCGGTTCTGACCACTGGACCCCGGATGATACTGACAAACTACTGCTTCAGATTTTTGAAGTTTTGTCCATCTCTCCCCCTGTTGAGGCCCCTAGGCAAAGGGGTGAGCTATTTCATACTGCTAAGGCTCGATTGGAATTTCCTGAGTAAACCCATTTCAATAACCTCGTGTTGAAAGAATGGGATCATCCCAGTAGACTTCCCGGGATCCCTAAGAGTTTGGACAGGAAGTATCCATTTCCTGCTGATATGGTCAAGTGCTGGTCATCACCCCCCGAGGTCGATGATCCTGTTTTAGGGCTGTCTAACACCTCTATTATGCACTCCCCCGACACTACTACGCTGCGGGATTCTGAGGACCGGCGCATTGACTAATTGGCATGCCATGCCTTTGCATTTGGTGGGGTGGTGCTGCGCCTGGTTTGCGCCTTGGCCATTACTGCTGTGGCACTCAGGGCCATGGTCAGGAATGCACTTGACGAGCCGGACGAGTTGCCTATTGATGCTGCACTGTCTAATTGTGATGTGTTTGTGAACTTTATCCTGTCTGCATCGGATGATGCTATTAGGCTGTGTGCCAGATCTTCCGCCTTGGTGGTGGCTATACGCCGCGCGGTATGGCTGCGCCAGTGGGCGGCTGACAATGCTGCTAAGAAAGCCCTTACTGGGCTTCCATTTAAGGGCCTGCGCTTGTTTGGGGACCGCCTAGACCTCTTTGCTAAAGGAGGTAAGTTACCACAGCGCAGGCGGCAGCCTCGGCCCTTTCGGAACCAGGGCCCCCCCTGGAAGGGGTGTCCTTCGCGGGGGCTCGTGCAGCCTCCTGGCATAGGAGCAGGGGGTGATGCCCCAGCTCCTCCTGGGGGACCAAACCCAAAGCCCCTCCCAAGACCCCTCAGGCATGATAGGGCGCCCTCGCTCGCCAGGGTGGGGGGACGGCTACAGCACTTCGCGCATGTCTGGAGGCACCAAGTCTCGGACCGGTGGATTCAGGAGGTAGTTACCTCTGGCTACAAAATAGAGTTTGCTGTGTGGCCCCCCTCAAGATTCATCAGGTCCCGGATGCCCCAGGACCCGGTATCAGCTCAGGTCCTGATGCAGGCAGTGCAAGACCTTCTGGATACGGTTCAGTCACGAATATTCCTTTCCCAACAGAAGGTGGAAGCCCTGACTGAGCAGGTGCGGTCCCTGCTCTCGTGCCCCCAGCTCTCACTCAGGCAGGGAATGCAGCTGGTGGGTCTGATGGTGGCGAGCTTCGAGGTGGTGCCCTTTGCTCAGTTCCATTCGAGGCCTCTGCAGCTTCACCTCCTCTCGGTATGGGACAAGGATCCTGCGTCTCTGGACAGGGTTTGTGTGCTTCCCCCGTTGGTCATAAGGTCCCTCTCGTGGTGGCTGGACCACAGGAATTTGCTAAAGGGCAGGTTCTTTCTAGCCCCTCCTGGGAGACGGTCACCATGGATGCCAGTCTGTCAGGTTGGGGGGGATTCTGGAAGTCCCTGAGGTTCCAGGGCAGGTGGGGCCCTCAGGAGGCCCATTTGCCCATCAACATTCTGGAACTACGGGCGGTCAGGTTGGTTCTGGCCGATCACCTGCAGGGACTGTCTGTTCAGGTGCGCTCAGACAACAGGACGGCGGTTGCCTACATCAATCATCAGGGAGGGACCCGGAGCAAGGGTGCCCTCCAGGAAGTCTCGCGGATTCTGACATGGGCGGAGGCCAATGTTCAATTCATTTCGGCTGTTTACATCCCGGGGGTGGAGAATCTCCTGGCAGACTCTCTGAGCAGGGGGACTTCCCGTCAGGGGGAGTGGTCCCTCTGCAACAGGGTGTTCCAGTCCCTGTGTCACCATTGGGGTCTACCGGATGTGGATCTGTTTGCATCCCGTCACAATCGCAAGCTCCCGGCCTTTGTCTCCCTGTCTCAGGATCCTCTGGCCATGGCCACGGACGCTCTGTCGTTGTCTTGGAAGAAATTTCGCCTCCTGTAGGCATTTCCCCCGTTCCCCCTGCTGGGCAGGGTTCTGCGCAAGATTGCCCTGGAAAAGGTGCCAGTGATTCTAGTGGCCCCAAGGTGGCCAAGAAGGGTGTGGTTCGCAGACGTGGTACAAATGGCAGTAGATCAGTACGTCCTGCCAGAGGCGCCAGATTTACTCACTCAGGGCTCCTTACGCCATCCCAATTTACAAACTCTGGTTTTGACGGCTTGGCTGCTGAAACCTCCATCTTGATGGAGAAAGGCTTGTCTGCCTCAGTGGTGGATACCATGGTACAGGCTAGGAAGAAAATTTCTTTTGCCATCTATTACAGGGTATGGCGTTCCTACATAGACTGGTGTGAGTCCAGGTCTCTTCCCTGCAGGGAGTTCTTCAACCCTAGGATTCTGGAATTTTTACAACATGGATTAGAGTTGGGTTTAAAGCTCAGTACTCTGAAGGGTCAGGTTTCTGCCCTGTCTGTCTTCTTTCAGAAGTCCTTTGCTCAGCATCACTTGGTTAAGACCTTCTTTCAGGGGGTCACTCATGTGCGTCCCCCACGTAAACCTATGGTCCCTGTTTGGGATTTGAACATGGTTTTGTCTGCCTTGCAGGGGGCTCCATTTGAGCCTATTCAGGATGCTGCTTTGGCTGTACTTACCCTCAAAGTGTTTTTTCTGGTGGCTATCACTTCGGTCAGGCGTGTATCGGAGCTGGTGGCGTTGTCTATTCAGCCCCCATACTACGAGAGACACCAGGACAAGGTGGTGTTCCGCTTTAAGCCAGACTTTCTGCCAAAGGTGGTGTCTGCCTTTCATTTGAATCAGGATATTGTTCTTCCTTCATTGTGTCCTAATCCTAGCAACGCTAAGGAAAGGGTTCTGCATTCCTTGGATGTGGTCAGGTGTCTGAAGTATTACCTGGTAGTCACTGCGGCCTTCAGGAAGACTGATGCCCTTTTTGTGGTCCTCTCTGGTCCTAGGAAGGGTTTGGCTCCGGCCAAATCTACTATTAGCAAATGGATTCGTCAGGCTGTGATTCAGGCCTACTCTGCTAAGGGGAAGAGTCCCCCCTTCCGTCTTACTGCTCATTCTACTCATGCTATTGGGGCCCTTGGGCCTTCCAGCACCAGGCTTCGGTTGAACAAGTTTGCAAGGCCGCTACTTGGTCTTCTGTTCATACCTTTTCGAAGTTTTACAAGGTTGATGTTAGGGCCTCAGCAGATGCTGCTTTTGGCCGCAAGGTTTTGCAAGCGGTAGTAGTTTAAACTGCTGTCTGCTGTCACCTTTTGTTGGGGATCCCACCCTACTTTATGGACACTGCTATTGGATGTCCCCAAGTGTAAGTATTATATCTGGAGCAGGACGTACTGTATACTAAGAATAATACAATTCTGTGAAATACTCACCTGTAGAATTGGTATTATAAGTATACAGTCCGTCCTGCTCCACCCCACCCTGTTGTTGCATTATTCTGGATCCCCTGTATGGTGATTGTTATCTTGTTAGCGTTACCAGTTGTTCTGGGTGGGTTAATTCTCCCGGCTTCTTGTTCACTGCTTTTCAATGCTGGGGATTTGTGGGAGGTCCCTGGGTATATGAAGGGCCGGGAGGAGCCTGTTTTTGCATGCTTCTGCAGTACAGCGCCATCTGGCGGAGGATAACCCAAGTGTAAGTATTATATCTGGAGCAGGACGTACTGTATACTTATAATACCAATTCTACAGGTGAGTATTTCACAGAATTGTATTTTTTAATCACCATGTGTGTGAGGCCCACCAGGGGGTATCCCAGTCTGCAGGGTAAGTTAATACAATAATATTAGCATATTCAAGTTTAGAATGTTTAAAGTTTAAAGATTTTTTATATGCCATCATTGGTAGCTCCCTGAACACAGGTCATATTATATGGCCTAAATTATGACATCAAGTCTGTTTTACTTTGATTGTTTAAGTATGACAGGACTCCCTTCCCTGCCCCTGCCCCCCCTTGTCACCATGGCTTTAGTTCTGTGTGAGAAATGAATGTGTATGTGGTAAATTGTATGTAAATCTGTCTCTTTGTCTTGTTTGTCATTTAATATTTGTTTTTTATTGTTTCATTTCTTCCCTCTTATAATACTCAGTGTTTAGGTCCCTTATTTGATTGGTTGAGGTCTAGAAACTATACTGACTACAATGATACCTCTATTTTACAATATCTTATTTTAAAAAGGGGTTTCATCTCCTCATTATAAAGTTTTACGGTTGGAATGATTGATGGGAAGTAATTTTGATTAGGCCCACACTGTTTTATCAGTTGTTTTTCTGGAATTTTTTATTTATGAAAAAATCTATTGAAACTTAAACATTCGCTTCAGATCTGGGATTCAGTAAAATATTTGGCTAAACTGATATTACCTCATTTTCCACTTACAAAATTAACTGGTAATCTTATGTTTTAGCTAGGTTATGCTTTGTCACAGTCTTTTAGTTCCTGGACTTTTAATTTCCTACATTAATGTTTGAAATATCCCTACACAATTCAGAATTATTCCAGTATTTGCAGTTAAAGCGTTTTAATAACTTCTTGATCAAAGGAAAGTATTATTTGGATAATGTTTTTACAACAATGTTTATCTAATTCTGATCCTAATTCCAGAATTAATTATGGTGATATTTAGAAAAATCTAAGCCAAGTCAAAATCATGGGTTTTGTTCCTCTTTTAAGAGGAACATCCGCCTCTGTGGCCAGCCATGGAGTCTAAAAGACAGGGCTGGCTTATTATCCCTCCCTGGGGCAGTAAAACTTCATGCAATGCGTGCCAGCATTTAACACTATGCAGAACTTCTATTTATATTTATTTGTTTGCTTGACTTACTTTTCTTCATTCATTTGTCTTTCTTTCTCTTCTTCCTTCCCACTCTTTGTATTCTGTCTTGTATTCCATCCATTTTTCTGTATTCTTTCTATATCCTCCTCTTGTTCCTTTTTTTTTTTTTCCTTCCGTTTCTTCCTTCCTCCCCTAATTTTGTTCCTTCTTTTCCCCTTTCCATCATTCACTCTCTTTCATTCCCTCTTTCTTCTTTTTTTTCTTTTCTACCATGCTTATTTTTCCTTCCTTCTTGCTTTCTTCCCTTTTCCTTCTTCCATTTTCCTTCTTTCTTCATCTGTTCTTTTCCTTCCAAACTTTCTTCCCTTCCTTTCCTTGCTTACTTCATTTTCTTCCTTCTTTTTCCCTTATTTTCCATTGTTCTTCCTTTTTTCCCATTTTCTCTTTTTCTTCCGTCTTTCCTCTCTTTCTTTCCTCAGTCTTATTTTCACCTTTCCTTCTATTACTCTTTATTTCCTGTATCTTCCCCTCCATCTTTCCTTTTCTTTCTTACCATCTTTTGCTTGCCTTCTTTCCTCCCTCCCTGTTCTTCTGCCTTCCTTCTTTACTTTTGTTCATTTTTTCTTTTCTTCCTCCTTTCCATTCTCTCCTTTTTTGTTCAAACCTTTCTGCCTACCTTCCCTTTGTACATTTGTACTGCTTTTTACTACAGCCCTGCTGCTGCACAGGGGTCCCATAGCAACCAGGACCCTTGGGGCCTTATTTATCAAGGAATAGCGACAGATAGCGACTGGGGAGCTGGCCAGTAAAGCCAGGTACCGCAACTAGAACGCCGGCTCCCCTCCACAATCACACATTTATCAAGCCGATACTGCTTAGCGACTGAGATAGCGCCACCTAGCAACTCATTCATCATTATCCCAGCCTCATCCCACAGCGCCAGCGAACATCCTTGAACAGCGACAGGTATGACCTCTCGCTACCTGGCGCTCTCCAATGCATTTCAATGGCAGAATGTATTTTAATTAATAATTATTTTTTAATATATATTTTTTTTTAATTTCCAAAAAAAATCTGTGAACACGTCTTCCTTTGAAAATGTATTTTTTAGGGATTTTTTAAAAATTTTTTTTTTTTGCAGAATTGATATTACAGGTCTGATTTTAAACTATTCAGGTTTGAATATTATTTCAAAATCATTCCATTTTATTTTGGGTGGTTAGGGGGTTAAAAAACTACTTTTAACACATCGCCTACTGCGCTCTGGGATTTAAACATACATTTCACAGCGCTAGGAATTTTTAAGGCTGATTTTTTAATGAATATGGTGGGTGCCGGTCGCTATCATGCGCTCCCATACAACAGCGAACCTGTCAAATAGCGACTCAGCATCTTGTATTCAACATTACGGCACACCGACTGAGTCGCTATCATCCACCGAACAATGGCCAAGCACAGCGACTACTAGCGGCCGCTGTCAAAATACCGCTACAGTCGCTCAACAGTCGCTATCTTTCGCTATTAATGAATCAGCCTCCCCGTTGCCGAACAGGGGGGACCCCAAAGTAGCCTGGCCCCATTGTCACATAAAAGTGGGGGGCCCACAGAAGCCTGCTATAGGGCCCCTCCTTCAAGGGAACACACAGGAGCAGTGATTGAACGAGGAAGGCCCTGCTTACATAGATGGCACTTGGAACCATTTTGCTTTTTTTGTTCCTGGATACTCATCTAATTGTTTTGGGGATGCCGAACAGAAGGCTGGTGGTAGTGTCCTAAAATCCAATCAGTTTGGTGCAGATCATATCAGATTATGTATTCCACTTTTGAAGCCACCTTATAGAAATCAACATATGAAGCGCTTCTCAATAGAAAGCCGGAAGTATTAACTAGAGATGAGCGAATTTCTGAAAAATTCGATTCGGCCGTTTCGACGAATTTTCTAGAAAAATTAGTTTTGGTCCGAATTTATTTGCAGCAAATCGCAATTAAAAACGGCTATTTCTGGCCTTCTGAGAGGCTCAATAGGGTTGTAGAACATTTTGCTGTAACATGCATAGGATGCGTGCTGGGTTGGTAAAATAATACTGTAAAGAAGTATGACATGCAGATCAGAGGCATCGCTATTAGAATCGCTGTCGCAGAGCAGAACAATTACAGAGCATTGAGGTGGCATCAGCATGAGGAGCCTATATATTGCCTGAAAGACACACTCTGGACTTGGCAGCAGCATGGGGAGCCCATATATTGCCTAAAAGACACACCCTGAAGCTCCCCATGCTGCTGCCAAACTTAGGGTGTCTTTCACACAATATATGGGCTCCCCATGCTGCTGCAAAGACACCCTAAGGTTGGCAGCAGCATGGGGAGCCCATATATTGCCTTAAAGACAAACCCTGGAGTTGGCAGCAGCATTGGGAGCCCATATATTGCCTTAAAGAAACACCCGGGGGTTTGCAGCAGCATGGGGAGCCCATATATTGTGTGAAAGACACCCTAAAGTTGGCAGCAGCATAAGGAGCCCATATATTGCCTGAAAGACACACTGGAGTTGGCAGCAGCATAAGGAGCCCATATATTGCCTTAAAAACACACCCTGCAGTTGGCAGCAGCATGGGGAGCCCATATATTGCCTTAAAGAAACACCCGGGGGTTTGCAGCCGCATGGGGAGCCCATACATTGTGTGAAAGACACACCCTGGAGTTGGGAGCAGCATTAGGAGCCCATGTATTGCCTGAAAAACACACCCTAGAGTTAGCAGCAGCATTAGGAGCCCATATATTGCCTGAAAGACACACTGGAGTTGGCAGCAGCATTAGGATCCCATATATTGCCTGAAAGGCACACCCTGGAGTTGGCAGCAGCATTAGGAGCCCATATATTGCCTGAAAGACACACTCTGGAGTTGGCAGCAGCATAAGGAGCCCATATATTGCCTAAAAGACACACTGGAGTTGGCAGCAGCATTAGGATCCCATATATTGCCTGAAAGGCACACCCTGGAGTTGGCAGCAGCATTAGGAGCCCATATATTGCCTGAAAGACACACCCTGGAGTTGGCAGCAGCATAAGGAGCCCATATATTGCCTAAAAGACACACTGGACTTGGCAGCAGCATTAGGAGTCAATATATTGCCTGAAAGACACACCCTGGAGTTGGCAGCAGCATTAGGAGCCCATATATTGCCTGAAAGACACACCCTGGAGTTAGCAGCAGCATAAGGAGCCCAAATATTGCCTTAAAAACACACCCTGGAGTTGGCAGCAGCATGGGGAGCCCCTATATTGTGTGAAAGACACATTGGAGTTTGCAGCAGCATTAAGAGCCCATATATTGTCTAAAAGACACACTGGAGTTGGCAGCAGCATTAGGAGCCCATATATTGCCTAAAAGACACACTGGAGTTGGCAGCAGCATTAGGAGCCCATATATTGCCTGAAAGACACACCCTGGAGTTGCCAGCAGCATTAGTAGCCCATATATTGCCTGAAAGACACACCCTGGAGTTGGCAGCAGCATTAGGAGCCCATATATTGCCTGAAAGACACACCCTGGAGTTGGCAGCAGCATGAAGAGAACATATACAGATTTTGGGCACATATATCTTATCCGAAGAATATTAATAAAAATTAAGATTAACATAAAGCATTTCCTTAATAATTACTTGTGGTCTGATGCGGAGGAATGTCTGTAACTGGAGAGCAGCACCTTAAAGCTGTTTTGCACTATCCATATTTCTGAAGTGTTGGTCTGGCACCATGATCAATCTACTCTGATGCATCAGGCATTGTTGGGTGGAAATCTTGGCTGATCCATGCCCGATTCATTTTCACGCAGATCAGTCTCTCAAAAAAACATTTTTCAAGCGTACTGGAGCACATTGAACTGCCCTCATCAGTGCATCACATACGCACATCTAAGAGTTTTACCACTTTGTTCCTGTTAAAGTCTTCAGGGCCTAGTTACTACTTAGTGAAAGGCCATAGATAGTTACACACCTGCTATCGACAAATCCTGCTTTAAGCATAGTGTAGCGTTTTGTCCTCCCCTCATATACGCACTAAGTATGTCAGGCAGAGAAGTGCCAGGATGGGCACAGAGGAGTTGCAGAGGCCTAAATTCATCAAGCAGAGGTTGCAGCAGACTAGGGGTGAGTGGCAGCAGGAGTCTCAGTGAGATGCCTGATCTCCCGTATCAGCTAGCGGTACTGTCTCGACCAGCAACCCATCTGCCGTCATCGATTAGTTAACGCGATCATCCACTTCATCACAAGTGACATCTAACGCCCCCAGTCAACTGTCGGTTATATCTTATGCTTTGGGTTCAGCTCCACTATTCAGTGAGGATCATCTGAAAAATCAGCAGCTACTGCCCAGCCAAGAAGTGGAGGAGACGCTCGCTGCTTCTTCCACTAGGCGGGCAGCTAGTGATGAGGAGAGTGGCGTGGGAGGTGGTGTTTCAAGCGTTTTGGCTTCTGAATCAAACACTGTTGAGGAACCTGAGGAGGACATCAGTGATGTGCAGACACAAGTCGTTGATGATGATGATTATTATTTTTGTTATTATTATTAATAATTTTTTTTATATAGCGCCATCATCTTCTGTAGCGCTTTACAAGGTATGATTACAAACAAAGTAAAACATATAGTACAAAGAACAATACAAAACTCGAAGCTACGAGGTTCAAACCAAGTGTTGTGAGCACAGAAGACAATATGAAAGAGAGCCCTGCCCTTGCAAGCTTGAGGTCTAAAGGATGGGGGTGGAGACAAAAGTTAGGGATCACAAGTGGTAGAGCTTAAGTTGGGCTGTATGTGCGGTTTGAAGGTTGTAGGAGTTGCTTAAGCCAGATTATATGCCCTGTCTGAAGAAGTGAGTTTTGAGGGCACTTTTAAAGTGGACCAACACCCTCCTCGATTGGCCCTGGAATCTATAAGATTCCTAGGCCAATCCGATCCCTCCCTGCGGGGCATCCAAAATTAGGATGCCCTGCTGTGTTAAACCCCCAAGGACGCCCTCTAACCTTGCCTTACTCCCGGTCCAACGGTGCATGCGCAGGCCGCGGCCACATCTCGCACTTCTCTGTAGCAGGGTGCGTGCCCGCGCCGGCCATTCAAAATTCACAGGGCCATTCCCTGTTAGAGGGAAGCGAGAGGGAGGAAGTGGAAGAGAGGTACCTGGAGTCGGCGGCGGCAGCAGCAATGAATTAGTGCGGACTGTTGGTTGGAAAATCAGCTACTCGCAAGAGCTGGCTCCAAAGTGGCGGTCCAGCCTGCTGCATTATCCAGTGGCACGCCGCTCTCTGTTCCAGCCAGCCAAGGCTCCACCACCTTCTGTGTGTCATACCCATCTTCTGTTGCTCCAGATGCTCCTCCTCCTCTTACTCCGAGTCAGTCATTCCACCAGCAACCCATTTGCCAAGCCATGGCCAAGAGACAACAGTATGCACTCACTCATCCTACGTGCAGAAGCTTAATGGGCTCCTGTATAAGTTGCTGGTGCTGCAGTCTCTCCCTTTTCAGGTGGTGGACTCTGCACCTTTCAGAGAACTGATGGCTTGTGCCGAGCTGAGGTGGAGAGTCCTAAGCTGTCATCTCTTTGCGAAGAAGGCAGTACCAGCCCTGTACAATTTTGTTAAACAGAAGGTGGGCCAGTCCTTGAGCCTGTCAGTGTGTACCAAAGTGCACGGCAGCACCTACGTGGAGCTGTAACTACGGTCAGGGACAATACATATCCTTTAAGGACCACTGGGTGCAACTTGGACAGGTCACGCCACTGTGGCCTCCACGCTCCTATGCCGTTGTGCCTGTGACAGTGCACTTGTCTATTTTAGTTCATAGATTAAATAAGCCTCACTATTCAGCACTTTATATTATTGCTGCTTGCACATTTTTTCTACTTGTGGTATTGCGCATGATGCACATGTTTTTTGCACTTAGGCACTTTTTTCTCTGACACCATTGCTAATTGTCAATTACATATTTATTGATAACATTTATCTTGCACACATTTATAATAATAATAATAATAAAATATAAATTTCACACATTCATATATACATTTACTAATTACATATCAATTTATCATTTTTTTTTCTAATTCTGTTTTTTTTAATATATATTTTTTTCCCATAAACCTGTAGCATAATACTAATGATAAAATTGTCATAATTTACCCAACATAGAGTTATTGTCTGGGCTCCCCCCTCCAGCCATTTCTGCTTGTGTTTATGTTTTTAAGAGTGTCTTTGTATATTACATGCTGTAATTATTTATTTCTAATAAAATATCTCATTTTGTAAGTGTGTGCGGCTCAATACTAAGAAATTTGCTTAGGTCTGCACACCCCACGAGCCTGCACCCTCTTTTTATACATTATGGGCTGTGCATATCTATTTAGCTTTGCAAGTGTGCGACTCCATATCCTCATGGGAGGAACTGATAAAAATCATTCATGAAGAAATCAAATCATGGCTTACTCCACAAAAACTGCAAATGGGAACCATGGTGACTGACAATGGGAAGATGTAAGATGTTGGTTCCTTGTGTTAACTTTAACAAGTACTATTGGGCCATCCAGATATATTCTCAGCTGTGAGTAATCCAGGAACAAGTATTGGGCCAAAACCAACAATCGATGAGTGGATTTAATTAAAATCGAACCGGTTACATTACAGAAAAAGTAATCATATGAACGGTGTAAATATGATGTAAATTTGCAATTTCCATACAAAAAAGGTGGCAATCTCTCTCAAGTTAATTCAGCCAGGGCCTTTTATCCTTTGCCCAGCCCCCCGCCATACTGCTTGCGTGGCAGCCCTTCATGTCTCCTGCATTGTCAGAAGGGAAGCAGAGAGAAGAAGACCCTTTCCCCACATTCCCTGCTTTAATATAATTCTCTGGTCAAACTTTAATTTCTCCTCCACCCAACTGCCCCTTAGACTTCCTGTTACACAAAGAGGCTGTTTACAGTTAAATAGTTTAAAATGCACATCAAGTAATTACTGAGAGGGTACTCAAACATACCCAGACATTCTTTACATCTGTATATGAACTGCTTCCCTGAGGTCTGAAAGCAAAGTCAATTAACAGAAATAACCTTTATATTACATGGACATGTATATATGTTATATGTGTATGATTTCCTCATCAGCCACATCCAGATCAGAATCATAATAAATGGCAGGTAAACATCCACAGAGTCCGCATTAATCCAAGGCACCTATATACATCAATAATTTAGTGATTTAATAATAATTCATTAATAATTGCGATCATAAACATTTTGTTCCTCTGGAACCTCCTTACAAAAGAACATCTTGTCTGCGCTGCAACAAGGAAGCTTGAGCCATGCGCCCTGTATGGCACACGTGTTCAACCTAGTTGTCAAGCGTTTTCTGAAGTCTTCCCCCCCCATCTGCAACAACAGGAAGGAAACTGTCACGCTCAGGGTACTCTATTGTCACGCTCAGGTAACTCCAGCCCTCCAGGTAAGCCCTCACCCCCAATCTCCGCAGCCAGCTTCACCTGTAGGAGCCCCCGCTTGCCGGGACGCAGTACACACCTTCCCGGGTTCGGTTGCCCCCAGGACTTCAATGACTCAAAGGATGGGAACTTATTGGTTGGAGGTCTGGAGAACCAATAACAGAGTGAGTTCAATAGTTGGAGCAGGTTTCATTAGGAAGTCCAAAGACAGGCCAGAGGTCGACACCGGGTATGGAGAGATCGCAACGGTACAGTAGGATGAGGCAGCTCGAGGTCGGGGTATGAAGCAGGGGTCGGCAACGGAGATCAGGCAGAGAATGGTCGGTTCAGGCAGGGGTCGGCAACGGAGTTCAGACAGAGAATGGTCGGTTCAGGCAGGGTCGGCAACGGAGATCAGGCAGAGAATGGTCGGTTCAGGCAGGGGTGTCGGCAACGGAGATCAGACAGAGAATAATTCAACAGATAAACTAGGTACAAGGCGCTATCACAGGCACTGAGTAACTGACGGGGTGAAACCTTTATAGGAACAGATATGATTGGAGATGGGGGAAATGGGTGTGTGATTGGTGCTCACTACAATTCAGAATGTGATTGAACCAGGGCAAGAAGAGGGCGTATAGCCCAACAGCTCCCTTGGGCTCATTGGCTCTGTCCCACCAAGGGCGTTCTCCCCCCACCCCACCTGGGCTCATTGGCCCTTTCCTCCGGCGGCCGCGCTGAGAGCAGCGCCGCCGGAGGGCATAAACAGAATGTGCTCGCGCGTGAGCACGTGTACTGACGGGGACACCGGCAGAGGAGGAGGAACGAGCGGGGCGGCGGAGACACCGCTGAAATGCGACGCAGGTAAGCAAGTTGTGACAGAAACTTTGCATGCACTTCAGCCACTCCTACACCGCCAGGCACACCCTTCTTGAGCTACAGCATCAGAACGGTATCCCCCAACATAGTCTGATTTGCAATGTTTCCACCCTTTGGAATTCCACCCTCCATATGTTGAATCGACTATACAAACAAAAAAATGGGGACTCCCCTGTGTAACTTTAATGTAAACCAGTGACAGCTCATACGTGACACCTGACGTTTGCTCAGGCCCATTGAGGAAGCCACTTTATTTGTCAGTCGCCAGGTTTACGGGATGAACGACGTGATTCCACTGCTTCATGTACTACAACACATTTTGGAAACCATGGCTAGTCAGGGCACTGGAGACATGGCGGCTACATCTCACGGCCACATGAACCCCATGGGAGCTGAACTGGAGGAGGAGGAGGAGGGGGGGAGGGGCACAGTGAAGCACAGTTTAGGTTGGCCAAATGGGCAGTTTATCTAGTCATCTGACAGGAGAGGAGGAGCAGGAGCAGCCAGAGGAGCTAGAGGGTTGTGAGGAAGGCGAGACAGAGGACCCAGACACACCGTGGTAGTATGCAGTGGAGATGGAGACAGGTAGTCCCTCCGAGTCTCTTGCTCAAATGGCATGATGCATGCTCATGTGCTTGCGTAGTAATTGTCACCATTCATCAGTAGGATGACTTCTGGTTCTCCACCTTATTGAACCCTCGCTACTGGCGAAAAATACTGTTTTTAGCCTAGTAGAGAGCATTGACCTGCCCTTATAAGTACACACCACAGAGGTACATCTGAGAGTTGCACCATTTTTTCCTGTTAAAGTCTTCAGGGCCTAGTTACTGTGAAAGGCCAGACACATTTTTCATGGACAGACAAGTTCTCCTTGTGATCACTATGGCCCCTGCCACGCTAAACCCCCTCTGATGGCACAACACTGGCAGAGCAGGACAGCTTTCCCAGAGCAAACTCTGCTAGTTGCGGCCACAGATCAAGTTTGGCAGGCCAGAACTCCAGTGGATCCTCAAGGTGTGTTGGCATGGTCATGTCAAAGTATAACACCACCTGCTGGATCAGGTCCTGCTCCATGTCTACCTGCTGTTCGTGAGTTGCCTCACTATGCAGGTGAAGAAAGCTACTCATTAGCGACCGAAGACTCAGTGGGCCCCCCTTGTCAGACCTGGGAGAGGATGGACGATGGCGGTGAAAGTGAATAACTACTGCAAATTTAAAAATGTGACTTTTGTTACAAAATGGAAAAGGTAAGTAGCCAGGTACTCTTAAAAGACACATGCTATTACGCAGTGACAGCATGGGATGCCACTGGTAAAAGTGAATAACTACTGCAAATTTTACAACGTAGTTTTTGCTACAAAATGGAAAAGGTAAGTAGCCAGGTACTCTTAAAAGACATATGCTAGAATTCGGGATGCCCCCGGTGAAAGGCAATGACTGCTGCAAATTTTACAATGTGACTTTTGTCACAAAATGGAAAAGGTAAGTAGCCAGGTACTCTTAAAAGACATGCTATGCTAGCATGCAGTGACAGCATGGGATGCCCCGGTGAAAGGCAATGACTGCTGCAAATTTTACAACGTGGTTTTTGTTACAAAATGGAAAAGGTAAGTAGCCAGATACTCTTAAAAGACACATGCTAGCATTCGGGATGCCCCCGGTGAAAGGCAATGACTGCTGCAAATTTTACAATGTGACTTTTGTTACAAAATGGAAAAGGTAAGTAGCCAGGTACTCTTAAAAGACACATGCTATCATGCAGTGACAGCATGGGATGCCCCTGGTAAAAGTGAATAACTACTGCAAATTTTACAACGTAGTTTTTGCTACAAAATGGAAAAGGTAAGTAGCCAGGTACTCTTAAAAGACATATGCTAGAATTCAGGATGCCCCCGGTGAAAGGCAATGACTGCTGCAAATTTTACAACGTGACTTTTGTCACAAAATGGAAAAGGTAAGTAGCCAGGTACTCTTAAAAGACACATGCTAGCATTCGGGATGCCCCCGGTGAAAGGCAATGACTGCTGCAAATTTTACAATGTGACTTTTGTTACAAAATGGAAAAGGTAAGTAGCCAGGTACTCTTAAAAGACATGCTATGCTAGCATGCAGTGACAGCATGGGATGCCCCGGTGAAAGGCAATGACTGCTGCAAATTTTACAACGTGGTTTTTGTTACAAAATGGAAAAGGTAAGTAGCCAGATACTCTTAAAAGACACATGCTAGCATTCAGGATGCCCCCGGTGAAAGGCAATGACTGCTGCAAATTTTACAATGTGACTTTTGTTACAAAATGGAAAAGGTAAGTAGCCAGGTACTCTTAAAAGACACATGCTATCATGCAGTGACAGCATGGGATGCCCCTGGTAAAAGTGAATAACTACTGCAAATTTTACAACGTAGTTTTTGCTACAAAATGGAAAAGGTAAGTAGCCAGGTACTCTTAAAAGACATATGCTAGAATTCAGGATGCCCCCGGTGAAAGGCAATGACTGCTGCAAATTTTACAACGTGAATTTTGTCACAAAATGGAAAAGGTAAGTAGCCAGGTACTCTTAAAAGACACATGCTAGCATTCGGGATGCCCCCGGTGAAAGGCAATGACTGCTGCAAATTTTACAATGTGACTTTTGTTACAAAATGGAAAAGGTAAGTAGCCAGGTACTCTTAAAAGACACATGCTATCATGCAGTGACAGCATGGGATGCCCCTGGTAAAAGTGAATAACTACTGCAAATTTTACAACGTAGTTTTTGCTACAAAATGGAAAAGGTAAGTAGCCAGGTACTCTTAAAAGACATATGCTAGAATTCAGGATGCCCCCGGTGAAAGGCAATGACTGCTGCAAATTTTACAACGTGACTTTTGTCACAAAATGGAAAAGGTAAGTAGCCAGGTACTCTTAAAAGACACATGCTAGCATTCGGGATGCTCCCGGTGAAAGTTAATGACTGCTGCAAATTTTACAATGTGACTTTTGTCACAAAATGGAAAAGGTAAGTAGCCAGGTACTCTTAAAAGACATGCTATGCTAGCATGCAGTGACAGCATGGGATGCCCCCGGTGAAAGGCAATGACTGCTGCAAATTTTACTAGAGTTTAATAGAGTTCAGGCTTTAACATGAAATGTCTTGTTTGTACATTTTATTCTGTTTTTTACAATATTATTAAGTAAAAACAAATAAATACATTTTTTTTGAAAATTGTCTCCTTTATTTGAAATAAAAAATGTATTTTATTAACGAAAACCATATTGCATGTGAAAGCCACATTTCTACCGATTAGAACGGTACCACATATTTATCGGTAGCTCCCCTGTTCCTGCCCAGGAGACCCCCCAAACTGAAATAAACGTTGTAACATTTACAAATAAAATACAACTGCCATCCACATTACAAAGGGTTAAATCAAGAAAAAAATTACATAGAGTCCCCCCTCCCGGGAGGGGGAGCTCATTTTTGGGGTTTTTTTTAAGGGTTAAAAGCCCAGGGGAGGGGGACCCCATTTTTTTGAGAATTTTAAGGGTTAATAAACCTTAAAAATCGCCCAAAAAATTACATGGGGTCCCCCTTACCCGAAGTAACCAGCCCGGGACCAGCTATGCAGGGCTTGTAGGAACAGGGCACAGGGGCAAGCTTTTGTGGCCCCTGGCCCTGCAGGCTACAAGCCTGCATAGCCCATGGCCACGGGCTCATCTGCCTCCCCCTGGGCTTTGGGGAGGCAGGTAATGGGAGGTGCTGGGGGTTAATAGCAAGTCACCCGCTAGCCGCAGGTGACTTGCCAGCCCCCAGTCTTGTGAACTGGTATAGTGGTCTCATGGACCCCTTACCAGTTCACAAGGGGTTAAATGTAAAAAATAAAGACACTGACACACACACAGAAAAAAATGATCTTTATTTTTTTACTCTACTCACCTCCGATCCTGTGTCCCTCGCCGCTGTCCCGCGACGCTTTCATCTGTCACTGAATCACTGACAGATGTCGGTAGTGATCGGAGCAGGGCGGGTGAGAGGCGAGGATCGCAAATACTGCAAAATTTACAACGTGACTTTTGTTACAAAATGGAAAATGTAAGTAGCCAGGTACTCTTAAAAGACACATGCTAGCATTTGGGATGCCCCAGGTGAAAGGCAATGACTGCTGGAAATTTTACAACGTGACTTTTGTTACAAAATGGAAAAGGTAAGTAGCCAGGTACTCTTAAAAGACACATGCTAACACGCTTTTTAAACAATGACACCAGGTAAAGGAAAAGCTAAATAGGCAGGTGTGTTATTAACATTAAATAGGCTTGAAAGCTAATGCAAACACTGTAAACTGTCTCTGTCTCTCTCTGTCTCTGTCACTGCTTCTCTTCTTCTCTCCCTGGCTCTATCTGTCCCTCGATGTATCTATCTATCTGTCCCTCGCTCTGTCTCTGCCTGACCCGTTCTCACCGCAATACACTGCCGAAATGAGCCTCCGCAAGATGGCCGCCGCTTATATAGGGCTGTGACATCATCGGGAAGCCTGGCTGCTGATAGGCAGCATGTGATGCCTACCCAGGATTCTTTGCCCCATGGGACATGTCCTAACATGTGGATCCACCATTGTAGATGGCCTGGACCGCAGTAAATAGAGTTTTAAGGAAGCGATTCGAGCGATCACATCGCGGCGATATTCGGATTCATTTAGAATCGAATTTTTCCTGAAATTCGTAACGAATTCGGATTAGTCAGATTCGATTCGCTCATCTCTAATTATAGCCACTAAAATTGCTGAATAAGTTAATTTCGATAAACTGATTTAAGGTGTTTTGCAAGTCAAAAGTTAAAAAATAAATATCAGTAGCTTACCTTTCATTGAGTGCTCTGCTTCCTCCTCTGTCTGTCTCAACTTGCAGCCTCCCCCCCCCCCGACCTGGTCCATCAATAAGCCTTCAGTGGACCAAGAATGAAAACACCCCCACTCCCTGCCCAGAGGTCCTGATTGGCTGCCTCTTTCTGCAGCTATAAAACCCTGCCCTGCTCTCTCCTTATACATGCTTATACACTCATCACAGTCTGCTTACATTGCTGTTGCCACATCTTTATGAATCTCCAATGCTCTAATAATTTTAGGATAACTTAGGAACTACAGGGTCTTTTGAAAACAGATTGAAGTTTGGGACAGTGCAACATGTAGCCCGAGACAATGGGACATTTGGGCCTGCGTTTAGTATACCTTTAAGTTGGCAAAATTCTGATTTGAACAAATATTACTGAATATTGTTGGTTTTAAAGGTAAATTTGCAGGTCACTACTATATATTTAAATAGGCTTACACTCTACAGTAGCCATTGCACCCATATTAGTCTACCAGTTTACATAGAGGAGGCAGCAAAAATCCCCCAAGCAGGCAACTGACAACTGATGCAGTTTGCCTAAATGAGTTGGCGGCACAAGGGACCAGCATTGTTCTCGAGCTGAATGCCCCAGCCACAACATTAATGGGGGTATAATCAGCTAAGTCCCCATGTTTTATCTTGCTATCTCCCAAACTCTTCCACTTACTGACCAAGCAATATGGAAATTTTGTAGCCACCTCTGCTCTATAGGCTTAATGAATGATTTGCTGATTGTTTTTTTTTGGTAAATTTTGTATTTTTTTTTTTTATATTTTTATATTTAAAAAAAAATATGTATATATATATATATATATATATATATATATATATATATATATATTTATATTTTTTTCCATTGCCTTTAAATATTTTGTGAAGTTTTGTACAAATTTTTTTTTTTCATTTTTTAATTTTTTTTTTTATTTTGTTTTCACTAAATATTTATTTTTTCTCTTTTTTTTTTAATTTTTTTTTCCCCAGTGCCCTTCCAGCCTACCATGTGTGCAGGACTTTGCATGGTTTGCCTTGAGCCACAGAGTCACAACTGCTAAAAATGAGAACTCAATACATGAAATCCTGGCTTACTCCACGAAAACTGCAAATGGGACCCATGGTGACTGACACTGGGAAGAACATCTTGTCTGCGCTGCGACAAGAAAGCCTGAGCCATGCGTCCTGCCATGGCACACGTGTTCAATCTAGTTGTCAAGCGTTTTCTGAAGTCTTCCCCCCATCTGAAAGACATCCTAACAACGGGAAGGAAACTTTGCATGCACTTCAGGCACTCCTACACCGCCAAGCACACCCTTCTTGAGCTTCAGCGTCAGAACGGTATCCCCCAAGATTTGCGATGTTTCCACCCGTTGGAATTCCACCCTCCATATGCAGGATCGACTATAGGAACCGAGAAAAGCCATCACGGATTGCTTGATGATCCAAACGGATACGGGGACTTCCCTGTGTAACTTCATTGTAAACCAGTGGCAGCTCATACGTGACACCTGCCGTTTGCTCAGGCCCTTTGAGGAAGCTACTTTATTAGTCAGTCGCCAGGACTATGAGATGAACGATGAGATTCCACTGCTTCATGTACTACAACACATGTTGGAAACCATGGCTGGTCAGGGCACTGGAGACATGGCGCATACATTTCACAGCCACATGAAGCCTGTGGGGGCTGAAGTGGAGGAGGAGGAGGGGGTGGGGCACAGCGAAGCACAGTTTAGGTTTGACAAAATGACCATTTTATCTAGTCATCTGACAAGAGAGGAGGAACAGGAGCAGCCACAGGAGCTAGAGGGTTGTGAGGAAGGCCAGACAGAGGACCCAGACACACCGTGGCAGTTTACAGTGGAGATGGAGACAGGTAGTCCCTCCGAGTGACTTGCACAAATGGCACGATGCATGCTCATGTGCTTGCGTAGTGACCGCAGAATTGTCAGCGGGATGACTTCTGGCTCTCCACCTTATTGGACCCTCACTTCCGGCACTAAATGGGGGCATTATTTACACCCACTGAGATGGAGGACAAACTGAACTACTACAGAGACATCCTACGTAGTCAGTTGGCCGATGTCATGGTCTATACTGTGATGCCCAGCGGAAAACCAGCCTTCTGTAAGCAGGCAACCCACAATCTCCACCGCCGCTTCTGCCTATAATAGGCGCAAAGTATGGCTGCTTACGGTGAAGGCCGATGAACCACGAGGGTATCCCGAAGCCGAGCTCTTTCACAGGTAGTCAATCCGAAGGGTGCGTCAGAGTACAGGGATGAGACAGGTGCGTAGTCAGGAGTAGCCAAGCCAGGAGGTCAGAGATCGCAGAGTATCCAGAGGGGCAGGCAGCTTCGTGGTCAGACAAAGCAGTGGTCAGTACAGGCAACAGACAGGAATGGTCGATCAAGCCGTGTCGGAACTGAACCGGCACAGAATGGGGGCATTTTTTAAAACCGCCGAGAGGGAGGACAAACTGACCTACTACAAAGACATTCTACGCAGTCAGTTTGCCGATGCCTATCTGCGCCATGGTCCATACTCCCGCAGGTCTGACTCGGGGGGGGACCTCTGCAATCACCTTCCACTGCCATGGCTGCTGGGGGGGGTGGAAGGAGCAGAAGCAGCTCCATCAACAGCAGCCTCAGTCTTCAGTCGCTAATGAGTAGCTTTCTACACCCGCATAGTGAGTCTACTCATGAGCAGCAGGAAGACCTGGAGCAGGACCTGAACCAGCAGGTCGTGTCATACCTTGACATGACCATGCCAACACACCTTGAGGATCCGCTGGACTTCTGGGAAGCCAAACTTGACTTGTGGCCGCAACTAGCAGAGTTTGCCCTGGAAAAGCTGTCCTGCCCGGCCAGTAGTTGATTTAGATGGCAACTGGCCTGCTCTATATAATGCTGCAAAATGGCAAATTTACCTCACTATATGATCTATTGCCCCTCAGATTTACACAGGGGCTGTTCTATATTATGCTGCAAAATGGCAAATTTACCTCACTATATAAGCTATTGCCCCTCAGATTTACACAGGGGCTGCTCTATATTATGCTGCAAAATGGCAAATTTACCTCACAATATCAGCTATTGCCCCTCAGATTTACACAGGGCCTGCTCTATATTATGCTGCAAAATGGCAAATTTACCTCACTATATAAGCTATTGCCCCTCAGATTTACACAGGGCCTGCTCTATATAATGCTGCAAAATGGCAAATTTACCTCACTATATAAGCTATTGCCCCTCAGATTTACACAGGGGCTGCTCTATATTATGTTGCAAAATGGCAAATTTACCTCACTATATGTACTATTGCCCCTCAGATTTACACAGGGGCTGTTCTATATTATGCTGCAAAATGGCAAATTTACCTCACTATATAAGCTATTGCCCCTCAGATTTACACAGGGGCTGCTCTATATTATGCTGCAAAATGGAAAATTTACCTCACAATATCAGCTATTGTCCCTCAGATTTACACAGGGCCTGCTCTATATAATGCTGCAAAATGGCAAATTTACCTCACTATATAAGCTATTGCCCCTCAGATTTACACAGGGCCTGCTCTATATAATGCTGCAAAATGGCAAATTTACCTCACAATATAAGCTATTGCCCCCTCAGATTTACACAGGGCCTGCTCTATATAATGCTGCAAAATGGCAAATTTACCTCACTATATAAGCTATTGCCCCTCGGATTTACACAGGGCCTGCTCTATATTATGCTGCAAAATGGCAAATTTACCTCAAAATCTAAGCTATTTACCCTCAGATTTACACAAGTCCTGCTCTATATAATGCTGCAAAATGGCAAATTTACCTCACTATATGATCTACTGCTGCTCTATATAAAAAAAAAAATTAAGGGGCGTGGCTTCGGCATGCAGGAGTGAGGAAGCAAGGAAAGGAGCTCCCGTCTAGCCCGAGATTATTTAGCTGATCTGTGCACCCCTTTTTCTCCCCTGACCAGCCTGATGGGGGGCAATAGGAAGAAGAAGGTGGGGGGCGTCGTTAAAGCGCCCCCTAAGACTGATGTGGGGGCTTTTTTCCACCCCAGGGCCCAGGCTGGGCAGAAGATCCCTCCGGACAATATGGCACCTGCTGGAAAGGAGCGGGAGGAGCGGAGGAGCAGACGCGCCGGGGCGGCGTGCATCATGGTGGAACACTGCCCGAAAGGGAAGAGCCGGGACCCACCTTAACTCCAGCCGAGGTGAGCGGGGCTGGGGCTGAGACGTCGCCCGCTGTCGCCCTGGAGCCGGTGTCAGGAATGGAGATCATTGCTGGGCCGTCAGGTGGTGAGGAGCGGAGGAGAGGAGGGGGGCGGGAGCAGCTGCCCGCTGTCACTGCTGAAGTAGAAGATGCGTCTGTCGGCGATGCCGGCTGGGAGGAGAGCCGTGAGAGTGGTGAGGGGGGGGGGCGGAGGGAGGAGTCTGCGGTGAGGGAGCTGTGACAGCCGCCTCAGTTGAGCAGATAGGCGGTGTTGCGCTCCCTTCCGACATACTGCAAGTGAACGAAAAGTATGACAGGGGCGGACTGGCCAACTCATCACTCCAGGTGGTGGAACACCTGGTGGGCCTCGACTGCATAGGGGCCAATGAGCCCAATATTTTGATATGCGAACACAGCATAGTGGCCTTAAAGGAGGACTCTGGCCCATCACCCCAACCGGATCTAGGGCAGCAAGGAAGGTGCAGGCGGATGTTCACCCCGAACCGGCGGGCCTGGGGGTGTGTGGCGCAGCCCACCCACAGTACTTACCAAACATCCCCAAAATAGATGCCATGGAGTGGTAGTCGGGGTCCAGCATTGATTCTCTCAGTGATGCAACCCCCGGGCAGGTATGCCCCAGCCCCCTGGGATCCATTACCGTGGGCTCCCCCTGGCTGCCGAGTTCTTGCTTTGCCGATTCTCGTTTGAGGTCGCCATCTCTCCCGAGCGAACGGCCGCCTTCCAGTTCAACTCCAGCTATCGATCCCAGCCTCCAGGCTATCCTGCAATACCTACCGACTAAAGCAGAGCTTAAAGCGGACCTGGAAGCGGTGGCAACCCGAATTGAAAGAGTGCTACGCAGAGAAATCGAAGATATACAACAGAAATCCTCCGCCCTAGAGACTAAAGTTGCCACCCTCGAGGACTCCAGAACGGACCACGAGACCCGGTTGGCAAACCTGGAAAGAATGCAAGCGCAACACCAACAACAGATGACCGAGCTCAGGCTTCAAGTGGACGATCAGGAAAACAGGAATAGGCGAAACAACCTGAAGATCCGTGGCATCCCTGAATCGGTCCGTGCGGATGCACTGCGCGCCTCAGCCGTGGAACTGTTCAACTCTTTATTGGGGAGACCCCTGGGCGCCTAGGGATGTGCAGGATCCACTTTTTCACTGTTAAGGAAGATATTTTGCGCCGAGCGTGGGACCGAGGCCGGTTTGAGTGGGGGGCTTGCGAATCTCAATTTTGCCGGACGTGTCGCGTTGTACTCTACAGATGAGAAGAATGCTCCGCCCTCTACAGGATTCGGGAGATGGGGGCCTCGTATAAATGGGGCCACCCGTTCCACCTCATAATCCGTAAGGACGATTCTGTTTTTGCGCTCCATAATAAGGCGGACTTGTCCAACATGTTTTGGGCCTGGCGCCTTTCCCGGTTCCAGATTGGTTGGACTTTGGCCCGCGCGGCCCGGCTCCCCCGCACCCGCAGAGGGCCCCTAGACGCCCCAGATGGGTTCGTGAGCGAGGGGGGGGCCCCGAAGAAACCTAGAGCGTTAGGGACGCCTTGGCTCTCTATATATAGCCGCGGATGCCTGATGTATCTCTGTGTTATTATTGTTACTACTGTTTTACCCCCATTTTTATCGTCAATAGAAATGAATAAGTTTACTTGAATCCTTGTATGGGAGGTTACGTGGCCCGGCGGTGGCCGGTGCTATTGGCCGATCCCCCCCACTTCTCTTCTAGTCCATAAGCGGTCCTGCCCGAGGCGGCTGTGCCCCCGAGGGACTGGCTGGAGGAGGGGGTTGGATCTCTCTTCCCTGGGTCACGTGTCTCCCCTTTGCTGCTACCTGGTGACCGGGAGACTTGATCAGATGGTCTGACTTGGGATGGCCTTGCTGGGGCATGATGTGCCCTGGCTGGGCGGGCTCTCTCCTCTGGGCCTGGCGACTCCTTTTTCTCGCCGGTTTGGGGGGGGTGGCCCGCAGGCCTGGTGTGAGGGGGAACGGGCCTTGACTGTCTGATCTCGTGGTCGCTGGGGGCTCATGGTCATTCCTCGAGGTTCAATTGTTTAGTGATGTGAAATAGGGATCCTTTTTGGCTCCTTCTATAATGCCGCAGATATCCGATGCATTTTTGTCTTTTTTGTTGTGTAGCCTCTGTTGGGTTTGGAGGAGGGGGATGGGTTAGGTGCCTTTCTATGTGACCCTATGGGGCGTCGGCGGGAGCATACTCCTGAGTAGCGAGGCCACTTCCCCATCTAGGTTCTCGCGCCATCCCATTGGCGGTAAGCCGGAGGGATTTGCGTGTTGTTGAGAGGTACGGCCCTCTTAGTGTCTAATTGGCCCCCTCTTTAAGGAGGGCCTGTTTGTTAGTATTGTTAGTTCTGTCACTGTTCTGTTTCTCTTATTCTGTTCCTCCTTTCGTCTCTTCCTATTCCCTTGTTCTCTCTCTCTGATCGTCCGCTTGCCTTCCTCTCTGGGCGATTTCGGGCCTGGATAGAATAACGTGAATTGGACTCTGTGACATCATCTAGCCAGGTAGGCACCCTTCCCCTGTAACCTAGCTGCATGGATGAGTCTTAAATTGTGCACATTTAATGCCAAGGGGTTGAACATCCCAGAGAAAAGGGCCAACATTTTGTATGGGCTTCATAAAGAAAGAGTGGACATAGCCCTTCTGCAGGAGACGCATTTTTGTCAAGGGCGAATTCCCGAAATCAAAAAAAGGTACTATGATAGGTGGTATCACAGCCCTAATCCCATGAACAGATCTAAAGGGATGTCTATCGCCATACACAAAAACGTTCCTATAGACAACGTACAGGTTAAGGTGGACCTTGGGGGCAGATATCTGTTCCTTAAATTTACCCTGTGTGGGGCGAGATACACCCTGGCCAATCTGTACCTGCCCAACCAGGGTGGAGGCAGGATTGGGAATGTTACGCTTGCTGGAAGACTTCGGAGAAGGAACGCTGATCATAGGAGGAGATCTCAACCTAGTCTTAGACCCAAGAATTGATTCTTCTCAGGGGAAATCTGCAATCCCCCACTCTAAGCTTAATAGACTCCGCAGGGCTCTCCAGTCCCTGCAGGTGGTGGACGTTTGGAGGGTCCTCCATGGGGGGGAGAGAGACTATACATACTTCTCCCATGCTCATAATATGTATAGTAGGCTAGATTATTTCCTCCTGAGTCATCACACCCTTGCAATGGACCCTGGTCAGATGCTCTGGTCAGATCATGCCCCTGTTTTCTTGAGCTTCCCATTACTGGATGCGACCCCCAGGCAATACACTTGGCGTCTAAACGATAATCTGCTCAAGGATATGCTATGCATGACCGAGATCAGGGCTGTGATAACCAATTTTCATCTTGACCATAGCAACGATGATACTACACTGCCGACACAGTGGGAGGCGCTCAAGTGTATGCTGCGGGGGGGTCTTCATCAAACATGGTGCGAGGCTCAAGAAGGAGAGGGCTCGACAGATTTCTGAAACGTTGGGGCGCATACAGGAGTTGGAGAGAATGCACAAAACCCTCTTATCTCCTGGGGGACTACGAGAATTGATAGAGGCCAGGCAGAAGCTATGATCAATGCTATCTAAGATTCAGAGATAGGTGTAGGGCACGCCTGTACGAGCACTCAGACAAGTGTGGTAGACTGCTGGCTCGGTCACTCCGCCCAAGGCAAGGCTGTACATTTATCCCCAGTTTGAAAATGGCGGATGGTATAGAGGTGCATAAGACCCCCCAAATAGCAGCCGAATTCCAATCCTACTACTCGAGCCTATATAACATTGACAACACCTCAGCCCATGGAGAGCAGGGGCAGTTAGCGAGAGACTTAGACAATTATATAGCTGAGACAGCCCTGCCGACCTTCACCTCGGAGGAAAGGGAGGCATTAGAGGATCCGGTAAGGCAAGAGGAGGTTGCACGGGCCATGAAGGGGACCCCTGCAGGGAAGAGTCCGGGCCGGATGGGTTTACCCCCAGGTTTTATAAAACGATGGGACCCCTGATCACCCCATTTTGGACAAGGGTATTTAACTCCATATCGAGTCGCTGCCCCTTCCTGGAGGCCCACATTACGGTCCTTCCAAAACCTGGGAAGGATGGTTCCTCTCCAGGTAATTACAGACCGATCTCTTTGATCAATGTGGATATCAAACTGTTCGCCAAAATTATGGCAAACAGAATCCAACCCCTGCTACCCTCGCTGATACACAGCGATCAAGTCGGCTTTGTCCCGGGAAGAGAGGCCAGGGACAATGTTATTAAAACGGTCTCATTAGTACACTACGCCCAAACGAGGGGAGCCCCGGCATGCCTTTTGGCGGTGGACGCAGAGAAGGCATTCGATAGGGTGCACTGGGGGTTTCTAAGAGCTGCATTGACCCAGGTGGGAGTAGGACCGGTTATGTTGGATAGAATCATGGCGCTTTATCACGACCCCACAGCTAAATTTAAAGTAAACGGCACCCTCTCTGGATCTTTCAATATTAGGAACGGCACACGGCAGGGATGCCCTTTGTCCCTCTTGCTCTATGTTCTGGTTATGGAGCACCTGACGAATGCACTGAGAGCCAACCCCTCCATCAAAGGGGTGCCATGCCGGGGGAGGGAATATAAGCTCTCCCTCTTTGCCGATGATCTCCTTCTTTACATTACCTCCCCACATAATTCTCTGCCCTCTGTCATTAGGGACAGAGCTAAGATAAGCTAAGTAATTTCAAAGTTAATATGGGCAAAACTGAAATCTTGAACATATCCCTAGACTAACGGACCCAGGAATTAATCCAGACCAATTTCCAGTTTAAGTGGCAAAAGGATTCCATAAAATACCTAGGGGTGCAGATACCCACTGACCTGGGGAAACTCTATAAACTGAACTATGTACCACTCCTCAACAGCACTATGGAGAGCCTGAAAATGTATGCTAAAAAGCAATACTCCTGGCTGGGGAGGACAAATATCTTAAAAATGGACGTACTGCCCCGGTTTTTATACATTTTCCAGACTCTACTGGTACTGCCGGAACGGGGGTTCTTTAAGCAGCTACAGGCTGCTTTTTTCAATTTTGTATGGGATAATAAGAAGCCCAGGGTGAACGGGAAGACGCTTTGTAGGCCTAAAAACGCAGGTGGGTTAGGGGTCCCTGATATGAAGTCGTATCACGCAACTGTGGTTTTTGTGCGGCTTGTTGACTGGTTTCACCACAAAGGGAATAAGCAATGGGTTGTTCTGGAAAATGACATTTCTCCAATTTGCCTGACTGCTTTGCCTTGGGTGGACCCCGAGTACCGTCCAGGGAGGCGGGAACTCCCATACCTGGAAATTCCGCTGCTGACTGTATGGGATAGATCTCTGAAGCAGAGGGGAATATCGCACAGGCCTGGTCTGCTCACTCCGCTCTTCAACAACCCAACTTTCACCCGGGGATGGATACTAAGACATTCCTCATGTGGGATGCGACCCAGGATACGAGACTGGGGGAGATTACCTCTGGACCTGGCCTACCTTCACTATCTGAGTTGAGAGAGCAGGGGGAGGGGAGGAAACTATCCTGGTTTCTGTATGCCCAATTGAGCGCCTTTATTGGATCCTTCGCCCCCGGAACTGCCTTGTCCCGGCCCCTAACGATGTTTGAAATGCTCCTCAAAGCCCAGACTCCTCCCTCACGAGTAGTTTCAACCCTGTATAGGATCTTCCTGACTAAGGGAGTGGAGGAGGAGCTCCCACAATTTTGCAGGAGATGGGAGGAGGAATTGGGTCCGACGTTTGAGAGGGAGGAGTGGGAAAAATCTTTTGCTCTGACGCACAAATTCTCGATGGCATGCAGAGCCTAGGAGAGGAATTACAAAATCTTGACCAGGTGGTACAGGAGCCCTGCGGATTTAGTGAAGTATGGGGGATCGGAGACAGGCGATTGCTGGAGATGTAACAGAGCCCCGGGGACCCTGACTCACGTGTGGTGGGAATGTCCTGTTATCAAAGCTTTCTGGGAGGGGGTGTTGGCGGTGTTTAAATATACGACGCTTGAGAATGTCCCCAACTCCCCTCAGGTAGCCCTTTTGTCGATGACACCGGGTTCGGTAGCAGCCAGGGGGAGAGGCCTGCTGAGGCATATGCTTACCACAGCCAGGTCAGTAATACCCCGACACTGGCGCACTAACACTATTCCCTCCCTGATGGAGTGGTACGGGGAGTTGGAAAATATTAAAAGGATTGAGGAACTGGCACTTGACGGAATCGAGGGTGGGGCCGAGAAACACCGCAGGACGTGGACAATTTGGGAGGTTTCTAAGAGTTCTCCGGAGATTCGGAATCTGTTGGAGGTAAATGGGTAATGTGGACGTTCATTCATTCTTTCTTCTTCTCTTTTCCTTTCATCTATATTCCTGGTGTTTCTATATTTATCGCTATTCCTTCTCTTTCTATATTCCGCCCTTCCCCTGGGTTTGCTCCCAGGGGCGGACAGAGCCGGCAGCTGTGAAGACTGCAAGGTCATAGAAGGTAGAGGTGGCCCGTGAATCTGAGTCCCCTAGCACCGGCGGATACTCTCGAGGCCCGGCCGGGTGGGGGACCCCTCCCTTTTTGTACTGATCATCATTTTGTAATGATAATTGCGAGGGCGGTACCCTCCTGGTCCCCCAGCGTGGTAACCTAGCGAGCCCAGTGAGCGGGGTAACCTTGAAGACGTGGGGCGGGATGGTTATTGATATTATAACCTTTAATGTCACCAAGGACTTATACTTATTTCGCCAGTGGGTTGAAAATTCTGATCTGTATCTTCCTCTATTACCATCGTTGTGAAGCTTTTAACAGTCTTGGTTTTTCGATGTTTGACCTGGTCTTATTTATGGTATACCTAAGACGCTATGGCTCTGCACTATTCTTGTGCTGTTTCTTACTGTCTCTTTGTTTATAAAAGTCTATACAAAATTCAATAAAGATATTGCAAAAAAAAAAAAAAGAGCCTGTAGAAGCTGATTTAGTATAACAGATAGGGTGCAACGTGCTTGTTTGGGATACCCTGCGGCCTGGTGTTTTGACAGCAGGACAAAAAACAATTCAAAATGCAATAGCTTAATTAAAATGAGGATGAAGACGCTTATTTAGTAAAACAGGGTGCAACGTGCTTGTTTGGGATACCCTGCGGCCTGGTGTTTTGACAGCAGGACAAAAAACAATTCAAAATGCAATAGCTTAATTAAAATGAGGCTGTAGACGCTTATTTAGTATAACAGATAGGGTGACATGTTCTGGTTTGGGATGCCCATGTGGCCTGGTGTATTTAAAGCAGACAAAAACCAATTCAAAATGCAATAGCTTAATTAAAATGAGGCTGTAGACGCTTATTTAGTATAACAGGGTGACATGTGCTGGTTTGGGATGCCCATGTGGGCTGGTGTATTTAAAGCAGACAAAAACCAATTCAAAATGCAATAGCTTAATTAAGCTGAAGATGAACAAGCGTATTTAGTATAACAGATAGGGTGCAATGTGCTTGTTTGGGATACCCTGCGGCCTGGTGTTTTGACAGCAGGACAAAAAAACAATTCAAAATGCAATAGCTTAATTAAAATGAGGCTGTAGACACTTATTTAGTATAACAGATAGGGTGACATGTGCTGGTTTGGGATGCCCATGGGGCTGGTGTATTTAAAGCAGACAAAAAACAATTCAAAATGCAATAGCTTTATTAAAATGAGGCTGAAGACGCTTATTTAGTATAACAGATAGGGTGCAACGTGCTTGTTTGGGATACCCTGCGGCCTGGTGTTTTGACAGCAGAACAAAAACCAATTCAAAATGCAATAGCTTGATTAAGCTGAGGATGAACAACGCTTATTTAGTATAACAGATAGGGTGCTACGTGCAGGTTTGGGGTACCCTGCGGCCTAGTGTTTTGGCAGCAGAACAAAAACCAATTCAAAATGCAATAGCTTGATTAAGCTGAGGATGAACGCTTATTTAGTATAACAGATAGGGTGCTACGTGCAGGTTTGGGATACCCTGCGGCCTAGTGTTTTGGCAGTAGACCAAAAACCAATTCAAAATGCAATAACTTGATTAAGCTGAGGATAAACAACGCTTATTTAGTATAACAGATAGGGTGCTACGTGCAGGTTTGGGATACCCTGCGGCCTAGTGTTTTGGCAGCAGACCAAAAACCAATTCAAAATGCAATAGCTTGATTAAGCTGAGGATGAACAACGCTTATTTAGTATTACAGATAGGGTACTACGTGCAGGTTTGGGATACCCTGCAGCCTAGTGTTTTGGCAGCAGAACAAAAACCAATTCACAATGCAATAGCTTGATTAAGCTGAGGATGAACGCTTATTTAGTATAACAGATAGGGTGCTACGTGCAGGTTTGGGATACCCTGCGGCCTAGTGTTTTGGCAGCAGACCAAAAACCAATTCAAAATGCAATAGCTTGATTAAGCTGAGGATAAACAACGCTTATTTAGTATAACAGGGTGCTACGTGCAGGTTTGGGATACCCATGTGGGCTGGTGTATTTAAACCAATTCAAAATGCAATAGCTTGATTAAAATGAGGCTGAACAATGCTTATTTAGTATAACAGATAGGGTGACATGTGCTGGTTTGGGATGCCCATGTGGGCTGGTGTATTTAAACCAGACACAAACCAATTCAAAATGCAATAGCTTGATTAAAATGAGGCTGAACAACGCTTATTTAGTATAACAGATAGGGTGACATGTGCTGGTTTGGGATGCCCATGTGGGCTGGTGCATTTAAACCAGACACAAACCAATTCAAAATGCAATAGCTTGATTAAAATGAGGCTGAACAACGCTTATTTAGTATAACAGATAGGGTGACATGTGCTGGTTTGGGATGCCCATGTGGGCTGGTGTATTTAAACCAGACAAAAACCAATTCAAAATGCAATAGCTTGATTAAATGAGGCTGAACAACGCTTATTTAGTATAACAGATAGGGTGACATGTGCTGGTTTGGGATGCCCATGTGGGATGGTGTATTTAAACCAGACAAAAACCAATTCACAATGCAATAGCTTGATTAAGCTGAGGATGAACGCTTATTTAGTATAACAGATAGGGTGCTACGTGCAGGTTTGGGATACCCTGCGGCCTAGTGTTTTGGCAGCAGACCAAAAACCAATTCAAAATGCAATAGCTTGATTAAGCTGAGGATAAACAACGCTTATTTAGTATAACAGGGTGCTACGTGCAGGTTTGGGATACCCATGTGGGCTGGTGTATTTAAACCAATTCAAAATGCAATAGCTTGATTAAAATGAGGCTGAACAATGCTTATTTAGTATAACAGATAGGGTGACATGTGCTGGTTTGGGATGCCCATGTGGGCTGGTGTATTTAAACCAGACACAAACCAATTCAAAATGCAATAGCTTGATTAAAATGAGGCTGAACAACGCTTATTTAGTATAACAGATAGGGTGACATGTGCTGGTTTGGGATGCCCATGTGGGCTGGTGCATTTAAACCAGACACAAACCAATTCAAAATGCAATAGCTTGATTAAAATGAGGCTGAACAACGCTTATTTAGTATAACAGATAGGGTGACATGTGCTGGTTTGGGATGCCCATGTGGGCTGGTGTATTTAAACCAGACAAAAACCAATTCAAAATGCAATAGCTTGATTAAATGAGGCTGAACAACGCTTATTTAGTATAACAGATAGGGTGACATGTGCTGGTTTGGGATGCCCATGTGGGATGGTGTATTTAAACCAGACAAAAACCAATTCAAAATGCAATTGCTTGATTAAGCTGAGGATGAACAACGCTTATTTAGTATAACAGATAGGTTGACATGTGCTGGTTTGGGATGCCCATGTGGGCTGGTGTATTCAAACCAGACAAAAACCAATTCAAAATGCAATATCTTTATGAGAAATAGCCTTTAAAAGCTGCTTTAGTGTAACAGATAGGGTTAAATGTGTTGAAATAGGATGCACATGTAGGCTGGGGTTTTTACAGCAGACACAAAAAAAATGTAAACTAATCGAGTTATAAGAAATGCTTGTGTGTAACAGATAGGGTTAAATATGCCACTACCAACATGGCATGCACAGTGGCAAGGATTTTTTACAGCACAAACAGAAGCAATTTAAAACTGATCTGGCAAATGAAGTGAAAAGGAAAAAAAAAAAAAGCTTTCCCTGTCACTTTCTCTGCTGTCCCTGCCTCGATCTTTCCCGATTTTTCCCTATCTTTCCCTATTCTTCCCTGGTTCTGTCTTGCACTCTGTGGGTCTCCCTGACTCTCTCTTAGTCTCTCCCTGTCTCTAAACAGCTCCGTTGTGGTCGCAATACAAGGCTGAAATGCGCACCAGCAAGATGGCGCCGTTTATATAGCGCTGTGACATCACCGGGGCTCCTGGCTGCTGATAGGCTGCATGTGACTTACCCATGATACCTTGCCCCAGGGAATATGTCCAGACATGTCCATCCACCATTTTACAATGCCTGTAATTGAAGTAAATGGAGTTTAAAGGAAAACTTCGATCAATCGAATCGCGGGGAAATTCAGATTCGTTCAGAATTGAATATTTCCTGAAATTCGGAACGAATTTGGGTTCGTCCGGATCGATTTGCTCATCCCTAGTCATGACTCATAACAATACATTCGTCATAAATACCACATAATAAACTTGGAATGTTGATTCCATATGTGACGAAAGTTTCCTTGCACAATAGGTCTTAGCTCATAGTCGGAAGTATCATGTTGCTTAACACCCTAGATTGATAGGCAATATAACTAAATTGCTGCTGATTTCAGCTGAATGTCAATGTGGATCAAGGGTCAACACCAGCTGTAGCCAAGTACTGTATATACATGCTGATATTCATAATAAAATGCATGGTAGGCTGTGTGGATCCTCAATTGTAAACCTTGTACCCAGAAAGGTATAGTTGTATGCCTTGTGCACTAATTCCTAATGTGATTAACGAGTGACTGGCCTTTCTACTTATTATGCAGCAGTGAGGCATTCCGAATGACGCTGGCCAGTGGAGTAACTAAATGTCGTGCGAACATTAAACAGACGGCCTTTCAGGGCTTATTCAGTAAACTTTGTTCTGTATTTTAACCTTAATTGGATGCAGCTAGACAACTAAAGAATGAAGCAACAGGGAGAATTTGTGCTCTCTCTAATTGATGCCAAATGAGCACAAGCATGACAAGCAAGATGGGGGAAGCAACAATGATGGGGCCCCCTAACTCCCCTAACCTAACCAGCACCTGACTCTGCCCCACTGTACATTGGCACCCCATAACCTAGAGAATGAGGTTGCTGATACTCACCTCTTCCTGGAACCACCGCACACATGACTGCTAGCAGCTTATCAGGCTTGCCAGTGGGCATGAATATTACATTACTGGCCGTGCAAGCCTGCTACTGTAAAAGGATCCATTTAAATGGGAAAGTGTCTCCCCAGGCCTTATACAATTGTTTATCTAAAAAAGTGCTTCCAATTTCTTGTAATTCTAGATACGTTTTCAAAAGCTGTTATTGTGTTCAAAGTAGTTGGAATGGCATCCTTGGCAGGGCTTTGGAGTCGGAGCTATTTTTGGCTGGAGTTGGAGATGTACCAACTCTGACTAACATTCGTAACATTGTATAATTAATGTAACTTTCATAGAAAGTTAAAAAAAAAACATCATGTATATATTTTATACTCTTTCAATCTAAGGCCTGTGTTTGTAACAATCAGTGATAAGCAGCAGCAGCAGCAGCAGCAGCAGGGTGTTCTAGTTGTGATAGAAATGAGTTTTCCAATCTCCCCTATCCCTTATACTCAGTATCTTC
The DNA here is from genome assembly GCA_027917425.1 of Gastrophryne carolinensis. Taxonomy (NCBI): domain Eukaryota; kingdom Metazoa; phylum Chordata; class Amphibia; order Anura; family Microhylidae; genus Gastrophryne; species Gastrophryne carolinensis. The sequence goes on along the minus strand of CM051236.1, from coordinate 310,107,746 downwards.
AGGTTGCCCCAAGACCCTTAGTTACAATGCCTGAAACTTAAAGGAATTTAAAAGAAATGTCCAGGCAGAAATACAAAAAGTTTATACTCACCTGTTGCTCATCGTGCATGGTCCGGTGTTCCCCCGCAGCTCATCCATGCAGTGCTGGCATCCTCATAGTTAACAATGGTGGGAAGCAAGTGATTCCATCGTACAGAGATGAAGGGGGCATTCCAAGCCAGGTTCAGCATGCCTAGCCTCCATTGCAATAGAGTGAAGACATTTTATGTTATTGCCTAGATATGAAATGTAACAGGACATTCCAAGCAAAGGGTTAAATGAGCCTGTTTTGTGCGCTCTCCATGATGAATGTGAGAGGCTGCATTTTTTATTAATATATATTTTTTCTAAAGGATTTATATTTCTTTAGCAGACCTAGTGAATTCCCTCTCTTCTGCTGGGCCACCTTAGTAGTAGAGGAATACCCATCCATGCATTTTTAGTGTAACAGATCCCTCCAATGTGAATTAATTTTGAGGACTTAGAGAGAAGAGTCAGCAGAAAGGAACAAGTTCAGAAAATGTAAAGTGTGTGAATAAAAGATGCAGCCATAAAAAAAGTAAGAATTGTGCAGGTTTTCATGTGTGGCTGCTGGTGTACACCTAATGGTCACCCTTAATAACCATATATGCATCACAGTTTAAAATGAAAGAGAAGGCACATATCAGTTGTCCCAGTATTTATTGACAAAGGTGCACACAGAAAGTATGCACATAAATCCCATAAAAGCCACAAGGAATTCCTAAATACATATAGACTAAAGGAAATTAAGGTAAGCAGGAAAAGAGTGGGACAGAGGAACAAATACAGTGACAAGGGAGTTCAGGTAAGCAAGGGAGCAGAAATGAGTGAGAGAATAGTTGACACCGGGAACATGAATGAGTTAAATAGCTGCGCACATGCGTACATGTGTACAAACATGCAGCTTGTCCAACAAAATTCCGTTTTGACGTATATTTTGAGAAAGATGCTTGCTGAATATCGCGGGACACTGAAAATCTTCGTTGGATGCTACGTTGGAAAACGCTGAAAAACGGTAGTATACGAGGTTTACTAAGTAACGTAAATGGAAACCTTGTCCTCCCGAGGACGCAACGAGAGCCGGAAAATGCCATTCTCGGCGTACGCAGCTACGAACAGTAAACAGAAGGCTCCCAATGGAGGCTCTGAATCATGCATACGCACCTATGCATACGGAAAAAAAGTGAAAAATACACATTACGAGACAAATACAACATGGTTTTGAGGAGGCTCTGAATCAATCCTATTGTCTTATCTTTTAGATGACATTGACTGCTAAGCTAAGCCACCATTCTAAATCCCACCTGAAAATACTCTCCTGGAATGTGGGGGGGGTCAACCAGTCAACCACCACATAAAGAGGAGGAAGATTTTGCAGCACTTAGGACACCTTGGGGCTGACATTGTTTTATTACAGGAGACACACTGGAAGGGGGGATAGGAATGTAAACTGAGAGCAAGCTGGATCAATGAGGTAATAGCCACAACTTATGAAAAGAAGCAGAGGTGATTTTACTTAACAAATCACTTGGTTAAAAGTTTATTGGAGTTGCCAAGGATCCAAATAGTAAATGTATTATACTTAAACTTGAAATATCGGAACAAACTTACACGGTGGTCAAGCTGTGTGCCCTTAATGCCCCAGTTGATAATGGCAGGGGACTTTAATGCAATAGCTGACATGACTATGGATAAATCTAATGCCCACTCTTTGGTCACACCCACATTTTCAGAACCATTTTCCCATATCAGTGAATATTTGACCATAGTGGATCCATAGAGGGTTCCTTAATCCTACTGCAAGGGAATGCACCTGTTACTCCAGTGCGCACAAGTCACTATCTCAGATAGATTATATCCTGACCCATGAATCATTACTCACTGAAGTGCTGGAGACTGATATTAAGCCTATAGCTCTCTCTGATCATGTGACAATCACAATCTTCCTCTCCCTGGGGGCTCCCCAGGGCAGGACATGGCTCTGGTGGTTCCTTACCTATTTAAGCAATTCTGATTATTTTAAAGACTCTTTGAGGGGAGCATGGGCAAATTATACAGATGATAACATCCAGCATATAAACGAGCCGGTCCTGCTTTGGCAGCTGCCAAGGTGTTTATGAGAGGCCACATCATAGAATATGTCTCCCAAAGGAAAAAAAAACTCTCGAGCCAAACACAAAAAGCATTATGATATTGTAACTAAGGCATATAAGGCCCATTTTCAACTAAACCAAACAGAAACAAAAAAAGATGGATGGAAGCCTCACTTGTATAACAACGTAAATACTATAGATATGGTAATAAATCAGGCAAACTATTTGCCAATATGACCAAACCCTCTGGACCTAGGAAGTATATCACTGCAATTCAACATCTAACCATAAATATACAAGAACCACCGATGTTGCAATATCCTTTGAGGAGTACTTTAGGAAAATATACACCTCTGACTTAAATGAGTCCTCATTAGCGAACCCTTATACTCCGCAGAGCAGAACTTACAAAACTATCGGCCTCGCAGAGGGGGCTGTTAAATGGCCCAGTCACGGAGACGGAAATCATTTGCACAATTAAGCAATAAAAAAATAAAACCACGGGACCCGATGGATATACAGGGGAATTTTACAAAATGTTAAGCCCTGCCATAACCCCAATATTGCAAGATCTTTTCAATACAATACAGCATGGGACAGAAATGTCACGCTTCACAGAAGCATACATGACACTGATCCCGAAACCTCAAAAAGATCCCTTATTGCACACTTCCTATAGACCAATATTGCTATTAAACAATGACTACAAACTCTTAGCCAAAATCCTGACAGAGAGACTGCAATCAGTTCTGCCATCCCTGATTAATGAGCACCAACTGGGATTTATTTGTAACAAGCACATACCATTACCAGGACTGCTATAGCAGCCACCATACCTGGGCAGAATTCTAAGGGAATTCTCTTGAGTTTGGATGCCAAAAAGGCATTTGACAAGGTGGAATGATCATGGCTGAATAGCATTTTCACCAAGAGAGCCTTTGGATCACATTTTACACAATATATCCAGTTTATATTTAAAGATCCGCAGACTACCCTTTTGATTAATGGGATGACGTCCTCCAGAATACAATTAACTCGGGGGACCAGACAGGGATGTTCCCTGTCGCCCCTGTTTTTCAACCTAGCATTGGATCCCCTATTGAAGATCCTGGAGTAAGACTTCCAAGGTATTAAGATAGGGTCTTCAATGATAAAACTAACTGCCTTTGCGGACGATATCATATTATTTATTTCAAACCTGAAATCGGCCCTACCTCTTTGGCCAGATGTCAGGGTATACCATTAATCTTGACAAGTCCTCGGCCCTCTACCTGAGCCCCAAAACCAAACCATACTGGGGAAGTAGCTATCCCTTTTCATGGAATAAACATCACTTAAAATACCTTAAAATGTCCTCATTCCCCAAAATCCATATGAGTTATATAATTACAATATAAAGCCAGTTATCAAGAACTTGGAAAAGGATCCCCGTGGTTGGGCCAAATTGGGCCCTCTTTTCTGGGCAGAATACTGTACATCTTCTCAAGATGATTGCATTCCCTAGGCCCCTTTTTTTATATCCAAACGCTACCAATCATTTTGGGAATATCAGATGTGTAGCATATATATTTGCTCTTTCGAGTGTTTATATGGACTAAAAAGAGAGCAGTAATGGGCAAAATAATACTGCCACAGGACACAAGGAACGCAGGAGTTAACCTCTCTGACATTGAGAAATATAACCAAGCAGCCTTACTATGCATTTTAAGCGATTGGCTGAATAATCGTAATACTCACACAAACACAGAATTGGATCAGGGACTGTTGAGCACTATTGGCTTGATGCAGAGCCTCCCCGTTCAGCTATCCCGTGCATTTTCCCGTTGGTTTTGGGCTTTGATCGGGTCAGGAAAGGGTGCTACGTTGATTTTAGTGTGCGTTTATGCGCTCAGGTATGCGCTCAGCCGCCTTTCCGATTGTCGGCTCGCACAAGGCTGTTTTCTGTGAAAACGGACGCCTCGTTCATTGTTCCGTTTTTTTCAGTGATGCTTTCCGATGGAAATCAGCTTAATCAAACGGGGCCGCCGAGCCTTCACTTACGGGCAGTCAGAGCAGCCGTATTTGCACTCGGGCAATAATATGCAGTCCTCTGTTGGAGCACATCAGCGGCGCCAGCTCCGCGGTCTTGTCCTGCTGAGTATGGCAGAAATCATGCTGCACCGCACGCCTTTGGACATCGATTGCATGCGTATTTTTTAATTTTTTGGTCTTTTATTTTTTTTTGGTCCTTTTTTAAGGGTCTACCTAATTTATTTTTTATTGCCTGTGTGCAGGAACTGGAAGATGGGACATTCCATAAATGTGCAGGCAGTGGCTGGCCCTGATTTGGTTTTTGGGAGTCGTTTTGCTGGCTTTCCATGCTCGACGCATGATGCGCACATCTTGAGGAATTCCTGCCTATATGAGCGATTCAAATCTGGCGATCTGTTTGGTGGCTGGCTACTGGGTATGTGTATGAAACTTGTATTGGTTGCCCACCCTGTCTGACTGTGTTTTTTCCCTTAACACACTATTTTGTAACTATTTTCGTAGTATATTTTGAGCCTAATTTTTTAACTACAAATTAAATGGGATAAGTGATTGTACCCTATTGTGTCATGTTCTTGCCCTCTTATGTAAGTAGTATTCCCCAGACTTTTTTAATGAGTATACAGGTTGGATGTGCATGTAGTCTCATTAGAAATGTCCTTTCCTCCCACCCTACCCCGCTCACCTATTTGTCCCTCTTTTCTATTGTTGCAATGCACACCTTTTTTTATTGTTATTTTGACATTTTTTTTTTGGTTTGGCAGGAGACTCTGGCTATCCTTTGCTCCCCTGACTGGTGACCCCCATCTGGCACCCATCTTCACAGGCAGAGGAGCGCGACAATACTGCCCACAGGAGGACTCGCTCTGTGGTGGAGCAAGGCTTTGGTCTCTTGAAGATGAGGTTCTGTTGTCTTGATGAGACCGGGGGGGGGGCACTACAATAGACGCCTGCAAAGGTCCTAAAACTAATCATGGCTTGTGGGCTACTCCACAACCTTTAGTTTCAGACGTCCCCACCCCTCCTTTTTCTGGCACCCAAAGTGGCACCGCGCAAACCATCCGTGCACAACTAGTGTTTAATGTTTTGTCAGAGAACAACATTTTTATTTAGGTTTTTTTTTTTTTTTTTTTTACAATAAAATTTTGATGTGTCATTTGTTTTGTATTTTTTAACCAAAGAAAAATTACACGTGGGGTCAGAAAATGTATTCCCCAAAAATTAGTGGTATGTTGGGTTGCATGGTGACGACGAATGATGTGGCTGCAAATTGGCTGCAATGTGGGCCAGGCTTTGATTCATCTCACCTATATGGCTGGTTAGGGCAGAAACATTTCTGTTTAATACCTCTAATTGGGCGTTGAGGTTTGTGAGTTGGGTGCACACAGTCTCATTGAATTGCTGTGTTGTAGCCGAAAAGGCTATATTTTCCTGCCTCCACGCTTCCTCCAAAATTTGAAGTTGCCTTCTTTGGGAAATATGGCGTCTGGACTGGGTTCGAGCAGTGGGACGGGTGGTTGGTTCTGGTTCTGAAGGTGGTTGTGGATGTGGTGGTTGTGCCGGGGTTGACTGCGTTGCTGCCACTGGTTCAGTAGTGGTTAGTGACATATGTGGGGTGTCCTCCTCCAAATCTCGTATATGTTCGATTATGGGTGGGCTTCCTGTGTTCTGGAAATAAATATAGGTTCATTTTAGTTTATTTATGTCAACAAAAGCTCTCAAAGATCAATGTTAAAAGTACACACCAAGGACCATTGACTTACCTCATCGCAATCCACAATTTGGGTTCGTGGTGTAGAATCCTGGTGTGCCCTTGGCCTCGGTGCTAACGCAGGGGTTTGGGGGCCTGGTGTGTCCTGTTGACTTGGTCCTTAGAATGTAGATTTGAAGATTAGCTAAATGGCCAAGTACAGTGTGTTGTGTAGCATAACACTGCCTTTTGGATCTTTTTTTAATAGGTCATGGCAAATTCAGACTCACCTTGGGACCTTACATTCCGGTCTGTGTCTTGTGCCTCTGCCAGGCCCTGGATGCTGGCCAGGTGTATGTATGTATATACACGTTCCTCGGCGGGTGTAAGGATTATTTAAGTGGGTAAGCCACCCCCTGTCTGTTGGCTGGGGAAGATTAAATTACACCTAATAAGTGTTACATCCTGTTACCAATGCGACTATAAATGCATTTAAATTGCCCTTTTCCTCTGCTCCACCCCCTGTCTGTTGGCTGGGGAAGATTAAATTACACCTAATAAGTGTTACATCCTGTTACCAATGTGACTATAAATGCATTTAAATTGCCCTTTACCTCTGCTGACGGAGCATGTCCATTTTTTTTTTTTTTTGCTGTAATATTTCAGGTCCACAAATTTCCTTTTGATTTGTTGAATATCTCGCCGGACAGATCCCACACTATTTACTTGCCGGCAAATATTCGTCCAGATCTCCAGCTTAGCCTGCTTAGTGGTTGATTTGGAGGTCCAGCCAAATAGGGCATCATAATGCTTACAAACTGCATTTGCCACAGCCATGCTTTGAGCATCGCAAAAATGTGCAGTTAGTGAGCCACGGCGTAGTTGTCACAGGAGCAGGACAACATCATCATGGATGTGAGTATGCGAGCATGCGTTTATGTGCGCGCACACATTCCTTATAATAAAAATAAAAACAAAGCGCAAGAATAGTCTGAAACAACTTAGTTTGTCACGTTAAATACAAGCCCACCTTAGTTTAACACATGTACGCAGCTACAAACTAGGCTAGATGCAGATAGAAGAACTAGGGCAATGCAAGAGGTTAATAAAGTGACTTTAGTTAGGCCAGGAAACTTGTTAATGTATTTGGTGGATTAATGGTGGGTCCTTGTATCTTTTTTGTACAGATGATGCTGAGGAATCGCTACGACTTCCTGCCGTCAGATTATGACAAGCGCACGTTGGACGCGATCGCACGCTGATCCCAAACCACCTATACCTTCACCCAGATCGCCCAACACTGGTCTGATTTGAAGAGAAGGCATAAGCCCCGGGTGAGGCGGTACTTCGCCAAACATTTCCCATGTAAGTGTTGAAAATGTAAATGCACCTATAACCTTGGGCTCGCCTGGGCGTGGTTTTATGATTGTGTTTGTATTTCAGCACATGAATGGAATATGCGGTTCCGCCCCACCCGGACCAGGACACGCAGCCCAGTGTTGGGCGAAACAGGTGAAGGTGTAGGTGGTCCACCGCCAGTGTCAACGGCCACCCCCTCCTCTGTAAGTGACTATGAGGAGCCTCTGGACCTCAGCATGCAGGGGAGGGGGGAATCTGACGGCAGGGAGTCGAGCCTAAATGAGGGAAATATAGTTAGAGATGTGCTAATACATGCATTAAATACATATACTCATGTGCACTATTGTTAGTTGTAGATTCAGACGTCGCAGGGACATCCCAAGGGATGAGCGAGGAAGGGGGCGACGAGGAAGAGGTGGCTGGGGAAAGATTGATACCTAGAAGCCTAACTTAATATGATATTCATGATACAACAACAGTCTCTAATATCAGTGTGTTTGTCATCCAAACAGATTCACAGCAGCAACCCAGGGAGGAAGAAAGGAGACGCCCCCGACGCAATGTGCGCCCAAAACATTGTAAGTGTGAACGAACAATTCCATTGCCAAAAAAAAAAAAAAAAATACTTTGTAAAAAAAGGCCTTAAAGCGGACCTTCACTCTGAATAAGAGTCTATCTTATATGTTTCCCACACCCTGTACATACAGATTGCCCACATTAAAATTCATCCTACCTGCACCTAGTGCATGTTATGAGCCTTTAAACATCCAAGATGGCGGATTATGGAAGCCGCCATCTTTTCAGGCAGCCTGCAAACAGGAAGTGCCTTCTAACTGTGCTGCTCTGCATTCTGGGATTGCTGACCTTTTCCAGAGCACAGCTCTGCTCTGTGTGAGCAAAGCACAGCTGCTATAACCCACCCCCTGTACCTTGTCCCACTCTCCTCTCCTCAGTAAGTGTGATGCTTCTGAGTCAAGATGGCGGCGCCCGTATCCTAAATTCCTGAACAGAGTTGCAGCCCAGTGGGGGAAAGATTAATAAGTTAGTGACTAAAAACTTAAAAAACATTAATTTCAGATGCTGCTGACTCGTTTTTGAAGAGTTTGGGCTTTTCATTAAATCACGCTGAAGGTCCGGTTTAAAAAGGGCCCCAAAAAAAACACGCCAAACCAAACCATAAAAACAATGCTAAACTAATGTTGTTTTTCATTCACAGATAAAAGAAAACGACATGCTTCAGACCCCGAGGCCTAATTTTTGGGATTTGTGAGGAGAATTGTAAAATTTTATTTTTTTACCCAAAAAAAAATTTTAATCTGAAAAAGCCACAAAAAAAAAAGTTTGCACAACGTTTTAATAAACAAAAAAAAAAAGATTTGGTGTGTTGTCTTTCCTGCAAATGTACAATCACACAACATCATCACACATTTACATGACACAAAAGGTTTAGATATAGGCCAATAAATCTGAAAAACTATCAAACTATTACGGTAAGCATTAAAGGCAAGGAAGAAGGAACACCACAGAGATTAAGGTATGCATTAATGGCAAGGAAGAAGGAACACAAAGGAGATTAAGGTATGCATTAATGGCAAGGAAGAAGGAACACAAAGGAGATTAAGGTGTGCATCAATGGCAAGGAAGAAGGAACACAAAGGAGATTAAGGTATGCATTAATGGCAAGGAAGAAGGAACACAAAGGAGATTAAGGTATGCATTAATGGCAAGGAAGAAGGAACACAAAGGAGATTAAGGTATGCATTAATGGCAAGGAAGAAGGAACACCAAAGAGATTAAGGTATGCATTAATGGCAAGGAAGAAGGAACACAAAGGATATTAAGGTATGCATTAATGGCAAGGAAGAAGGAACAACAAAAAATAAATGTGACAATATATATATGTGTCAAATTGGCAGTTGGTGCCATATGTAAATTCCAATGGAGGTTTAGGGATGTGCGCTTGCGTGTAGCCAGATTGGCAACTGAAGAGCCATGGAGATGTAAGTATACTTGAAAAAAACAAAAAAATGAAAGGTCAAATACGACGGAAGGCAAGCAGGTACGTTCAAAAACCAAGGAAAATGCAGGGAAAAACGGGCCGCCCATGTGAACGGGAACGGAAGCCCCGATCAAATTGAAGGCACCCGAGAGAGCAAAAAAAACTTCCCGAGTGAAGACAAATTGACGGATCAGTTAGGGAGCCATTCCGACGGAGGCTCTGCATCACATTCAAACGGGAGCCCCGGACAATCGGAAGGTTTTAAGCTCAGATCGGGGGAGGCTCTGCATCAGGCCCTATGGCCTTGATTCACAGCCTCCTTTTACTTCACTTTTACATGTGTTTGTGTATTTTTTGCGAGTTTTTGCAGCCATTAACAGGATTTTCGTGTCTTTTTTCATGCGTATGTGCGTTTACATTTACGCGAATAAGCATATTCGATGATCATATTTTTTGCGTAAATAGTTTGCTTTCTCTGGAATGTTACGTTATTGGTATGGGCTTGCCCATGATACCGAGCCTTGATTGTTGATTCGAACACAACCAAAAATTGAGGGTGTTTACGCCCAACTTATGGGGTGTATTTCCTGGTGAAAGTTTGCTGTCGTTGTGTGAGTTGCAGTGTGATGGAGGCAGAATACGTGGAGGAATATGAGCGTCTGCAGCTACGCGGCATTCTATGCATCTGTATGTCAGATTTCAGGTTGCATCGCGCACGTTTGGATATCGCTCGCACGCATGACATTGAGCTATTTGAGCTCACCCGACTGAACCGTGTTTCCCTCGAGAAACTGTATAGTGAGCTGCGGCCATGGTTGGCCCCCACCACAAGGAAGAGGCATGCAATTGCAGGCATGACCAAATTGGTTGGCTGCCTTCAATTTTTAGTGAATGGCTCATTCCAGAGGCTGGGTGCCCTCTCCGTGGGCATGTCCCAGCCTACGCTGAGCCGCACACTAAACAAGTTTCTGGATGGCATGGCTACCATGTTTCAAAAATACATTTGTTTCCCTGATAACGTGGTAGCCTGGAATGTATTGAAGTTGGGCTTTTATGATATAGCAGATGGGCTCATGGGTGCGTTCGACTGTACGCACGTAGTGCTGGTGCCTCCAGCTGCGGATGAACATCTATACAGGTATGTGGTTTTTCTGCCCATCCTTCCTTATATATAACATAATGTAGCCTTGCAATATATATTTTAATGTTGACCTAAATCTAAATGTAAAGCTACTTATTATTTTTTTGTTATATATGAGGTTTTTCCACCCAATATTAACTAATAGGGACCCCTTAACAATTATAATTTAAAATGTACAATATAGTATTTATTTATTTTTTTTATTTTGCAATTACAGGAACCGAAAGATCTTCCATTCAATAAACGTGCAGTGTGTTGTTGGTCCAGACCTTCGCTTTCTCAGCTTCATGGCTGGTTTTCCTGGTTCTGCCCACGATGCCTATATACTTAGAAATTCCAGTCTCTATGGGTGTTTTGAGTCTGGCAACTTGTATGGTGGTTGGCTACTGGGTAAGTGTTTATTAATAGCTTACTTGGGTTTTCAATGTGTAACTAGTATAAATTTAGGAGTCCCCTGCCTCAACATATGATGGTCTTCCCCTCTGATTAAATGATATACAATGTAATTATGATATTTAGATTAATTCATTTTTTATATTTATTTTTAAAGGTGATTTGGGATACCCCCTTCTTCCGTGGCTAATGACCCCCATCCTGCGCCCTCAGACGCAGCCACAAGAAATATATAATCGGGCCCATCGGAAGAACAATGCCCAACATGCATAGCTACCTCCAAGGGTAGGGTTGCCAAACACCCCAAAGGAAAGCATACGCATTACGGTCATTTCACTGGAAAATTTCTGTTCTGCAGACAAAGTGCGCACCTTTCATTTTTTCAACCAGAACATCCCTTTACACTTGAAATACCCCCCACAAATCATATATCCCCTGAAAGTACACACTTCAAGCATTCTAGGCGTACCAGGCTTCTTGTCCTGGGTCCAAATTTCTGGACACAAACCTTCAAGGAATTCACTCATTGCACAGGATTTCCCTAAAGAAAATAGCAAAAATGCAGAATCCAAACCACATTTTCCTAAAAAACAATGAGCTAACAAGAAAAAACACCTTAAATATGAAATGGCAAGGTCCCCTGAACAGAACAATATCCAACATGCATAGCTACCTCCAAGGGTAGGGTTGCCAAACACCCCAAAGGAAAGCATATGCATCACGGTCATTCCACTGGAAAATTTCTGCTCTGCAGACAAAGTGCGCACCTTGCACTTTTTCAACCAGAACATCCCTTTACACTTGAAATACCCCACACAAATCATATATTCTCTGAAAGTACACACTTCAAGCATTCTAGGCGTACCAGGCTTCTTGTCCTGGGTCCAAATTTCTGGACACAAACCTTCAAGGAATTCACTCATTGCACAGGATTTCCCTAAAAAAAATAGCAAAAATGCAGAATCCAAACCACATTTTCCTAAAAAACAATGAGCTAACAAGAAAAAACACCCTAAATGTGAAATGGCAAGGTCCCCTGAATAGAACAATACCCAACATGCATAGTTACCTCCAAGGGTAGGGTTGCCAAACAGCCCAAAGGAAAGCATACGCATTACGGTCATTCCACCGGAAAATTTCTGCTCTGCAGACAAAGTGCGCACCTTGCACTTTTTCAACCAGAACATCCCTTTACACTTGAAATACCCCCCACAAATCATATATCCCCTGAAAGTACACACTTCAAGCATTCTAGGCGTACCAGGATTCTTGTCCTGGGTCCAAATTTCTGGACACAAACCTTCAAGGAATTCACTGGTTGCACAGGATTTCCCTAAAAAAATAGCAAAAATGCAGAATCCAAACCGCATTTTCCTAAAAAAAATAATGAGCTAGCAAGAAAAAACACCCTAAATCTGAAATGGCAAGGTCCCCTGAACAGAACAATACCCAACATGCATAGCTACCTCCAAGGGTTGCTCTGCAGACAAAGTGCGCACCTTGCACTTTTTCAACCAGAACATTTCTTTACACTTGAAATACCCCCCCCCCAAACCATATATTACCTAAAAGTACACACCTGGAGATTTGTAGGTGTACTTGGCTTGTTGGGGTGAGCAAATTAGTTTGGTGTCAATTTCTTGAAAATTTTTCTGGTTGCACAGGGTTTCCTTAAAAACAATGAGAAAAAGGCAAAATCAAAATCACATTTTCCTAAAAAACATAATATGTAAGCAAGCAACATCACAATGAATCTGAAATGGCAAGGCGCCTGAACAGAACAATTCCCAACATACATAGATACTTCCAAGGGTAGGGTTGCCAAACATCCAAAACTAAAGCATGATATATAGAAACACAGAACAACCTTTTAGATTTAGATTTAAGAGGTGCAATTAGGTTTAGACTGGTGAGGTGCAATTAGGATACTGTAGCTGTGGCCTCAGATCCATGCCCATGTTTTTATCATCACGTGCCACAAGTATCCAAGAAACTAAAGGGAAAAAAAAAAAAAACACACAGCAAAACAGAAAACATATAAATTAAAGTGGAAGTCCAGTCTCTGGGACTGCAGCAGGAAGGGGAGTGTAACAAAAATACTTTACCTTGCCCACAGTTCAGCGCCATTCTTGAGGGTCTGTGCGGCCACCGCACAGAAAATCACAAAGCGACAACCCCGTCAAGTGAATAGGTGGGGAGGCCGCTATGTGCTTTCTCCCCATGGTGGGGGCACCGGCCCGCGGCCAAGATAAGTGTTTTCTTTGTAACCTATATGACCTGATTATGTGTCAGGGGAGCTTTGCATGGTGGGGGTTTACCTTGACACTAGACATCCCCTTTAACTAAAAGGGGCTCACCTACAGTCTAAAACAAAAGAAAAAATAATGCAGAAAAAAACAATGCATAACTCAAAAATCTAAATGGGTGTGGTACACCTCAAGCAATTTTCAAAGCACAAACCGGGTTGGCTGGGACATTTCGGGCAGTAGTACCGCACGTCCTTTCTGATGTCACGCTTCCTACACACCCTACAAGCCTTCTGGGGATACTTCTTACCACCCATATCAGGAAGGCACTTTATAAAGTGCTTCCCAACCAACCTGGCCTCGTGGTCATTTCTAGCCACCTCTGGTAAATCCTCAGTATCCCCAAACAACAAAGCAGAGAGTAACTGCTGCTGGTACTTTTCAAACGATAAATTAGAGCCTGGTACTGCTGCCTTGAAGACAACAAAGCTGTTATAAGTTGCCATTTGGACCAAATGGATAGCAACTTTTGTGTACCAGGCTCTGGTTTTTCTGGTGGCGTTGTAATAGTACTTATAGTATTTGGTCCATTTTATCAACACCACCCATGAATGTGTTATAATCTTTTATACATCTTGGCTTTTGGGAAGGGGCTCGGGGACCACGATGCCGTACATTCACAATTGACTCATCGGGGATTGTTGTCAGTAGGAATACATTTTTTTTATCTATATATTTCACGGCCAGTAGCTCATCGCTTCTTAGAGCGTAAGACTCTCCACATTTTAGTTTTTTTTCAAGTATTGACCTGGGCAAGCCTTCTCTATTAGGGTTTATGGTGCCACAGCCCGGGGTATCTAATGAGTAAAGGGCTCGAAATAAGGGGATGCTGGTATAATAGTTATCCACGTATAAGTGGTAACCTCTCCCCAGTAGAGGAGTCATGAGCTCCCAAATGGTCTTTCCACTGACCGACAAATCAAGGGGACAACCAGGGGGGTCCAGATGTGTGTCCCTTCCTTCATAAATTTGAAAAAATTTGATATACCCGGTAACACTATCGCATAATTTGTAACATTTTATCCCATAGCGGGCAGGCTTGTTAGGGATATATTGAAGAAAAACAATGCGCCCTTTAAAAAGCAGAAGTGACTCATCAATACTTAATTTTTGGGAGGGGGTGTACACTTCTGTGAAGCGCTCCGACAGGCTATTAATTAGGGGTCTTAATTTATGCAGCCTGTCGTGACCGGGTTCACCATGGGGAATAGCAGTGGAATTGGCATTTAAATGCAGAAACTGCAGTAAAATTTGGTAGCGGTTTCTTGTCATTATGGCCGGAAATAATGGGGTTGCCAATACGGATTGGGTATCCCAATAGGAGGCAATACTAAATTTTTTTAGACTACCCATTGCTAGAGTGAGCCCCCAAAATTTCTCACTCAAATTTGTAGGTTGCCATGCCTGAGCTCGGGCGTGCCTCTGCTGGGGGTTTTGAGCTAAGACTTGCTCAGCATAACGATTTGTATAGAAGACCATATGCAGTAGGATGGCTTCTGAAATAAACAGTTTGAAGTAGTCAATGACACCGAAGTTTGTTACGTCGACATTGACCAAGGGGACCGAGTCAAAAGGGTGAATTTGAGGGGAAAAGTTATTAGGAGGCCTCCACTCTCTCCTCCAGCGTGGCCTCCTCTTGTGCAGTACCACCCCTTCTATGGTGGCTACTACTGTTACCACTGTGCGGTTGTGTCTCCTCAGTAGAGGAGACACTAGGCTCGATTCAGAGAGACAAAAAAAAACTTCAGTTTTAGTGCCGATCTGTTTTTTTTGTGAAATGTTTCCCGCTCTCGTATGAGTGTACGAGCGATTCTATGCATGCATTGAAAACCTTCTGTAAAGTTTCCGTCCGTTCAGATTACGAATACGAGGATGTAATTTTCCATCGTGACTTTTCCGTTTCATTTTCACATGTTACAACGTAGGCTTTCGTTTTTGCCTTTGTCCAATCGTATCCTCCAACGAATCCTTTACGTTTCCGGTTCGATTCTGTTTCCCTTTTTCAATAAATATTCATCCAGACGGAAATCCTTGCGCCTGCGCACTACAAACTTAACTCATTAAAGTGCTCGGCTACATATTTGCCACCCTCACTTCTACTACAATGTTTAGCTAAATCACTTAGCACTATCCTCCATCTTCCCTTTTGGACCCTTAAAGCTCACCCAAACCACTTAGCACTATCCTCCATCTTCCCTTTTGGACCCTTAAAGCTCACCCAAATCACTTAGCACTATCCTCCATCTTCCCTTTTGGACCCTTAAGGCTCACCCAAATCACTTAGCACTATCCTCCATCTTCCCTTTTGGACCCTTAAAGCTCACCCAAATCACTTCTCGGTCATGTGAATATTCATCTTTAAATATTTCTGGGCCCATTAGTTTTGTGTTAATGTATTTTGTAAATGAAATGACACTGTAACATTTTTTTTTTGGATTCCATCATAAAATATAACATTTTAAAAAATTTAGAACATTTCTAATTTTTACAACTATAAAAAACAAAAAAACATAGCAATGGCAGGCCACATAAAATTATTCTTCATCTGTGGTCCCCAACGAGTTGCACAGCTCCTGCATCTCGCCCACCAACTGAAGGACCCTGACACTCAGTTGTGCCACTCTGGCACGTGTGGTCCCTGTTAAAAAACGTAAATTAAAATATTGGTATAACCTTGTTGAGGTCATACTGCAGTGCCCCCCCCCCCCCCCCCGTTAGGTCCAAACACCTAAATCTGGACTTCAAAAGCCAGAGGGCTCTCGCCACCATGGCCCGGGTTTAGCATAGTGCCCGATTAGAGAACCCCTGGCCCGCATTCTGCAGGCAAAGAACGGGCATTAGGAGCAAGGGCAGGAGTGGATATCCAGAATCCCCTGAAAGAATTTAAAAATAATAACATAAATTACACATTCTAAGCTACAATATTGTTTAACATGTCATCAAGGGCTAAAAACAGCAATAGGTTAAGTCATGAGTCATCAACTATATTCATTGCCATACAGTGAAAATGGATTGATGGAATGTGAGCAAACTTACCCAGGAGCCATCTACCAGATAATTCTCCTGACTCAAACTGACGAAATAAGCCGGAGCTCTGCAATATATAAGCATCATGGGACGACCCTGGATGCCCTGCAAGAACACTGAGGAATCGCATAGCTGGACCAAAGACTACTTGTATGTTGTGTGAGTGGCACATCTTGCGGTTCCTGCAACCAAATATAAAATAATTACACAAAGCAAAGGTAACCGACTAAAACAATAACTCCTGCAACAAATTAAGATTCAAGTTCAACAATCCAAATATAATTCACAAAGGACATAAGTCTAAAAAAATATAGCAATTATATGGATGTGTGGGAAAATAAATGTTTACATGCTAAGGACTAATTAAGGTCGGCATTAAAATGCATCTAGAAGGCATACATGAAATGTATTGATTCAGGTATGCATTGCTATACAATTTATGGCCTCGGCCATGCTGATTCATGCAATGCCTTGGTGCTAAAGGCGCACAGACTCCTCCACATAGCCACAAAACATGTTCAACAATAGCAATCCGAGCCCTCAAAGGTCCCGTAAGTGGATCGAAAATGAAACGGATTTATAGGGTGGTGTTCCGTCGGAAATCAGCTCTCTGAATCAGACGGAAACCCATCCCAACAACGGAAGTTATCTGAACGAACGAAAAATTTCCGATTTTGTTTGGAAAATGATCCGAACTAACGCAAATGTTCCGATTTGCTTCCGTTCATCGAAAGCGCATATACACTTTTTCCCGAACGTTCGTACGAATGAAAAATGAACTAAAAAAAGCAAAAAAAAAGAGTAACACCCACCCAAACTTTCACAGACAGCTACGGAAGTCCGGATGAATGTGTCTTTGAATCGAGGCTACTGTCTGACTCGCTGTCTGATGGAAAATTCTGACTGACTAACCTCTTCCGAGTCAGACTCCATCAGGTAAGCCGCAGCTTCCTCTGCAGTGTAACTTCTACCAGCCATACCCAAATGAAAAAAAAATCTACAACTAAAAAAAAACTAAAGTGTCTACGTGAACTATAAAGCTAGAACTAAAAAGCTAGAACTAAAAAGCTAGAACTAAAAGCAAAATACAAAAATATTACACTGTAAACAGAAAAACTAAATATAACAATGCAAATAAGCTGTCAAAAATCAAAAGAAATAAATTGTTAGTTACGACCCGATGGGAAGTGGCGAAGTCAGGAGCAGCAGGTCACAGGATCC
Organism: Gastrophryne carolinensis; assembly: GCA_027917425.1. Classification (NCBI taxonomy): domain Eukaryota; kingdom Metazoa; phylum Chordata; class Amphibia; order Anura; family Microhylidae; genus Gastrophryne; species Gastrophryne carolinensis. The sequence continues at coordinate 310,090,429 of CM051236.1, read as the reverse complement.
CAGCGGACTCAGTCCATCCCTGCAGCAGATCCGATGGATGAAAAAGATTTTCTGGGGGCAGCAGGCGACTTCCTGGAAGCAAGGGTCCTAAAAAAAGGGGGCCCTATGGTCCCAAGGGTGGTGGGAGGGGGAGGCCAGGCGCTACGGTCCCAAGGAAGGTGGGAGGGGAAGGGCAGGCGCTACGGTCCCAAGGGAGGTGGGAGGGCAGGCGCTACAGTCCCAAGGGAGGTGGGAGGGCAGGCGCTACGGTCCCAAGGGAGGTGGGAAGGCAGGCGCTACGGTCCCAAGGGAGGTGGGAGGGCTGGCGCTACGGTCCCAAGGGAGGTGGGAGGGCAGGCGCTATGGTCCCAAGGGAGGTGGGAAGGCAGGCGCTATAGTCCCAAGGGAGGTGGGAGGGCAGGCGCTACGGTCCCAAGGGAGGTGGGAGGGGGAGAGCAGGCGCTAGGGTCCCAAGGGAGGTGGGAGGGCAGCCGCTACGGTCCCAAGGGAGGTGGGAGGGCAGGCGCTACGGTCCCAAGGGAGGTGGGAGGGCAGGCGCTACGGCTTCAAGGAAGGTGGGAGGGCAGGCGCTACGGTCCCAAGGGAGGTGGGAGGGCAGGCACTACGGTCCCCAAGGCAGGCGCTACGGTTACAACCGAGGCTGGAGCAGTGAAGTCTTCGGCCAAAACCAAAGCTCAACAACACCTAAAGGAAGACATAAAGTTTAAGAAGGGGTAGTGAAATGCCACAAATATCTGGTAATAGTTACCTGATCCCCAATATAACAGCACATGCATAGACAACAACGGCACTACGCTATACCTTTAGCCAGCATGAGCTATTGGAGCAGTGGTAAGGCAAGTTTTACTGGCGATCAGGGGGGGATTCACTTTTGGGGCATGTGCATTATTACATTATATTTCACATAGAGGGGCAAATCGCAGATTCATTCATAAAAACAGCTGTGAATCTGGTTACCAAAATAAGACCTACAGGCGGCATGAGGGACTGGAGGCGGTGACAGAGCGGAGGAAGGCATCAGATGTCTTGTGATCTCCCATCACATTGCAACCAGGTAATGGAAACACCACCCAGTTTCTGCCCCCCCTCCGTCACCGTATCCACCCCTCATGCCACTGGCTGCACCCAGGTGTTACTAAGTGATCCAGGCCTAGCAGGGAAAAAAATGGTAGGGGTGGGTTTCAGGCGCATGCTGGGCCCAAGCACAGCACCCAAGTACAGACAGTGCCATGGGGTGGGAATAAAGGCGGCAATGGCGGCACATTCACTGCTCAGATGGGCTAAGTGCATAGGAAAAACTCCTATGTGTGTGCAAGCACACAATGGTCATCTATGCCCCCAAACCCCACCCCACAGAAATAAATAAAATAAAATAAAAATAAATCAGCCAACAAGGAAAAAAAAACACTGGTTAGATCTCATTGTGGTAATAAGATCCATTCATAAACAGTGATTTACCTGCTTTTGATCTAAAGTAGGTAAATCATTTTTTTATGAATAAATCAGACTAAAGCTGTACTGCAGCTACTATCAGCCTGCATTAGGAGCTTTCAGTTGCTTGATCGGGTGGGGGGGGCATATATAAGAAATATGCCCCCCTCCCTCAATCAAGCAACTGTAAGCTCCTAATACAGGTTGCTTGGCCAGTAAAAATGAGTAGTAGAAAATAGTAGACCTTATAGAAATCAGATTCATTAATAAAAAACAGTGATCTAGCTTAGATCACTGTTTTTATGAATGAATCACATTACTATCTAATCAGAACATAATGCCCCTAAACTCTATGGCCACACCCACCCAGACAACAAATATCCACCCAGCCAAGACCCCCCAGCATCTCAGTAGATCTCATAGTAATGAGATTCATTAAAAAAAAACAGCAATCTCGCTCAGATCGCTGTTTTTATGAATGGATCTCACTACTGACATGAGATCCAACAGGTGACAGAGCCCCCCTACGGCCACACACCCTGGATAGAACCACCCCCCCCCCGGGACCCCCCCCCAGAACCCCTCCACCTACCTCAGATCGACGCAGATCAACGGAGAAAGAGGAGGTGGGGACCGCGGACTGGGTTTAAATAGCAGGGGGCACCGGCTGATGACAGCAGCCGTGCACCTGCCTTCTGATTGGTCCACAGGCCATCAGGTGACAGGGGTCAGGGAGAAATGACCTCCACATGACCCCCTGAGGTATCTTCGAGAAGGCTGGCCACAAGAAGACTGACGCTGAGTTCCAACATGGCCCTGAGGTAGGAAAATGCCAGGCACGTGAATTTTACGTGGCTGGCACTTAAGTGACAGAGAGGCAACCACGTAAAATTCACGTGCTTGGCGCTTAAAGGGTTAAAGAAAAGCTTGTTAACCTTAAAATAATATTTAATTGTAATTGGACATGATTGTCACTCATGATCAATTGCCCTTACATAGCAAATCAAAAATTAACAAAGCGGGGGGGCGTGGCTTGACATGGCGGAGTGAGGCTGCTTTGGGAAGGAGCTCCGCACACAGAGGAAGAAGAAGTCAGGCAAACCGCCGAGATTGCACCCGCAAAACAGATGACCAGGCGGGGGAAGCTGCGGAGATCATCTGGGGGGGGGGGGCAAGACACACACCATTCCTGCCCTATTCAGTGCCAGGCACGCCGATCGGCGCCGGCGGATAGGAAGATGGCGGCGGCGGGAGGAGAAGGGCGCGCACGTGGGCGCGGGACCGCGATCGGAGATGCCACAGCATGTCTGTTGACCCCAGCTGGGGACTTACCTGTGTCCCCGGAAGGAAGCGGTGAGACCGGGAGCCCGCAAGACACACACCATTCCTGCCCTATTCAGTGCCAGGCACGCCGATCGCCGGGAGCCGGCGGATAGGAAGATGGCGGCGGCGGGAGGAGAAGGGTGCGCACGTGGGCGCGGGACCGCGACCGGAGATGCCACAGCATGTCTGTTGACCCCAGCTGGGGACTTACCTGTGTCCCCGGAAGGAAGCGGTGAGACTGGGAGCCCGCACCCTGGCGCAGAAGACGAGCGCCCGTCAGCTTGAGGCAGCGCGGAGCCAGCGGGGAGGAAGGAGGCGGCGGCGAGAGGAGGAGAGCCTGCACGTGGGCGCGGGCCCGCGTCACAGCGAGGGGACACCGCTGCGGCTTCACCGGCCCTGGAGGGGGGCTCGCCCGTGCCCAGAGATGGAAGCGGGGGGGCTGGGAGCCCCCGCCCCGATGCGGAGATCGAGCGCCGGAGGAGCAGGAGGACGACAGTGCAGGCAGAAGTGCACTGTGAGGCGGACGGGCGGGGGAGAGCACCTGGAGCTCCTCAGGTTAGTGTCATGCCCCGGGCCCCCCCGCCCAGTCTTCACATAAGCAGACCAGCCGCCCTGCCTGACAGCTCAATAAGTCGGGCAGGGGATGTCAACATGGGAGGGAGGAGTAGTTGCATGCCCCACATCAATATGTCCCCTGCATGGGGTAAAGAGAGACACTGCATGGGGACCGCGCATGGGGGCCGGTGCAGTCCCGACTCCCCACCACACAGCCCTTTGCGGAGCCCGGCGTCGGCACATGTGCGGGGCCTTCATGCCTCCCCGCATATAGAGGAGCTGAGATCAAGCGCCAGCTCCCTGGCATGCACCCCGTCACCTCCAGAGAGCCCACAATTGTCATGGCAGGCGCGCTCTGACTCACCATCCGTTGAGTGTGCTGATGTCCAGAGGTTCTCCGGAAACATTCCAGGCCCGCTTGGTCGTTGGGAGGAAGATGGGGCCCCGCTATCAACTGAGCCCCAGATGGGAGATGAGCGGTTGGGCTCCATGCCGGCCATGGGGTCAGTTTTGCAGGGGAGAAGATCTTTGGAGACCCTGTCCCCGAGCTCGTCGCAGCATCCCGCACACCCCGTTGGGATCTCTCCCTCACAGAGTGCTTTGTCAGCCCTGCCATTTGACCAGCTGTCCCAGTCCATCGCGGAAGCGGTTAAGATCAATATCAAGGAGGCCCTGCAAGGGCTCCCAACGCGCGGGGACTTTGACGGATATGTGTCCAGGATGGAGGGCACTATTAAGCGAGAATTGGCAGCACTACAGGGATCAGTGGCTGATGTCACGGAAAGAATGGATGGGGCTGAGGCCGCACACAGAGCTCTGGAGACGCGAGTAGCGCTTACTGGCTGACCTGTACCTGGCGCACGACGACGCGGAGAACAGGAGCCGCAGGAATAACTTGCGTCTCCTGGGGGTCCCTGAATCAGTAGAGCCACGGGACTTATTGGAGGCAGTCACCTCCATCTTTAATCAGCTCTTGGATCTCCCTGTCACCAACCGCATAGAAATGGATCGGGTGCATAGGGCTCTGGGCCCCCGGCCACAAGATCCTAACAGGCCTAGAGACATCATCTGCCGAGTACATTTCTTCAAGATAAAAGAAGACATACTCCGCCGCGCATGGGAAAGGGGCCCGATCGGATACAAAGGCGCTCAGGTGACTATCCTCCAGGATTTATCGCGGAGGACATTGCAGATGAGGAAGCTTCTGAAGCCGCTGCTGGAGACTATCCAGAGGCAGGGAGCATCCTACAGGTGGGGCCACCCGTTTCAGCTGCTGGTGCGCAGGGGAGGAAATTTGTTTGTCCTCAAATCGCCTGGTCAGCTACCAGACCTGTTTCACTTTCTGGAAGTTGAGAACGTGGACATTCCGGATTGGACGGTTCCAGATCTGGCCGTCTACAGCAGACAGCTCCCCCAGCGCCCGGGAGGGGGTCCCAGAAGGGACAGAAGAGGGGTGGGGGGCCGTAGACGGTGAGAATGTTTAGCGCCGCCCCTTACGCGGCGCCCCCTGCTGCCCGCGGCCTAGTCTTGATATTTTGATCAACAATTTGCCAGTCGTCTGGTTGAGCCGTTGGCGGTGGGGGTGTCGCCGGGGGGCTGGCGGGGGGGATCGGGTGGTGGCCGGGGTGGGGGGGCGGCCTGCTGGTTGTGTTGGCCGCGCCCCCCGCCCCGGCCGCCGTCCTGGTCGTTGGTTCCGGGCTCGGGGCCCCCCCTGTATTGTTTGCTGAAAGTTGTTGTTGATGTTCATCGGAATTTTTTCCCCACGTTGTAGTTTAATGACTATAGAGTTGACCTTACTGGTCTGTTGTGCGACTAGGTGTGCGCCCCCCCCCCCCCCGGGGTCCTCCAATTGGGCAGCTGTCGGATTGTGCTGCCGGGCAAGGCGGTAACCCATTTTGACCGCTCTCCTTGAGCAGTTGAGCTTAGCTACCTGCGGATTCACGGCTGGGAAGTGCCTTGCTGGGTAACTACAATTAACGTGCAGCTCCTCATCCCTAGACCACGTGCCTAGTCCTCCAACCCCCCCACACACTTGGTGCACCCCTCTGGGGAAGCCCCCCGGCCTCCTCCAGACAGGACTAGACCTTGCACGGGGCTCACCCGCCTGGGGATTGGGGACCCCCTGTGGTGCCCCCCCCCACTAAGTGCATATCGAAAAGGCACCTTTTCCGGACTCTGCCTCTAGGCGAGTGACCGGTAGACTACTGGTTAGTCCTTCGAGTTTTCCCAGGTTTTTGGTGTTTTACCCCCCCTTTTTTTTTTTTCCTTTTTTTTTTTTTTTTTTTGCATCCCATCTCTGACTCCCACCTCCCCACCCCCCACCCCCTCTTTGGCGTGTGGGACCGGGTGCGTGACACATAGTGTCGCTGCCCGACGCTAACTGACCTGCCGGACCTTGCCCCCCTACCGGCTGCCTCAGCAACATGTCCCCAATTAAATGTGTCACCTTGAATGTGAAGGGGCTCAATACCCCGGAAAAGAGAACTATTCTGGGCCAAGAGTTAAAAAGATGTAATGCGAAAATCGTATTTTTGCAGGAGACGCACTTTAAGAGAGATGTTGCACCTAAACTCTTTAGCAAGCAGTTCCCCCACGTGTTCACCAGTTGTGCTGCGGACTCCAAAAAAAAAAGGGGTGGCAGTCATGATTGCCAGAGATATGCCCTTCATCTTAGGGGAGACCTGGAGGGATGAGTCAGGAAGGGTGATTTTGATCAAAGGGCGGATCAACCAAAAAATGTACACGTTGGCCTCCATATATGCACCCAATCAAGGACAGATTCAGTTTTTGAAAAACACGCTAGATAAGGTAGAAAGGTTCATGGAAGGGGAAGTCATATTGGGGGGAGATTTCAATTTGGCCATGGAGCCCCTTCTGGACTCATCGGTGGGCAGGTCAGCGATCTCCCATTTGGCCTTGAGGTCCTTACGGAAGAGGCTGCATGACTTACAGCTGGTGGACGCATGGCGGGTCAGGAACCCCGGGGCACGGGATTACTCCTTTTACTCTAACACTCATGGGACGTACTCCAGGCTGGATTATATTTGGGTCTCGCACTGGTTATTGAGCCTAGCCTCTGGAGACGGGATTTATCCGACCTCCTTCTCGGATCATGCCCCGGTGTTCCTTGACCTAGACCTCATAGACAGACCCCCGCCTGCCGCAATGTGGAGACTAAACGAGTCGCTACTCCAGGATGCGGCCGTTGCGCAGGACATAAGGGAGGGACTAGAATCCTACTTTAAGGTCAACGATAACGGGGAGGTCTCGCCTTTAATACTGTGGGAGGCACACAAAAGTGTCATAAGGGGTCTCCTGATCAGCCACGGAGCAAGGCTCAAGAGGGAGAGATTAGCTCAGATAACTAAGCTCTCAGATAAGGTTGAGCGCCTGGAGCTGTCCCACAAACGGGCTGAGGCTGTGAAGGTCCTTGGGGAACTGACCCAGGCAAGAGAGGCCCTAAATGCTCTACTGAGACAGAAGGCTAAACATGTAATTAGGAGATGTAAACGCACATATTACGAGTATGGGAATAAGAGCAGTGCACTACTAGCCAGGGCACTCAGACAACAGCGATCCCAAAACCTCATCTCCGAGATCCTCGACAACACCCAACGAACACAGCATACCACAGAGGGGATTGCGGATACTTTTAGAGCCTACTACTCAAATTTGTACGGCCTTGGCGGGGGAGTAGCGGCACAAACGCGCCCGGGCAAAATAGAACAATACATAGGGAACTCTGGCATGCCATCGGTTCCCGAGGGGGTCTCTGCCCCACTTGAGGATCCGATTGGGCTTGAGGAGCTGTTGGAGGCGATCAAACAGATCCCGTCGGGAAAGGCTCCGGGGCCAGATGGATACTTGGTTACTTACTATAAAACTTTTATCTCATTGTTGGGCCCACGCATGGTCAGGGCATGGAACTCAACTACAGATCCAGATGCGCCGGGCACATTCTCTGGCGGGGACCTTGCGGCCCACATCTCTGTCTTGCATAAGCCGGGTAAAGACCCACTGTCTTGTAAAAGTTACCGCCCCATCTCCCTTCTCAATGCGGACCTAAAGCTTTACGCTAAAATCCTTGCCAATAGACTTGCTCCGGTAGTGGCCCAGGTGGTCCATTTGGACCAGACGGGTTTTGTGCTGGGAAGGGAGGCCAGGGATAACGTGGTGCGGGCAATTAGCACAATATACACTGCGCAGCACTCCGACACACCAATGATGCTCTTATCCACAGATGCAGAGAAGGCCTTCGATAGGGTGAGCTGGCCTTTTCTGAAAGAGACCCTTAGACATGTGGGACTGGGGGACAACATGAGAAAGCTTATAGAAGCCCTCTATACAATTCCCTCTGCTAGGGTTAAGGTCAATGGACATCTCTCTGCCCCATTGCCAATCCGTAATGGAACCCGCCAGGGCTGCCCTCTGTCACCCCTGCTGTTTGTCCTGACCCTGGAACCATTCTTGTGTAGAATTAGGGAGAACGTGGACATAGGGGGATTGAGACTCAGAGGAGACATACATAAAGTCGCTGCTTACGCGGATGATCTCCTCTTCTTTGTCACAAACCCCACGATACTGATGAAGGAGTTTGAAATTTATGGAAGACTCTCCTTTTTTAAAATAAATTTTGAGAAATCCGAAGCGTTAAACATATCACTCTCGGGGGATGTGGCCAGGAGTGTTCAGCAGACATTTTCCTTTAAATGGGCTGAGAGTTCGATCACATACCTCGGCACGCAACTGCCGAACCGGTTGTCGAAGATCCTGGCGTTGAACTTCCTGCCCTTGTCCCAGAGAATAAAGGCTGACCTGGACAAGTGGGAATCCCCTACCTTCTCTTGGATGGGCAGGGTGAATATAATTAAAATGTCGGTCCTTCCAAAATTGTTGTTCCTGTTCCAAGCCCTACCGATACATATCCCCACGCGCTTCTTTAGGGAACTGGAGAAAACCCTTATGGGCTTTGTCTGGAGGAAAAGGAGGGCAAGAGCAGGTACTATGCAAGCCCAAGCATTTAGGGGGCATGGCGATGCCGGATGTCCAACTGTACTGGATGGCTTCCCACTTACAGAGAGTATGCGAGTGGCACACCTGTAGGGGAACAAAGAGGTGGGTCCAGCTGGAGCTAGCTCTCGCGCCGGCCCCTTTGGACACATCTGTTTGGAATAAAGAGACCCGTGCAGCAGAGGTGAGATCCCACCCAACAATTGCATCAACACTTGGAGTCCTACGGGGCTACAGGAAGCGATCAGACTTGTCTCCTTGGCCCTCCCCCATCATCGCGTTAATAGATAACCCGCTGCTTTTGGCGAATTGTTCAAGGTCGGACCTTAGGGAGTGGGGAAAGGTGGGCCAGCTAAGGGGGGGCGACTTGATAACAGAGAGGGGGTGGACCTCTTTGGGCGACCTAAGAGCTAAGCTAGAGAACGGGGACTTAGACCCATGGACTCTCTTAAGATTTCAATCCGTACTGTCCAGGTTAGGCTTTCGAAAGGAGAACATCAGGGATTACACAGATTTTGAAAAACTCTGCCTGGCGGGGCAACCGCGACCTCATTTGATCCCCAATCTGTACTCTCTCCTCATGGGTGAGCGAGAGGCCCCCCCCTCCCTCGTTCTGGGGTGAATGGGAGTCTGATTTGGGTAGGACGATAGGAGAGAAGGAGAGGATCAAAATAGCGACCTTGTCACACAAATCCTCGCTGGCCACGAGGACTCAAGAGGCCAACTACAAGTTACTAACACGCTGGTATTACACCCCGGATAGGCTGGGTAAGATGTTAGGCACTGTTAGCACGAATTGCTGGAGATGTGGGGAGGGGCGAGGGACTCTATTCCACATATTTTGGACGTGCCCCAGGATCCGGGAATACTGGGAGACGGTCCTGCGTACTGTGGAGCAACTTACAGGGGCACAACTACAGGATGACCCGGCCCAGATCCTGCTCCATTCTACGAGGGCCCCGACGGGAAAATACAAAAAAAACCTTACTGGCCCATCTGCTGAATGCGGCCAAGCAGACAATCCCTAGGTTTTGGAAACAGAAGAAGGCCCCCTCCATGAGGGATTGGGTAAGGGAGGTCATGAGTGTTAGGGAGATGGAGGACTTGACGCTGGCTATGCATGACAGAGATGAGCAATACAGAGTAACTTGGCTGCCCTGGTTGATCTTTGAGGAATCGTCAGACTTCAGGAGCCTGCTTGAGCAGTAGGCTCTGCGGTGTGTCGGCAGTGCTGCGCGGTACCGCCCCACGTGGATGGGGAGAGATCTGGGTAATCTTGAGAGATGCCGGGCGTGGGTGAACAGGGATGAATGCCCTGCGTGGACCCGTGTCCCACATGCCAAACTCAATTTTCCTTTCCCTCCCTCTCCATCTCCCCCTCCACTTCCTTTCCTCACCCAAGCCCCTTATGTGTGCCTCCACACTCCCCTGGAGGGCAGCAGGGCTACACCTAGCTGTGGGGCAACGCCACCCCCCCTTTTTTTTTTTTTTTTCTCTTTTGCAAAGTGGTATGAGGAAGCTTCTTCGTTTGAACGGAATGGGTGGCCGCAGCCTAGTGGGGCTTAGACCCAGGTGGCCTTGTCCACACCGAGTTTTGATCTAAGAGGGGATCATTAGTCCCCTATGCAACAACGAAAGCCGAGGAATCTTTATTATGCATTGTGTTCTGTTGGCAAATGGCGTGACTCAGATGTAAACGGACATTTGAATTGAATTGGTGTTCCCATGTGCCTCTCCCTCCCCCCCCCACCTGTGTCCTGTACTGTATTTCCCATTGTTTGTATGTCTAAAATTGCAAAATCTTTTAAATAAAGAATATTAAAAAAAAAAAAAAATTAACAAAGCAATTTAATGGTATGGTGGATGGCCAAAGTATAGTTGTTGTGCGGCCTGTTGAATGGCCACCATCTGCCACTGCTCCTCCCTCTGTCTATTGCTGGTCCGCATTTCCTCCAGCTGGGATTGCAGCGTATTATTAACTTGGGTCATGTGTGTAGCCATATTTTGTTGAAACCTTTTGCTGTTTTGCCGGAAGTTGTGGCTATTGCTTCTCCAAGCTGACTCCATGAGCTGCACACGCCTCACCAGGGTAAGATGGTGACGGTGCTGAGTCCGTTGTCCTCTTACCCGGGTTTGGACGTGTGCAGCTGCTGGTGGGCCAGGGCTAGTGACATTTCCAGATGGTGATGCCAAATCCTCTGCAGTAGAGCTCGTCCATGTAACTGTTGGTTAGGCAGCTGCTGGTCATGCTGGTGCTGGTGATCGAGCTGTGCCAGCAGAGGGCGTGATTAAGTCTGCTGCAGAGGATTTGTGGGAGGCTGGGGCTGGTGCAGTGGCAGCTGCTGTTGCTGTGTTTCCTGTTGGGGTGGCAGCGACATGTTGGCATCCTCCTCAAGGTCATGGATGTCTGCCATAATGGGTGGTGTCTGTAGGGACAGAAAGTATTTCACAAATATACAGTAGGAATTCGTCATCTTGCTTCACATGCATCACCAGTTAGGGAACATTACACTTACCAGATGTAATTGTTCAGTAATAGGACTCCTTGCTAACGACTGCCATGAAGAACTGGCACCCGAACCTCCAACTGTTGGTTGTTGTTGGGCAATCTCTGGAACTGTTTGTTGTGCTGAAATTACATGGTAACCTAAGGTTAACACACACACACACACACACACGCACACGCACACACACACACACGCACACACACACGCACACACGCACACACACATACCTTGTGTTCTGAAACAATTTAAATACATTTTTGGGCCCAAAAAATATCATCCATTAGTTGTAATACTAACCTACTAGCTCAATAATGATGAGTCCATCCTCCCTGCCATGCCCTGAAGTGTTGCTGGGTTAAATAAACCTAGCACCAGTTCCTCTGCAGCAGTGAATAGGAGTTTTGCTGGGTATCCACCTCCTGTTTGCAACCTTAAACAATATAAAATCATTATAAATTAGAAGGTCATGCACCACATCAACCTGCCCAACCCAAACAACCATCTTTACCCAAGCAACTTGCGCTTATTAATCTTCTGACGAACGGCATACTTCAATTCAGAACATTTTCTTTGCAGTTGCTTTACATCTTTACGCTCTGTGCCAGAGCAATTCACCTGCCTGGTGATATCCTCCCAAATTTCCATTTTTCTGTTCTTGCTGGTTGCTTTGGATCTGCTGGTTGCTTTGGATCTGGGGGGCTATGGTCTGTTGGCCTTCTCTGCCCCTTGGCCTTACTACATTTGCTCGCTTTAGATGTTTGAGTAAGGGGAGCATTGTGGCTGGAGGAGGATCCCTTAGGCTTCCAGGTTAGTGCAAAGAATTATCTTTTTGCATTTTAGAAGCCCTGGTAGCCTCAACATTCTGAGATAGCTGAGAATGGCCTCTTACACCATTATTTTTAGAAGTGGCTTGGCTGAACCTGGTAGCTGGCCTCCCACTGTGTTGCCTGGAAGTTGAAGGCACAGGCTCTTGCTGGCGTATGCCACGGCGATCCTGCGATTCATGCGGTTTTTGGCTCTTTTGGGGTCGTCTCTTACCTGTCATATTGATGTGCTAACAGACACATAGCTGTGTTGGCGGCTACCCTTTAAGTAGTTATCACTGTCTATGACATCAGAGCGTATGGCCGCGCGTCCCCCGGAAACTGCTGGGGCGCGCCCCATAACCAAAGAGAAACTCCCAAAGATGGCTCCCACACTCTTCACCCGTGAGCAGCAGGAAACCATTATGCGCGTGAGTGTTATTTGCAGGCGTTAATTTGCACGCCAAATGCATGCATAGGCGTTTAGGCATCACCGCCAAAACAAGTTGGCCAAAAATGTAGAATTAAACGCAGCTATAAGCGAATGTTTGTGCCCACATTTTCTTCCACCTTTTAGATGATGGTCATACATCGCTGCGATTTCCTGCCGAACAGCTTTGCCAAACAGACATTGACACTGGACATCGTCGTAATCCAGCAGAGAAATCTGACACCACTTTCATGTTCACCCAAATCATCCAGCACTGATCGGACCTTAAACGCAGGAAGAAGCCCCGGGTGAGGAAATTCTTCAGGAAACTATTTCCTAGTAAGTAACCTACCATTACATCTTAGGAATACACTGACCTTAGGCAGGCCTTTGTATATGAATGCTATTCTTTTCTACTGAGCGAATACAACTATAGACTAACACCCACCCGGAGGCAAGGAGTCCGGCCAAGGCTGGATAGATCTGGGAGACGGGAAAGTGGTGGCAGACCAGTGCCAATGTCCTCACCCTCCTCTGCAAGGGGCATCAGCTGTTCGGCAGGGAATCGGAGGAGGAGGAGCAGGAACAGCAACACTCAGGTATGATTATCACACAAAAGCACACACAGGTACATGCACTGTAAACACACACTCATTTCTTACTTATATACTTTTAGATGCTGCGGTGGCGGGTGATGAGTCAGGACTGGAGAGCCCAGAAAGAGAAGCACCTGAGGTGCAAGGAGAAGGTGGATGATGTCACACACGCATTCTAATTTAAATGTCGTCATTAACAAATATGAACTTATAACTACCAATATTTTTGCTTGCTCTACATACTCAGACCAAGAGGAGTGGCAGGCCCCAGTGAGGAGGGTGGTCCCCCAGTAACAGGTCACCCACCAGCCTAGTAAGTTTGTAGACAACTTAGTTAATTTAAGTTAACATGCCTTCCTCAACAGGTATTCACAATGCATAGCCTATAAAAAAAACTTAATTTCCTCAACAGGAATTCACAATGCATAGCCTAGAACAGTAGTCCTCAAACTTCCTCCTCAAGGGCCGAGACAGGCCAGGTTTTGCAGCTCTCCACGCTACTCCACAGGTGAAGTAACTGGTGCTCAGACAGAGCTATAGCCCTAATTATTACATCTGTGCATCAGCATAGAGAGCTGCAAAACCTGGCCTGTCTCGGCCCTTGAGGAGGAAGTTTGAGGACTACTGGCCTAGAAAATAATCTTATTTTTCTTTTAACAGGCCTCATACAGGATGCACAGCAGCAGCTACAACATCTAACTGCTGCAGCTCATAGGCTGGTGTGCGGAATTGAGGAGCTGGCAGCTTCAATGGGGACCACCGATGAGTAGAAATCTGGGAGCCTGCCACTTATTTTGTAAATAGTTTTTTTTAAATGTTTTATTGAAAAAAAAAAAAAAACTATTACAATTTTTTAATAACAATAAAATAATGTTTTAAAAATTGTAATACATTTTTTACATCTTTACAATATTTATGGTGTCTATCATTTATTAATAATTACAATCGAATTAATGAGTTAACAAATCCACTTATGCACATAAATCCGAGAGAAGTCACAAGGAAATCAAAAATAATAGGAAATTAAGGTAAGCATGAAAATATTGGAACATATGAAAACATACAGTGACGAGGGAGTTAAGGTAAGCATGAAAAGAGTGGGACATAGGAAAACATACAGTGACAAGGGAGTTAAGGGAAGCATTAATACAGTGGGACAGAGGAAAACATACAGTGACAAGGGAGTTAAGGTAAGCATTAATAGAGTGGAATAAGTTTGGGTTGGTCCCCCTTAGAGTGGTGTCTTCAGGGTCTTACGTAATTGCCCTGTGTGGCACCCTCTAAGCGGGTTCCAGGTGCGCCTTGTTGTTTCCCATTAAAGGTTGCTTTTGTTGAATTTTTAAATGCAATAAGCAGTTTTTATTCTTAGCAATTACATCTACATTTTCATAAGCAATACAAAATACAAAAAATATATAAGAAATATAATAAACTAAGCATATAACGGTAGAAAAACAAAAAGAAAAATATTTTACAATATATACTATATACAAAGGGTTTCTTTTCACCGATTATTTTGGTGAGCAGCCCTTAATTCAGGGTTGTTTCTCTGTTTACTCTCCTGTTTATAACAGGTATATTGGGTTTATAGTCCCTTGTTTGTAGCAAGTGCTGTTTGTAGCAAGAATGTTGGGCTTGTGATCCCTCTTTTGTAGCAAGTAAAGTAGGTTTGCATGTAATCCCTCGTTTGTAGCAAGTGAGGTAAATTTGCATACGCGTTTCGCTCTAACGGCTTCTTCAGTGCGTTTAGGTCTGCATGAAGATTATATAGGGATGAGTAATCGATGCCCAGCGAAGGTATATGTTTTTTTGTGATATAATTTTTGTTTTATGTTACTCACTGTGAACCATTTGGGAACTGCATTCCTCAGTCCTTTCAGTGCGTTTAGGTCTGCATGAAGATTATGCAGGGATGAGTAATGGATGCCCAGCGAAGGTATATGTTTTTTGTGATATAATTTTTGTTTTATGTTACTCACTGTGAACCATTCGGGAACTGCCTTCCTCAGTCCTTTCAGTGCGTTTAGGTCTACATGAAGATTATGCAGGGATGAGTAATGGATGCCCAGCGAAGGTATATGTTTTTTGTGATATAATTTTTGTTTTATGTTACTCACTGTGAACCATTCGGGAACTGCCTTCCTCAGTCCTTTCATTACTGTGTGGGGGGAATGTCCTGTGAAAATATTTCTAGGTCAGTGTCTGGACCTCGCTTTTGTTGGTTATCACATTATTGTATGTGATGGTGTTAGTACCTTGTAAATGGAATCCGCTTCTACAGGCTCATCCGGTTCCCCAGATTGGGGAGGTTTTCTTATCTTTTCCGGACTCTGTATTTAGGTCCCACGTGCTTTCAGCGTGGTCTGCGTCTTGTAGCTGTGCTTAATGGGGGGCCTGCGGTGCGTGCCCCTTTTTATGGGCAGCGCGCCTAGATTGGGGGCTGTTTACCCTGTTGGTGGGAGGGATTTGCTCCTCCCACCCTAGAAACCGGAAGTGCACCTCCGTTTGTGTCAGCCCCTCCTGTCTGGTCTGCGGTCTCTGCGGCGCCATTTTGTGTTAGTCTGTAGGGTTTGTAATGGATACGCCATTTTTCTGTAGTTCTGTTAGTTTTGGACATTGTATTGCTGCTGTTTTCGGGTCCCGGCGTGTATTGGAGTCTGCGGGCTGTGCGCTGTCATACTGTGGTAGTCCATGGGGTTTGTTTTTTGTTGTTATGTTTCTTGTTGGTGTTACTTCTGCTGTCGGGCAGCAGCGTTTCATGGAGTCTGCGGTCTGTGCGGCGCCATTTTGTGTTGGTCCATGGAGTTTAACTTAGAGACTCCATTTTATTGTAGTTCTGTCATTTTTAGTGTTACTGCTGTGTTAAGGCAGCGGCGTTACAAGTTGAAGGCAGTTGCCGATGGATATTATGCACAGTGGCTCATTGGTGTATACATGAATTTCCTGTGCTTGTATTGCTAATTCCTCTGATTTTGGTTTGTCAGTAGTGGGTGTGGATGGTGTGTAGGTTGGTATTTGTTGTTGTCTATATTTTTATTATTTTTGTGTGACCAGTTGTTGTTTGGTGTGTGTAGGTTCTTTTTGGCAAGCGGTGAATTTTTTCACTTATAGGAATGGGACATAGCTGTTGTACTCATTCAGGCCCGGGGGTCTTGTGGCTTCTAGTTTTGCTATCCATCTGGTTTCTTTTTGCAGTGTCTTTTTCTCTACGTTTCCTCCTCTGGGGCTGACATGAATTCTATCAAGTGCTTGGAAGGTTGCTTTATTGGGATCTGATCTGTGGTGTGTCAGGAAATGTTTCCCTATCGGTGTTGTGGTTGTCCCTTTTCTGATGTCTCTTGTGTGCTCATAGATTCTGGTTCTGAATTTTCTATCTGTCTTTCCTACATAGAAACGGGGACAGGTACAGGTTAGGAGATAGATTACATGGCTGGTATTGCAGTTTATGTAGTGTTTGATTGTATGTGTTTGACCGTTCTGTAATTGGATGTCTTTACCTTGTTTTATGTATCTGCATGTGTTGCAGCTTTCACATCTATAGGTTCCTTTCACTTTGCAGCAAGTTGTTTTCTCCTCCTTATTGTAGTGGCTATGAACCAGTGAATCTTTGAGTGATTTTGTACGTCTGAATGTTAATTGGGGTGACTTTGGGATTAGTTCTGCTAGTTCAGGATCATGGGTGAGTATGTTCCAGTGTTTGTGTATAATTTTCCGTATATCCTGGTGTTGCTGTGTATAGGTGAGTATGAAGGGAAGTCTGTCAATCTGTTGTGTAGTTTTTGTAGTCTTTTTGGTTTGTCCAAACAGTAGGTTATGTCTGTCTTTCATTTTTGCTTTTTTGTAGGCTGCTTTTAATATTCTTTTGGAGTATCCCTTCTGTGTTAGTCTGTCCCTTATACCCTTGGCTGCTGTCTCGAAGTCTGTTAAGGTCGTGCTATTTCTGCGCGCTCTTAGGTACTCCCCATATGGGATGCTCTTTTTTAGAGCTGTTGGGTGTGCGCTGCTTGCCCTTAGTATGTTATTTGCAGCTGTGGGCTTGCGGTAAAAATTAGTTTTCAAGTGCCCCTCCTTGTCTCGGTGTATGGTTAAATCTAGAAAGGAGACCCGCTCTCTGTGATAGTCCAGTGTAAATTTCAAATTTAATTCATTCTTGTTCAGTTTGCTAACAAAAGTTTTTAATTGTGTCTCAGTTCCTTCCCAGACTATCAGGATATCATCAATATAGCGTAGCCACACTAAGATGTTCTCCTGATAGTCTGCGATGTCCTCCAAGTGCCAGATGTTGTGTTCCCACCAACCCAAGTAGAGGTTAGCGTAAGTGGGGGCACAAGTCGTGCCCATAGCGGTTCCTTGGGTTTGCTGGTATAGTGTGTGGTTGAACAGAAAAACATTGTGTGTTAATATGAACTGTAGTAGTCTGATTATGAAGCTGTTGTGGTCGTATTTCTCTATATGTAGTTGGTCTAAGAAGGTTTTTACCGCTTTGAGTCCCAATGTGTGTGGTATGCTCGAATACAGAGCTTCCACATCCAGAGTCACCAGTATGGAGTTGTCTGGTATGGTCATGTCATGTAAAGTTTGCAGAAGGTGGGGAGTTAATAGATTAATAGAGTGGGACAGAGGAGAATAAACACTCACAAGGGAGTTAAGGTAAGCATTAATAGAGTGGGACAGAGGAGAATAAACACTCACAAGGGAGTTAAGGTAAGTATGGGAGCAGAAGTGAGTGAGGGAATAGTTGAAATCGGGGACATGAATCAGTTAATAAGCTACGTGCATGCGTACATGCGTGTAGACATAGCAGCTTCTACATTAAAATTACGTTACTGCATATATTTTGATATGCAAGCTGAATATCGCGGGACACTGAAATTCTACGTTGGAAGGTACGTTGAAAAACGCTCAAAAACGGTAGGAGATGAGGATTACAGAGCAACGTAAATTAAAATCTCATCCTCTCGCGTATGCTGCATGAGCCGTACACAGCCATTCATGATGGCATACGCAGCTACGAAAAGTAAACTGAACCCTCCCAATGGCGGCTCTGCATCATGCGTACGCACATAGACATGCGGAAAAAATGTGAAAACTACACATTTCGAGACAAAAACAAGATGGTTTTGAGAAGGCTATGAATCAGCCCTTATGATTCTGAAATACATGATCCACCAACACAGAGACCTCTTATCATCCCAAGTAGTTCAAAACCCCTTGCTAGTTACTGTTTGGAGACTATAGCCTCGATTCAAAGACACATTCGTCCGGACTTCCGTAGCTGTGAAAGTTTGGGTGGGTGTTAGTCTTATTTTTGCTTTTTTTCGTTCATTTTTCATTCGTACGAACGTTCAGGAAAATGTGTATATGCGCTTTCGATGAACGGAAGCAAATCGGAACATTTCCGTTAGTTCGGATCATTTTCCAAACAAAATCGGAAATTTTTCGTTCGTTCAGATAACTTCCGTTGTTGGGATGGGTTTCCGTCTGATTCAGAGAGCTGATTTCCGACGGACCACCACCCTATAAATCCGTTTCCTTTTTTGATCCACTTACGGGACCTTTGAGGACTCGGATTGCTATTGTTGAACATGTTTTGCAGCTATGTGGAGGAGTCTGCGTGCCTTTAGCACCAAGGCATTGCAAGTATCAGCATGGCCGAGGCCATAAATTGTATAGCAATGCATACCTGAATCAATACATTTCATGTATGCCTTCTAGATGCATTTTAATGCTGACCTTAATTTGTCCTTAGCATGTAAACATTTATTTTCCCACACATCTGTTAGGGCGAGCGCTGCGTCTTCCCCGCGCAGCGCCCCCCTCCGTGCCTCTCCTCGGGCGAGCGCTGCGTCCCCTTCCCGCAGCGCTCCCCGCTTCACCGCCATCCGGGCGTCTGCTGCTGGCCCCCCTGGCTGCGGTTCCCCCTTACCTGGTCCCCGCGCTTCCTCCTCTGACCGGCATGGCCGCCGGCTTCCTCCTTCTGTGTCTGTTCCGTCTTCCCTGCGCGCACGTCCCCGGCCACTAGGGGGCGCGCGCGTCAACCTCCCCAGATTTAAAGGGCCAAGGCCCTGTTAATTGGTCTCTGCCATCCAATCTCCTTTTTGCGCTTCCTATAAATTAAACCCTGCCTTACTTCCTGTGCCGGATCTTCGGTGTTGTTCCCTGAATGATTATCGCTGTATTGCTTGATTCCTCGTGTATGACCTCGGCTCTCCTATTGACCTCCGAACCTGTGCTGCCTGTCCCGACCTCGGCTTGTCTCACCGCTATTGAACCCGCGCTGCCAGTCCCGACCTCGGCTTGTCTCACCGCTACTGAACCCGCGCTGCCAGTCCTGACCTCGACCTTCTCCTCCGACCACTGTTTGTCTCTGCTGCACGTCACTTCAGCAGTTTGTGGAACTGTGCCGCTGTTGGGGGGTAGCGACCTGGGAGTCACCTGCCGCACAAGACCATCCCGCCTTGCGGTGGGCTCTGGTGAAAACCAGTGGCTCCTTAGACTCCGCTCCCCTGACGCGGTACCTGCCAAAACAGTTCTGCAGACCCTGCGGGTCCACTTCTTCGCACCCGGTGCGTAACAGTAAGATCCGGCCATGGATCCCGCTGAGGTGCCCTTGCCGGAGACTTCCGAACTCCCAGCGCTGGTGGCTTTGCAGTCTCGGCAGATTAATCAGCTTACCGCTATGATGCAGCAACTCTTGACCCAGCAGCTGTCGCCTTCTCCACCGCCACCGGTGCCGCCACCGCAGTCTCCAGCAGTTTCCCCATCCAGAATCCGCCTCTCCTTACCAGCAAAATATGAGGGGGACGCGAAGTTGTGCAGAGGCTTTCTAGCCCAGTGCTCTATGCACCTGGAATTATTGTTTGATCAATTTCCCACCGAACGCTCTAAAGTGGCCTTCATCATTAGTCTGCTCTCCGGAAAAGCTTTGGCTTGGGCCACTCCCTTGTGGGACCGTAATGATCCTCTCACCTTCACCGTTCAGGCCTTTGTTACTGAATTCCGTCAGGTTTTTGAAGAACCCGCTCGGGCCTCTTCTGCCGAGTCCGCTCTATTGAATTTAACGCAAGGCGATCTTTCGGTTGGTGAATATGCTATTCGATTCCGTACTTTGGCCTCCGAGTTAGCATGGAATAATGAGGCCCTCTGCGCTTGTTTTAAGAAAGGTCTTTCTAGCAAGATCAAAGATGTTCTAGCGGCCCGAGAGATACCTGACTCCCTTTCTGAACTCATTCATCTCGTCACTCGCATTGACATACGCTTTGCTGAGAGGCGTGAGGAACTTCGCCTGGAGAGAGATTCCCAACGTGACAGGAGGATGTTCCGTTTGGCTCCCACCTTTCAGAAACCTTTGTCTGTACCATCTTCTCCAGAGGTGGAAGCCATGCAGGTCGGCCGCTCTCGCCTAACCCCCGTGGAGAGGTCTCGCAGGAGAAATGAAAATCTCTGTCTGTATTGCGCCAGTCCTGATCATTTTCTAAGAGATTGCCCCATTCGTCCTTCTCGACTGGGAAACGGGCGCACCTAGACTCGGTGGGAGAGGCGTCTCTGGGTGTGTGTGCTTCCTCTCCAAGATTTACCGTACCTGCACAGCTTTGTCTCTCATCTGCCTCTGTGCTTAATTTGCCGGTCTTCCTGGATTCTGGTTCGGCGGGCAATTTCATAGAGGCCTCCCTGATCAAGAAATACGACATAGCAGTTAACCGCTTGGCCAAACCGTTATTCATCGCCTCAGTTAATGGAGATAGACTGAATTGTATGGTGCAGTACCGTACCAAGCCTTTGCTCCTTAAGATTGGCCTCTTTCACCAGGAATACTTGGAACTCTTTGTGTTACCCCATTGTACTTCCCCAATCCTATTGGGTCTTCCTTGGCTTCAGCTTCATAATCCTACCCTAGACTGGGTCACTGGGGACATCAAGGCGTGGGGTACAACCTGCTTCAAGAATTGCTTGAAAGCTTTACCAGTTCGAACCGATCATCCTACCACATCTCTACCGGGCCTACCCGAAGTTTACCGGGCTTACGCTGATGTCTTCTGTAAGAAGCAAGCTGAGACTCTTCCGCCTCATCGCCCTTATGACTGCCCGATCGACCTCCTGCCTGGGACCACTCCTCCTCGTGGCCGTATCTATCCACTATCCGTCCCCGAAACTCAAGCAATGGCTACTTACATACAAGAAAATCTGCAGAGGGGCTTCATCCGGAAGTCCTCATCTCCCGCTGGGGCTGGTTTTTTTTTTGTACAGAAAAAAGACGGTTCTCTCCGACCCTGTATCGACTATCGGGGTCTTAACAAGATCACGGTAAAGAACCGATACCCCTTACCCTTAATTCCAGAACTCTTCGACCGTCTTCGTGGCTCCAGGATCTTTTCCAAACTGGATCTCCGAGGAGCCTACAATCTGATCCGCATCCGCAAGGGAGACGAATGGAAGACTGCCTTTAATACCCGTGACGGTCATTTCGAGTATTTGGTGATGCCCTTCGGGCTTTGTAATGCCCCTGCCGTATTTCAAGAGTTCGTCAATGACATCTTCCGGGACTTGTTGTACTCCTGTGTCGTGGTCTATTTAGATGATATCCTCATCTTCTCTTCTTCCCTCGAAGAGCATCACCGGCACGTTCGTCTGGTACTATCCCGCCTTCGGCAGCATCATCTTTATGCCAAATTAGAAAAGTGTCTCTTTCACCAAACCGCTCTGCCCTTTTTGGGTTATACTGTTTCAGCCCAAGGACTACAAATGGACCCTAGCAAATTGAGAGCGGTTTTAGATTGGCCTCGGCCTGTAGGTCTGCGTTCCATTCAACGATTTTTGGGCTTCGCCAACTATTACCGTCAATTCATACCCCATTTTTCCACTATCGTGGCCCCCATTGTGGCTCTCACCAAAAAGGGAGCCAACCCCAAGTCATGGCCTCCACAGGCGGAGGCAGCCTTTTTAACTTTGAAAAAGACTTTCTCTATGGCCCCGGTGCTCACCAGACCAGACCCTTCTCGTCCTTTTTCTCTAGAGGTTGACGCTTCTTCCATCGGAGCAGGAGCTGTTCTCACACAGAGGTCTCCTTCAGGGAAAAATCATACTTGTGGGTTCTTTTCTAGGACTTTTTCTTCCGCGGAGCGAAATTATTCTATTGGGGATCGTGAACTCCTGGCTATCAAATTAGCTCTTGAAGAGTGGAGACATCTTCTAGAAGGGTCGCTTCACCCCATATCTATTTTTACCGACCATAAGAACCTTTTGTATCTTCAAACTGCTCAACGCTTGAATCCTCGCCAAGCTCGTTGGTCACTATTCTTCGCGCGGTTTAATTTCCGCATTCATTTTCGACCTGCCTCTAAGAACATCAGGGCAGATGCTCTATCTCGCTCCTCGGACGTCACAGACGTGGACGCTGCTCCTCAGTTCATTATATCTCCTGATCATTTGGTTCATTCCGCTCCTGCCTCCCTAGTGCAGGCTCCGCCTGGGAAAACCTTTGTCCCGGTTCGCCGACGCCTCCAAATATTAAAATGGGGTCATGCTTCCCGTATTGCCGGGCATGCTGGTATCAAAAAGTCTAACGCAATTATTGCCAGATATTATTGGTGGCCCTCCATTGAGAAGGATGTGGCAGAATTCGTGCAAGCTTGTACCACCTGTGCACGTAATAAAACGCCTCGCCAAAGACCGGCGGGTCTTCTTCATCCTCTTCCTATTCCTGAAATCCCTTGGTCTCACATCGCTATGGACTTTATCACGGATCTTCCTCCATCTCAAGGCAATACAGTGATCTGGGTTGTTGTGGATCGTTTTTCAAAAATGGCGCACTTCGTTCCGCTTCCAGGACTCCCATCCGCTCCTCAGTTGGCTAAGAACTTTTTTAAACATATTTTTCGGCTCCATGGACTTCCTTCCCATATTGTCTCCGACAGGGGAGTTCAATTTGTTTCAAAATTCTGGAGGGCTCTCTGTACTCAGTTAAAGGTGAAATTAGATTTTTCCTCGGCTTACCACCCCCAGTCCAACGGCCAAGTGGAGAGGGTCAATCGGGTTCTAGGACAATATCTACGTCACTTTGTTTCGGCCCGACAAGACGACTGGGTCGATCTCTTGCCATGGGCGGAGTTCTCTTATAATTTCAAAGATTCTGAAGCCACAAAGAAATCTCCATTCTTCATTGTTTATGGCCGCCAACCTTTGCCTCCTCTACCCTTACCTACACAGTCGGGAGTACCCGCCGTGGATGACTTAACACAGTTTTTTTCCTCTATCTGGCGTGAAACACGACATTCTCTTGTTCTAGCCTCTACCCGCATGAAGAGCAGCGCTAATAAAAGAAGGAGAATCGCTCCTGTTTTCTCTCCTGGAGATAAAGTTTGGCTTTCAGCCAAGTACATTCGTTTCAAGATACCCAGTTATAAATTGGGCCCTCGCTATTTAGGGCCGTACAGGATCAAGCAACAAATTAATCCGGTCTGTTACAAACTTCATCTGCCAGCCTCCTTACGTATTCCCAACTCTTTTCATGTTTCATTATTAAAACCTCTGACGACTAATCGATTCTCTTCTAAAACGTTGGAGCCACTTCCGGTCGCGGGTACCAAAGATGCCTTCTCGGTGAGAGAGATTCTGGCTTCCAAAACATCCAGAGGGAGACGATACTTTCTAGTGGATTGGGAGAATTGCGGTCCTGAAGAGAGGTCCTGGGAGCCTGAGGAGAATATCCTCGATCGGAGCCTTATTTCAAACTTCCTCGGTCCCAAAAAGAGGGGGAGACCTAAGGGGGGGGGTACTGTTAGGGCGAGCGCTGCGTCTTCCCCGCGCAGCGCCCCCCTCCGTGCCTCTCCTCGGGCGAGCGCTGCGTCCCCTTCCCGCAGCCCCCCCCCGCTTCACCGCCATCCGGGCGTCTGCTGCTGGCCCCCCTGGCTGCGGTTCCCCCTTACCTGGTCCCCGCGCTTCCTCCTCTGACCGGCATGGCCGCCGGCTTCCTCCTTCTGTGTCTGTTCCGTCTTCCCTGCGCGCACGTCCCCGGCCACTAGGGGGCGCGCGCGTCAACCTCCCCAGATTTAAAGGGCCAAGGCCCTGTTAATTGGTCTCTGCCATCCAATCTCCTTTTTGCGCTTCCTATAAATTAAACCCTGCCTTACTTCCTGTGCCGGATCTTCGGTGTTGTTCCCTGAATGATTATCGCTGTATTGCTTGATTCCTCGTGTATGACCTCGGCTCTCCTATTGACCTCCGAACCTGTGCTGCCTGTCCCGACCTCGGCTTGTCTCACCGCTATTGAACCCGCGCTGCCAGTCCCGACCTCGGCTTGTCTCACCGCTACTGAACCCGCGCTGCCAGTCCTGACCTCGACCTTCTCCTCCGACCACTGTTTGTCTCTGCTGCACGTCACTTCAGCAGTTTGTGGAACTGTGCCGCTGTTGGGGGGTAGCGACCTGGGAGTCACCTGCCGCACAAGACCATCCCGCCTTGCGGTGGGCTCTGGTGAAAACCAGTGGCTCCTTAGACTCCGCTCCCCTGACGCGGTACCTGCCAAAACAGTTCTGCAGACCCTGCGGGTCCACTTCTTCGCACCCGGTGCGTAACAACATCCATATAATTGCTATATTTTTTCAGACTTATGTCCTTTGTGAATTATATTTGGATTGTTGAACTTGAATCTTAATTTGTTGTAGGAGTTATTGTTTTAGTTGGTTACCTTTGCTTTGTGTAATTATTTTATATTTGGTTGCAGGAACCGCAAGATGTGCCACTCACACAACATACAAGCAGTCATTGGTGCAGCTATGCGATTCCTCAGTGTTCTTGCAGGGCATCCAGGGTCGTCCCATGATGCTTATATATTGCAGAGCTCCAGCTTATTTCGTCAGTTTGAGTCAGGAGAATTATCTGGTGGATGGCTCCTGGGTAAGTTTACTTACATTCCATCAATCCATTTTCACTGTATGGCAATGAATATAGTTGATGACTCATGACTTAACCTATTGCTGTTTTTAGCCCTTGATGACATGTTAAACAATATTGTAGCTTAGAATGTGTATTTTATGTTAGTATTTTTAAATTCTTTCAGGGGATTCTGGATATCCAATCCTGCCCTTGCTCCTGATGCCCGTTCTTTGTCTGCAGAATGCGGGCCAGGGGTTCTCTAATCGGGCACTATGCAAAACCCGGGCCATGGTGGCGAGGGCCCTCTGGCTTTTGAAGTCCAGATTTAGGTGTTTGGACCTAACGGGGGGGGGGGGGGCACTGCAGTATGACCCCAACAAGGTTATACCAATATTTTAATTTACGTTTTTTAACAGGGACCACACGTGCCAGAGTGGCACAACTGACAGGGTCCTTCAGTTGGTGGGCGAGATGCAGGAGTTGTGCAACTCGTTGGGGACCACAGATGAGGAATAATGTTATGTTGCCTGCCATTGCTATGTATTTTGTTTTTTATAGTTGTAAAAATTAGAAATTTTCTAAATTTAAAAAAAATTTATATTTTATGATGGAATCCAAAAAAAAAATGTTACAGTGTCATTTCATTTACAAAATACATTAACACAAAACTAATGGGCACAGAAATATTTAAAGATGAATATTCACATGACCGAGAAGTGGTTTGGGTGAGCTTTAAGGGTCCAAAAGGGAAGATGGAGGATAGTGCTAAGTGATTTAGCTAAACATTGTAGTAGAAGTGAGGGTGGCAAATATGTAGGTGAGCACTTTAATGAGTTAAGTTTGTAGTGCGCAGGCACTAGATCGTAAGGATTTCCGTCTGGACGAATATTTATTGAAAAAGGGAAACGGAATCGAACGGGAAACGTAAAGAATTCGTTGGAGGATACGATGGGAAAAGGGCAAAAACGAAACGTAACATGTGAAAATGAAACGGAAAAGTCACGCTGGAAAATGACATCCTCGTATTCGTAATCTGCAGTACGAACGGACGGAAACTTTACAGAGGGTTTTCAATGCATGCATAGAATCTCTCGTACACTCATACGAGAACGGAAACATTTCACAAAAAAAACAGATCGGCACTAAAACGGAAGTTTTTTTTTGTCTCTCTGAATCGAGCCTTATGGCATACCATCCGTAGGGAAAGAAACTTGAACTCACACTCAGCTGTAGTGAATAAGAATCACAGAGAAGTTTTGTCCCATGAAATGGCTGTGCAACTATATCCCATACTAGCAACACAGACATTTGTGTTTTTGCAAGCGACTTCCTATATCAAAAAACAATTTAAAATTATCGGGACATGACTGGTCCAATGATCTAGATGGCCTCCTGGAAAGTACTCTGCCTGATAGGAGGGCAAAATCTATTTACTATGACTTTCTGAGAAATAGGCTGGTATTGGAGAACCAGAAAACAGGCATGATCAAGTGTTTCTAGCCAGGGCCATATTTCCCCTAAGGCAATCCTAGGCCCGTGCCTAGGGTATTGTTCAGGCACGGGGGGTGGCCTGAGTGCGGCTGCAGTAACTTTTTTTTCTTTTTTAAGCATTGGTGGAGGTCACCGCCTGTCGGTTTGCGCACACACCAGCGCACTTGCGCGCACCAGCGTGGCCGCACACTCACGCGCGCACCCGCGGGATTGCGCACTCGCACGCACATGGCATCCCCTCTCACCTCCCCTCCCTTCTCCTCCCCATCCGCCCACTGTGCAGCTGCGGCCGGGCAAGCTCACATACAGGTAGATGTGAGCGTGGCCTGCCCGGCCGGCTTCGCCCACCTGATATCCTCCCAGCACAGAAGACACGAGTTTGCTGCCCGGGCTGCTCAATCTCTTGAGGTAAGGAGGAAGGGGGCGGGTAGTTAGAAAGTGTTTTCTTATGTTTCAAGGAGTAATAGGTTTATGTGTATATGCATGAATAGGGGGTGGGGGACATGGCATTTGAGAAAACATGGTGGATCATATATTTTTATTTTATTAAGAGGGAACAAAATCCACTGTGGCACCCCGAGGGGAGGGGGGGGGTTGCACAAAGTGGGGCATCCTGATATGGAACTCCCCTGGGTAAGGCCATTGGCCAGCCCTGGAGTCCTTTAGATTCCAGGGCTGGCCAATGGCCTTACCCGTGGGGGCGTTCCATATCAGGATGCCTCACTTTGTGCAACCCCAGAACCACCACAGAACTCACCTGCCTCCTGGCACCCTAGGCTGGGGGCGGAAGCATCTGCACTGCTGGGTATGCGGGTGCTTGCCAAAGCCGTGCATGTGAACAGAGAAGTTTGCCAAGCATTACATATGCAGGGTAAACCACTCTGATTGGTCAAGAGTTTTTCTGAGTTTTTTGTAGGTTGGAAGTGGGGTATCCCAATCGAGATCTTTATATAATAGGGAGGGGGATGTATTGGTGTGCATATGTGCATGGGGGAGGGGACACATGGATTGGTGGGGGGCCTAGCAGATTGCCCTTTTGTAATGTGGGAAATCCTCCTTGGATCTCCAGTATTTTTACCTCACTGGCGATTCTATTGCACATGTGCAGTCTCTCTTACATTCAGGCTTCCTAGTTGTTCATATTAATGAGCAGTTATATTTAAATAGGCCTGGTGGGAGAGCACGCAGCAACTGGAAGGATGCCACTGGGCGCCAAAAGGCACATGTGCCATAGGATCACTGGCGAGGTAAGTAATCACAGCAATCTAGAGGCTTTTTTTAAAAAAAAAGTTTCTTTTCATTTGCATTACAACAAACAACAGAAAACCAAGACAATTTACATATCACAGTAAGTTGCCGCAGGCACCAATCTCAGATTTAAAGATTCAATTAACATCGTAGACAAGACAACCATTCACACAGCACTCATTCATTCTGGACTCAGACAACTAATTAACTGCTCATTGAGATAGAGGGACAGGAAAGTATGCCGCAGCCCCTGGGATGCTTCTTCTGTTCCAAATTTCCCTTCCACCCATTCAGCCTGTCCTTAGTTCCATGGGTCAATTCAGCCAAACAAGGGTCAGCAGCTACACCCAATCAAGCAACGCCCCCCTCCCATGAATTATCTTCAGAAGCGGTGTCCTGGCACTGCAGCCAGGGATCCCATATCTTCTTGAATTTATCCGGCACCCCCCTGGCAGCATATGTTTGTACATAGTAAGTTTCTGGTTAACTAAAGCTTTCCACGCCTGTACCGATGGTTTGGCAGGGTGTCTCCAATTTAACATAACACACTTCCTGGCATAAAAGAGCAGCAACCTGAATAGTGACTTTAACGCCTTTTCGCCTCCGACAATGGTTCAACCACCCCCAGAAGACACCGAGAAATCGAACCGGGGATCCGGGTTCCCGCCACCTTACCAATCAAGTCCATTACCTCTCTCCAATAGCCCACCAGAACTGCACAAGACCAGGTTACATGTACCTATGTGCCAGTATCCCTTTCACACCTGGGACATAAGTCACTATATAGACGTATCGGTGTGATGTATGCTTGGTGGATCCATTTAGTCTGGATTAGTCTGTCCCTGGCCTCTACAACCGACGAATGTAGATTTCCTCCCAATCATCCCGGTCCAAGGATCTAAAACTTGCCATTTGCTTTTAATTTTTTCCCTAGGTGACTCCAACTCAGCTATCAGGCACTTGTATAATGTAGAGACAGGCTTTTCCAAGTCCGACCTTTTCTCCTGGCCCAATGCCTGGATGCCCCTTCTATCCCAAAACTACGGATCCTGCATAGAGCCAACTCAGGGACCCAGAGAGGAGCAAAGGGGGACCAATACTAGGCTCCACCTGGATTCCTGTTACATTTGGCCACCCTTTCCCCTATGTTGCTCACTGTCTTCATACAAACGGTTGCCTCCCTCACCCCCCTCACCCACCTATACACCAGGGAGGACAGTTTCCTAGAGGAGCCCAACACCTCCAGATTCACCACTGGATTATTCTGCGGCTGGCAGAGCCACCAGTGCACAAACAGGAGCTGCATGGCATAGAAATACATTTGCATGTGTGGCACCGCCAGCCCCCCCTCTGCTATCTGTGCCTTCATTATTCGTCTGTTTAACCTAGGAGGAGACTGCCCAGATAAAGCAAAACAGAATTGACTCCAATGTTTTGAAGTGGGAGACGGGCAGCAACACTGGCGAGGCCTGATATATATGTAGAAATTTTGGAAGGAATATCATTTTGTATATATTAATTCTGCCTATAACTGACAGCGGTAGATTTGCCCATTGAGTGACTCGTTGTTTTAACTTTGACACCACCGGGGAAATATTGAGAGATATGAACTCACTCGGTTGCCTACTACTCATGATCCCCAAGCATTTAAATTGCTGGACTATAGCCTCGATTCAAATACTCATTCGTCCGGACTTCCGTAGCTGTCTGTGAAAGTTTGGGTGGGTGTTAGTCTTTTTTTTGTTCATTTTTCATTCGTACGAACGTTCGGGAAAATGCGTATATGTGCTTTCAATGAACGGAAGCAAATCGGAACATTTCCGTTACTTCGGATCATTTTCCAAACAAAATCTGATATTTTTCGTTCGTTCAGATAACTTCCGTTGTTGGGATGGGTTTCCGTCTGATTCAGAGAGGTGATTTCCGACGGACCACCACCCTATAAATCAGTTTCATTTCCGATCCACTTTCGGGACCTTTGAGGGCTCGGATTGCTATTGTTGAACATGTTTTGCGGCTATGTGGAGGAGTCTGCGCGCCTTTAGCTCCAAGGCATTTGCATGTATCAGCATGGCCAAGCCCATAAATTGTATAGCAATGCATACCTGAATCAATACATTTCATGTATGCCTTATAGAAGCATTTTAATGCTGACCTTAATAAGTCCTTAGCATGTAAACAATTATTTTATATTTGGTTGCAGGAACCGCAAAATGGGCCACTCACTGAATGTGCAAGCAGTGGTGGCCCAGGACATGCGGTTTCTTAGTGTCCTCGCAGGCTACCCAGGCTCATCTCATGACGCCTACATCCTTAGAAGATCTGGATTGTTCCGTCGGTTTGAGTCTGGGGAATTTTCCGGTGCATGGCTCCTTGGTAAGTTGAGTCCAATAACGTCATTTTCTTTTCTAGGTATGGCTATGATTTTTGTTTGGTTCCACTTTCTTAAACTATGCCTTTTTCCTCACCTTGGTAAAAAGGGAATCACGACTATACCCATGACATTAGCAAAACAACAAAGCCTGGCAAAATGTTTGTCCTGCATTGTTAAAACGCTAAAGAGTAATTTTAGCCAAATTAGTAATCAGTCTTCCCCACACTTTTCTGTAAATCTGTTCTTGACTTTATCATAGGGTCTGCGCCATCTTTGCTTAGATGCATTACACTTACTGAGTAGAGGAGAGCGGGATAAAGTGCAGGGTCCGGCATAGACCTGTTTTGGACTCAGACAAAGAAGAAAATGGGTCATGTAAACTTAACCCATCCAAGATTGCTGAGCAGCACAGACCCAAACCAATAGGTCTTAACAGTCTGGCTGATTGGCCAGCATCCGCAATATTAGTTCTCTAATTTGGGCCACCATCTATTAGATATGTTTCTTTGTCGATTTGCCCTGTGCAATATGTATGCTCATGTTTTTTTGACAATGTCACCTAGCCTCTTATTCAGGTATTTTGTGCATTTTTGTGCTGAAATGTATGCATTAACCTTTATATGTTTTTTCCTTTAATTTTGCCAGGAGATTCTGGATATCCACTCCTCCCGTGGCTGTTGACGCCTGTACTACGCCCACAGAATGCCGCCCAAGAGGCCGATAATAGGGCGCACCGCAAAACCAGGGCAGTGGTGGAGAGGGCCTTTGGCCTATTAAAGCCCCGATTTAGATGTTTGGACCATACCGGGGGATCCCTTCAGTATGACCCAAAAATGGTCATAGATATCATCATGGCCTGTGCTGCGCTGCATAATTTTGCTATCTTGCAGCGGGTCCCCCGGTATGTGGATTTGCCACCCTCTACACCCGCCGATGAGCCAGAGGACATCTATGTTGGGCAGCACAGTGCGTCTGGCCAAGCCGTCAGTGCTAATTTACTAGCAACACATTTTGCTTAATTGTTTTCTCCTTTTTTTTGTTTGTTTTTACATTGTTTGTTGTGATTGCTTTGTGCCATTTGTTTTTTTTTAATTTGGGTTTGATTAAGAACAAAACAGTAATGAATTAATTACCCAAACCAGCAACAATGTATTTATCCTCTTTTTAGAAAATTTGTGTGTGTTTGTTTTTGGGGCTACTTTAAGTCATATTTATTAACCAAAAACTGACAGACAGTAACTTAGTCATAAACACGTTTGTTTAATTTTTGAAGGTAGAATTTTGTAAACATAAGAATTGTAGGTGATGGTCACTCACATAGTGGGGAATACATGGACATGAAATTAATGTCAAAACAGGCCACAGACCAACTGCACACAGCCTGGATTTACAAAGAAAGGCACTCCAGGAGAAAGTTAACCTTCAAAATAACATACTAACATATGTGTGCATTGTCAACTGTATAAATCACAGATGTTACTTTGAAAAAATATGGACACAAACACGCCCTCTCCTGCTTGCCCACATTTGCCACAGGCACAGGTTGAAAGCAGACATACCTATGCCACATCTACACCTGTTACTCAGTGGCACACCCAAACAAGAACACCCAGTCCCAATCCAAGTACAGTAAAATCTCATCCAGGGTCCAAGGTATTAGTTTGCCAGGCCAGAATGTCACATAATCATGCCTACAAACAGGAGGAGCCACAACCAATGTAATTATGGGCAAGGCTGCAGCGCAACAGCTTTAGTGGCCACTTCAGTGAGGCTTGTCCTCTGGCATTGGCTAGTGGGCTACCTCAGGACTTTAATGAGCTATATGGGGACAAATCCAAAACATACAAGCAAAGCCATATCAAAATGCTATATTGGTAGGGCTCACCAGACAAGTCAATACAGTGGGGATGTAGAGCAAAGAAGTAGAACAGATTCAGGCCAAATACACATTAATATGGGGGATGCCCATAGAACCCAGGTTGTGGCCCTTGGTGGTGGGCCCTAACCTGGGCCTGTGTGGCATTCAGAATCTGCAACTGTTCCAAAATGTTTCTTTGGTTAGTTTGCAATTCAGCCATGCTGGACTTGAATTCTGTGGTCAAGTTGGCCATGTGGCTGTTATGGGTCCTAAATTCAGTCAGCATGGCACTTAAGGTATTATTGAGGTTATCTAATTGCCCAATAATATTCTCGTGGTTTTGTTGATTTTGGCGCTGAAATAGCCGCCTCTCATGGTGCCATGCTGACTCCATCATCTGCACGTCCATCCCCTGGGAAACTGGGCGACGTTGCTGAGTACGCCTCCCAATTCCCCGGGTTGTGGGGGGTGCAGATGATGTTGCCCCCAACAGCCACAGGTATGCTGGGCAAATCCTCAACAGCAGATCTTAAACTGGGGACTGGAGGGTCAGTCTCTGCATGCTGCCCACGATGTGCAGGCAGCATGCAGCCAGCTTCCCTCTGCTGCTGAGGATTTGTCGGAGAAACATTTTGGGACAGTTGCAGATTCTGGCCCAGGGGGAGATCTTCATAAGGTCCAGGGAAGGTTCCATCCTCCTCCAGCTCCTGGATTTCCTCTGTTGGGACATGTAAAACAAAAAGGTTCAGTGTGGGGAATACATATGTAATTCATGCCAAAGAAACATGGCAAGCCACATGCATACGCCACATCATCAAAAAACACCGTAGATATCGGATCCTGGGTCCGAGACGGCATTGTTAAAATGGCAGAGAATTCCCCACTAGCTGAGGGATGAGGCTGGGCTGCATTAGAAGAAAACAAACAATGTAAACACACAACTATGCATTGGTGATGGTTAATAACACATATGCTTAAATCAAACACGTGGCCAAGCTGGAATGGCCACTCCCACAACGGTGCAACTTGACCTTCACTATGAATGCCATTATATTGAAAATGGATTATGAAACAAGAACAGACACATTGGTCACGTGAAGCCAAACAAACATGCAAGTACTGGTTGTTGTGTGTGTCTAAACATCCCTTATAGCCCATTAAGTTAACACACTCAGCTGGCAAATAGCAGTTACAATATGATTCTGGTGGTTACCATTGTATCTATAAAAACATTGCAATCACACCATCTTAAGCCGTTGGGCCCCAAGCACAGCTCAAACCCAAGTGGCCAACAGAAAAAGATGTAAGTGTTGCGTGTTGCGATGTGATTGAATAGAAATACATAGCACGCATTCCTTTACTAATCTCAATACATTACTACTCTTTCTAAGTGTTCCTAAACATCATGTATGGTCCTGCTAATTTGCACATTACCTGTCGACACACATGACACACCCTGGTCAAATTGATCACTCCACTACAAGGCACACCCTAGGGGCATGTGTTTAGATATGCCTTGCTGGCTAATTTGACTGTTTGGTCCATTTTGAGGGAAATTCACACATTACTAACCTGCTGAAATTGGCGGGTTGTCCGTGTCCTTTTGTGCCGAGTGTCCCTCTAACGCAACAGGATGTAGCAGGCCCTGCACCATCTCCTCAGCCTGGGTAAATTTCAATTTAGTGGGGAATCCTCCGCCAGTTTGTAAGCTGAAAAACATAGTATTCAAAAATAAGCTCACTCATGTCTATACAAGAAGAATAAAAACCCAAAAATAAGATATGTACCTGTACTGCCGCCTTTTATTCTCTTTCTTCCGTGCGGCATATTTGAGGTCCGATATTTTCCGTTGAATCTGTTCTACATCTTTGTGTTCGTCCCCCGCTTCATTGACTTGTCTGGTGAGTGCAGCCAAAATCTCTGCTTTGCGCTGCTTGCTAGTTGATTTGGATTTGCTCCCATATAGCTCATCATAATATAATGTTAGACCACTAGCCAATGCCAGAGTTTGTGACTCACCAAAATGGCCACTCAAGTGGCCTCTGTGCAATGTGCGCCCTGTTTGTGGTGGTTGTTTGCAGGCAAATGGGGGGACATTCTGGCATGGGTGTGTGTTGGAGACATCAATGACTGGAGGCTGGCTGCTGATCGAACTGGACTGGGAAAGGGACTGGGTGTTCATGGCTGGGTGGCCACAGAAGTTGCAGGGGTTGATGTGGCATAGGGTGATTGCCTGCCAACCTGTGCCGGTGGGGAATGTGGGCGAGGAAGAGAGGGTCTTGAGGAGCTGGAACTGGTGCTTGTGGCCCTGTGGCTCTGTGGGCCCTTGGAAGGAGCATGGCCCTTGGAGGTACTTGGCTGGGATGACCCAGAGCTGGTGGTTCGGCCACTCTTGGCCGTCGATTGGTAGCCACATGTGGGTGGGGAGGGGGAGCTTGGCATTGTCTGCCTTTTCGGGCTTCTGGCCCTGGTGCGTCTTCTGGCCCTGCTGCGGCTTCTGGCCCTGGTATGTGACTCTTCATGTAACCGCACACACATATCCATGCTATTTCCACCCAAGCTGATTCACTTAATCTGTTTTTGTAGATGCTTCAGGAGCAGGGGAAGATGCGCAGGCTGCAGCAGATCTCGGCCAGGAGGCACAGGGAGAAGGTGAGTGATGTGACACACAAATTGAAAATGACATTTGATTACTGTTGACTAAGACATAATAAGTGACCCTATTTGCCATGTCTCAACAGCCTCTACTTCACAACAGTGGCAGGGCCCAGGGCGTAGGGTTGTCCCCAACGAGGCATCCGTCGGCCACCAACCAAGTAAGTTGTAATGTCATTCTTTGCAGTATGTGGTAATTGACATGATCACCCAGATACATCAAGCCATAGTCAATGGCATTAGCAGAATGACATGTGCCCACTTCCTTAGATTCATTACTTAGCAGAATGACATGTGCCCACTTCCTTAGATTTATTACTTAGCAGAATGACATATGTCGTCATGATTTAATTTGCAAACTAACAAACATTCCTTCCACAGGTGATAAACATGTATTTGTCTCAAACTAATGTATTTTTTCTAATTTGATCCAGGGACCACACGTGCAAGAGTGGAAGCAATGAATCGAAGGGTGCTTGAGTTGGTGGCCGTTATGCAGTAGCTGGTTGACTCGTTGGGGACAACAGAAGAAGACTAGTGTCCTGGGTCCTGTCACTGTGTTGTTTTTAAATTTTTACAAATTTTTTATGTTTTAAACCTAAAAAAAAAGTCACATTGTTTTACTTTTTTTTTTTTAAAAGCCAAACAAAAATGGCCTTCTGCTATAAAAAAAAAAAAAAAAAAATTTCAGTGTCATTTTTTTGCACAAATACATTAAAAACAAACGAAGGCTACAATACCTATTAAGAGATGAAGATTCAGATGACCGCGAAGTGATTTGGGTAAGTTTTAGGGGCCTAAAATGCAAGAAGAACCTAACCGCGAAGTGGTTTGGGTAAGTTCTAGGGGCTGAAAATGGAAGAAGAACCTAACCGCGAAGTGGTTTGGGTAAGTTTTAGGGGCCGAAAATGAAAGAAGAACCTAACCGTGAAGTGATTTGGGTAAGTTTTAGGGGCCTAAAATGGAAGAAGAACCTAACTGCGAAGTGGTTTGGGTAAGTTTTAGGGGCCTAAAATGGAAGAAGAACCTAACCGCGAAGTAGTTTGGGTAAGTTTTAGGGGCCGAAAATGGAAGAAGAACCTAACCGTGAAGTGATTTGGGTAAGTTTTAGGGGCCTAAAATGGAAGAAGAACCTAACCGCGAAGTGGTTTGGGTAAGTTTTAGGGGCCTAAAATGGAAGAAGAACCTAGCCGCAAAGTGGTTTGGGTAAGTTTTAGGGGCCTAAAATGGAAGAAGAACCTAGCCGCGAAGTGGTTTGGGTAAGTTTTAGGGGCCGAAAATGGAAGAAGAACCTAACCGTGAAGTGATTTGGGTAAGTTTTAGGGGCCTAAAATGGAAGAAGAACCTAACCGCGAAGTGGTTTGGGTAAGTTTTAGGGGCCAAAAATGGAAGAAGAACCTTACCGTGAAGTGGTTTGGGTAAGTTTTAGGGGCCGAAAATGGAAGAAGAACCTGACCGCGAAGTGATTTGGGAACGTTTTAGGGGCCGAAAATGGAAGAAGAACCTAACCACGAAGTGGTTTGGGTAAGTTTTAAGGGTTCAAAAGGGAAGCTGGAGGATAGTGCTAAGGGGTTGGGGTGAGCTTTAAGGGTCCAAAAGGGAAGCTGGAGGATAGCGCTAAGGGGTTGGGGTGAGCTTTAAGGGTCCAAAAAGGAAGCTGGAGAATAGTGCTAAGGGGTTTAGCTAAACATTGTAGTAGAAGTGAGGGTGGCAAATATGTAGGCGAGCACTTTAATCAGTTAAGTTTGTAGTGCGTAGGCGCAAGATCGTAAGTATTTCCGTCTGGACGATTATTTTTTGGAAAAGGGAAACAGAATCTATCGGGAAACGTAAAGGATTCGTGTGAGGATACGATGGGAAAAGGGCAAAAACGAAAGCCTACGTTGTTACCTGAGAAAATGAAACAGAAAAGTCTCGATGGAAAATGACATCCTCGTACTCATACGTGTTATTTGATTTGCTTTCAGCTCTCGCTAAGTAGGCAAGGGTCTTACCGTTTTTATCCCCTTTATCAAAGATTGTTGCCTGCTTATATAGCAGCAATTTCCTAGCCGAGTCAGTCAAAAGCAGATAATATTCCCTTTTTAATGCCAACAGTGTTGAATGGTCCCTGCTGTCTGATGTAATAAACTTCTCCTCCGCCACCGCTAGTTAACATTCCAGATCTGCTGCTTCCCTCTCCTTCTTCCTCCTAGCCGCAGCGATAGCGCTGATGGCCGCCACCCTGGGCACAGCTTTGAAGGCGTCCCATTTTACCTCTGTCGATGTCTTCACCGTATTACATTCCCAGAAGGCTTCAGTAGAGGTCAGTAGGCTACTCCTAATTTCGTGGGTTTCCAAACACAAGGAGTTTAGGATCCAGACTACCCAGTTCTCCCGCCTCTACAACAATCCAATTGTTATCAACAAAGGCGAATGATCCGAGATCCCTCTCGGGAGATAACTACAGGTTGCCACTTTGGTTAGAAATTCGAGAGATGAGAACACAAGGTCAATTCTGGACAGGGACTTGTGCGTGACTGAGTGGCAGGAATATGCCTTATCGGTCGGGTGCTTCCACCACCAGAGCTCCTGTAGCCCGAGCATCTCTGCCCAGATTGCCAGTTGGGTCTTGGAACCCGGGTTCTTACCCAGCCTGTCCAGCGCTGAATCTAATACCATATTAAAATCCCCTAGCAGCAGTATCGGTGCTGGGGGGTAGGAAAGCACTTTCTCCATTACTATATCCAGTATCCGTGCGGAGAATGGTGGGGGGACATACACTCCGACTATTATTATATCATTATCCATAAGTTTGGCATGGAGGATAACATAACAACCCTCCCGGTCAATCTGCACTGAATACAACATAAACGGGGTACCCTTGGAGATCAGCACAGAGACACCTCTAGAGTAGGCTGAGAAGGGGGCATGAAAGGAGCTCTGGATCCATGGCTTCTTTAGCGCCAGCACTCTATGACCCACTAGGGTCTCCTGGAGAATCACCACATTTGGTTTGTGTTCCTTAACAAACTGGAGGACCGTTGCCCTCTTGATCTTGTCATTAAGCCCCCGGACATTTCAGGAGAGAAATTTACACTCACCCATTATTGCTGTTTAAAGTGCTTCTATCAAGGAGTCTGGCAGCCATACTTCACATTCATGCCAACACAAAGACAACGACTCAGAAAACAGATAATACAATACTTTAAACAGTACCATCTAACATGGTACACCCTCTTAACGTTCCCATCCCCAACCACCCCCACCCTGCTCCACCACCCCCCAACTTTGGCGAGCATCATAACCCCCCTCAAACAAAACTATACAATACTGGTGTAACTAGTTGCAACTGGGGTGCGGAGACCCACCGCTATGGGGCCTACAACATGACATTACCAATATCAAAATAGATCAGCGAGCTATCCGCCATGGGTTCCCAGGGTTAGTTGAAGGTGATCAGGAGGGGAGGGCCACAACGACAATAAGGGGGGAAAGGAGGGGAAAAGAGGGAAGGAGTGGGGAAAGAGGAGAGGGGGAGGAGGGGCGGGGAAGCTCAGGATGAGCATCGGGGCAAGGGGGGAGGTTTGAGTAAGAGGGACCTTCACACCATGGGAATCCAGAGCCACAGCCCCCTTGTAACATACCATTCAGGATATACTTGCAGCTTGGGTAGCAAGGTTCTCAACTTAAACAACATTCAAAAGGAAGAGAGTCTAGCCACGTATTGGCTTCCTCAGCCGAGGTGAAAAACTTGGTGGCCTCTCCATCTTGAACATGTACACGCGTCTGGAACAGCATGGAATACTTAATTTTCTTTTTCCTAAGACTTTCTCTCACTGCGTTGAATGAGCGCCCCATCTTTTGAACTTCTGAAGTAAAGTCCGGGAAGAATGACAGCCGGGTGTTATTAAAGGACACTGTTCCTTTCATTCTAGCAGTAGTCGGGATAGCGTCTCTGTCCTTGCAGTGAAGGACTTTGAATATGAATGGTCTTGTTGGGGCCCCTGGCGGGAGGGGTTTCATCGGAATCCTGTGTGCTCTTTCCACTGTAAAGAATTTTGTCAGGTTTCCCAGTGCCAGAGTCTCCCGTATAAGATTCTCAGCAAACTGCTCTGGGGAGGGACCCTCAGACTTTTCGGGTAACCCAAGGATTCTTACATTATTCCTCCTGCTCCTGTTTTCGGAGTCTTTGGCCCTCCCCATCAGCACCGTTACCTGCCTCCTTAGTGTCACCAATTCTCCCGCCTGAGCAGATAGTCGGTCCTCTGCATCGCCAATTCTCCTCTCCGCCTCTCCAGTGCGATCCCTGATTTTATCAAGATTGTGGCGGAAATAATTTAATTGCTCCTGGAGGGTATCGAACTTGGCCGTGAGGGCACTTTGACACAAAGCTATGGCTGCCATGATGGCTGCAGTGTCCGGGTTAGAGGGCTCCTGCCCGGCTTTGCTTGGGGTTTCCATCGTTTGCGTGCTACAACTGACCACTGTGTATTTGCGCTTTTTATTGCCTCTCATAAGTAGGAGTATTGAGCAGGAGTAATATTGCTGTGGGCTTTAGGATACTAGCTGCAGCTGTTGCACTGATGTGGGTCTTAGTACACCTGCTGTGGCTGTTGTGCTGATGTGGGCTTGGGGATGCCAGCTATGGCTGTTGCACTGATGTGGGTTTTAGTACGCCTGCTGTGGATATTGCGCTGATGTGGGCTTTGGGGTGCCAACCGTGGCTGTTGCACTGACGTGGGCTTTAGACTGCCATCCGTGGCTGTTGCGACGTGGATTTTAGGGTGCCCGTTTTGGCTATTGCACTGATGTGGGCTTCAGGATGCCCACCGTGGCTGTTGCACTGATGTGGCCTATAGGGTGTCAGCCGTGGCTGTTGCACTGATGTGGGTTCTAGGATGTCAACTGTGGCTGTTGCACTGATATGGGTTATAGGACGTCAAAACTGCGGCTGTTGCACTGATATGGGTTATAGGACGTCAAGCTGCGGTTGTTGCACTGATATGGGTTATAGGACGTCAAACTGCGGCTGTTGCACTGATATGGGTTATAGGGCATCAAACTGCGGCTGTTGCACTGATATGGGTTAAATGACATGAAACTGCGGCTGTTGCACTGTTATGGGTTATAAGACGTCAAACTGCGGCTGTTGCACTGATATGGGTTATGAGACGTCAAACTGCGACTGTTGCACTGATATGGGTTATAGGACGTCAACCTGCGGCTGTTGCACTGATGCTGGCAATAGAGTGTTAACAGTGGCTGATGCGCTAGCGTGGGCCTTATGGCACTGATGTGGGCTTTATGACTTTCGCTGCGACTATTGCACTGGTGCGGGCCTGGGGCGCACCTCTGTAATATTTATGTCGCCCCAGCACCCCACTTCCATGTGACCAATATTGCCCAGGAGATGATATGGAGGGAGCCCTAGGACATCTCTCCAAGGGGACAGTCCAATCCAAAGGACAGGGAGCCTCAGAGGGTTATGTCAGCAGTTAGTGGAGGTGCCTTCCTCCCTTCATTCCCCCCTGTCCCTCTCAGCAGGTCTCAGCAATGGGTATTCCGCCTGATCTAATGTGCGTTAGGACCCAGGGTCAGCTGCCTCCCTCCTCACCTTCTAATCCAAAATGGCGTGGGGGCACTTCACGGTTCGCGCCCAAACCCGTCGCTCTCCTTCTTCTTCTGCGGGGAGACACCAACGGTCCCGCAGGCGCCCCTCCTCCGCCACCACCGCCGCGGGAGACACCGCCGGACCCGCAGGTGTCCCTCTTCCACCACCACCGCTGCCGCTGTCACACTCAAGCTGCGGCCGACGCCGCTCTCCACCGTCTCTCCCTGGCTCATGCTGGGGCCACACGCGCCCGACACACAGAGGAGCAGCCGCTCCGCTCCTCCAACTCCGCAACACTACAAGCCGCCTCCACCACCACAGGTCCAGGCTCAGTCCCCCGGTCCAGGTGGGGAGCCCAGGCTCGGTTTCAGCTGCGCCAAGCTGTATGGTAGGCTAAAATTCAGGATGGGATCCAGAGCCCCTAGCAAACACGTCCGTCTAGGCAGCCATCTT
This sequence comes from Gastrophryne carolinensis, assembly GCA_027917425.1. Taxonomy (NCBI): domain Eukaryota; kingdom Metazoa; phylum Chordata; class Amphibia; order Anura; family Microhylidae; genus Gastrophryne; species Gastrophryne carolinensis. Next base: position 310,050,228 of record CM051236.1, on the reverse strand, counting down.
AACCACGCCCCCAATCTAGAGGCTTTTACATCTTGATTTGGGAAGCCCTGATGTGCAACAGGATTTTTGTTTTCCTGGGGCATCCCGATTTGGGATTCCACGCCGTGTTAAACCCGCCAGATCTCCTACACAACTCACCTTTCCTTTGTTCCCATGGTGCATGAGCAGGCTATTCTCCAATCAGCAGTTTATGCCATGCATGAAAATACAGGGTGTAAAGCATTGTTTTGGAGTGAGCCTGGCATAACAAAGGAGGTGCAGCCGCATCCCCAGTCTCCCTGGAGTCTGAATGATGCTGGATTGTGCCTCTATAGGGATTCTGGAGATGTGGCTGCAACATGGGTGGCCACAGGAAAGGTAAGTGGTTGTGGGCCTGCGCGGGAGGGGGGTCCCACAGTATGTCATCCTGAAACGGCATTCCCCAGAGGCACATAGTTGCCTGGGCCTAGAAACTTGTTGCACAACCTTATTGTGGAATTCATTGATGATGGGAGAGAACAGGTTAGGTCCTTGCGGGTGGGGTTAAGACCAATTTGGGATGCCCCTCTGTGTGAAACCCCCCACCTATGTAATCTCACATTTCCTGTGATCCTATGTCACATGCATAGGCCTCTCAGCCAATCAGTGGTTTGCATTCAATTTATCTTTTTTGTGCAGCTCAGCGCTGAAAGAAAAGCTGAATGGCGTATGGACCATTACTGGCACCCCCCATTTCACCACACACTCGTGCAACCATTTAGAAATGACTGGCGTGGGCACGTGCCCAGACTAAATGTAAAACAGGTAAGTGGTGTGGGATCACCGGTGAGGTGAGATCTCACTCCAGAGTTTTTAAAGAGACTGCCCTGTTTAATAAAAATAAGTAAATCCCTTTATTTCCCACAGAACATCAGTGCGTTTTGTGCTCAGCAACTCGCTACTAATTTCTGGATTAAAGCAGAATTCCTGCTGCGTATTTTCCTTCAACTCTGCCAGTTCCTAATGGCCACTGCGCTCATTTTCTGTAATTCCTCCTTTCTACCCCTTTCCTGCTGCCCACTGTGTCCCTTTCCTGCTACCTGTCATTTCCCCTGCCATTTCTCTCTCTCTTCTTGTTCCCTGTTTTACTCCTTTCTGCCCCTTGTTGCCCACGGTTCACCCTTCTTGCTGCCCATTATGTCATCTTCTTGCTCTGTGCTATTTCTTCTTTTTGCCCCTTTCTTGTTGCCCCTTTCCCCCCCCCCCCCCGCCTTATTGTTGCCCCTTTGTGCTGCTCATTCTTCTGTCTTCTTGCTGCCTGCTAGTCCTCCTTTCTGGCACCTTTTCTTTTGCACTGTGCCCTGATCCAGTTAACCATGGTGCCCTTTTCTTGCTGCCTGCTATTCCTCCTACTGCCTTTATGCAGCACACTGGGCACTCGTGACTTATTTTATTTGCCTGCTATTCCTCTTTTCTTCCCCCTTATTGGTGCCCAATGCCCTCTTCTTGCTACTTGACATTCCTCCTTTCTGCCCCGGTCTTGCTGCCCTTGGTCCCCTACTTTCTAGATTCCAATTTACAGTCACCCATTCAGCACAATAGCATTTTGTTTTCTGCCGTTGACAACTTGTGCTGCCCACCAAGCACATTTTTCTTGTAAAATATGGCCCCTTATGTCACCTACCATGCGAAGAATGACATATATGCATGGTAAGTGACATAAGGCCATACATTTAATTACAGGCAACAATGAATCCCCCTTTAATTAGCAATATCCACATCTTCCACAAAAATATATTAATCATGTGTGTGTATGGGGGGGGGGTCTGGTAAATTCATCATAGCATATGGGCGACGGGGGGGGGGCACATGACCAAAAATTACCTAGGGCACCATGAATCTTAAATACGCCCCTGGTTCTAGCAATTCACAAACCTACCCTTTATCTGAATTTTAAAATCATATAACTACTCCTGGTCTGTCCTATCGGCGCTCTCATATAGAAAGATGCTATTAAGGCAGTATCATTATAATTATGTCTCCCCACTCAAATACTTCCAGCTCTTTCTGAGTCGCCTCAGTGTTTGAAGTGTGCTGCAAAACTGGCCGATCTCTACCATGAGTTGTGGGATTGCCCCATAGTCAAAAGGTAGCACAATACACATGCCAAAATCTGGTAACCTTTGCCCCCCCTCAATGGAGTGAGAAATATTCAGGGATTATATGATAAAAACTCTTACCAGATATACTGTGGGCAAGAATGCACCACGTGATCACATATAAGCTCAAAGCATTCAATATGTCTTCCCATGTATTCAGAACTCCATGTAGAACGACCTCCAGGAATAACAATAAAGGTGTATGTCTCCTTTTTAATTAATATTCCTCCACATATACTCCCAAGGTAGCATAAAGGGGAGAAAGACAAGGAAACCGCACTAGTGTGGTATGTCTTAAGATCATAGAATACTTTAATCTAATAAAAATACACTCACAAAGAACATTAAAATCAGCGCTTTAACAATCCAGAATAAACAGCAATCCTTACCGCCAGGGAACTCCTTACTCCAACTGACAAGATGTGGAAAAATGGCAAGTAGATCCTACGCGTTTCGCAGTCCCTGTGGCTTCTGCTGGGATACTTGCCAATACAAAAATACCGGTATATAAACCGGAAGGTCAAAGGGAAATTGCGTGTCACATTGCGTGTCACACGCTATCGAAGACTTGCTGCATCACGTGACAAACGCACGTGACCACATCACATGACGAGCGCGCGCCTACCCAGCCCAGGGCACAGTGAACTGTCATTATATCCATCCATGTGTCCGCGCGCAAGACCCAATGCGCATGCGCAGCTCTCAGTGTCTCCAACTCAGAGAGAGAGTAAATGGATTTTTGAGTTGGAGACATTGAGTCCGAGAGGTTTAAATGTCGATTTTGACTTGAATTGTTTTATTGAAAATTCCTAGAGTAACCTTTAGGGACGCCTCTTTATTGATAGACATTGATTGTTTTATGGGGAGGGTTTGATCTATAGGGGATGTTGTAAAATTGCATTATTTGTGGTGATTGTGAAGCAGTCCTCATCTATGCCAGAGACCCCCTTGCGTAAAGAGCACTTTGTTGTTTCATTTTTTGACAGATAGAATTATATTGAGACCTGTCTTAATGTGGGTCCTTCCCCCCTTCCCCATCTTCCAGCTCTAATTATGTCTGGATTTTTGGACATGTCTCTTGTCCTTGTAGTTTCTAGCTTTATAATTTTAAAATAAGACATTGTTTTTAACACGCGCTCGTCATGTGATGTGGTCACGTGCGTTTGTCACGTGATGCAGCAAGTCTTCGATAGCGTGTCATGTGACACGCAATTTCCCTTTGACCTTCCGGTTTATATACCGTTATTTTTGTATTGGCAAGTATCCCAGCAGAAGCCGCAGGGATGGCGAAACGCGTAGGATCTACTTGCCATTTTTCCACATCTTGTCAGTTGGAGTAAGGAGTTCCCTGGCGGTGAGGATTGCTGTTTATTCTGGATTGTTAAAGCGCTGATTTTAATGTTCTTTGTGAGTGTATTTTTATTAGATTAAAGTATTCTATGATCTTAAGACATACCACACTAGTGCGGTTTCCTTGTCTTTCTCCCCTTTATGCTACCTTGGGAGTATATGTGGAGGAATATTAATTAAGAAGGAGACATACACCTTTATTGTTATTCCTGGAGGTCGTTCTACATGGAGTTCTGAATACATGGGAAGACATATTGAATGCTTTGAGCTTATATGTGATCACGTGGTGCATTCTTGCCCACAGTATATCTGGTAAGAGTTTTGTGTGGCCGGTGGTGGTTTCACTTTAGTTTAAGATTAAGAACACGCACCGTGGGGCACACTGGATTCACAGATTTATGAGAAAGCTCTGTGTTATATTTTGGACATTCTGAATTTGCATGTGTTTAAAGGGACTTTGCACACGTTGAGCTTACTATTACTTTCATACTGTATTGTGCGCGGGTATATTTTACTGTATATATTCTTTAAATTCAACGACAAATATGGCATCACATAAAAAAGGTTGAAACCTTCTTTAATACATGGGAAAGCTTTATTAATACTCTGACTCCAGAACTTAATAGAAGAAATAGGGTCCGGGACACATTTAAAGACAGTGAGTGGTACATTATGAGACTGATAGGTGACCCTCCAATGGTGGGAGAGCTGGCACTGGGGTGCCTCCCCTGCCCTACACCTAAGTAATTAACTTTGGGGGGGGGGACTGAATTTCTTTGAAAGGGGTTCATATAGTATTAAACTTAACTCCATGCATGCATATGTTATGAAATATCAGGCAGATTCCAAGCTGCATAAATGCATGGCAGCGGCCATCTTGCCACATACATGTGTTCAGCTTCTATAAAATCCCAATCCCACAGTCAAAATTGCCTCACACATCCATGCAATTCTCCTGTATTTCTAGTAAAAAGCCATCAGTTGGGGTGACTCACTGCTCTGCTGCACAGCTGAAAGAAATGTATCATTTTAGAAGATACATATGTTTACACTATCTGAAAAGTCTGCAGTAAATCCAGAGTCCTGAGTGAGGAGTGATAAAGAAACATTGTTGCAGATTTCCCTTCTCACACACAATTTCTCAAGCAGCTGGTTATTTAGTGTGTGTGTGTGTGTGTGTGTGTGTGTGTGTGTGTGTTTATATAACATAATACATAAGATGCTTATGTTTCTGAGGCATTTATCTGTTTGGTGTGGGCTGATACTGGCATGGCTCTGCCCTCATGCTGTTGTGTGTGACAAGATGGCCGCTCCCATGCAGTTTTGCAGCAAACAATCAGCCTGAGAACATCTGCACAGAACATCTACACCCTCTCGAATAGTTTTTGCCAGAGTGGGGCTTTAGCAGAGCAATTTACTAAACTTTCTTTTTTTGACTTTGACTTTAAGGACTCTCCCGACTTATTACAAAGCAATGTCCCTGAGACTGGAGTGCCAGACAGTTATGCCATTTCCTCATGGCAAGAAACATCCCTAGCTATACTTTCATAGACCATGCCAGATATCTATGTGATGGGGGACTGGAGGCCACAGCACAAACCAGCAACTGGCACAACCAGTCAATGTCTAGCCCTGCAGTTGGATTTATTTATTTCTTATTTATGCATTTGTTTATGTTTTAATCGCACATTGCATCACTTGCACTCGTACAGTAGAGCTCGATTCAACACTGTGTGGGAATAAAATCTGCGAGAATGTAGATGTACTCTCGACCCATTCAGCAAACCATTTTTTGTTTGCATATTTTATGTGCTTATAATGTTGCACAACCACATAAAATATGCAAAAATAAGAAAAGGTTCTCCTGAAAAACTCTCACTGGTATGAAGTTGGGTGATTAAGAGTGTTACATTTTTTTTTAACATATTTTTTACATATGCCTACAGCTGAAAAAAGCAATTCCTCAAATGCCTGGCATGGATTTTTTTGGAGTGTAATGTGTCACGGTTGAGTGTTAGGGTGTCCCTGAGCCGACTAGCCAGAGACCATCTACTTCACTGCAGGGGAGGGCGATGGAGGAGGATACACAAAGATTTCCTCCCTCCACACCCCTCCCCTTCGGTAGACAGTCACATGGGGGATTCCACAGAGGTTCCACCTCGGTACTATAAAAGCTTCCCTCCCTGGCTGGAAGCCAGGATGGAAGGATGGGGTCAAGTGATGCCGGTGGGGTATTATTATCAAAGGAGCAGTAGCGTGAAAAATGGCCCAATTATAAAAATCCATATAAATATGTTGGGTGGCAGGAGGAGGTGTCACTTATATGCCCTGCATCAAGAAATGTGCAATCAGGCTAATTTTTTATTTTAATAGAAGGAAGAGAAAATTTGGGGTCACAGGTTCTGTCACCCCAGTACACAAAACCTGTCACCCCTGAATTTAATTCCCACCATGAGAGACCACAAGCTTGGCGGGAATTTTATTCAGTTGGGGTGTATAAGTGACCCCTCCTCTCATTAGCCAATGTGTTTATGAAGTATTAATATTACACAATTTTGCAATAGTGCTCCTTTAAAATTATTGTTTCATTCTAAAGTTCAAAATGTGACATAAGGGCAAAAATACATAGTGATACTTAACCCTTTAAACGCCAGCCACGTAAATTTTACGTGGCTGCCTCTCCAACAGTTAAACGCCAGCCACGTAAAATTTACGTGCCTGACTTTCCCCAGAAATAAAAAAAAAAGTAAAAATAAAAGACACTTACCTGACCCCTCGTTCGATCCGGTCGGGTCTCCTCTTCAGCCAGAGGGGCTCCGAACGCCCATCGGGGCTCCTCCGGCTGCAGGGGAGGGCCCGGAACAGGGTGCCCCCCCCGTTTCAGCAGCCGCCCAGTTTCCTGTAATAAAAAAAAAAATAAAATAAATGACAGTTATCTACCTTTGTCCCCGCCGGCTCCCGCAGGCTCTCCTCTTCACGGGGGGGGGCTCCGATCCCCCCTCCCCGCTCTTCCGTCTTCTGGAGGGGGCATAACAGCCCTCCTCCCTCTCTGTCTTCCGATGGCGGCCGCCATCTTGGTGACGTCATCGGGGCGGGGCCAGATGACGTCACCGCCGGGTGTCATCGGGGCACCCGGCAGTTCAACTCTCAGATGCCGGTGACGGCTGGGCGGGGAAGGAGGGAGGTAGGCGATCCTCTGATCGCCTGCCTCCCCCCTTCTCTGCCCAGCCGTCACTGACAGCAGATCGCCGCGGGACACAGAAGATGAAGATCGGAGGTGAGTAAAGTAAAAGTTTTTTTGTTTTTTTTTAATAAACCTAATTTCAAAAACGTGTGTGTCTTTTTTTTGCCTTTTAACCCTTTGTGAACTGGTAAGGGGTCCATGTGACCCCTTATACCAGTTCACAGGGCTCGGGGGTCTGGCAAGTCACCTGCGCTAGCGGGTGACTTGCCATTAACCCCTGGCCCCCCAAATTACCTGCCTCCCCAAAGCCCAGGGGGGGGCAGAAGAGCCGTGGCCCTAGGCTATGACGGCTTGTAGCCGCAGGTCCAGGGGCCACTAAAGCTGGCCCCTGCGCCCTGTTCTACAAGCCCCCATAGCTGGTCACAGGCTGGTTACGCTGGGTAGGGGGGACCTCACGCCATTTTTTGGGGGGATTTTTAAGGGTTTTAACCCTTAAAAATCCAAAAAAAAAATGGGGTCCCCCTCCCTTCGAGGGGGGACCCTATGTCATTTTTTTTTTTAATTAACCCTTTGTTACCTGTAGCCCAGTAGGTATAAAAGGCTTCCAGCAGCAGCAGTAGAGCAGATGCCTAAGTGGTCAGCGTGGGACACAGGGATGGATGGGAGGTAAGTATTAAAAAAAAATATTAAAAAACATTTATTTTTTTTTAATAAAGATATTTTTTAAAAAGTTTGTCTGTGTGTTTTTTTTTTACTTTTAACCCTTTGTGAACTGGTAAGGGGTCCATGTGACCCCTATTACCAGTTCACAGGGCTCGGGGGTCTGGCAAGTCACCTGCGCTAGCGGGTGACTTGCCATTAACCCCTGGCCCCCCAAATTACCTGCCTCCCCAAAGCCCAGGGGGGGGCAGAAGAGCCGTGGCCCTAGGCTATGACGGCTTGTAGCCGCAGGGCCAGGGGCCACTAAAGCTGGCCCCTGCGCCCTGTTCTACAAGCCCCCATAGCTGGTCACAGGCTGGTTATGCTGGGTAGGGGGGACCTCACGCCATTTTTTTTTTTGGATTTTTAAGGGTTTTAACCCTTAAAAATCCCAAAAATAAAATGGGGTCCCCCTCCCTTTGAGGGGGGACCCTATGTCATTTTTTTTTTAATTAACCCTTTGTTACCTGTAACCCAGCAGGAGAGCAGAAGCCTAAGTGATCAGCGTGGGACACAGGGATGGATGGGAGGTAAGTATTAAAAAAAAATAATTAAAAAAATATTTTCTTTTAATAAAGTTTTTTTTAAAGTGTGTCTCTGTGTTTTTTTTTTTTTTACTTTTAACCCTTTGTGAACTGGTAAGGGGTCCATGTGACCCCTATACCAGTTCACAGGGCTCGGGGGTCTGGCAAGTCACCTGTGGCTAGTGGGTGACTTGCCATTAACCCAGAGACCCCCCATTACCTGCCTCCCAAAAAAACCTTAAAATTCCCCCAAGAAATGGTGCCCCCCCCCTGTGAAGGGGGACCCCACACCAATTTTTTTTTTATTTAACCCTTTATTATGTGGATAGTAGTTGTATTTTATTTGTAAATGTTATAAAGTGCTCTTTTCAGTTTATGGGATCACCTGGACAGGAACGGGGGGCTACCGATACATATGTGGTATCATTGTAATCGGGAGAAATGGGGCTTTCACATGCAATATGGCTTTCTTTAATAAAATAAATGTTTTTGTTTAAAATAAAGGAGACAATTTAAAAAATATATATTTTTTAATTTTTTTATTTATTTATTTATTTGAAAATATTTAAAAAAGTAGAAAAAATACAAACAAGACATTTCATGTTAAAGCCTAAACTCTGCCACAAAAAGAAAATATGCCATTTTCTTGGAAATTCCTGCAAAAATCACAGTTAAACATCACGCAAAATGGTGAAAAATATCCTGTCAGGAGAGGGTGACAAAATCTCAAGTAGACTGGCAGTCAAAAGGTTACAGGTACCTATGCATGTTGGGTATTGTTCTGCTCGGGGGACCTTGCGCTTTCAGATTTAGCTTGTTTTTTCTTATTTGCATATTGATATTTTAGGAAAATGTGTTTTTTATTCTGCTTTTTTATACATTTTTTTGTGAAATCCTGTGCAACCTATGAATTCTTCGAGATATTACTTCCAGAAAGATGAGCCCACTACAACAAGCTGGGTACGCTTAGAAAGCTTAACATGTGTACTTTCAGGGAATATATGGTTTATGGGGGATATTCCAAATGTAAAGGGTTGGTTTGGTACAAAAAGCACAAGGTGCGCACTTTGTCTGCAGAGCTGAATATCTGAAGTAAAATTACCGTTATGCGCACGCTTTACTTTGGTGTGTTTGGCAACTCTTTCCTTGACATGTTCCTATGCATGTTGGGTATCATTCTGTTTGGGGGATGTTGCTTTTTCAGATTTTCTGTTTTTTTCTGGTTTGCATATAGGTTTTTTTAGGAAAATGTGGTTTTGATTCTGCCTTTTTATTCATTTTTAGGGAAACCCTGTGCAACCAAAGAATACATTGAGGGATTACTTCCAGAAAACTGCACCCATGTCAACAAGCCTGGTACGCCTAGAAAGCTTGAGGTGTGTACTTCTAGGGAATATATAGTTTGTTGGGGGTATTTCAAATGTAAAGGGTTGTTTTTCTTGAAAAACTGCAAGGTGCGCATATTGCATAGCATAGTTGTATTTTATCTGAAAATCTCCTAAAGCGTTGTTTCAGTTTGGGGGAGTCTCCTGGGCAGGAAAGGGTATCTACCTATACATATGTGGTACCGCTGTAACCGGGAGAAATTGGGGTTTCACACGCAATAAGATTTTATTGACAAACTTACATTTTTTATTACAAAAAAACACTACAAATTGTAAAAAATAGTTTTTTTTTATTTTTTTGCACAATTTTCACCCAAAAATATTGAGAATACACTTAGAAAATGACAAACAAGACATTTCATGTTAAAGCCCAGGCTCCGCTGAAAAAAACAATATATCACTTTCCTGGGAAATCCCTGGAAATCCCTTCAAAAATCACAGTTGAACATGGGGAGCGCAAAATAGTGCAAAATGGTCTGGCAACAAAGGGTGACAAAATCTCAAGGTAGGCTGGCGGTTAAAGGGTTAAAGGGGACCAACAGTCAAAAATGATTTAAACCAGACCAATGCAACAAACAGTGCTTATTTGCATCCCTCTTCAGGGCAATTTAGATTGTTGAAAATAAAAATTAATTTATCTTTTTCTAACGCCTACTGGGATAAATTTTAAAAACAAGATGGCCGATCATGGGCTTGCAGGCCACCTGCAAACAGGAAGTCATACTGGGCTTACTGTTACTGTGCATTTCAGTTATGTCAGTTGGGAGAGAAAGGACCAAAATGGTCGCTACCTTTCTTTTCCTACTGTGCCAGACTATTGGTCCAGTTTAAATACAATAGGAGAGAGGACACTGCCCTTATGGGTCTACAATCTAAAGGATAAGGGGTAAATGTTGATGTCCCGGGAATCAGTGTGATCACAGCGTCCTTCCTGTGTGTCATATTTCTTCACTGGCCACTCCATTTCACCAGATCTGTGTGCCCCTTCCTTTTGACCCAGTACTGCTGGCAATACAACCAGTACAGATGCTAAGGAAAAGGAAGGCTTTTAAAGCTTGTGGGTATCCACCTCTTTCCTGCTGCCCCAGGACTCCCAGCAGTCCCAATAGTTCACTCCTGATAATGCCTCTCTGAAGCTAGTGCCTCCAATTTTGTTTACAATAGGTTCTTAAATACTGAGTAGAATCTAAATACATCATAAAGGTCCCTGAAGCTTGTGGGTATCTAGATCATATACCATCTCATATGTAGCTGTGGCATCTGAAAAACTCTGCATGTCAAAATGTGACCATTTAAAGATGCTTAGGTTAGCATTTGGAACATTTGGATCAAAATAAGTGGAGCAAAATAACAAAATATTTGTATTAAATTAACGTTCAGATGTTCAAATGTTTCAAATATACAGCTTACATCAATGACATCATTTCATCTATGCTAATCTGTGACCAGAGAAACAGGTTTATCTAGCAACTATATTGTGAAATCATACGTATGTCTATTTGCAATTTATAGCCGTTCAAATACAAGTAATTTTTGATTTATCTAAAGCTTCAGTCAAAGCATTTACTGCTATGTTATCATAGAACTGTGAACCTCAGATGACTATGTCACATTCTTGATAGGCAAGGCAATATTTGCACTACACCCTGAGCATACCATAGCCATATACTGTATGTATCTGTAAATCACCTCAATTGAACAACCTGTCCTGCAACTTCATTACTTTGTGCAACACAAAATGTACTACTCCTAAGTGAAGCATTTCTAATATTGGACTGAATTCCTACATACAGTGACTTCATGCAAAAACTTATGTTACTTCAAAATAGGACCCATTGTTTAGACAGCACCATTTACAGATGGGCTTATCACTAGTAGGGCATTTGAAAAAAAAAGTATTTTCTTTGACCCTCATGGAAATTTGCCATCAATAAGTTATACATGGTACAGAGCAGATGTATAAGGGTAATACAGTAACTAACACTACAAGGAAACACAAGCCTTCTCCTACCAAAGTAGTTAATTAAAGTAGTTTCAGGGAAATGTCTATACAACACAACTAAGGAACATATGTATTTTGCAGCACTAACGTCATAGATGAAAGAAAGGCAGGAATTATGCCATGAAGTTTACATTTTGCAAAATGACCCTTTGGTGGTTCATCATGATGAAATCATCTATACTACATCATAACCTACAAGAACGCTCTTGTAGAGTGTAGAGTTAGCACCTGAGCAGGGTTCTTGGACCTAGGGTAGGGTGACTCAGGTTGGTGTGGCATGTGTGGGGTGAGGTGCACTTACTTATTCAGCCGTCGCTGGTCTCCAATCATGATACGTCTTGTAGCAAACAACAGGTTCTTTATTTGAGGGCTTCCATCCGTCTCAACAGCATAATCCAGTACAGGCAATATTCCTCAGCGGTTATATCAGGTTTCTTTCCTCACTGTTACTCCTCCTCTACATTATCAGTCCTTCCCCTCTTGAGCTTGGAACTAGCACAAAACCTAAGAACACTCTAGAAGGGTTGGGTCCTCCCTTATATAACCTCTGAAATGTTGCCTCTACCAACTATGTAGCTAACCTGAACCAATGGCAGGGCAGGTGATGTTGCCAATGCCACCTGGCTGAGTCTCTATTTACCTTTTAAAGCGGACCAACGGTCAAAAATGACTTAAACCAGACCAACACAACAATCAGTGCTCATATGCATCCCTCCCCTGGGCAAATTAGATTGCTGCACATAAAATGAATTTAACTTTTTGCTAACTCTTGCTGTGATAATTTTAAAAACAAGATGGCGGCTCATGCATTTGCAGGCCATCTGCAAACAGGAAGTGCTGCTGGGCTTCCTGTTACTGTGCATTGTCTGTTATGTCAGGTCAGAGTGGAAGCTCCAAAATGGCCGCTACCTTTCTTTTTCAGCTGTACAAGGCTGTTGGTCTGGTTTAAGTGGTACGCTAGATTAATTAATATTAGCTTCTCTTATTCCTTAGTCAATATTGCCATTATGTAGATTCATGATGCAATGGCACCTAAGTCCCACATTTAACCACTATTATTAAAGTTCCCACCTCTATCAGGGCCTACCCCACTGACAGGGCTCTAATCTTTTCTAACTGCAGTGCTGACCATTGTACCTACCCATCACGGCAGGGGCTTCACCACATAATGACATAATGATAGTTTCATAATGTGGCACCGCTTTGGGACAAGGCAGCAGAATTATAGGCAGATTATTGATTTTTTCACAGTTGGCCTTTAATAACACTACATCACAGTATGCATTTTTTTACAACTAGAATAGCATTTAGCTGCTGGTCAGACAACACTTTTGGACATGATGTGAAGATAGCATAGACACAAGTTTAGTGTATCACTGGCTTAACACACCATAGGGTTTTAAAACTCACTTACTTAAAGGAGCACTATCATGAAATTGTGTAATATTAAAAATCCATATATCATGAGAAGAGGGGACACTTATACACCCGAACTGAATAAAGGTCCCGCCAAGCTTGTGGTTTTCTTTTCCTGGTAGGAATAATATCCAGGGGTCTAAGGTTTAGTCCAGAGCCTGTCACCCTGGATTTCCTTTTCCTTCAATTCAAATAAGAAAAAAGCCTGGCTGGATATTTATTGATGTCAGGTGTAAAAGTGACCTCTCCTCCAACCATCCAGCATTTATTTGGATTTTTAGCATTGAGCCATTTTTTTTCGATAGTGCTCCTTTAACTAGGATTTGAAGAACAGGAATTCTCTGTGTGAACTGCTAATGTTTTCCTAGATATTTGTTCATTCTAGCTCTGCTGCACTAAATAACTTAGCTGCTGTGAGTAAAAAAAATAGATGTTAAGAGCAGTCGTTGCTGCACCTTTAAGTACTTAACTGCTTGAATTCACTGCTGTTTTTGTTGCTGGGTAATGGCGGGCAACATTGGAGGCATATTTCACTGAACAGTGAAGAGAAGGACCAGGGCTATATTCTGGAACACTGCCTGTGCCATGCGCTACTCAGGAGCAACAGTGGGAGCTTAAAGGGTTAAAGCAGAACCAAACCAGGGAATTTGAGTTTCCCGGGTTTTGTTCCAAATCGGGATGTGTGAAACCCCCCAGAAAGACATTTTTCACTCACCTCTTTCTCGTTCCAGTGGTGCGTGTGTGGGCTGTCGTCCAGTCAGAGCCATCTGCTGTAAATATGAGTACCCACTGCCGCACCCCCTTACATCCCTGGTGGGGGGCAGCAGCGCATGCTCTTTATTCACAACAATGTGAGTCGTTTAAAAAAATGATATAGTCATGGCAGACGGTGCACCACTAGAGCAGGGAAAGGTGAATTTTTTACGGGGACGGTTTTACACCGGTTTCACACCATGGGGGAGGCCAGTGGCCTAAACACATCACTGGACTGTTTACAGTGACAGAACAAATCAGAAAGGAGGAGGAGGTGTGGCTCTGGGCCTAATTTATGAAGTGCTAGCTCATACTGGAATTTTTTTATTTTTTGTTTGCTTTGTATTAGTTGCTGTTTGTGCTGCGCTTTTCCTGCTGCATTTTTTCTGCTTTAGTCAATTCTTTGGGTCACGCGATTGTTTTGTCAAGGTAGTTTATCGTATGTTGAGGAACAGGGGAGGTACTAGGAATGTTGGATAAAGCTGCTGCCTTTGGTAAGGGTTCAAAAAACATATCTTTTTGTCAGAAAAAAAGATCAGTTTAGGCGCGTTTGAAGGTTTGTATCAGAAGCGTGTTAGCCCAGAAGTATCAGGATTGTTATGTCTGGAATCAAAAAACCCTTCTGAATCAATGTTTGTTCTTAGCTGTGTTATTTTGTTAACATAGCCACATGTTGTTATAATACATTTATTGTGTACTAATTGTATGTAATAATACAGAAACAAGTAAAGTGTGGTAAATTGTATCAAAATGTCTATTCCTTCCCTGCTTGGCTGTATAAAGCACAATCCGGCCCGGGATTTCAGGACCCGGGTCACTTCCCCAATTCCCTAACGGGTTGTTACATGTTCTAAGGCCCTCCACAAGTGTGCATGCTGATTACAGGGGAAGCCTGTATAAGAAGAGAGCACACGGCCTTTCCTTAGTTGATGACCAGCCTGTTGGAGTGAGCCCAGGCTGAGCTGCACCGTGGTGAAGGATAGCACTGGACATTGAGCAGAGGGCTGATACGCCCTGTAAAGTGGACTGGAATTGATCAGCTTGCTGGAGTACCCAGCCCAGGACTATTTGGTTGGTGAAGTAACCCTTTTTGTTGACTGCATTTATGCTGCAATCTTTGGACTATCTACTGAACTTTGCTGAATAAAAGCCGTTTTGCCGTTCAAATCCGTTGTCCGTCACTGCTGATTGTTTGCCCGCTTACAATTGGTGGAGGATGCGGGCACAGTGACTGTTGCTAGGGGCAACGGAGTGACAAAACGCACTGCATTTTGCTTGTCGTTGGCGAAGGCAGCAATCAAGATGTCTCAACAAAAGCAAATGGAGGAGGTGATAAAACACCTAATACAAGCTGACCTCCGGCATGAGCAAGCTCTGGCCCAACAGCAGCAAGCCCAGCAATAGGCCCTCGCACAACAGCAGCAGGCCCTCGCACAACAGCAGCAAGCCCAGCAGCAGGCCCTGGCACAAAAGTTCCAAATGCAGCAGCAGACCGTGGCTAACCAGCAGGAGACAAATCGCCTGTTGATTGAACAGATGGCCGCGCTTAGAGAGACTGTTGGTGCCAAAGTTTCACAATCGGAGAGAAGCCCAGTTGAGTCGGAGGGTGCGAGGAGAGTCATACAGCGGGTCCTACAAAAGCTGACCCATGAGGATGACCATGGAGGCCTACCTCACGGTCTTTGAGCGCATGGCTGAGAGAGAGCTGCTGCCAGTCACGGAATGGGCTGACGTGATTGCACCGTTCCTGTCAGGTGAGCCGCAAAAAGCATATTTTGATCTCAGGGAGCAGGATGTGCGGGTCTATGCCAAGCTAAAAATGGAGATCCTTGCTCGCCTGGGAGTCACACCAGCGGTTCGGGCAAGGCGAGTACACAACTGGACTTTTTCTGTTGATAAACCTGCCCGATCGCAGATGTATGACCTAATTCATCTGGTCCAAAAGTGGTTGGAGCCAGAGCGTTTGACCCCTGCGCAGATCATCGAAAAAGTCGTGGTGGACCGTTTTGTTCGGGCACTGCCGCCGAAGCTACAGCAATGGGCTGGACAGGGCGACCCACAGACTGTGGAGCAGCTAGTTAACGTCGTGGAACGATTTGTTGCGACTGAGGACCAACTTCGGGATGCCCCTGACAAGACCGGCAGACCAGTGAGTAAACAAGTTCCCCTGGGAAGTGTGTGGAGCACTGTGAGAGGGCAAAAGACTGTCCCTGACCCCCAGAGGCCCCCTAACCCTAGGGAAGACATCCGGGCAAGGAGGTTCCGGGGTCCCCAGTGTTGGAGGTGCCGTGAGTGGGGGCACATAGCCGCGAATTGCCCCCTCGGCCCTGAACCCATGGAGTGTGACGCGGGTCGCAAAAGATCCCTGCAGGCAGACCCCGGTTGTGCCGCCAGTCAGCGGTCAAAATCTGAAATGCAGGTTGTGTCTTTAAAGATGAATGGTCGCCCAGTAAAGGCATTATTGGACTCAGCTAGCCGGGTAACTTTGGTCCGGGCCAACCTGGTGCATGGTGGTTGCAAACCAAAGAAAAGCTGAGCGTGCTCTGCATCCACGGGGATATCGTGACTTACCCTGTTGCAGTGGGTAAGTTTGAGACCCCCACGGGAACATTGTCCCATGAGGTTGGCGTAGTAAAACGCCTGGGCTATGATGTTGTGGTTGGGTGGGATTTCCCCTTGTTCTGGCCCTTGTGGGAAAGGTGTATCCTTCCTGCCAACAATGGAGTACCCCCGGCTGAACTGGTAACCATCCCCGTTAAGTCCGTTAGACGTGTGGTCCCCAACACATTATGTAATAGGCCGACCAGGGTGAGGGCCTGTAATCAGGGTGGCCGAGTGCAGAGAATAGTACCCATGGATGAAAAAGTGAACTTAACGCTTAAAGCGGAACATAAGCTGGGGAATGTAGTCGCTGTGTCCCGAACCCACTGTATGGCCGCTGAAGGTTGTCAGACCGTGGGTCTGAAGAAGAGGGGGGGGATATGTGGTAAATTGTATCAAAATGTCTATTCCTTCCCTGCTTGGCTGTATAAAGCACAATCCGGCCCGGGTTTTTGGGACCCGGGTCACTTCCCCAATTCCCTAACGGGTTGTTACATGTTCTAAGGCCCTCCACAAGTGTGCACGCTGATTACAGGGGAAGCCTGTATAAGAAGAGAGCACACGGCCTTTCCTTAGTTGATGACCAGCCTGTTGGAGTGAGCCCAGGCTGAGCTGCACCGTGGTGAAGGATAGCACTGGACATTGAGCAGAGGGCTGATACGCCCTGTAAAGTGGACTGGAATTGATCAGCTTGCTGGAGTACCCAGCCCAGGACTATTTGGTTGGTGAAGTAACCCTTTTTGTTTACTGCATTTATGCTGCAATCTTTGGACTATCTACTGAACTTTGCTGAATAAAAGCCGTTTTGCCATTCAAAACCTTTGTCCATCACTGCTGATTGTTTGCCCGCTTACAAATGGAAAAAGGAAACTCACCGCCGCGGCCCGGGGGTGCGCTGATCTACCCAGGGCCTATGAGGTTCAGGTGCCTGAAAATGGTCCTGCTCCTGATGGATGGATGGATGGCTGGGGACCCGTATGTGTGTTTCTGCGGCTGGATCCTTGAGAATTCCTCAATCGATTTGGTTGCACTTCAAGAATGCCACATAATTCGATAAAGTGTGAATCAATTTATTGAATAAAATAAAAAATGAAAACAAACTAGGTTAAAACAGTGAATACGTTTTTCTCCTGTCCTGTTTAATGGGGCAAGATTAATCCAATCCTGGTGATGTAACTGCATTTTTAGTTTGTTTGGATGTTTCGTTTCATTTGCTGTGTGAATGGACTTGCTGTCAATGAGCTTGATTCAACAAACATAGAAATAAAATCATTTTAGTTGGAAAACTGGATTGCATGTGAAAAACTCAAGTAACTTCAAGTGATTCAACATAACTGACCAATTCAATTCATCCAGTTGAATAGGCTAAAACATGCGAGCAAGAACTGTTTCGGTGCGAAAAAGGATTTAGTAAGAGAAAAATGATGGAAAATTAGCTCAAATTTCCAAGTTAAAAATTGAAAACCTCTGAAATCTCTGAATTACTTTTTAATGCACTTGTGCAACTAGTCACTTTGTTATGACATATCACATTTATTTATGTAATGCTAGATATGTATTTAGTAATAGAGCAAGGAAACTCGATTTGCTGTTTTTTTTTAGATTTTTTTTTTGCTTCACAGGTTTTGTTATTCATCCCACTATCAGGAAAGGCACTGGATGACTGGGAGGCCGATTCATTAATAGCGGCAGGTAGCGACAGTTGAGCGACTGTAGCGGCATTTTCAGAGCGCCCGCTAGTAGTCGCTGTGCTTGGCCGTTGTTCGGTAGTTGATAGCGACTCAGTCGGTTTGCCGTAATGTTGAATATTGGGTGAAGAGTCGCTATTTGACAGGTTCAGCGCTGTATGGGAGCGCATGATAGCGACTGGCCCTAGCGACCGGCTCCCACCATATTCATTAAAAAATCACGCTCAAAAAATTCTCGCGCTGTAAAATGCATGTTTAAACCCCAGAGCGCTGGCGGCGATGGGTTAAAAGTAGTTTTTTAACCCCCAAACAACCATATTTTTGAAAACCAAAAAAAACAAGTTTTTTAAATAATTTAGTAATATGAATACGTTAATATCAGACCTGTAATATGAATTCTGTTTTCCCCTAAAAAAAATAATCTAAAATGGCAGAAGTGGTCACAGAATTTTTCACATAAAAAAAAAAAATTAATAACAATTAATTATTAATATTTAAAGATTGTTCCATTGAAATGCATTGGAGAGCGCCAGGTAGCGAGAGGTCATACCTGTCGCTGTTCAAGGTCGGACGCTGGCGCTGTGGGCTGAGGCTGGAATAATGATGAATGAGTGGCTATATGGCGCTATCTCAGTCGCTAAGCAGGATTGGCTTGATAAATGTGTGATTGTGGTGGGGAGCCGGCGTTCTCGTGGCGGGGCCCATCATTACCGGCCGCTCACCTGTCGCTACCTGTCGCTATTCCTTCATAAATAAGGGCCTTTGTGAAATCTACTGAAGTAAAAAAAAAAAAACTTTTGTAGTTGACTAGATTTATTACTACGGATATGCAGGAGTTAACCTTATTTATTTATTTTGTAACAGTTTAAAAAAAAATTAAAAAAGACTGGTGCACCAGGCAGAGTAAGGCCAGGGTCCTGGCAATTTTCCAGCCCTGTGGCCTTTTGCAAGGTTTAGCATTTTTTCTGCAGTTTTGGCTTTAATATATATTTTTTTAAGTAATTAAAAAAATATAAAATTAATAAAGATATGTATTGAGTAATATATCAAGGCAACTGGACCTGTGTTTTTCCTTTGCTCCACATGTTTTTTTATTCATCCCACTAGATGTATGTGTGAATTCATCACTGAGTATTGGGAATGGTGCTGATGACTTGTGAAACGTATTGAATAAATAAAACAGCTATTGCAGTTGCATAGTTTTAGTCCTGCAGACTTATGGGAGTCAACGTTATAATTTTGTATTTATTTTTTTCTCAAAAAGTTTTTTTATTCATTAAAATACTAGTATAGTTACACCATGTACATGTCATAATTACATAAGAAGTAACAGTACAGAGTTTCAGGGTCAAGATGAAGCTGAAAGACATCCAACCTGGATTTATGATGCCTACTGCTCCAGTAAGTTAATTTGCTTTATTGACCTTGTGTATTTTTTTCTCTTTTTCACACAACTAAGAGTCCACCCCTCTGCAATTACAGGAAAGATGTCCTCTACAGGACCCAACCCAGTGGTGCTAACACCTCATCGGGGGTGGGGGGATCCTATGCCCCAGAAGAGGTGGTGGACCTGGGGGCAGATTTAGATGTGGTGGTGGATGACTCGGGAGGTAGGAGGCCGTGGAGGAGGTGGAAGTTGAGGCTGAGGAGAGGTCAGAGCCTCAGGTTGGGAGTCTGGATGAGGAGGCAGAAGACTCCCCAACATTCTAGGTTGTTGATGGTGATGTCTTGGTGGAGGCTTGACCCTCTGAGTTGGCCTCAACCACTTCAGCCAGGAGACTAACTGGCTTCCTCCCCTCCTAGCCCTCCCTATATGGTGTGTTTCTCTGGTGTGTGTCTGTTTTTGATATTGTATTAGGGCATCACAGAATGGAGACATCTTTCCTCCTTCCAGAAAACTTCGCCACAGCCACCACAAGGTGAGATGCTATTATGCAACATACATACAAGCCTCTCTACTCTGTTACCTCTGACCTCCTTGTTTGCTAGTTTGGTCCATGTTGATGGCCCTTCCTTTGCCCTTCTTTTGTTTTCCATTTCACTGATCAACCTACTCCTGCTGGGGCATCGACAGCTTGGCCTACGCTGGTTTTCCCCCAGCATGCAAATTGGTCCAGCAACATGTGCCAGGCCCATAGCCATGAGGGTAAGTAACATTTTTACATGTTTACATGCATCTTGAGCTATTGTGACTATGTTGTGCAGAATGGTTCACCTCCTTTCTGCAGGTCAACTGTGTAATTGCCTCAATCATGGTTGGTCTCCTTTTTTGGCTGGCCTGATCTTGGGTAGGGTGACACCACTGTGTGTGTGTGTTTTTATTTAGGTCTAAGTCATTGTATGTTTACCTTGTGATGTTTCCACCTCAGTTTGAGGGGTCACCCACATGCCTAGTTTGTCAACATGGCACTATGGGCAGTCAGTCACACAGTGTGGTTTTGTGTGGTGATGTCCCATGTCTTTTTCGTCAATGTCATCTGCATGTGCACAATAACTAAAATGTTAATCCACTAATGTGTGGCTGGCGTATGTCTTGCCTCAACAAACACGCATCTTAATGGTTTGTTTTTGTCCAGGGAACAAAGGTACTGTTGAATTTTGGGGAAACAAGTGTCATATTTGCTATGGGTAAAAAGGTGTGTGTTCCTGCCCTTCCAAACATCTCTCTTGGTAGTTCCTCTGTTTTCTTGTTGCCCTCCCCATATTGGTAGCCTGATTTAAGTTGGGCAGTTTAGTCATTTTTGTTTGTGGTGTTGTGTGTCCCATGTTATGTCTCCAAAACTACAGTTAGCTCCTTGGTCACAGCCAGCTGGGTGAAACTGGCAGATTGCACACTACAGTTATGTGCCCTAGTCTTACTCACAAATATGTATCGACATTAGTTCAGGAGCTACACTTGGTCATCCTCCAGCCAATCCAGGAGTTGGGTGGAGTTAATGCTCCTGGTTTTTGATACACAGCAGCAAATTTTAACATTGCAGTTTGCAATCCGCATCAAATGCGGTGTTCTGCTAATTCGTGACATAGCAGATTCAGGTCTACCTAGGATGTGTTTATGGGATATGGAGTTTTTAACCATAGTAGTTTGGGCATTGTGTCCAATGTTTGTTTGTTGGGCCTGGTGCCTTGTTGATTGTTGTTATTAAAGTTTTGCAGTTTTATAAGGAATTGTGTGTGTGTCTTCTTTATATGGCCATGTGTTCTGTAGAGTGGGTTTTAGTTTTAGGTTTAAACAAACACACTTATTTAGCTTTTTTCTGTTGAAAACCACACAATATAAGGTCTATAGCTAGAGTCAAATACATTTTATTAATGTGACTACAGACATAAACCACAAAAGGAAGGCACATCAACTTAGGCTCATGAATCCAGATGGGAAAGAGACAGAGGCTTTTTCTTGGGTGCTTCCGTCTGTGGTGGGTCAGATGGAGCAAGATCAGGTTGTGCTGGAGGTGCTGGTTGGCCATTGGGAGCAGGAGGGGGTTTGAAGCCTCAGCGCCACCTCCAAACAGTGCGTGAAAAAAAAGTTCTGCTACTGGGCCTGCTGATTAAGAACCTGCACCATCTGATTAATTTGGCTCCTACTCCCCTGGATGGCAGAAACAATGGCCTGATGTTGTTCTTCGAGCTGTGCGGTCAGTTGTTGCTGCTTGGCATATGTCGGGAGCTTTCTTTGCAGTTCCCAAATTTGTCCCTGTTTCAGGCCAGTTCGGCATTGTGTTGCTGGCAATTATAGGCAGCCAACATCTGTTCCCCCAGTTGCTAGAGTAGGGCACTAGTAGGCCAACTTTTAAGTTGGAAGTCATCAGATAATTTGGGCTGCAAGGAGAGAAAAAAATTGTAACTAAACTGTGGATATTTTATGGGTCACCTCTGAGCACAAAGGATGGTGGCAGCAGCTCAGACAATTTTATAACTAACCTGGGAGGTGCACATTAGCAGGGCAATTAGGATACAAAAGTCTTAAAGGAGCCACATCACTCAAACCAGTTAGCTTGCTGACCAATCTACAATCTGTCTCTAAACTTGGTTAAAAACAGAGGGCTCGGTCACACACATCTGCAGAAGTATGCTTAAGCTGCACCACCAGCGCAAAGGTGCCCCTATGAGGTGCAGTCCTAACTCTAATCTCTGAGAGCCCCATTTGGGACATACAATGCAATAGATAAATTGGGAGCAGGCTTACTTGAGTGTCACGAGCTACTCACCCAGCCTTCGGTCCCGCGCCATCTGCGGGCGGTCAGCCGGAGGTCTGGCGGGGCGGCGTCCTCGGCGGGCGGCTGTTCGGCGGCTTCCATCGCTGACGGCTACTCCCCGGCATCGCGGCGTGCTCCTGACGTCCAGGGTCGCGCTCGCGCGCGCCCGCCGGAGGTAATCAGCGCTGGGCCTATGAGCCCTGTGTGTGTGGGGGAGGCTCCAGTTTAGGGCCAATGAGCCCAAGGTGGTTCTGGGCGGAACGCCCTATAGTTTGAATGAGGCAATCAGCCCTAGTATCCTAGACTGCACCAATCATGTCCCTCAATCATGTCAGCCACTTCCTATAAAGGTGTTTCCATCACATTTGGTCCTTGCCCGTGATAGCGTGCTGCTGGGTGTGATTTGGTGTCTGCTCTGTCTTCGATTATCCTGCTGTGTATGACCATCCTTGATCGCTGCCTGGACCGACCTTTGCCTGTTTCCCTGACTACGATTGCCTGCTCGACTGTACTGCGTACCCGTGATCTCCCAGTTTTGACCCTTGGCTCGACTTGACTATTCTTCCGTCTCATCCTCTGGTGCCACGTTTCATTGGACTGATCTTCCGTGTATGACCTCTGCTTGTTTGACCTTGCCCAGTCTCGTTCCTGGTTCATCTGCCTTCCCCTTCATAAGTCTGCATCCTTTGTGCTATAAAGTCCTGGGGGCAACCGTGCCCGGTGAGGCGTGTTAAGCGTCCCGGCAGACGGGGGCTTATCTATAGGCGAAGCTAGCAGCGGAGATTGGCGGTTGCAGACTTATTTGGAAGGTGGGCGTCCCACGGGACCTGACATTATCACGGGCCCCTTTATCATTTCCTAGATGGAAGAATGAATGCAACAGGTGCAAGTTATGGCCACCGCCATCAACCAGCTGGCCCAACGAGTGGCTACGCAGGAAAGCCGCCAACTACCTGTACCACTGGATCCTGGGTCTTCAGTCGAGCCGAAGATTCCCCTTCCAGAAAAATTCTTTGGGGAACGGTCTAAATTCTCTAACTTTAAGAACTCATGTGAACTCTACTTCCGCCTACGGCCCCACTCATCCGGGTCAGAAACTCAACGAGTGGGCCTAGTTATCTCAATACTTCAGGGTGACCCTCAGACCTGGGCGTTTGGACTGGCGTCTACGGATGAAGCTTTACAATCAGTCTCCGCCTTCTTTGCTGCTATGGAGCTTTTGTATGCTGACCCAGACCGGGCTTCAACGGCAGACTCTAAGCTACGGAGTCTTAGACAAGCAAAACGGTCGGCTGAAGAGTATAGCGCAGAGTTTCGTCGATGGTCCATTGACTCCAAGTAGAATGACCCAGCCCTGTGCAGCCAATTTAGAATTGGACTCTCTGAAAGTATTAAAGATGCTCTTGTGAATTATCTGCTACCCAAGAGCCTTGATGAATATATGCAACTGGCAATTAGAGTGGATAGACGTCTCAGAGAAAGACGCCTAGAAAAAGTCAAGGATCAACCTTGGGGATCCCCTCGCCAAGAGTTCAGCCCTAAGGGTGCTGCTGCCTCTTCTGCTATGACATCCGAAGAGCCCATGCAGTTTGGCGTGACTCATCTTTCTCAGGCGGAGAAAGTACGACGCAGATCGCAAGGTCTTTGCCTGTACTGCGGGAATCCTGGCCACTTCGCCAAGAATTGCCCTAACAAGGCCCCGGTGGCGGGAAACTACAGCGCCTAGATCCGGTTGAGGGACTTCATCTAAGCGGTCAGGTAACACTCCCTCATGTAAATCGATTACTCTTGCCAGTTATGGTCTCTTGGGGCCTTTCCAAGACTTCTGTCTCCGCCTTCATTGACAGTGGAGCGGCTGGTAATTTCTTGGATAGGTCACTTGCCTCCACCCTTAATATCCCATTGATCCCTTTAGAAAATTCACTTCGGGTCCTGGCTGTCAATAATGAACCAATCATGGGAGGATTAGTTTCCTTTAAGACCCCTTTGGTGAATTTAGTTGTGGGTTCTGCCCATTCTGAGAAACTAGAATTTTTTATTCTTGAAAGTCCTGTATCTCCTATTGTATTAGGATTCCCATGGTTAAAAACCCATAACCCGGTTATTAATTGGGGATCTGGGGATCTAGTTAAATGGAGTCCATTCTGTTATGAGCATTGTTTCTCTACAGCCCTAAGGTCCTCACAGGTCATCCTTGATGGCTTACCACCTGCCTACGCGGATTGGGCGGATGTTTTCTCCGAAAAATCCGCTGACACTATCCCTCCGCATAGGGCCTATGATTGTCCCATCAATTTGCTTCCAGGTACTATACCCCCTAGGGGGAAGATATACAATCTCACACGATCTGAAGAGCTGGCCATGAAAAATTATATTACGGAGAATCTCAAGAAAGGATTCATCCGTCCTTCCACCTCTCCTGCTGGTGCTGGTTTCTTCTTTGTCGAAAAGAAGGACGGCGGTTTACGCCCCTGTATTGACTACCGGGGATTAAACAAAATTACGGTCAAGAATAGATATCCGTTACCTTTAATCAATGATCTCTTTAATCAAATATCTGGGGCTCAGATTTTTTCTAAACTTGATCTTAGAGGGGCATATAATCTTATTCGTATACGCCAGGGAGATGAATGGAAGACTGCTTTCAATGTCAAAGATGGTCACTACGAATACTTGGTTATGCCCTTCGGCCTATGTAATGCCCCTGCAGTCTTCCAAGATTTCGCGAACGACATTTTTCGTGATTTCTTGGGTCGATTTTTGGTGGTCTATTTAGACGATATACTTATTTTTTCCCGTTCGTTGTTGGAACACCGTCAACATGTAAAAGCTGTGTTACAAAGGTTACGGGAGAACCATCTGTATGCTAAAATTTCTAAGTGTGTATTTGAAGTTTCTGAAATTCCGTTTCTAGGATATTTGATCTGTAAGCGTGGGTTGGTTATGGATCCACACACTGTTTAAAAGGCTGGAGAGAGTTCTAATATCAAATACATGTGCACTGCCACTTCATATCTGCGGCGTCCTACTAACCAACTCAGAAGCTCAAATTGGAAAACACACAACACATACGGTTACATGTAGGACTGGCACAAATGCTAAGGCTGAATTAGCAAAAATCGTCATTTTATTATTGCGCCAATCTCAGCACACACATAGGACAAATCACACCAATATAAAAATGACAAACAGTGCTATATAAAATCACGGGGGCCCACCGTGCACACACACACAGACCACGCACATACAACGTACACCACGCGCAGCGCTGCTCACTACTGCCTCATATAAGTAAGACACACCGCCCTGTATAATGAATTATGTAACTGGGTCAGTGGCCTGCATCCTCACAACAGGTATCGTAACCATAGCCATGCGTGGCTGGATTCTAGGCTGATTTGATGACCTCACCACAAGCTGGTCCGTATTGCATGTATGTAGTGGAGAAAGAGCCCAATAGCAGCAAGCCCAGTGGCTAGCGGTATATAGTACCATACGTCTGCGCTATATTCACAACAATAATGCGCTGCTTGTATCCACCATGGCTCTGATATAAATTGCAGTCACTGAAAATCAGTATCACACGCTAGCGGGTACTTAGCTGCGGTGAAAAGATAACATCTCTCAGTCATGCCGTCATCAATATCCGTGTTGCGCAACACTTTACAAACGGAGGAGCTGTCGGCTGGAGCAGGGCTAGGAGCGTGGTGACATGTGCGTGGATGGCCACATTCCCATTATAAGTGCGAGGTCCCTCCCTCAGTTTGAGAGCGGCCAATCATCTGTAAGCTTTCCACAACAACGTCTTCGGCGTCAATGCAATGTTCAGCCCACCAGGGGCGTGGTTTCATCGTGTCAGCGGCCAACCACCGATCACCTCACATAGCATAGCAACGCTAGTGTTCCTCACCGGCTTCTGCCCATAGATACAGGCCATCGCCCAAGTCTCCAGCATATCATTACGGCTCGGGCTATACTCAATAGCCGCTGTCACATACGCTCATTAGTTTAATTCACAGAGGGGCCAGACACCGGGACTTCTTATCCATTATCCCACAGTATACACTGCGATTATCACATGGGAGTGTGGGTGTGCATGTATTAGGTAGGCCTCCTGCAAATTACTGTCAAATCACCAGCTACCACATTACACCACTGCGCCTCAATCCAGCACGCAAAGTATTTTCATGCTAAAGTCCAAGTCCAGTATTTCATCTTAATCGGTGTCCAAGTCCAGTGTTCCATCTGGGTCAATATCAATATCACTGATACTCAGCATCAGGCAGTCACAGACATTGGATAGGAGTAGTCTTCAAATGTTATCCAAGGACCTTAGATGATTCACAGGTATTTTATAATCATATACCCTTATCCCCACAGGGAAGTATGTTTTATGGCCATTTTAGGGTCGCCTAATTGCATATTTACATATTGCACACATCTGCCTGCATCATGCAGAACTGACTACATACTTCACAAACACAACAAGATACCCTAAAACAACCACGCAACAACCACATTATTACAAGTTACAGAAAAGCCCCTAAACCGGGATCAGTATTTAACCCACCCGGAGACATGGTACCCAACTCGAAAATTAGTCTTGCCTCCTGTTGCATCAGACGTTTATCCCAAAATCCCCGTCTGCCATTTCTCTGCAACACGAAGATTCCACATACTTTTAGGCCCCTTGGGTTCCCCTGATGATATAATCTAAAGTGCTCGGACACAGGGCTTTTTTCATTCCCCTTTCTGATGTCCCGCACATGCTCACCTACCCGTGTGCGCAGCTCGCGCTTGGTTTTACCGATGTATTTCTTATTACACGGGCAGGTGAGCATGTACACGACATATGTTGTCCCACAATTGATAAATCCCTTTATCCTCCTATTTGGACCTCCTCTTATGCCAACAAACGTACTAGTCTTTTCCATGAATGGGCATATTCTACAATGTCCGCATTTGAAGGAGCCCTCTGTGTTCATGGGTCTGACCAGCTCACTATGAACTAGTCTATCTCTCATATTTGTCGCTCTGCGGGCTGTAAGTAGGGGGCGAGAACCTACGCATCGAGCTAATTTTGGATCCAATTGCAGGATATGCCAGTGGGACTGTAAAATTGTTCTAAACCTTTCCCAATGGGAACCAAAATGTGTAATAAGTCTCACTGGTTGATCTCCTGTCTCTTTTTGTCGCTTTCTTTTCTGATTGTCTTTTCTCAACAGATCATTGCGATCCAGATTCAGCACCTTTTTGAAACAAGTACGGATAAGTCTGTGTGGATTCGCAATTAGGCGACCCTAAAATGGCCATAAAACATACTTCCCTGTGGGGATAAGGGTATATGATTATAAAATACCTGTGAATCATCTAAGGTCCTTGGATAACATTTGAAGACTACTCCTATCCAATGTCTGTGACTGCCTGATGCTGAGTATCAGTGATATTGATATTGACCCAGATGGAACACTGGACTTGGACACCGATTAAGATGAAATACTGGACTTGGACTTTAGCATGAAAATACTTTGCGTGCTGGATTGAGGCGCAGTGGTGTAATGTGGTAGCTGGTGATTTGACAGTAATTTGCAGGAGGCCTACCTAATACATGCACACCCACACTCCCATGTGATAATCGCAGTGTATACTGCGGGATAATGGATAAGAAGTCCCGGTGTCTGGCCCCTCTGTGAATTAAACTAATGAGCGTATGTGACAGCGGCTATTGAGTATAGCCCGAGCCGTAATGATATGCTGGAGACTTGTGCGATGGCCTGTATCTATGGGCAGAAGCCGGTGAGGAACACTAGCGTTGCTATGCTATGTGAGGTGATCGGTGGTTGGCCGCTGACACGATGAAACCACGCCCCTGGTGGGCTGAACATTGCATTGACGCCGAAGACGTTGTTGTGGAAAGCTTACAGATGATTGGCCGCTCTCAAACTGAGGGAGGGACCTCGCACTTATAATGGGAATGTGGAGGGCCGCCCACCACCCTGACGAAGCTCCGGTGGGCGGAGCGAAACGCGCGTCGGCGGACGGCCGGCCCATCCACGCACATGTCACCACGCTCCTAGCCCTGCTCCAGCCGACAGCTCCTCCGCTTGTAAAGTGTTGCGCAACACGGATATTGATGACGGCATGACTGAGAGATGTTATCTTTTCACCGTAGCTAAGTACCCGCTAGCGTGTGATACTGATTTTCAGTGACTGCAATTTATATCAGAGCCATGGTGGATACAAGCAGCGCATTATTGTTGTGAATATAGCGCAGACGTATGGTACTATATACCGCTAGCCACTGGGCTTGCTGCTATTGGGCTCTTTCTCCACTAGATACATGCAATACGGACCAGCTTGTGGTGAGGTCATCAAATCAGCCTAGAATCCAGCCACGCATGGCTATGGTTACGATACCTGTTGTGAGGATGCAGGCCACTGACCCAGTTACATAATTCATTATACAGGGCGGTGTGTCTTACTTATATGAGGCAGTAGTGAGCAGCGCTGCGCGTGGTGTACGTTGTATGTGTGTGGTCTGTGTGTGTGTGCACGGTGGGCCCCCGTGATTTTATATAGCACTGTTTGTCATTTTTATATTGGTGTGATTTGTCCTATGTGTGTGCTGAGATTGGCGCAATAATAAAATGACGATGTTTGCTAATTCAGCCTTAGCATTTGTGCCAGTCCTACATGTAACCGTATGTGTTGTGTGTTTTCCAATTTGGTTATGGATCCCTCCAAAGTGTTCGCGATACTGGAGTGGGAGCAACCAAGAACCCTAAAAGCGCTTCAGAGATTTTTAGGATTTGCAAACTTTTATAGACCATTCATAAGGGGTTCGGAAAACATTGGCTATCGCCAAACGCCATGTTTGGTGGCCTACCATCAGACGCGACATAACCGCCTTTGTTGAAGCATGTCCTGTATGTGCGCGTAGTAAGATGACCCATGGATCTCCAGCGGGATTATTAGTACCTCTGGAGATTCCTGGTGAACCGTGGTCCCACATATCCATGGATTTCATTGTCGATCTACCTCAATCGCAAGGGAATACTGTAATCTGGGTGGTGGTTGACCGCTTCAGTAAAATGGCGCATTTTATTCCTCTGGTAAAACTTCCGTCGGCGCCGGAGTTGGTGCAGTTATTCATTAACATGTTTTCCGTCTCCATGGTATACAACAGAATATAGTTTCGGATCGGGGGGTTCAGTTTGTATCCCGCTTCTGGAAAGCGTTTTGTACTCGGTTAGGCATAAAAGTGTCCCTTTCCACAGCCTATCATCCCCAGTCTAACGGACAGACTGAGCCGGTGAATCAGAGTTTAGAACAATACTTGCGCTGCTTTGTATCGGATCGTCAAGAACAATGGGCGGAATTTATCGAGTTTGCAGAGTTCGCCTTTAACAATGCGCCTAGCGAGTCGACCAAGTTTTCGCCGTTTTTTTGTAACTATGGCAAGAATCCCAAGGCATCTTCCTTCTCTGGTCCTTCCTCCAACCTGCCGGCCTTGGAGGAATGGTTACGAGAAAGAACTAAGGTATGGTCTGAAATACAGGCGAACCTTAGGAAAGCCTCTGTGAGATATAAAGTGTTCGCGGACCGACATAGATCGCGGGAACCACCATTCCAGGTGGGAGACTGGGTCTGGGTATCCACTAAAAATATAGCTCTTAGACAACCCTCGCCAAAGTTGGGTCCTAAGTATATCGGTCCTTTTCCCATCACAAATAAGTTGAGTGATGTTACCTTTAAAGTTAAGCTACCTATGTCCATGAAGATTCCGTCTACTTTTCATGTTTCTCCTCCTCCAGTTGTAATGGGAGATGAACCTGAGTACGAGGTTAACAGAATACTCGACTCTCGATTGGTCCGAAATTCATTACAGTATTTAATTGATTGGAAGGGTTTTGGTCCTGAGGAGAGATGTTGGGTACCGGCCAAAGATGTTCATGCCAGAACTTTAGTCAATAGATTCCATTGTGAGAATCCTGATAAACCTGGTAAGGGTCCGGAGGCCCCTCGTGAAGGGGGGGTAGTGTCACGAGCTACTCACCCAGCCTTCGGTCCCGCGCCATCTGCGGGCGGTCAGCCGGAGGTCTGGCGGGGCGGCGTCCTCGGGGGGCGGCTGTTCGGCGGCTTCCGTCGCTGACGGCTACTCGGCTGTTTCCGCCGCGAACGGCGGCTCGGGCAGTTCGGCCGCGTCCCCGGCATCGCGGCGCGCTCCCGACGTCCAGGGTCGTGCTCGCGCGCGCGCGCGAGCACTTAGCATTTATGCTCTCCGGCGGCGCTGCACACAGCGCGCCCGCCGGAGGTAATCAGCGCTGGGCCTATGAGCCCGAGGTGGTTCTGGGCGGAACGCCCTATAATTTGAATGAGGCAATCAGCCCTAGTATCCTAGACTGCACCAATCATGTCCCTCAATCATGTCAGCCACTTTCTATAAAGGTGTTTCCATCACATTTGGTCCTTGCCCGTGATAGCGTGCTGCTGGGTGTGATTTGGTGTCTGCTCTGTCTTCGATTATCCTGCTGTGTATGACCATCCTTGATCGCTGCCTGGACCGACCTTTGCCTGTTTCCCTGACTACGATTGCCTGCTCCACTGTACTGCGTACCCGTGATCTCCCGGTTTTGACCCTTGGCTCGACTTGACTATTCTTCTGTCTCATCCTCTGGTGCCGCGTTTCATTGGACTGATCTTCCGTGTATGACCTCTGCTTGTTTGACCTTGCCCAGTCTCGTCCTGGTTCATCTGCCTTCCCCTTCATAAGTCTGCATCCTTTGTGCTATAAAGTCCTGGGGGCAACCGTGCCCGGTGAGGCGTGTTAAGCGTCCCGGCAGACGGGGGCTTGTCTATAGGCGAAGCTAGCAGCGGAGATTGGGGGTTGCAGACTTATTTGGAAGGTGGCGTCCCACGGGACCTGACACTGAGGTTGCCCTAAACCTCAAGTGCAAGCCATGGGGTGGAAGGGTCAAAGACCTTGCAATACAGCCTAGACCCCACACACCATGTGCTTGCACAAATTCAAAAGAAACAAAGGAGGGATGGCAGCCGCTCAGACCATTTTATAACTAACCTGGGAGGTGCACGTTAGCAGGCCAATTAGGATACAAAAGTCTTAAAGGAGCCACAGCACTCAAACCAGTTAGAACAGGTCATTTGGCCAAGGTAAGCTTAACCAGTAGCCATATTAAATTCATGCTCACACTTGACACAGTGTCCAGATGGAATCCACCCCAGAGTTCTAAGGGAACTTAGGTTTGTGATTGCAGCCCCTCTGACTGATTTACTTAACCATTCCCTTTCAACTGGTGAGGTTCCAGATGATTGGAGAATGGCCAATGTCGTACCAATCCATAAAAAGGGGAGTAGAGAAGAAGCCAATAATTACAGGCCAGTTAGTTTAACATCTATAGTGGCCAAATTAATGGAAACACTCTTAAAAAAACAGATCATTTCCCATCTAAAAATTAATGACCTATTGGACCCAAAACAGCACGGCTTTACTGAGGGCAGATCATGTCAGACCAATCTTATTGATTTCTTTGACAATGTCACTAAAGTGTTAGATGAAGGTGGTGCTGTGGATATCGCCTATCTGGATTTTAGCAAAGCCTTTGACACTGTACCACATAAGGAGCTCATAGATAAGTTATTGAAGGTAGGACTCAATCCCTGGATAGTTCAGTGGATTTCCAGTTGGCTGAGGGATCGGTATCAGAGTGTTGTTGTAAATGGCGTGCAATCTGAACAAAGGCGAGTTACAAGTGGTGTGCCGCAAGGCTCTGTCCTGGGCCCCATTCTTTTTAATATATTTGTAAGTGACATAGGAGAAGGCTTGGTAGGAAAAGTTTGTCTGTTTGCTGATGATACAAAGGTTAGTAATAGGGTGGATATTCCTGGAGGTGTCTGCAACATGGAAAATGATTTAGCTTTACTGGATAGATGGTCAAAACTGTGAAAACTAGAGTTTAATGTCTCTAAATGTAAAATCATGCACTTGGGTAGAAGGAATCCCTGCTCTGAGTACCGTATGGGCAGCACTGTGTTAGCCAGGACCTCGGAGGAGAGAGATTTAGGGGTACTGATTACTGATAGCTGCAAGATGAGTGGACAGTGTAGCCAGGCAGTGGGAAAAGCAAGCAGGATGCTCGGCTGCATAGCTGGAGGCATCACCAGTAGGAAGAGGGAGGTTGTGATGCCGCTGTATAGAGCCCTGATAAGGCCACAGCTAGAATATTGTGTGCAGTTCTGGAGACCTTACCTGCAAAAAGACATTATTCAAATAGAACGTGTCCAAAGGCGGCCAACGAAAATGGTGGAAGGACTTAAACTTAAAACTTATCAGGAGAGACTTAAAAAACTTAATTTGTATAGTCTGGAGGAAAGAAGGGAGAGGGGGGACATGATTGAGACCTTTAAATATGTGAAAGGTTGGAATAAGGTTCAGGAGGGAAGTGTTTTTAAGAAGAAGCTAAATGATAGAACAAGGGGGCACAACCTGAAGCTAATCGGGGGGGAAGATCAGGAGTAATGTTAGAAAATATTATTTTACAGAAAGAGTAGTAGATGCTTGGAACAAACAGAGGTAGTTGAAAAATCAACAGTCACAGAATTTAAACATGCCTGGGATAAGCACACATCTATCCTAAGATAACTTTTCCAGGTTCAAGGATGCACTCCGGTTCATAGAAGGGCAGCATTTGTTGAGGATTGAGGATATAAATGCCAAAACAATTGCGAGTACAAACATTACAAAGTATATCTCTTATATCCCTATAAGTAAAGTGATAAGCGACTAAAATTAAATGCTTCTTGGATGACACCTGTGGTTCAAAGGTAATAAATAACAAGTAAAGAACATTTACAAATCGATCTTGTGACTGGAGGGTTGCTGGTTTGAATCCCAGCCGGGATATGACTAAAGTGCTTGTAAGATCCATACCTGATTCGCCAGGCCTGCACCGGCCTTCTCTGGCGCTGGGATCAGGGTGGCAGGCTACCTCGTGCGGTTCCGGGAAGTCAGGATCTGCTGACACACGCCCTCCCACGGCCTTTATCTCCCAGGGCGCCCTCCTGGGGGGCTGACCAATGCCCTCCGGGGACTGGGCAGGACAGTCCCTAGATTCAAAATGGTCAAAAACCCGTTGGGTTTACAGGGCCATTCAGTCCCTTCCCGGACTGTCGACTGCCTACCTAACCATGAGCTAGTTTTACTGTCTGGATACTGCTATACTTTTGACTCCCTGGCTTTGACCCTCTGGCTATCCTCGAACATCCATCTGCTCAATCTCTGTACTTAGACGCTTGGAGGACTGCTACCCCGTGAGTGACCCCGGCTTTCTTGACTCTCCCCTCTATTTTGGTCTTGATTCATCCACATTCACTTTGCCAGTTGTCATCCTTTCCGGTAACGTAAGACCTGGGAACAACCGTGTCCAGCGAGGCCTGCTTGTGTCCGGGCAAACGGGTGCTTGGCTATAGGAAGAAGCAGCGATAGAGATTAGTGGTTACCAACTGACCTGAAGGTGGGTGTCCCACGGGGAATTATAGTGCTCTTGAGCATAGCACCTAAACCCCAACTACTCCCTGGGTGCCATGGTTAGTGCAGCTCACCGCTCTGGGAATGTGCGCACTTGTGTCTCCTTGCACAAATAAGATAATGTGGAGGAAAAACTTCTATGTGTGGGCACAAGCACACAATGGCCATATATGCAAAAAAATCCAAATCCAAAATGATGCGGCCAAAGAGAGCAATAACAACCCTAAATATTTCTTGAAATATATACATTCAGATAACACAAGATCAGAAAAGGTAGGTGTCCTAACTAATCATAATGGGAAAATGGTCACGGGGGTAATCAAGAGAAGGCAGAGCTGCTAAATGGATTTTTTAGCTCTTTGTACACAAAAGAAAAGCAAGGAGTGAGTTTTCATAGGTGAGACCACGGCTAATTCCCAAGCTAAATTCTTAGTTGGCTAACTGTAGATAATATCCAAGAAATACTCATTTTGAATCCTATACCCAGAAAATGAACTTTACATTGTCACCTTCTATTCCCAGGCTAGGGCCCCAAAACAGCCTATGTCCAATATTCATAACAACATGAACCGCAGGCAGTGGGCCATATTGCTCCTTGGCTGAGCAGCCCTCCCCCCTACGGCTCTCCAATTATGATACATTCAGTTACAGTACACTCATTCAGGGTCAGCCCTATCAGTAATAGTAATTCTCATAAATCTTCAACCTAACTACCATTATGTTACTATTTAAGACGTTTTTATGATTTGAATAAAATGAAATGTTTTTTTACAGTATAAGTGTGGTATTGGGGGTAAGTTCAGTATTCATGAACTAGCCTAGTTGCACTAGCAATTCAACATCATACTGCTTTCTGTTAGTGTTTTTATGAATATTGGGCAAGGGCTTTAGTAAAAAAAGAAGCAAAGACTGTTTTGGGACACTGGACTGGGGATTGGACATGATGACATAAACTTCCTTCTTTAAAAGACCTTAAAAGAGCTTAGTTATTTCCTCTGGCCAATTATTGATCTTTAAAAACTCACTAACATCTAGTATAGTCAGGCCCGTATTTAACATTAGTCACACCTAGGCAGTGCAGGGGATGGAGCTGCTCATTGCTGCTCAGTAAGTGTGTTTAATAGGTTGATGGAGCCTGTGTCTGCTTGTGTCTTTTACATACATATTATTATAGACATTTTCCTGCCTGCTGTACTCTCTTCTGGCTGGACAACTTTTGAGCCTCTATTTGTGCTCATAATATAGTGACCACACACAATAAACCCCTAATGGTCCTGTCCTGGTTGGTACATAGTCAGGCCCTCCTATGTAAACACACTTGGTTCAGGGCTAGGTTACCCTGAGAAAAATATTAGGGCTCAAACTATGACCACACCTCACAGTTGTCATAAATCTAGTCTCAATTTATTGGATACATTAAAAACAATTGCCTACTAAGAGGACTTTACAAATACATGCATTAACACAATAAAAAATTAGAACTTCATTTCTTCAAAAACATTCATGAGAATTACCATACAGCAATGCATCATTATTCAAGAAAAGGGCAGACATGTATCATGTTTCGCCTTTATGCGGCTTCCTCAATGCCCTAAAATATGCATGGTAAACAAATATTTCATGTTATTGGTGCTATTATTAGCTGTGGATTGATTAATTGATATATACACTTCATGCAAATTACTTGTATTATCAGTTCATTAATTACTATATTTCAACTATGTACATTCCTTACACATAAATAATAATGTATAAAAATTCATAGTACCTGATTCAATAGGTGTCTCATGTGTAGTTAATATACCATATACAAGCTGGATACTCCTCAGGACGAACCGGTAGTATGCACTTCCTATTTATCAGAACTTTTGCCAATCAATATTTGGATATTTATCATGTCATGTATTCATTCATATAAGGTGCACCTATATACCTGATTGTATTGCTCCTTTGCAAGGATGTATTATCACCCTTACAATAATCCCTGTGTAAAATGGAAGTAAGTATTAGCTATGTGCCCTTGGAGTAATTGCTATTAATGTGCACAAACATGGTATGATGGTTTAAAGCGTACTTGCCTGTGTACTTGAGCAAATAGTTCATTTAGTGCAGTCGCGGTGAAAGGCAGAGCTGGGATACCGTAGTACAAATATCCTTTATCTGGGACTGTCCCCTCTGTACATAGGTTATATTCCTGGTCTCCCCGCTGTATGGTCCCCGCTGTATGTCGTATAGGCCCGCATAGTCCTTACCTTTCCCCGCGCCAGCGCCGCTCTCTTATGCGCTCCACACCATGTGAAGCGCATTTCCCCATCAGCCGGCTTCCGCCGGAAGTTGTGGGACGCGGCGCTGGTCCGGCTCCGTGTCTCTAATTGCGGCGCCATTTTGTTGGAGGTTCGCCATCTTGCCTAGGACCATCCGGCCCCGCAAGCGCAAAAGCCTCCAAACCACGGCGCCCGCCATTTTTTTGTAGCCCATGGCTATTATATCAGTGATTTAATCGTTACAAGTGCAGTAAAACTTGATTCTGCATGCTGAGAACAAGTTGGTGTTAATGGCGATTAAAACTATATAAAGTTCTTTGGAGCCGAAACTGCACTAGACAAACAATATTTTTAAAGCTGTTTCTTGGCTGTCACTTCTGCAATCGGATATGTGTATCACTTAAATGTTTGCTATTGGTAATCATAATATGGGGCACTCTTGTGGACCTTTGTTATCAGGTATTAATTGCATGATATTATAATATAGGGCACAAATCAAAGGGCAAATCTGTGGGCACGGGTCCTCTGCATTTAGCAGCCGACCCTGCCATATATTTATATAGGGCAATCTACCGGTTCCCCTTGGGGTCACAGATTCTCATCAATAATCGATAACTGCAAATCCTTAGAGACACTTCACATTCTATACAAATTTATAGGATATATAAAACATTATAGGCAACAGAATATTAGGACACCAACATATCGAGCCGTCCAACTCCATCCGTGCTTCAGAAGATACATTATCCTACTCCATTAATACATTGTTTCACTCCTAACTTTCTCTGGCCTGTTTCCTACAGATAAGAGGCAAAGCTCAATGTTTCATTGAGGCCTGGATATCTAAAGGCCCCTAGTCTATAAATCCATCTTGTCTCAAGTTGGAGGGTTAATTTTTCAATATTCCCCCCACGGATTGTTGAGTGTAGTCGATCCAATCCCTGTACCTGAAGGGAATTCGGATCCTTGTCATGATGTCTTAAAAAATGACGGCTTATTGGCGAGCCCGTTCGTATACTATACTGATGCTCGTAAATTCTTTTTCTCAGTGGGCGGTTAGTTTTGCCCACATACAGACAGCCGCAGGTACAGGTTAGCAGATAAACTACATTGACTGTGTTACAGTTTATGTAGTGTTGTGGCATATATTTTCTATGACCCCCTATGGTTATTTCAGGGCCTACTAGCATGTACCTACACATGGAGCACCCCCCACATCGATACGTGCCTTTTATTTTGCAACAGTCCTTACCCCAGTTCTGCTCATAATGGCTATGTACCAGGGCATCCCTCAGATTTCTTGGCCTTCTATATATAACTTTAGGTGCTTTCGGCAAGAAAGTCTGTAATTGTGGATCGTTCAAGAGAATTGGCCAATGAGTCTGAAGGATCCGTCGTACATGCTGGTGAGCCCCCGTATAGGTCATGACTAGGGCAGGTCCTTGTTGTTCCTTGTTCTTCCTGGGTCTATATAATAATTCTTGCCTATTAAGGCTCTTGGCCTTTTTATATGCTGATCTCAAAATCCTTGCTTTGTAGCCTCTTTCACTTAGCCTAGTTTTGATTTTGGATGCCTCCATTTCAAATAGGTCCATGGTTGCACAGTTACCTCTCGCTCGAATAAATTCTCCAAAAGGGATACTTTTGAGAAGATGTGCTGGGTGTGAGCTACTTGCTCGCAACATGTTATTTGCAGATGTCTCTTTACGGAACAAATTAGTTATAATCTGACCATCCGGGGCCTTTATAATTTCTAGATCTAAGAATGTAACTCTATGCTGATCATAACTGCACGTGAACTAGCATTAAAATTAGCATTATTTTGATTCAGCTTTTCCACGAATTTGACCAGTTCCTGCCTCGGCCCCTCCCATATGACCAGAATGTCATCTATGTACCTGTGCCACGCTGCCACGTGGCACAGGTACCGGGCCATATCGTCCTCACTCCACAATCCCCTCTCCCACCACCCCAGGTACAGGTTCGCGAACGATGGGGCACAGATCGTCCCCATCGCCGTCCCCTGCACCTGGTGGTAGAGCTGGTCTTTGAAGAGAAAGATTGTGGGTGAGGACAAAGTTGAGGAGCCGAAGCAGGAACAGGTTGTGGTTGTGATGTGATATATCCAATTCATTCAGGAAAAATTCAACTGCCCTTATGCCTTTATCATGTGGGATGCTTGAATACAGGGCCTCCACATCCAGAGTCACCAGGGTGGAATCGGGGCTCACCCACATTTCGTCAAGGATTCTGAGAATATGTCCCGAATCCTTGACATAAGATGGTAAACTGGTCACGAGTGGTTGGAGATGCCGATCCACATAGCGGCTGGCATTTTCCGTCAGGGCCCCCATGCCCGACACTATCGGACGCCCCGGAGGTGCCACAATAGACTTGTGTATCTTCGAGAGTGCGTAAAAGGTCGGTATTTTTGGGCATGGGGACTCAAGGAAGCCAGCCGCCTGTGGGTCGATCACTCCACTCTCTCGTGCTTGGTGGATGAGCTGATGGTATTCCTTACCATCCCTGGCGAGTCTGGACATGGAGGCCCGAACATACCAATCTTTATTCGTGAGGATGTCCATACACATCTTTTCGTATTGCACCGTCGACATGACCACAATGTTGCCACCCTTGTCCGCCGGCTTTATTACCAAATCATGGTTGGATTCAAGATCTTTCACTGCTTGTTGTAGTTGTTCGTCCATATTCGGCCGATAACCTGGCCGTCTGGAGAGTGCCTCCAGATCGGCCATGGTCATCTCAACAAAGGTGGCAACATTGTGGTTCATGTTCATAGACGGGAAATACGTGGAGGGTTTTTTAAATTTGGCCGTGGTAGAGCTACTTAGTATCTCCCCTGCTACTTCCATACCTAATTCTATAGCATCTTGTTCCAGTTGATTGTTTCTTCCTGACTAGATACACTAGCTTCATCTCCTTTCTTCATAAAATGATATTTGCAGAGCACCTTCCGGGCAAATAGGTGGACATCTTTGACCGCCTCAAAGATATCGAGTTTTTTCGAGGGACAGAAATTCAACCCCAATTTTAATAGCTGTTGTTGTTCATGTGTTAACCTATATTGAGAAAGATTAATAATGTCTTGCTGTTGTGGGGTTCTAGTACCCATTTCCTGATCTATTGGGATGTTGGATGGGGGAATAGGGTCAATTTTTTGTGCCCTCCGACGGGCAATGACCCTTCTTTGATTGCGGCGTCGGTTATTTCTCTTTCTAAAAAATCCCTCTTTGATGTTTGTGTTTCACCTGTTTCCTCTAGATGTATACTTCTACTCTCCATCTTTCGTTTTGTTACATGTGCCCCCACATCTTGCCTAGGCATGGAAATTTCTCTTCTCGGTGGTCCTTTCCAGGGCTCCTTTTCTCGAGCCATTCTGGGTTTAAATCTTCTTTGGGATTGCTGATACATTTCTTGGGGGTCTGCCATTCTCTCCCTTGATGAGGAGGTATCAGAGGAATTATAGAAGCGGCCTGGAAATGCTCTCCTTCCCCTGTTTTGGTTTTGTATGTTCGGCCAGATATAGGCCTCCTTATTTTGATAGGCAATCTTATCCCTCACTAATTTTCTTTCTTTTACCTCAATTATACCCTTATTTAATTTTTCTATCGCCTCCTGTATATTAGTGTCCCTCTGCTTAAATTTTTCATTTTTTAATTGCTGGTCAAGGCCTGCTATAGTATTTCTAATTTGCTCATTAATTTTGTCCAATTGTTGGGTATGGTATGTGATCAAGAGCCCCATTAGTTGAAGTGAGCATTCTTGGAGTGCATTCTCCCACTGTTTTTTAAAAATTTCATCACAGTCAATAATCTGCGGAAACAGCCTAATCCTCAGCCCCTTTGGTACTAGATTTTGTTGTGAATATTCACAAAGATATTGTGTATCCCACCACATTTTCGATTTCTTAGTTAGTAGTTTATATAGCTGATTGAAAAGTGTATGGGTTACTTCTTGTTTTTCTATCATATCCTTATTAGTGACTCTACATTGTGTTAGATCTGACATCATCCTCTCCCAGTCCTCACTGCCCAATTGAGTCATGATGTTCTATGATAATATCTATGTACCTAAATGAGAGAGAATAATTCAATCCTAGGGAATCTCCTATCCCATATCCTGTTGCCTATTGTTAGGGGGGGTTCACTATTAGGAAATATTCCTATACCTATTCATACAAGACAACTTTTGAGCCTCTATTTGTGCTCATAATATAGTGACCACACACAATAAACCCCTAATGGTCCTGTCCTGGTTGGTACATAGTCAGGCCCTCCTATGTAAACACACTTGGTTCAGGGCTAGGTTACCCTGAGAAAAATATTAGGGCTCAAACTATGACCACACCTCACAGTTGTCATAAATCTAGTCTCAATTTATTGGATACATTAAAAACAATTGCCTACTAAGAGGACTTTACAAATACATGCATTAACACAATAAAAAATTAGAACTTCATTTCTTCAAAAACATTCATGAGAATTACCATACAGCAATGCATCATTATTCAAGAAAAGGGCAGACATGTATCATGTTTCGCCTTTATGCGGCTTCCTCAATGCCCTAAAATATGCATGGTAAACAAATATTTCATGTTATTGGTGCTATTATTAGCTGTGGATTGATTAATTGATATATACACTGCATGCAAATTACTTGTATTATCAGTTCATTAATTACTATATTTCAACTATACATTCCTTACACATAAATAATAATGTATAAAAATTCATAGTACCTGATTCAATAGGTGTCTCATGTGTAGTTAATATACCATATACAAGCTGGATACTCCTCAGGGCGAACCGGTAGTATGCACTTCCTATTTATCAGAACTTTTGCCAATCAATATTTGGATATTTATCATGTCATGTATTCATTCATATAAGGTGCACCTATATACCTGATTGTATTGCTCCTTTGCAAGGATGTATTATCACCCTTACAATAATCCCTGTTTAAAATGGAAGTAAGTATTAGCTATTTGCCCTTGGAGTAATTGCTATTAATGTGCACAAACATGGTATGATGGTTTAAAGCGTACTTGCCTGTGTACTTGAACAAATAGTTCATTTAGTGCAGTCGCGGTGAAAGGCAAAGCTGGGATACCGTAGTACAAATATCCTTTATCTGGGACTGTCCCCTCTGTACATAGGTTATATTCCTGGTCTCCCCGCTGTATGGTCCCCGCTGTATGTCGTATAGGCCCGCATAGTCCTTACCTTTCCCCGCGCCAGCGCCGCTCTCTTATGCGCTCCACACCATGTGAAGCGCATTTCCCCATCAGCCGGCTTCCGCCGGAAGTTGTGGGACGCGGCGCTGGTCCGGCTCCGTGTCTCTAATTGCGGCGCCATTTTGTTGGAGGTTCGCCATCTTGCCTAGGACCATCCGGCCCCGCAAGCGCAAAAGCCTCCAAACCACGGCGCCCGCCATTTTTTTGTAGCCCATGGCTATTATATCAGTGATTTAATCGTTTCAAGAGCAGTAAAACTTGATTCTGCATGCTGAGAACAAGTTGGTGTTAATGGCGATTAAAACTATATAGAGTTCTTTGGAGCCGAAACTGCACTAGACAAACAATATTTTTAAAGCTGTTTCTTGGCTGTCACTTCTGCAATCGGATATGTGTATCACTTAAATGTTTGCTATTGGTAATCATAATATGGGGCACTCTTGTGGACCTTTGTTATCAGGTATTAATTGCATGATATTATAATATACGGCACAAATATATATAGGGCTGCCCATTCTGTCCATTCTGTGTCTTCCTGATATCTAATGTGACAACTTCTTGCAAAGCCTCCTTTCAGCCTCCCTCATGTGCCATTTTTTCATTCTAGTCAATTTTCCTCCTCCTTCCTGCTCACTGTGCCTGCTTCTGGCTGCCTATTTCCCTCCTTTCTATCCCTTTATCCTGCCTTTTCTATGCAGCTGCTGCCTGTATCCCCCCTTTTTTCCCTTTCATGCTAATAACTTTCCTTCTACTCTGTGCCTGCTTTCTAATTTCTGCCCCCTCTGCTGTATCTTTTTATCCTTTCTGCCACTATCCCTCCCTGATCTGTGCCCACTGTGTTCTTCTTCTGCCAGCTGCTACTTCTTCTTGAAACCAACATTTTTTTTCCTTCTGTCACTTTCTGTTGCCCCCTTTCCCTGGCAACCCCAGACTCAACAGCCCTGATACCTACCACTTGCACTTTTTTACCTATAGCTGTCATTCACATGACAACCAACAGCCAATCAGGGTTCAAGTACACTAGCTAAACCTGTTAGAATGCTGGTGGTTATGTGAACAGCAGGGAATAGCAGTGAACATGGAAATGATAAGTACAAGGCAGACTGGCATATGCAACAGGACAGTGCTTAGAAGCCAGATGGACCTCAGGGTCTGTATGGCTATAGATCCCCTTTAAAGATAGTCAGAATCCTGGGTTTTGGTTCTTGTCCCAATCCGGGATGCCCCACTGTGTGAAACCCCCCAGGTCGCCCAATCTAACTCACCTCACCCCAGTCCTACTGTGCACAGGTGGCCTCTCATCCAGTCAGTGTGCATGGGTCCGCTCCCACCTGGCGGCCACATCCACCACTGCCCACTAACAGGGAGCATGCCCAGCCATTCACAAATGCCTGCTGTGGGCACTGCCCTGCTAAAGGGATAGTGGGGATGTGGCTGCTGCTCATGCATGTTTCTGGGTTACCTGTGGGGGTTTCACAAAGCAGAGCATCACGAATCTGGATGTCCCGGGGGAGGGGGGGGGATCAAGGCTGTGGGGCCATGGGTTTTGGTCCTCTTTAACAATGGGGGGGGCGTGTTGCCAAAAGGTGCCTAGGGCAGCATGAATCCTGAATATGGCCCTGAGTATAGTGCCAAGGGATTGGCGCAAGGCAATGTGGTGCCCATTTAAAAAAAAAAGGGCATTCTCTGTGTAATTACAGACCTGGAAGCTTAACATCCATTGTTAAAGGGTTACTAAGCCCCCAATAAAACAAACAGCCACTCACCTTCGCTCCCGTGCAGCAGCTACTGCCCTGTTTGCTGCAGCAGCAAACCTCCTGCTCTACGACTAGTTGGAGCCCCGCAGCTTCCGCCAGATTGTTTGTGCCATCCATTCATTGCAATGGAGGAATGAAAAAGGTTAGGTCATTGCCTGGTGTACAGTAGCCCAACACAATGGGCCAGCACTTGCCATTGCCTGCTGAATCTCTTTAAAGGAAGGGAAGCAAGAGCGGCCATGTAGTCACATCTTCTTATTAAATACATTTCTTTTTTAAATGAGTGGAATTCATTCTGCCCGTTAGTTCCTCTGTAGTTAGAATTCCACCCCTCCCCAACAGCGGTTAGTGTGCCCCTCCTGACCTGTTGAAGCGCTGCTTGTATTCTCCCCAGAAAAGTGAAAAGCAGCAGTGATGCAATGCAGTACAGAGAATAAATGTCATCATTTCCCCAGGAAGGAGGGGAAGGGGTTTTGTGCTGCTTGAAATGGTCCAAGTCTTCATTAATAACGGAATCCTGTATTAGGATGCCCCACTGTGTGAAACACCATTTTTCTTTGTGTGTTATGCAAATGCTTACTGCAAAGGTGCCAGGGGGTTTTAGGCCCAGGTTTTAGTCCGCTGTTTTTTTTTGCATCAAAATGGCTCTGCTGGTGTTATAATGTTCACTTCTTTGAAAGTGGCCCAAGGCCCATGAAATTCCCTTAACTGGTCTGCTTTACATGGGCATGTGTAAAAACAATCACCTGTTTACTCACTTCAACCCACTCAGAACTCACTGCTGTGCATATTCATGAAAAGATTGTCATACGTCTCCCACAGGCTGCTCACCTCTACTGTGCACATCAGCAAAGAAGTGCCAGGGATGCTGACAGAGGCTCGCGCATGCGGTGGGGCATTGATTCCTAAGTCGGATATACAAGCGATCCTGGGAGTTTCACACAGTGGGGAGTCCCAAAGTGGGACTGTCCCTTGTTGGGACAGTCCCACTTTGAGGCCTACTGTCCCCAGGAAAATGTTGCGGAAACCTAAATGTCCCACTTTTCTGGCATGGGGAATTCTGTTCCACCAAATGCAGAATGCTGGATCTCTGGGTGGTTTACAGCTGATCTGAGTCTTTGTTTAAATGGTGGTAGCAGAATGCATTGGACTTTTGAGCATTGGCTCAATCACTAACATCTTTTATGTGCTAAATATTCCTAGAGCATGTGACCAGTAATTAAGCCACATGCTAAACCACAGCTCTTCTACACCCATCACCAACAAATTAGTTTAAACTGTCCCCCCCCCAAAAAAAATGGTTTTAGGCATCCTAGGATGTCCTGGGGGCAAGCTGTAACCCAGTCTTTTATACCTTCGAGCTGGATTACGGACCCTCAGTTAAAACTGACTGGAGGACCTCTTAGGTTTGTGGGGCTGGTAGGCCTACAGTGATCTGCAACCCCATATTTGAAACCCAGTACAATGCTGGCAGTCCCATGAGTCTGTGGAATAAAGAAGTAGTAAGTATTGGCTGCCTAGTCTTGGGCTTCCTCGCAGGTAATGTACTGTGGGGGTGATATTGTAAAGGACCTCCAGTCAATTTTCACTTCAGGTCCTTTTTAAAGAGGA
The DNA here is from genome assembly GCA_027917425.1 of Gastrophryne carolinensis. Lineage (NCBI taxonomy): Eukaryota > Metazoa > Chordata > Amphibia > Anura > Microhylidae > Gastrophryne > Gastrophryne carolinensis. The sequence goes on along the minus strand of CM051236.1, from coordinate 310,005,882 downwards.
CCAAAACACAGCCCCCTATTTTTTTCCTAATTTAGGATTCCCCTTTGTTTGACAAGTTTCTATCTTGCTCCATGGTGCCACAGCACATGTCTGAACTCTGGTACAATCAGAAAATATTGACATGCACATCAATGCTTAAAAATCTATTCTAAATTAATGGATTGCTGCGGCGCCCCCTGCTGGCCTCAGCTGCTGATTGGATGAAGGGTTGCTGCCTGAGGCTGCACATGTGTCATGGGATCAAAATTCAAGGCAAGTAAATGGTTAACCAACCTAGAGATTGTCCATATGTGCTGTAGCCTCTCTTTCCCTCAACCTTCTTCTACAGCTCAAGATTTGATAAATAGCATAATTATATTAAAATAATACATTTTATTATTTTCTTTGTAAAAACCTTATAACCCACTAGATGTGGGTATATATAAAAACATTTTTCAACATTCAAGGTCTATATTAAGGTATTACACGGTAAATATGAACTGCTTTGCGACCTTTAAATATGTGAAAGGATTGAAAAAGGTTCAGGAGGGAAGTGTTTTTAAGAAGAAGCTTAATGATAGAACAAGGGGCAGAACCTGAAGCTAGTCGGGGGGGAAGATCAGGAGCAATGTTAGAAAATATTATTTTACAGAAAGAGTAGTAGATGCTTGGAACAAACTTCCAGCAGAGGTAGTTGAAAAATCAACAGTCACTGAATTTAAACATGCCTGGGATAAGCACACATCTATCCTAAGATAAAGAGTACATACAGTATACACATAAGGGCAGACTAGATGGACCGCATGGTCTCCTTCTGCCGTCAACCTTCTATGTTTCTATGTTTCTATGCTTATTACAAACATTCATCATACATTTTGGTCCCTTGGAAATATAAACGATGGGGTCGATTCAGAGCTTAGTGAAGAGTTTCTCTTTAGGAAAGAAAACTACTATTCACTTTTATAAATTTCACCTTGCTCTGAATCAGCCCTAAGGTAGACAATGAAAGTGAATGTCAATTTTCTCTCATAAAAAGAAGTGAGTTTTCTCACCAGGCTCTGAATCAACCCCTATATTCCAGATTTTGGACTAGTTTCGCCAGAACTTAAGAGTGGCTTCTTCTGCATCTGGAAAAATAATGTATAACATGGGACAGAATGAACAATATTTCTATTCCATTATTTTATCTTGTCACAATTAATTGATACATATACATTATTCTTCATGATCCATATGGTTATGTACCTATAATTAATAGAATATTAATAATTCATTTCTCTAATATGATGTAATCTCAGCAATATTTGCAAAAACGCAGATAGATTATATATTAAATAATAATGGTGGCCACATTGTCTCCCCTTATAGAAAAAACATATCTTATGTAGCAGATGTGTATACATTTAATTGGTTTGTTTATACATATCATATGAAGATGCATATACATTATTACATTCCCCACACTGTTGAAGCAGTAAATAAGAGTTCACAGCTATTAGGTACACAAAATAAACATCAAACTTACATGCTGGTTACAAAATATCCACCACTGGATGTGTGTCGTTCAGTCTTAAATCTGCCGATACATTTTGCCTATTAGCTATAGATAAATAGATAATTTTGTCTATTAGGGTAATATAACACAAGCTGTGGATGGCCCAAAAAGGGCGCTAAGAAATATACGACATATCTTGTGCTGGTATAGATCATATGCATCCACAGCAGTCTATGCATGCATAGCGGCCCCTGCTCCTGGCCTCAGGATATAATATGGCCCCATCCACCATGCATCTCTATCAACTCTCGACTCCCGCCCTTGTTTTTAAAGGACAGGAAATTCCTATCAGGGCATGAAATTGGGGCTCCAAATTAAATCCGGTTAGACTGGTGAGTTCCATTATGTGGAGAAACACTTCCATGTGTGTAAAGATACTACAGTTAATAAAATAATCACTGGCTGATAAATTAGGGTAAGATAACTAATAATTAATAATTAAAAGTAGGTGATTCAGAAATGCTTCGAGAGACCAGTCCCTTTAGGAAGAGATCTTCATTTTTTACATCATTTTCAATCAGTCCCAGATTGGCAACCTTTGTGAATCTTGTTGAACAAGATTTAACATAGATTTGTGGAAAAGGAAAACCCAGGAGTAATGTATCGAGAGAAATAGAGATGGCTTTAAGAGAACAGAATCCAGATTTAATTTACAAACAGACGAACAAAGGGGGAAATACAGTGGTCATGACTTAATATGAAACTATGTGCTTGAAAATCTAGGACAAAATGGGGGCTCTCGCAAGCATTGCCGCAGCCTAACTCGGCTCCTCACTACGTGGGGAAAACAAGCTGCAGTACAGCGGCGGTTTCAGGGCAATCCAGTGCGCACACCGCCCCCTAGGCATCTATCCAGTGTTTGGGGGGGAAAGGAGACAGACACTGGATAAGCAGCCCGGGTACCCAACACAAGCCGCTGAATCCAAGATGGTGCCCGCGGCCTGAACTGAAGTTGCATTTTGCGAGGATCCACTGTTGACATCCTACACAGCGAGCAGGGGTATTGGGACAGGCTGCCCCCCCCCCCCCCACACGCCATTAGCATCCAGGCAGCAAATAGGGTGAAGGGACAATGGTAAGCCGGGAAACACCCATAAACACTCCGTACACACAGTTAGCTGCAAGATGACGGCCCTTTCAGGGCACACAAGCAGGCTGCAGTGATCCTCCTCACCCATACCCTAGCCAAGCCACAGCCAGAATTCCAAACGATGGCTCCAGAACCCCTGACACCTCCAGAGTTGCAAGAAAGATTGAAATCAGTGTTGCATCAAGAGCTGCAACAGCCACTGAGAAAATGTCAGCTACTTTTAAAATGGAGCTCAGGGATCTGAAATCCTGCACATCTAAGCTTAAGCACCAGTTAACTGGTACCACCCACCAGAAGATAGAACACCTAGAAAATTTCTCTCCTAGAATCCATTACTGATCTCAAATCCACTAATACAGTCCTTATACAAGAAGTAATTCCAGCAATCCCAATCAAACAATTGGAAATAGACAGGATTCATCGAGCATTAGGTCCGCTTAGGGCAGACGGAAAGCCCAGAGACACTATTGTCAGGTTCCCATTTCACAACACCAAAGTGCAAACAACAATCTGGTCTTTCAGGCTCACAAATATCAAGTTTACTCTGACCTTGCCCCTGTGACATTACCTTAATTTGTCTGCACCTGCCCGCTTCTCTCCTCCAAAAGAACCACCTCAAGAACAGCGCCTCAGAACCCACCGACGGGATCAATGGATTAACGATCAGCATCTTTACCCATATTAACATCTTCCCGTATTTTCAGGGTCCAACAACCCAAAAAGGCTGATCGCCACTACTTTCCACTGCCAGAGAGGAGATTTCACTACTTTCCACTACTCTGGCACTGACTTTCTGCTGCCAGAGAGGAGGAGATTTCAGATGTCCGCCCCAACGTGAAAATATCTCAGGACTCCCCACGGCCCTCTCCGTCATTATTTTTTTTTTAGGTCGGATCTATGGTCCTTTGCATAAGAATTTATCAGGGTGCTATAATATAGTGTATTATATTAAGATGCCCAATTTGGGAGCTTCTGGTGCTGCCTAGTGGACAACCTCCACATCTCAAGACACTTTAGCCTGCTGGCAATGTGCGTCTCAACGTTCTCGCCCTTGTGGGTTACACCCATTAATTGGGGAACCCACCCAAAATACACTCCAACATCAGTAAAAATAAAACTCCTCCTCTGCTGGCGAGAGCTGCTGATTATCACATGCCAAACATATTTTAGCTTTGAGCTTCAACCTTTAACAAAAATGTAGGTTTGCTGTGCCGACTGGATGTCCCCATATGGTCAATTTGCCAGAGGTCTCGCCAAACAATACTTTGGGGGCCTTAAGCCCCGCTACATTCCTCTTTAATTTCTCATTTCTAATAGTGACATGTGTCTCCCATGGTTTTGTTTATTATCAGTATAGGGTATATTGTTTTAAATGCTTCTCTTGTGGGGACAAGCATACCCCTCCCAGATCAGTGCAGGATATGCTTCGTTGCATGCTTTGTTCCTAGAAATTTTAATACGCTGACTCGGGTGGGTTTGTGGTGGGCGCTGGGGGGGCCCCGGTGCTGCCTGGGGCCCCGGTGCTGCCTGGTGGGGGGACAGAGTGGCGCATTGACGCAGCTGGCTGTGCCAAAAATTCAAAACCCACATGGTGGCAGAAACGTACCCCAGAATTCCTGCAATATGCCATGGGGCCCTTGCAGGATGACGCTGGGAGGGCACCTTGGCGACCAAGGGGCACCTTTCACAGTTTAATAAGTTTTACGCTTTAATTGGTATAAGGTATATAGTTTGTTACTTTGTCTGGTTGCCTCTAATAGGTGATTTTACTAGAAGTTTCTGAGTTTTGATCCACCAATAACCACAGTTTAGGTTCAATGCACCAGTCAACTGGCTCCAAATGTCCCTCACAGGCTCCCTGGTAGTGGGCCACTAAGCCCTGGATAGACCACAAAAAGGCTCTTTTCCACCCCCCTACTGATTGGCATCTTGGCTTACCCTGTTACATATTGTTACTTAAATGCAGACAAATCCCTGCGCAGAGACGACTCCCTCTTGAAGCTTCCGGAAGTGAGTTTAATCCCTGGAAGGTGAATTACTGTCTTCTTTAAAGTTGCCGACCCCTCCCTTCTCTTCTTTCTAGCTTCCTGCAGCGTCCGCAGCTTATTGTGCACCCCCGCTCTTTACTAGCTGACGGACAGGGTGGGCCCTTGGGACCACTGCCCACTAGAAACTCCTTGTTCAACATATCCCCACCAGGTTCTAATATTCAACCTTAACACCCTTCCTTAGATCTTCTCAATTCTATCCTTCTCACATTCTCCCCCCTTTTTTTCTATTCTATATTCCTTCCCTGTATGCACAAATCTTAATTTTAAACTCCTCTCTCATAATGTTCAGGGATTCAACTCCCTTCACAAAAGGACTAAAGCATTTCATTGTTACAAACTGCTGCAAACTGGAGCCTCCAAAATGCCTCCAGGAGACAACATTCTCAACCACAAGCTCCCCAAGGTACTTGAACCCACAGAACCCCACATTCTTCTTAGCCTGTCACTGGGAAAAGACTTGTGACGTCACCATAGTCTTCTGGTGAAACGTCCCATTTAGGTTCAAGACCCGAATAGCTGACCCAACAGGCCGATAACTGATCCTAACAGGTCATTTACTGTGGTGAATCTGGACACTTTCTTTACAGATGCCTGGTCCAGGTAAGAAGTCACTTCATAAACATTATTCGGGCCCACTACTGCTCTCTGGTGCTAATCATATCTCTGTTCCTCTCTGTCTACAGTTGCCAGGATGAAGGATTAAGGTGGCAGCCATTATCGACTTTGAATTGAATTTTTTGAATTTGCAAGGATCCATTAAATTTCATCCAGGCAAAGTCCCTTTCCACTCACCATCTCTTTGGCTGATGGACCGGTTTTGAACACGGAAACAATTACTTTGCAGACTTTGTCACTGTGTATCGATTCAGATCATTTCAAATGGCTCAGTTTCTCTGTCATTTTGGGGCTACCCTGGCAAATGGCACATAACCCTTCAATAAATTGGTCCACATGCATTGTTCTTTTCGAGTCTCCTTATTGTCTTCAGGCCTGTGCCAAGCATAAACAGTCTGCCAAGGGGGAAGATCTTCAAGCTGTACCCTGGCTTATAGAGATGTTTTTGACAAGAAAGGGGCAGACATTCTACACTTCATCACCCTTATGAATGCCCAAATAAACTTCTGCCTGTAGCACCCGTTCCTTTTGGCAGGATTTACTCATTATCGGATCTGGAGCTGATAACTCTTTGTCAGTATTTGGAAGAGAATTTAAAGAAAGGGTTCATTCGGCCTTCCACTTCCCCCGCAGGCTCAGGTATTTTCTTTGTGGGCAAGAAAGATGGCACCTTACGACCTTGTATAGACTACAGGGAACTAAGTATCTGTCAAGAATCGCTACCTCCTGCCCTTAATTTCTGACCTTTTTCAGCATCTCTAATCAGGACAGATTTCACCAAGTTCGATCTAAGAGGAGCCCACAATCTTGTCCGGATAAGAGAAGGGAAAGAGTGGAACACGGCTTTCCATACTCGCTATGAACATTTCGAATATCTTGTCATGCCATTTCGTTTGTGCAATGCCCTGGCACCCTTTCAACACATGGTTAATGACATTTTTAGAGATTTACTTGATATCTTTGTCATTGTATATTTGAACAATATTCTTGTTTATTTCATCGAGATCATGTCTTGGCGGTACTCTCACGGGTGCACCAACTCTACGCTAAATTAGAAAAGTGCGATTTTGAGAAAACATCCATCTCATTTTTGGGGATTCTCATCTTGGATCAGGGGTTTTCCATGGACCCTAGGAAAATATCAGCAGTGCTTGAGTGGTCATCACCTACTTCCTGTAAAGAGGTTCAAAGATTCATTGGATTTGCCAATTTCTACTGCCGGTTTATTCGTAACTTTTCCAGCCTATTACTGAATTAACCAAGAAGGACAAGGCCTTTGAATAGACTGAATCAGCACAGCAAACCTTCCAGACGTTAAAGAAGTGCTTTACTTCAGCCCCTATTCTCTCGCATCCTGACTCCACATTACAGTTCATCTTGGAGGTTGAGGCATCCTATCACATCCTGTCCTTATCCTAACCGATCACAGAAACTTGAAAACAAACACACAGAAATCTACACTTTGCCAAACATTTAAAACCTTGCCAAACATGCTGGTCATTGTTCTTCTCTCACTTTAATTTTCATCGGACTGGCGGCCGTAACGTCAAGCCTGTCACTCTGTCCCGGTTGCCACTTCCAGACTCTTCCGATGAGACAGACCCCTCTGAGCTACCAATTCTCCCTGAAGGACACTCACTGATGTTAGAGTCTGAACTCATATCCCAGATTCGTAGAGCTATTTCTGAACTACCACTCGAGGGCTGTGTAAACTGGCTTTGTTCCGACGGCTTCTTTATCCATCAAGGCAAGATATTCGTGCCTAGAACCACCCAAACTGCAATTTTACAAACCTTCCATGACCATCCCCTGACAGGGATTGAGTTGATTCGTCAACATCTCTGGTGGCCTTCTTTAAATAAAGACTGCACTTGTTTTATCGATCACTGCCAAATCTGTGCCCAGAACAAAGGTTCATCCTTCAGGCCTATGGGATTGCTTCTTCCTCTGCTGGTGCCTGAGGAACCTTGTCCTGCATCTCCATGGACTTCATGCTGTGCCCGCCAAGATCATCTCGGGTTGAGATATGTTCCAGGTCTCCTTACTTAAACCAGCACTCTTTACCAAATCCTCTGGGGACGGTTCTGATTCCCTGCTTGAGGATGACTCATTTCACTTTCAAATTCTGTGTGAGTCCCTCCAAGTTTCTCTGGCACATTCTTCTGCTTACCATCCGCAGTCAAATGGGCAATCTGAATGTACCAACCAGACACTGGAACAGTACTTACGTTGCTATCCTTCTGCCCTCTAAGACTTGGCAGAATTTGCATATAACAACTCTTGCCACATTTCCTCTACCAAGTTTTGTGAATTTCGTGTTTCACTTCAATATCTCGCCTGATCTTCCTAAGGATATCAACTTACTAGCTGCCCAGGAGCTGGCTTCTTCTTTGGCAGACTGTCAATATGAAAAATATTGTGGCCCCAGCTACCACAAAATAGACAAACCTCTAGTCAGCAACAATCACCCCCAAAAAATTACATAATAATCAAATAAGTTTATTGCATTAAGGCCATAACAAACATAAAGTCCTCAGCAGGGGCATCCCTTCCAGTAAAATGTAATAGCCAACCATAAGATCAAATACAAATTCTAATACCATCCAAATCCCAGTAAATATTTATCACAAGTGAATACATGAATGCCAATCATCAGTGCTCAAATAAAGTGCAATGTGCTAATATTAATCAATAAATCAAGAAAGAGGAAACCACAATAGATATGAGACAACTACATATGGCCTGATGCAGAGCCTCCCCACAACTGACCTTATTTTGTTCCGTTTTTCCTATGGCCCGTTTTCCTTCCGTTTGTCTCGGGGTTCAAATGTGATTCAGAGCCGCCGTCGGGAGAGCTCCGTTACTGATCCGTTTATGTGTCTTCATTCGGGAAGTGTTTTTTCCCCTCTCGGGTGCTTTCCGTGCGGTCGTGGGTTCCGTTGTCGTCCACACGGACGATCCTTTTTTTTCTCCTTTTTCTTGCGTTTCCCAACGTAGCTTCTGGCAATTTGTTACCGTTTTCACCCCGATTCCGACAGTTTTTCCGTATTTACTTACATTTCCATGGTTTTCCTGTTGTCAATCTGGGTCCACGCAAGCGCACATCCCTAGTCCTCCCTCATGCTTTCACCATACAACAAGCAGACACTTTTCCCAACACCAAAACTTAGCTTAAACTACTATCCTTCTTCTTCTTCTTCCTCCTCCCTGTGGTTACCTGAATCTGTTCTCCTTCTTCATTTTCTTCTTCTTATTGTTCCCTGTGTTTATTGCTTACCTTAATCTCTTCTCCTTCTTCTTCTTTTTCTTCTTTTTCTTCTTCCCTGTGTTTAATGCTTACTTTAATCTCTTCTCCTTCTTCTTTTTCTTCTTCCCTGTGTTTAATGCTTACCTTAATCTCTTCTCCTTCTTCTTTTTCTTCTTCCCTGTGTTTAATGCTTACCTTAATCTCTTCTCCTTCTTCTTCTTTTTTTTCTTCCCTGTGTTTAATGCTTACCTTAATCTCTTCTCCTTCTTCTTCTTTTTCTTCTTCCCTGTGTTTAATGCTTACCTTAATCTCTTCTTTTTCTTCTTCACTGTGTTTAATGCTTATCTTAATCTCTTCTCCTTCTTCTTCTTTTTCTTCTTCCCTGTGTTTAATGCTTACCTTAATCTCTTCTCCTTCTTCTTTTTCTTCTTCCTATTCCTTGTCCCATATACTTACCTTTTGGGACATGTAAGTGTATGGTTATGTTGTGAGAACGTACAGTGCCAGGAAAGAGAACACACCACACATTTTTTTTTGTTTTTTTTTAATCAAACTGTACATTTTTAAAATGTATAAAAAAATAAAATTGGGCTCAGCCACACAGGAGGGTCTTCTGTTTCCTCATTTTGGCCCTTGTCTTTGATCTGTAAATGAAAAACATCATCAGTTTTGCCTTGTAAGTATTTCTTGCTTATCTAGGGGTTTTGGTTTGGGACATTTTTAGGGTTAATGTGGGCCAAAGTTATTGTATTAATGTGTCTTGGACCATGTTTTATTGTTTTGGCCCAGGAGTTTAAACTACATGTATGATATATTGAACAAACTTACAAGGCTTGCGGCCAACAGGGCGTCTGGGGTGCAGCCTCCTCCCTCGGTCCACGAGATCGTCCGGCTGTGAAGCTGTTGGGATCAAAAACACAAGGTTATTATTGACTCTTTGTGCCTCCTGAATGTCAGATTAGGTTAGGCTTGTATGCATCAAATCTCTTACCTTCCCCAGGCACCTCTTGAGCTTGGCCTTGGCCCTCCACTATTCTCTGGGATGGTCCTGCGACGTCATCATCTAAAAATAACAATTGTGCCCATTAGTATATGTCTTTAGTGCATGTATCTGGACATGTGTATGTTTCAGAGTCTTACCGGAGTCAGGTTGGAGCTGTGGCTGGTTGGACTCCCTGCCGTGTGACTGTCCCCCCCCCTGTATAGTGAGGTCCATCGGCTCCTCATACTCACTGGCAGAGGAGGGGGTGGGCGTTGGCACTGGTGGTGTACCACCTATACCTTCACCAGTTTCTCCCAACACTGGGCTGTGGGCTCTTCTCCGGGTGAGGCGGCAACGCATATTCCTTTCATGCGCTGCAATATAAACACAATCATAAAAACAGGCCCAGGCAAGGGCAGTGTGATTAGTGCATGTCAAGTAGCAAGACTTACCTGGAAAGTGTTTGGCAAAGTACCGCCTCACCCGGGGCCTATGCCTCCTCTTTAAGTCAGACCAGTGTTGGGCGATCTGTGTGAAGGTATAGGTGGTTCCCGAAATCCGGGCAATCTCGTCCACTACCGCCAGTGCCAACGTCCTTTTGTCAAAATCGCACGGCAGGAAATCGTAGCGGTTCCTCAGCATCATCTGTTTGCCCAAAACACAATGGTACAGCATTAGTCACACAAATACATGTCAAAGTCTCATGCCCTATCGAAAGGCAGTTTATGGCCCTCATTCCTACTCACATGGGCCTACTTATTCAATCTGCCTCTAGGCTAGTGTGCTGCTGCGCACATGTTTACAACTAAGCTGGTCTAGTAGTTTACTTTAACAAGTCAGTTGTTCCTCACTAATCTTGCCCTGCCATAGCTATTTTTTACGTAGCGGCTTGTGCGCGCACATAAACACAAGCTCGCCTACTCACATCCATGATTAGGTTGTCCTGCTCCTCAGTATATAGCGCTGGCGACATCTTGGTTGAGCTTCCGGGTATTGCTATAACGTTCCCCCACGGTGACGTGCGTGCGCGCGCGCACGCAGACACACGGTGCAGAACACGCCCACACGGGACAAATATTTAAAGGACAATGCACTCAGCTCTGTGTTGGTTATCATATCACTATGCCCAGACCAAAAGGGAGCCGCAAAACCCCCAAAAGCCCAGAGGCACATACTAGCCGCACAGATACACATCGCAAACACACACACAAGAGCAGGCACAAGAGCCGGGAGGGACATGGCCATAGTGAAAGGGTGGATAAGCCAGCCACACAGGCTTCGAGGCAAAAACGCAGGAGCAAGGAGCCCTTGACACAGTCTCCCACACCTGCTAAATCATCCAGGCCTCCCAAGGCAAAAAAATCGAAGACAACCCTGCAGCCTCCACCTCCTCCACCCACAAAGCATGTGGAAAAATCTAGGCACACCACCAAGGGTAAGCGTAGGACCAAAACAACTAGCCCACCCAGGCCAACCACCCCTCCTTCTGGCCACTCTGTCTCCTCAAGTACCACAACCACAGAGTCAACAGAGAGCTCCACAGGTGACAGCTCGACAGGCACCCAGCCATTATCACCTAGCACCCCCCACACTCCATCACAGTCACCCATCAGCCCAAGCAACCTAAACTACTCCCCAGACAGCCAGCCATCAATCTCGTCTGTTGCTGGGGACACCACACACCCATGTGGACGCCAGCTGCGCCGTGGATCACTTACAGCCCGTTTCTGTGATGTCCAAAGCATGGCTGTAGCCACTGGTGTTTGTGAGCACTATGATGCCCTATTTGGGCGTTATTCAAAATCCACAACCAAGCAGGCCAAGCAGGAGCTTTGGGATAAGATTTGCCGCCAAGTGAATAGTGTTGGTTCTGTGAAGAGGGAAGTTGAGCAAATTAAGCGAAAATTTGGGGACCTAAAATATTATGGGAAAAAAAAAATGGACATGCGCCGCCAGCAGAGGTAAATGACATTTAGAGTGGAAATGCATGTATAGGCTGCTTTCTAACTAGATGTAACACTTATTATGTGTGCTTTAATCTTCACCAGCATGCAGACAAGGGGTGGTCTCCCAACGAAAATCAGCCTAACACCAGCGGAAGAACATGTGTTTAACTATATTCACCCAGCAACACTTCATGGCCTGCAAGGGGGCCTAGACACAGACATGAATGTGAGGTCCGGAGGTGAGTATATGTTTACCTTGATACTTTTTAATGGGGACCCAAACAGTTGGATACACCTTACTACACACTGGTCTTTGAAAAAACACTAAAAGTACATTCTCTTGCCCAAGAACGTACTCAAGACACAACACTAGGCCAAGCTACCCCTGCATTGTCCCGGAGGAGCACGCAACAAGAGCCTTGTGTCCACACAAACCAACCTGAGTATACGGATGAGGTATGTCAATGCTCCACTGTGTAGAATTATTAATTAGAACTTGCATACATTGAATGAAAAAAAGGTGTCTCACTACCTGCTACCTTTCTTTGCAGACCCTAACCAGTCCACCCACTATCGAAATAATTTGTGATTTGGAGGAGGACCCAATTCTGCTGCAGCCAAGCCAATCTGAACCAGTGGGACAACATCATACCCAACAGGCCCAGCTAGTGCAGCCCCTGGTCTCCAATAACCAAACATCTGTGGAAGAAACCTCTTCTGCCGTGGACATTGTCCACACAACAGCCTCTGCGCTAACCCAGCCACCAGCAGCCACTCAATCTGTAGCAGACCCACCCACCCGTGGCCGAGGCGCAACACATCCACGTCGCCATATCAGCCAGAGGAGACAGCTACAGATAATGGAGGAAGCATGGCACCAGGAGAATCGGGAATTTTATGCTAACACACAGAGGTTTAATGAGACAGTGTGTACCCAAATTACCTCTATGTCACAGCAAATAGAGGGTTTAAATCAAAATGTCTCAGGGCTGCTTGCAGAAACCAGACAACTAAACAGGCATATGGGTGAAATGGTCCAACATTGGCAACTAATGAATGAGAGCCTGGCTCATGTTGCCTCAAACATGCACACACCCCATACATCAACTTCAACCTCCTACCATACATACCACTGAATGGATGTGTGGATATATTGTTTATGGGGAACAAGACCCACCTCGAACATTTCAAAATAAACTTGCTCTTCCACAACCCCACGTTAATTTGAAGACAAATCCAACAAAATGTTTGTTTATGACACAAAATAAAATGAAGCAAAAAACAAACAAGGAATGTAATTTAAGCAAATACATTTTCAACAAGTTGTGAACGGATCGCCTGTGCTGTGCCACTTTGTGATCCTGAATAGGGAGGTGTAACTTCGTCAGAAATCATTAAACCCTCCTCAGGCAGCTCACTGTATCTTTGCACACGGCGTTGTATGGCGAGGTTGTGCAGGACCCCACAAGCAATAATAATCTTGATGACCTTGGCGGGCTCATACTGCAGAGCACCCCCAGTCTGGTCAAGACATCGGAAGCGCATCTTCAGTAATCCAAAGGCACGTTCAACCACTGAGCGAGTCCTTCTATGCGCTGTGTTATAACTCTCCCTGGCCTGCGAGGTTGGGTGGAGGATGGGGGTAAGTAACCACGGGAGCAAAGGATATCCCGAATCACCTGGCAAAAAGAAAAAACATTTTAGCAAACACCCGAATCCAAAATAAACATGAAAAATGTGCCTCTTTGCAACATATGTAGTGGCAGGCCCCATACATAGTCGCGACAAAACTATAATGTTTTTCCCTAAAAAAAACAAAAACAAAAGTAACTTACATGATAATTACAAATAGGGCATGTTATGTGACTTAGAAATGCCAACAACAGACAGAGGCCTAAGGGGAAGAGCATCAATAATGTGCTGCTTAACATTCAAGCATTATTGAAAAGGGACAATAGGTGAGCTGTGCAGTGTCAGTGCAAAGCACAGTTGGGATGAGGCAACATGCACATCCACCCAGTACACTCCTGTACAATGACTCTGGTATGTAACATAGCTAAGAGGGCCAGGACAGGAAGGAATAGTGGAGATTAAGTAAAAAAACCATAGCAACAAATACTGGTAAGTAATTGATTGTAAACTTGTACTGAATCATTGTAGTCTCGAACAGATTAGTGGGGTACAGGCACAGAAATCATGCTGGACAACAACCACAAATTTAAAACACATACCCAGTAGTCATCCGCCAGACAGATCTCCTGATTGAAAACGATGAAAGAGGCTTGAGTTCCTCAAAATGTGGGAATCATGGGTGGAACCAGGGAAGGCTGCAAATAAACTTAAAAATTGCAGATCTGGGCCTGACACTGCCTGAACATTAATAGAATGGCCCATCTTCCTGTTCCTGCCAAAGCAAAAGATTACATGAATTAGTGGGAACAAAAGTGTAAACATACTTAAATATATTCTTTCACATAAACAACATTTAAAAAGAATGAATGTTTGGGATACACGGGGTGTAGGTCTGCTTTTATCCCCAAAAAAAAAAAAAGAAAAAAGAACATTTTATGCCAACATTGCAGACACATGCTGACCTAAACCACATACCTGAACAGATATTCCTGGTCAGCAGGCAGAATTAACGAGACGTGTGTACAATCAATGGCACCCATGACGTTGGGCATGTCGGCTATGTTATAAAAGCCCAGCTTAACCGCATTCCAGGCTTCCGCTGTGTCAGGGAAAAAAATAAATTTGGGTGCCAGGGTAGCCATGCCATCCAAAAACTTGGTAAGGCTGCGGCTCAGCGTAGACTGGGACATCCCAACGGAGAAGGCACCCAGTCTCTGGAACAAGCCGTTTGCCAAAAACTGCAGGCAGCCAACCAATTTGGTCATACCTGCAATTGCATGCCCCTTCCTTGTGGTGCGGGATAACCAAGGCCGCAGCTGGCTATACAAGTCCTGGAGAGAAACACGGTTAAGGCGAATAGCTCAAGGTCATGCATGCCATCGATGCCCAAACGTGTTCGTTGCAGCCTGGTTTCTGCCATGCTCAAAAGAACCAGGCCGCGTAGCTGACGCCTTTGATGCTCGCGCACAGAACAATGCATGACACGGAACACAAATACGGCTGCTAATAGTGGCCGTAAGTTGCCCGACAACACCCTCGTTTTATTGGGCTGATTTCAATCGGAAATCAAGGCTCTGCATCAGTTAAAAAAACGGACCAATGAACGACAAGTCCGTTTTCACGGAGTACAGCCTCTTGCGAGCCGAAACACCTGAGCGCATAAACGCACACAAAAAGCAACGTAGCACCCTTTCATGACCCGATCACAGCCCAAAACCAACGGGAAAATGTACGGGATAGCTGAACGGGGAGGCTCTGCATTAGGCCAATAGAATTAATTCATCCATATAGATGTGAATGGAGTCCCTGCTGGAAGATTCATCGGGCGTTAATGGAGTGTCTTTGTAAGGCCCAGGAACAGTATAAGAAGAATGTGGATCTCTGCTATACGCAATTGGTGACAAAGTGTGGCTGTCCACTCAAAACTTTAGGGGGGACAATGTCATAGAACCAGGACTGTTTCTCTGGTTTCCCAGCAAAGGGCGCTGAGGTGCTCCCGTGTGCTCACATTTGTGCACTAAACATAGTAGCGTCAGTAAGCGTGCGTGCATGCGCTCTCATCCGTAACAGCTCAATTTGTTGTTGCAGTGCGATTATGCGCACGCATATGTGGGGTGTACGATCCAACCGGTTGAGCGCATGTATGATTATGCACACATATGCGCATTGTGAACGTGCAAAACTGCGCTAAATTGTGTTGTGAGCATGCGCAGAGGCCTTTAAATACTGCATTGCCAGTTGGTCTTCTTTCCTGCCTGCTCCTGTGTTCCAGTCCTCCACTCCTGTGTACCGACCCGGCTTCATTCTGGCGACGCTCCTGCTCTCCTGATGACTTTGGCTTGTTCATGACCTCGATCCAGTTCCGCCTGCCCACGTCCTCGGCTTGTTTACGACCTTGATCCAGTTCTGCCTGCCCACAACCTCGGCTTGTTTATGACTGTGATCCAATTCTGCCTGCCACAACTTCAGCTTGTCCTACATCTCCAGTCCAGCTCTGGTCTGTCCTCTACCCAGAATTTGGCAATAACCACTCCTGGGTCGCCTGACCAGGGACCTTCCTGTAGCCCAGCCTATCCCCACCTTTAGAGGCTCTAGTGAAAACCAGGTTGGTCCTTAGATTCCAGGTTTACCAATCTGTAAACCTTACGCATCTATCAACCCTCTTCTTTTACTGTATCATTTTTCTCTTCCCCCCACCTCTTAATTTTTTCTCTTCCCCCATACATTTACTTGGCCCCTATTCCACACCTTCTCCCTCCTTCCTCCCTCAGCTGCCTAAAATTCCTTATCACCCCCTCCCTTCCTCTTTTCCTTTCATCCCAATTTTGAGGAATGGCGATGTGGAGGCTTTTGGGCCAGCTGGGATAGGGACACCAACCTACCCATTTACCCGATTTCATAGCTACTGCGCATTAGTCAACTTTGGAAAAGTTTCTTATACATCAGCACCCAAAATAAATATGATACTCTAACATGTGTATTGGCAACAAGAAATTGTTAACCTGTCTGTATGTTGACTATGAGCAATAATCTGAGACATAGAGTTACCGAAAGCTTTATTGTAATGTACAATTGAACTATTACAAAACAACAATAAAAAGATTAAAACAGAAAATCTTTGACAACGATGGTATGCGACGAGACTCACCAGGGACACGTGTTGACTAGCAGACCATGATAGATTTGTCCCATGAGTGCAGGGTCATCACCAACCCAGAAAGGGAGTACCTCCGGACACACAGCAACAATTTAAGCTCTCCCTAAGGTCCACAAGTCTCTCGTGGACCCTCCAGGACGATCTATAGTGGAATCCCTCACAGAAAAGGCTAGTGCCTACGTGGACTACTTTTTACAACCGTTGGTACACGAGTTACTATCTTATACCCATGATATGGACCATCTCTTTGGAATGGTTGATGGCCTCACGCTCCTGGAAGATGCCCTTCTAGTGACTCTCGACATTGAGGCCCTATTCCAGCATCCCACACGATCATAAGGGCAATCTCCACTTTTCTGGCAGGAGGACAATTCTTTTTTACATCAGCTGTTACAGTTCGTCCTCTCCCACAACATCTTCCTTGGCAGGTTCTTTACCACCGGGTATAGGAGATGGTGATGGCGGTGACATGTGCCCCATCGTACGTGAACCTATATCTGGGCTGGTGGGAGCGGAAGTTGTGGGAAGAAGACAACCTCTCATTGTACCTGTACCACATGGCTACGTGGCACAGGTACATAGATCATATTTTTTTATATGGATGGGCATCTATTATATAGTCTTCTGAATAGAAATGAAAACAATCTCCCTTCACACTGGAGTACGATAAGAATGAAGTAGCACTCCTGGAAGGAAAGTGTGGAGGACAAATGTTTTTCAAAAATCATCTGCAGCAAATAACATTTTATGAGCCTCTAGCTCCCACCCTGTGACCCTAGTGAGAGATATCCCCTGTGGGGAATATCTCAGAGCATGCCAGAACTGCTCATGAGATGCAGATTTCAAGGAGGTGGCTCAGGGCATACGTTCAAGACAACTACAGAAGGGATATAGTAAGAAAATCCCCAGGAGAGCTAAAGAACAAAAACGAGAGGAACTGCTAAAAGGGAGAAAAATTATTTTTTCTTAGACCCCTTCCCTCATCACAATGAACACAAAAGAACATAGGGAAATACAAGAAGCCCTACAAAAGAACTGCCATATTTTATTGAATTTCATTTCATTCTTGCCTTGCAATAATGGCTAACAACATTACAAAAATCTAACACATAAAGTGCACTAATCAAATCTATCTTAGGAAAGGGCAACTCAGCTTATTAATAGAAACATACAGTATACCTTAAAGCAGAACAAAACCCAGGTTGGGCCGCTGGCTTTCCCCCAGGGCATGAAACTCCCCAGGTCGCCAGTATTAACTCACCGGTCCAATGCTACATGCGCTGACTCTTATCCAATCAGAGCCATTTTCCGTGCATATGTAATTGGGCAAACAGTTGAGATTGTTTAAAATGGGGAGCAAGAGCAGTGGCATCCCCTGCATTCTTGAGCTGTGCGCATGCTCTTGCACTCAGTATACATATTTCAAAACAGAGAAGCAACCAATAAACATGCAGTTGCTAAAAATGTTCATTTTCTGCAGAAGCAATCTATTACAGTGACTGGCTGCAAAATAAAAAATCAGTGCAATAAAAGTCAATTATGCTAACAAGTCTAAAATATGTGCAGTAAGCAGAACCATCAAAGCAGAACAAAATCTAGTGCAGCCAGCCCTGGATTCTAAAAGACTTTGCGCCTTCCCCAGGGGCATCCCAAATTGGTGATGTGTGAACCTCCCACTACTCTGGGTCAAAACAAAACTCACATTTGCCCTGGCTTCCACAGCGATGTGAACAATGCCGGAGCTTTTTGACTGGTCAGGCTGCCTTCCATGTCCCACCTCTGGCCCCACTGTACTCCTATAGCCATGGAACACTGGATTAAAACTATGCCCATACCATACCCACCCCCGCCATGTTACCTGTCTCTTTGTATTGAACATTCGGTACCATTGGATAAAGAGTGGTCATATCCACCACTGCCAATGAGCCTCAGCCCTGGTGCTAACTTTTAAACAGTTGGGAAATACTGACTGGCCAGTCATAGGCTGGCCAGGGGCGAGTATAATCTCGGGCCAATTTTTGGCCCCAGTCAGCCATTGGCAAAATGTGAAATAGCCTTCAATTAAGTGATTGTAGGATGAGCCCAACTGACAACAGCTTCCATTTTGGCTGGGTCAGTTGCCACTCCTTCCCTAGGTACAATGTGGCCCATAAAGTTCACTGAAGAACAAAAATCTATAATTGTCAAAAAAGCTTGAGAGCCTGAAAATGTTAATCACCTCAACAATTCTTTCATCATGCTCTTGCAAGCTGGAGTGGGAAACAATATCATCAATGTAGATAGCGCACACTCTGTCTGTGTGTGTTGCAAATGACAGATAACTCTCACCCTGAAGACTTCATCATTCTCGACTCCGGCCACCTCCCACTGATGTGGCCCTTCAATCATATTTTGTGGTCCAATAACGGAACCACGCACCCTTCCTGTAAGGAGTGCTCCCAAGCTGTCAGCATAGACAGTGAGGGGAGGGTAACAATTAGGAACACTAATCTTATCTGCCTAAAAAGTTCTGAGGTAGCCAAAGGAAGGAGCGAGGAGAACCTTCCCCTTCTCCATGCTGGCCATAACCTGGATGCCAGGGGAAAGAGTCATCTCTCACATGCTCTTTCCCCCAGCATTCAGCAGTACAGCCAGCAGAGAAGGGAAGGTTCGTACAGCTCCTTCCCTCGGCGTTCATGATGCAATGTAGCAAGTAGCAGGGGAAGGGTCTTCCTGCTCCTTCCTCAGGCTACACTGGTGGTTAGAGCTGGGCCCCTCTCCCCTCCCGGCTTCACAGGGAGCACTCCTAGCAGGGAGGGCGATATGTTTCCCTCATCATCACCGGGGAGAGCTGCCAACTGCCAATCAGATCGCCCTCCGAACGCCTTATGTTTCACCCCCCATCTGATGGTTCAAGACTGTCCCAACAGGATCGGCTACCCCGCCCCCCCTGAATCTGCCCACCCACACCCCCCTACCCCTGATCTGCCAAGACCACCCCCCAATCATCTGATCATCTTGCCTGCACCCCAAACAGACTGGAGATGCCCCCGGGGGAAGGATCAAAACCTGGGAAAGTGAAAATGCAGGGAAATGCATGTTCCACTTTAGGAAAAGGCAATTCAGTTCATTAACAGAAATATATATCACCCCATACTTTATGTATCATACATTTTTAAAAGAGAACAACAACAAAGAATAAACATGTCCCCTTTGCCTATGCATTCTAATATATATATATATATATATATATATATATATATATATATATATATATACTGGAAAGTTAACAAAGAGATATAAAAATATTCACACTTAGAAAAGACTGTACCCTTACACGCGGCGACACACAGAGGAACAATGAAGAGCACAATACTATACTGTGCATCACAGTACACTATTGAACACTGTGCTGTGCCCATGTACTTTAACCCTTTCACTGCCAGCCTAGAGATGTCAAAATATGTTGCTAAGCTATTTTTAAGCATGTTGCACTATATATGTTGTATATATAATACTATATTGCAGGGATATTGTTTATTGTATATTGTTTGCAATTGCGCTGGTGTGAAACAAGCCAAAATGTCCTTTTTATAATTTTTCAGCGCTTTCTCAATATTTTGGGAGAAATATGTGGGGAAACATTTTTTAAAAAATTTATTAAAAAATGTGTAGCTTTATTTTAAATAGAAAATGGGGGGCTAACCCTCAAAAACAAAAAATATGGTGTGGTGTCCCACCTCTCCAGCAAAAACCAGCTCGAACACCAGCTCTGTGGGCCGGTATACCAATGCTTGGAGGATGAACAGCCATGCCCCCAAGGGCTCTTTTGTACCCCTGGGCATTGGGGATGCAGGTAATCACTTTGAGTGTTGTGCCACGGGTGACTTTTGCCCCCTCCCCCCGCCTTTTGAACTGGTATAGGGGTCTCAAGCATCAGCTGGAACACGGTGGAGATAAGCTTTTTAGGGAGCTTTAAATGGGGAAAAATTACAGCATTTTCTACAAACTTGTGTCACATTGTAGTATTTCTACTCCAACATGACACAAGCAAGCAGGTGTGAAAGAGGGCTTACCTCTGACAAAAATAACTGTTAGTATAATATTTTGGTCTCACACACACAATCCAGTTATTCTGCTCCTAACATAGATTACTGTGACAAGTATTGTGTCTGTATGTTTTGATGTTTGTAAGAAAAACAATTGGCCCATTCAAGAGATTTCTCAGCTTTTTCAACAGCTTCAATTAGTAGGAGCGGCATTAAGCTGAACACTGAGAGACCTTGTCTAGAAACTCCAGTTGATAAGCAAGTTGCTTTACATTTTATTGAGCATAAACACCAAGTCCATTGTTTAGGTTGTATGTTGATTGAACAGGTACCCTTCCCAAAAGAGGTAGTGATAGATTATGCAACCCTTTGTTGGCAGAGCTACTAGATTCACAGCATTTTCTACAAACTTGTGTCACGTTGGAGTATCTTTACTCCAACGTGACACAAGCAAGAGAGACTAGAAACTCCAGCTGACTAGGATAAACCAGTTGCTTTACATTTTATTGAGCACAAACACCACGTCCATTATTTAGGTTTTGTGTTGATTGAACAGGTACCCTTCACAATAGAGGTGGTGATAGATATTGCACCCCTTTGTGGACAGAGCTTGATTCACTAACGGGACACAGTTAACCTGTTTCAGCACATTTTTTCCTGCAATCAAGCACTTGCAGATAAACATGTACAGCAAAAAGAAAACATAACATATACATAATCCTGTTTGTCCTTGTACTACCAAAACATGTGATCTTATCTCACTGTCTTAACAAAACAGTTTAGTATGTTAGTATATACGACATCTGTACTGCAAGTTGTGTAATTTTTGTGGTCAACAGTACAGCTTGGTCTCTGTCTCACTCTTAGAGGCTGATTCACTACTAGCACCACGTATTGCCAGATGAGCGTCTGCATAGCGGCGCTTAGAGCGACTGCTAGTAGACGCTGTACGTGGGTATCAGGCGCTGTAACCTAGCGTTGCGGATGCTGTATGGCCGGCATTAATAAATATGATGTGTGTTGGGCTCTTTAACAACAGTATAACACTGCAGCGAGTAAGTGCATCTGGCACTCGGCACTCCACGCGATATTTAACAAAATACTACACACACACATAGCATCGGCGTTCTAAAGCTGGGTGCTCTAGCATAGAGCGCAAGACGCCTTGTGATTCAATTCTGTTTTTGAACACATATACACCATTAACAAAGCACATAGAATGACATTGTTTTAACACTGGGAGTCTGGGACAATAACACTTTAGTGACACACCTGTAATATGAATTCTGCATAAATTCTAAAAAATCAAAAAAATGTATGAAAGTGTTTGTTTGCAGCCCAGAAGAGGTCACACAATGATTTGAGCAAAAAAAATAATTTTAATTGCCAAACACGCTATTTAAACACAAACAAATGGGAGGGACGTGGCCTGAGCATGGTCGGGTGAGGCGCGTTTGTGAGGAGCTCCGTTAAGCCTGAGACTTATCAGCTGATCGGTGCAGCGTGATCGAGTGGGACCCGCAGAAAATGGGGTCCCAAAAGAAGAAGAGAGGAGCAAGGAAGTCGGCGGTGGCGTTGTGAGCCGGGATCGCTAGGTTTCTGGCTCCCCCAGCTGAGCAGAGACAGCAAGAGGAGGTGCCAAGATGGTGCCGACCGTGGTGATGCGGCGCAATCAAGAGGAAGAGGTGAGGAGAAGAGGCCGGCTCCCTTGACAGCACAGCACTGACTGACGGAGGTGGAGGGCGAAGACAGGCAGCAGAGCGGCGGCGGAGGTGAGGAGGCAAAAGGACAGGCTGGAGGAGAAGCATGTGGGGGAGAAGCCGGGCCGAAGTGGCGTTGTGAGTGGCGGGAGCGATCGCACAGCCACTATAACTGTGGAGTGGGTCAAGCACGAGAATGATGAGGGGGCGATCAGCAACCCCAGGAGTCCCAGAGGCAGCATGGAGCTGGGCAGGCAGAACACCATAGTGGGATCCCCTCCAGGAGCATAAGGGAGATGGCTGCTCCCCTATAGAAAGCCCAGACATGCCTCTGGACCTGGATATGTGCAGCAGCGGCAAGGAGGGCGGCTCAGGTGGGATGAGGCTCGATCCCTCGGAATCCCCAATAGAGGGAAGCAACAACAGCGAATGCAGCCCCAGCCCCCGCCGGGGAATCCTGACATCCTGTCCCTCATTGGCATGGCAGCCTGGATCGGCAGCTGGAACGTGGCTTGCTTAGAAAGGAGAGGGGTTCATATCCCCAGCTGCAACTCAGCAGCCACCACAAGCTGAGAGAGATCTAGGTGGGGCAGCTTTGAGAAACCTCCTACAGTCCTGGCTACTAAAGAGAACCTACAAGCCCTCCCCTCCAAAGCAGACCTAGAGTCTATGGTGCTCCGTATTGAGAAGGCGGTCAAATATTGAAGACCCGCAGCAACAGACAGCTACATTAGATGCAAGAGCAGTTGCGATGGAGAGAAATCAGGAGGAGATGACCAGGGAATTGTCAGAGCTGGCAGGCCTGCAACGGGAAGTCCGACAGCAAAAAAGGGAGATGCAATTACATCTTAATGACTTGGAAAACATGGGAAGAAGAAACAAGGTAAAGTTGAGGGGGATACCAGAGGAAGTGACAGGCTGAGAGCATTGGCACAGGCGATCTTCAATTTACTTTACTGGTAAGGCCACTAGAGCAGACCTTTGGGGGGGTCAGGGGACTCCACAGGACGTTCTGTGCAGGCTGCTGTCATTTGAGGACAAAGAGGAAATAGTGAAGGCAGCTTGGGAGAGGGGCACTGTGAGTTGGAATGGCACCAGGATCACACATTTGCCAGATTTTTCGAGGTGAACACTACATATGAGGCGGATTTTGCGCCCGCTCCAGGATAATATCAAAAGCGCGGGTGCCTCTTACAAATGGGGGCATATTTCCATTTAATAGTAAGGAAGAATGATACTTCATTTTTTCTTAGATCACATGAGGAACTACCAACGCTGTTTGAATTTTTGTCGACGGACGCGATCCAGGTGCCTGATTGGTTGGCGGAGGCTTTGCCGGTCCTGCTTCAGCTCTTGCCACAGAGGGTGCGGATGCTTCGCCCGGGAGGGGGGGGGGGGCAGTGGGAGGGGGTAGGATGGACCGAGCATGACTGCGTCTGGAGGGGGAGGGGAAAAGATATAGGACGTCAGAAGAAATAAAATTTCATTGCTTCTTATGATTAAGGGGTCTCCATGGCTGGCCCTGTCTTTGCCGGTTTTGTGATGGGGAGGGAACCTGGATGTCGCAGGCCTCCTCCAAGCATGGTCATAGTTATTGTTATTACTATGCTTTTCTCTTTCATCTGGGATAAACTTTTATTTTGGTTGTCACTTACATTTAAGGGGAAACATCCGATAGTTGGTCGGTATTTGTTGGGGTCCCCCTCCTTCCCTCTCCTTGGGTTCCCCCTCGCCTGGGAACTGTGCGATTTGGATGAAACTGTCGGAGGCTGTATGTTGGCCTGTTCCCAGGGCCGGGGGCCCCAGGGGGCTTCGGGGAGGAGGGGGGCTTTAATGTTCATATTTAATGTAGAATTTATCTGTATTGCATTGGGGGCATGCAGGAGACAGTTTATACTGGTTGGGGGTTTTTCTTTTACCCCCCTGGCCCCCCTCCGTCCCAGGGATTAAGTGACTCAGACAAGGTCCTTGGGGGCTGTCTGTCGGCTATTCCCCGGGGTAGGGGGGTGCTGGGGGGTCTTCTGGGGAATAACGAGGGCATGCTTGCCCACACTGGTTTTCGCAGGACAGGGACCGGGGGTCTGGGACTTTCTCCACCCATTGGGTATCAGGGTTTTTATTTCTTATTGTGATTAATTCCTGTGTCATTAGATTTTATTTGCACCCAATGAGAGACAGATGAGAAAGATGCGGTGTGGATCTGGGGTCATCTCGCCCCTCCTCTGGGCTTTCGCCCTACCCGGGGGTTGCGCGACACTGGGACGGCTCGCGGTGCTGTCTGTGGGTCTCGCCACCCGGGGTGGGGGGGCCCAGTGTGCAGGGGGACCTTTGGAGGGAGGTCTCTGGGGGGATGGATAGGCTTCTGGATCCCAGGGCACGCCCTTGGGTAGGGGCCCTCACAGCCCGAGGATGTGAAGCCTCGTGGGGGGGGGGGGGCTCCCACCATGGGGGTAGCGCCCACTGGCTTGGGGTGTTCTCTCTGGGGAGGGGGTGGGCTCCTAGTATAAGAATGAAACGGAGATGCAACCTGAAGAGATAGTAAGAGTAAGAGGGTAGGCATCATATTCATGCCCCGAGCCCTGAAGCCAAGGCCAAGGGAGTGTCAATAGCAATCCATAAAAATGCACAGTTTGTGTTGCTGGACAAGTTGATAGACCCAGAGGGTAATTTATACTTACCAAATGTAGACCAGGTAAAAGCAGTTCAATGGATTTGCTGGGCTCTGGATGACTTCACCAAGGGGGTGGTGATAGCAGGAGGGGGGATTTCAACATGGCTATTGAACCATTGATAGACACCTCAACGTGGCGGTCAGCCATGTCTTATGCAAAATTGAGAGCATTTAAAAAACTACTCCATGATAGACAATTGATCGATGTATTGTGAATATGCAATCCAGGGGGTTAGAGACTTTACCTTTTACTTAAACAGCTTCCTATAGTAGGATTGACTACTTCTTCATAAGCCATCATGCACTTCAGTGGTCCCCAGTAGCAACCATCGATACCAGAATATATCAGATCATGCTCCCTTGCTGCTGTCGTTGGAGTTGCCGGGGCTGAATGAAGGAGACCATTAACTTGATACAACCAGGCTTCCCGTACAGTGGGAGGCATAAAAATGTAGCCTGAGGGGGGAATCTCATCCAGCACGCAGCAAGGTTGAAAAGGGAGAGGGGGCAAGAGTAGTGGGACTGATAGATAGTATATCCAAATTAGAGACCTCTCATAAGCAGACCCTGAGCCCATCCATTATGATGGAATTGACGGAATCAAGGAATGAGCTATTGAGCTTACTAAATAAACTGACTAGCAGGCAGAGAGAACTGGCTAATTGATTTTATTATGAACACAATAACAAATGCGGGCTCCCTTTAGCTAGACTATTGCACCCCCGACAATGCCAGACGTATACTGTATACCAACTATAAAAGATGCGAGAGGCAATCTAGTGCATGATCCAAAGGGAATCGTGGAGGTAATTAGACAATACTACTCCCAATTATACAACATAGAGGGCGGTGGGGGGGGGATGGGGAGGGCCTGGAGAGGGAGATAGAGGAGTATGTAGAGGAGACAGGATTACTAGTTCTGGACACCTCAGATAGAGAGGTGCTGGAAGAACCGTTTGAACAATTACCCATACCCTCGACCCCATCTGGGAAAAGCCCAGGCCCTGACGGGTTTACAACCAAATTTTACAAACAATTTAAGACTCAACTGGCCCCATTCATGACTAAAACTTTCAACGCGGTCTCGGAGGACTGCGGCTTCCCGAAACAGACCCTTGAAGCACGCATCACAGTCCTGCCCAAGCCAGGGAAGGAGCAAACAATTTGTAACAGTTACAGGCCAATTTCGATAATTAATGTGAATGTGAAACTCTTTTCCAAAATGATCGCTAACAGATTGAAGAGATTGCTACCTGCTTGGGCACACACAGACCAGGTGGGGTTTGTGTTGGGAAGGGAGGCTCGAGACAACACGATAAAGACCATTCTTCTGAACTCTTATGCTAGAACAAATAAAATCCCTATGTGCCTCCTTTCAGTAGACACTGAAAAGGTGTTTGACAGGGTTAGTTGGAAGTTCTTGGAGTATACTTTGAGGCAGACAGGATTGGGTTCGATCTTGAGGGGGAAGATACAGGCTCTTTATAGCGGCCCCATAGCAAAGGTAAGAACAAATGTGCTCTTGTCCTCAGCTTTTCAGATAGGTAATGGGACAAGACAGGGCTGGCCTGTGTCACCCTTTTATTTGTACAAGTAATGGAGCATTTGGCTGTGGCGGTACGCAGGCACCCCGACATAGAGGTAGGAGGTAAGATGCACAAACTGTCACTGTATGCAGACAACCTACTCATGTATATCACAGCGCCCCAAACATCCCTACCATCGATAATAAAGGAATGTCAGAGATTCAGCAGAGTTAATATGTCCAAATCGGAAATGCTGAATATAATGCTGAACATTAGTATAGAGGATCAGTCCCTGGTTCAGAGGCTAGAGGGGAATTTTCCTTTTAAATGGTGTAAGGAGTCCTCATCCCGGCTGACCCCACCTCGTTATTCGGTTTGAATTACGGTCCCTTACTCGCAAGGATTAGGGTGGACTTAGAGACGTATGGGAAAAAAGGTATCTCCTGGCTTGGGAAGATACATTTTCTAAAGATGGATGTACTGCCGAAATGGCTATACATTTTCCAGGAGATCCCCATACATGGTAATAAATGATTTTTCTGACAATTTAGATCAGAGATTGTGAGGTTCGTATGGGGAGGAACAGCCAAAGAGATGGGGGGAGCTGGACTACCGGACGTAGAGAATTACCATAGAGCAGCGGTACTAACAAGGATGGTGGATTGGTATCATGGGGAAGGGTCTAAGCAGTGGGTCAAAGGGACATGCAAACATGGAAGGTGACATCTTTTGACAAGTTGCCATTTTTGATGGCCCAGTTCCTTCTGGCGTGGGAATACTGTCTCAGAAATTTGATTTCGCGGTGGTATAGAAGCCCTGCCCACATCCATCAGATCTTCCCCACAGTGCCAGATACATGTTGGAGATGCAAAACGCAGCTCTTTTACATATCTGGTGGGAATGCCCCAGCATAAACAGCTTGTGGGCTAAGATCCTCCGGTTGTATGAAGAAGCGTATGGCTCCCCAATCCCAAACACCCCTGACATAACGCTGATTTCCATGCTTCCAGGCAGTAGGCAATCATGTAAGGGGGGAGGTTTGAGACACTTTTTGACAGCTGCAAGATCGGTGAGTGGTGTGAAGAGCTTAACAGTATAATGAAAATGGAGGAGTTGGAGGCTGATATAAAGTGAGAGGGTGAGAAGTTCAGGAATATATGGGTAGCATGGATAATGTTCAAGGGCTCGGACCAAGGGCAAAAAAGGATAATGGAGTTACAATAGACTCCGGTGAAAGCTGTTTTTTTTTCTTCTCTCCATTTCCTTTCCCATCTGTTTCCCGCTTTTGCCCCCCACCCTTCCCCCCCAATCCTTATGTCTCAGTGTCCGTGTGGGGTTGTGTACCTATCTGTTTTTCGTTTGGTGTTGGAGAACTGCCTAACCTACAGACAGGTAGAGAACAGGGAACCAGAGTGGATCGGGTGAAGGCAGACCCGTGTCAGTTCCCATTGTTCAGACCACTCCAGACTATTCTTTAGGGCCAGGGCTTTCTCTCCACGGGGTACTGATACAGTAAAGCTAAACTCCCCACACTCCCCCAGAGAGTTGGGGGAATGGTACAGATATAATGAACAAGGTGGAGGATGGACGGAAGCAAGGGCGGTCGATGTGGATTTATGTAGGTTATGGAAGTGTAAAGCAATGTTATATGTCATGGTCTTTGTACCATGTTGTGTTTATTTGTGATAATGTTATAACCTAAAAATGCCAATAAAAATAAGATTAAACATAAACACAAACAAATGAAAGCCCATTGAAATATATGGGAGAGCGACACTGAGCGAAAGGTAATATGTGGCGCTCTCGAAGCGCTGGTGCTATAAGCTGAGCCGTCTCTGGTCATACATGTGACACTACATGGCGCTGTTAGAGGCCCTCACCAGATTTGCTTTCTTAAATGTGGTTTTGCGTACAGCGCCCAGCGTTCACCAGGCGCTACCTGCCGCTATGAAGCACTACCTGGTGCTAGCTGTTCTTAAATAACCCCCATAGTCTATTTCAGTCTGATTGCATAATGCAGTCAGGGATTTTATAAGGCCTAGTGCTGTTGTACTCCCTTACAATGAGAATGAACTAGAAAGACTAACACTGGATTAGTAAGAGAGGCATTATCCCACCTGTTCTAAAAAGTCTCTCAGCTCCAGGTCCCGTGAAGCAGGGGTGTTCTGTTGTGTGAGCCCCCAAGATTTCCCAGGATTCCCTTACCTTTCTGGGGCTCCCACATCACATGAGCTGGCCATGACCACACCCCTCCTACCTGCGGCTAGACTTACACCACATTTTGCAGGGCGACCAGTTCTCTAAGCAAGCCTCTCTTGCAAACTGCATTTTATGCCTTGCATTTATATGCATGACATGACGAGTCCACACATGCCTCATGGAAATGGGGAAAGGAACGTTTTTGGGGCAATCTGCTGGGGTCCACACAGTGGGGCATCCCAAATTAGGATACCCCAGGAAAGTGTACCAAAACCTGGTGTTTGTTGTCTCATTTATAATTTCTTATGTTCTGTCATTTATTCAGTCTTTGTCAGTCTTTCTTGTCCTCCTTGTATTTTCTTTTATGTACTTCCTTTTCTTTCTTTTTTATTCTCCCATGTAATCTTTACAGATCAATCAGGGTTGCCCCAAACACTTTAGACATCATGTATATCTGATTATAACCACCTTATCAGTACCACTTTTCTACTGATTCTGGGGAAAACATTGATCCCATTGATCGTAATACCACCTCTCTCTGAGGTATCCTGGAGCACCTGTCATGCTTCCCTGTCCTGTACTCTGGCTGTGCAGGTTGGTCTGTCCTGCATTCTTACTCAGGTTTTAAGCGAGAAAAATGTTGTCTATTTTCCCCTCTCTCCCAGTTAATTTTTTCTAGAGCAAACATTTTTATTGTGAGAATTTGCATTTGGTGTGAGATGTCATGTCCCACAGCCTGTGTACCATTTTGTTTAGTTATGAGTTCCTATTCAGTTTTCTATCTATTGTATGGTCTCTAGGTCTTTAAAGAGGACCAAACCCCACACCCTATTGGCCCTAAAATCTATAAGATGCCAAGGCCGCTGGATTTCCTCCTGCGGCCCTGTAATCTGTATGAAACCCCCCAGGTCGCATGGAAACTCACCTCCTTTCCCGGTCCAATGGCGCATGCGCAATTTGCAGCCACATCCCCGCTACCCCTTTAGCAGGCATTTTTGAATGGCTGGGGTGGGCATGCTCTGTGTTAGAGGGTAGCGGGGGATGTGGCCGACAGTACGCTCGGATCCACCTTGAACGCAGGGTCTCGAGCAGGACCGAGGGCGCTGATTGGACAAGCGGCACATGCATCGTAGGATCTGGAAGAGGTGAGTATGTTCAGGTGACCTGGGGGGTTTCACACAGCGGAGCATGGACCAAAACCCAGGATAGTCAAAATCCGGAGTTTTAGTCCATTTTAAGGCTTGACTCTTTCTGGCCTCTGTAGCCTGTCTGGTGTCTCAGTTCCTCCCTCCTTCTTCCTCAAGGTAGCCATTTCCTGGTTGATCACATGGCTGTACAGACACATCTCTGTGAATGGGCAAGTCATTGCCTTTTCCTCTTCAGAATTCAGCTATATTCAACACTGTGAGTAATAAAGAGATCTTTCCACTAGAAATATTTGATGGAGTCAAGCTATCTGTTAAGGCTGTAATTGAATAAGCAACACAGGTCCAGATCAGGCATATAGGCATGTTGCTTTGGTGATCAGGGACGGATTATAGACGGTGCTCGAGGGGCGTGCCTCCACCACTTTTCATGCAAGAGGGGGGCCTCCACCAACCTCTGGGGGTATACTCCTCTTCCAGGAATCCAGGAAGCATTGGAAGCGTGAGCGGCAGCGGTAGAAGTGCGTGAGTGGCGTCAGCAGCAGTGGAGGCACATGAGCGGCGGCCGATGCACATTCGCTTCTGTGTTCCTGTGCCGCTGAACAATAACAGGCATTATTGTTCTCAACACCCCCCCCCCCCAGCCGGCCCTGGAGCACAGCTAGCGCTTCCACTTCTTCCACTTCTGGAGGTGCTGTGTGAAGCAGTGGCAGAGGAAGCATGTGCGACGAAGAGGGAGAAGCGTTTGACAAGCAAAACTGATGGGGAAGAAGCTAAGAATCGGCCGCAGGTGGACAGAGTGGAGGAGCAACAGGCCAGAAAGTACAGTAGGTAAAATACATCATTAAAGTGCATTGTGTTGATTCCTGACCCACCCTAATGATGAATCTATCCCACCAACATACCTGCCTGCCTGGCCACTCACTCATCTACCAACCTACCCACCCACCAGCCAACCTACCTGCCCACTGACCTAAGTATTTGAACCCACCCACTAGGCTACCTAACCTACCTAAAAGTGGACAAAAACCCATGGCCATCAGCCCCCGGGGTCGGGAGTCGGAAGGCCCTGCTGTGTCAACAGGTATACTTATCTTCTCCCTGCTATAACTTTAGCAGGGCACATTTCCAAGCCAGGTAATAGTAAATGGCCGGTGTGGGCACGCACCTTGTCAGAGGGTAGCAGGGATGTGGGCGCTGACTGGATGAGAGGCTGCGCATGCGCTGTAGGATCGGGGAAAAGTGAGTTAGTTTGGACAACCTGGGGGGTTTCACATAGCACACAGTAATGGGATGCCCTGGAGGGAGGATCCAAAACCCAGGATAGTCAAAATCCTGGGTTTTAGTCCCCTTTAAAGCATAACAAAACCCACCAGTGGCCAGCCTGAAAACTAAAAGAATTTTTTTTCCTGGGGAATTCTGAGTGTGAAACCCCCCAGTTTTCCCACTACAACTCACTTTTCCATGCTCCAACTGCGCATGCATGAGCTCTCGTCCAGTGAGAGCCGTCTGCTGTGACCAGGTCATTCGGCAGGCTGCTCTCATTGGTTTGAAATAACACTCAGTGGGGGCATCCTGAGTTGGGATGCCCTGCTGTGTGTATGCCCCTAGATCACTCACCTTCCTGTCGCTCCCATGATACAGACTTGGACGAGAACAAGAGCTCTGATTGTCTGAGTGGCCTGATCAACCAATGAGCGCGCTTGCTTTCACTCTTCTCCACTGACGGCTAAGCCGTGCGGAGCCAAGTGCACCGCTGCCCACATCCCCAGCTCACCTACTAGTCATAGCATGCCCACGTTGCCCATTTAGAAAGGCCAGATGCAGGTGCGTGCATGGCTAGAGGTGAGCCGGGATGCATCTGCATTGAGGGCTCTGGGACAAGGTGAGTGAAACTGGGTATTGGGGGGGTTCTACACTGTGGGGGCATTCCAATTCAGGATGCTCCAAGAAGTGGATCTCGGATGCTCTTTAAATGGAGAATGTTCTTTAAATGGTCGCATCCCCGGCACCATGAACACGCTCCCGCCCCAGCCATTCAGATCTATCAAAGTCTATAGGAGCTGCCAGCCTAATAATGTAGTCATGGCAGATGGCCCTCATTGAACGAAAGCTGTAGTGGGCAAACTGGGGGGTTTCATGTTGTGGGGATCACGATTCTGGCACGAAACAAAACCTGGGAGTCAAATTCTCAGGGTTTGTTTAGCTTTAAAGTAGACCAAAACCTGTGGTTTTGGGGCATCCCAAATCAGGATCAAGACCCAGCCAATCACTACAAATACATACCTTGCTGGAGTTCCCACGGTGCAGGCACAACTCTGCAATCAGCTTCTCAGGCTGCACATATTAATGTGCAGCTGGGGAAGCTGAATGGAAACCCAGCCGAACTTGGCACACAGCTCCCCTGCATCCCTAGGCCGGTTGCAGCCATGCTAGCCATCCAGTTACAGTGGGCATGGCTGCGCATAGCCCACAAAAGAGATGCCACCAGCCACACATGATTTGGGGATCCAGGGGGGCTTGGGAGAGAGAATTAAGTGGGTGGAGTCTCTGACGTTCTGGTAAGTGTGCGAGTGCCAGACAACCACCAGTCGGTTACTATGCTGAGCTAGTGCTTTAAAAGGAAAAGAATAATGTGCCTGGGGCCTCCAGAAGATTTTGTGCCCAGGGGACTCCACCATTCTTAATCCGGCCCTGGTGACTATACACACTTCCTGCCAGCTAACAGTTGAGATAGAATAGTAAAATGCAGCTTGTCATCCCAGAAACGTTGTCAGCCTAATAGAAAGGGCAGTAAAGGACTGTATTTATGTGCTAAGATTGTCCAGAATCCCTTGTGCTCTCTATGACTATGTAAGAGATTATCACAGTATATTCTACAAGCAAATGAACCCTGCACAACCTAGTGTACATCCAGCCCTTTGTGTGACATCTGCAGAACACTTTCTACGAACTAGTGAAGAGGCCCACTATAGCCCGATTAGCGTCTCTCTGTGCCTGTGTTAGAGGTCAGAACAGTATATTCTACTAGCACGTGAATAAGACTCAACTCAGCCTGATTAGCTTCCCTGTGTTCAGGGCTAGGGATGAGCGAATCGATCCGGACGAACCCGGATTCGTTCCGAATTTCATGAAAAATTCGATTCTGAACGAATCCGAATTTCCCCGCGATTTGATCGATCGAAGTTTTCCTTTAAACTCCATTTATTTCAATTACAGGCATTCTAAAATGGTGGAAGCACATGTCCGGACATATCCCCTGGGGCAAGGTATCATGGGAAGGTCACATGCAGCCTATCAGCAGCCAGGAGCCCCGGTGACGTCACAGCGCTATATAAAGCGGCGGCCATCTTGCTTGTGCGCATTTCAGACTTGCATTCGTGAGACAAGGGTGGTTGCTGGCTGGCTGCAGACAGGGACAGACAGCGACAGACAGTTAGCGATAGGTAGGGAGATTTACAGATAGGTAGGGAGATTTACAGATAGGTAGGGAGATTTAGAGTGGTAGACAGAGCTAGGGAAAGAGGTTTAAAACCGGAACAATCCAGCAGCATACAAGTCACATTGACAGGGTGCCTAGTGCTGGCTATGTCTATGATTCATAATTACTGGGTTACTGTTAATAATATTTGGTTTGGTTTAAATACAGCTGCACACTGTGCATGCAATGCACATGCTATTTAACCCTATCTGTTAAACAGGATTTCTCATACTTGGATTATAGTTAATACTTTTTGCTCAGCTTAAAATACATTACGCCACACTGGAATCCCAAGGCACATGCTATTTAACCCTATCTGTTAAACAAAAGGATTTCTCATACTTGGATTATAGTTAATACTTTTTGCTCAGCTTAAAATACATTACGTCACACTGGCATCCCAAGGCACATGCTATTTAACCCTATCTGCTAAAAGCATTTCTCATACTTGGATTATTGTTACTTTTTGTTCAGCTTAAAATACATTACGCCACACTGGCATCCAAGGCACATGCTATTTAACCCTATCTGCTAAAAGCATTTCTCATACTTGGATTATTGTTACTTTTTGTTCAGCTTAAAATACATTACGCCACACTGGCATCCCAAGGCACATGCTATTTTTTTTTTTTTTTTGCAATAAGTTTTTATTAGATTTTCAAGTATACACAGAATTTTTACAGAAGGAAAGAAAAAACATTTACAGATAACAGATAAAGATAACAGATAATGGGGTGTAAACAGGGCATACATAGCAACAATGTAAGACCATCCATGACCGTGCTTATCATCCAAGGCCCGGGGTCTTCCGTCCGTCGACCCAACGGCAGGTACACATGGGTGGGACAATGAAACGAGGGTGACAGTACCGGGCGATGCTAATCCCAAGCTTCAACCAAAGGTGTTATGGATCTCATCTGTCGCCAGACGGCCCCCCAGATCTGCACTGCCCCAGCCACCCCGTCCGCACCCCGGAAAAGGAGTAGGGAAAGGAGGGCCAACTTGCCCCGAGGGGCTTGCGGCGGGGATAGAGGAAGGAAAGAGGGAAAAAAAAAAGGGAGAGAAGACAAAGAAACTAAGAGAACTAAGAAGACGGCCCCAACCCCGGAACCCCACCACCCCCACCACTACTTCCATCCTTGAAGAGATCCTGAAAGTCTGGTGCTCCTTTAGAAACTTCCCAAAGCACCCAAGTACCTCTGAGTCCCACCGTCCGTTCTCTCCAGCGCCAATTCCTCCATCCTTCTTATGTTCTCCACCTCCCCATACCACTCCAATAAGGAGGGGGTGACATTAGTCCGCCAATGGCGAGGGATCACAGTCCTAGCCGCTGTGAGCAGGTGTCTCAGTAGTCCCCGCCCCCCTGCTGCCACTGATCCTGGGAGCATTGACAGAAGGGTCACCTGAGGAAGGTTGGGGATGCTCTCTAGCGTCAAATATTTAAAGATTCCCAACACCTTTTCCCAAAAATTCCTGACCACTGGGCATTCCCACCAAATATGAGTAAGCGTCCCCGGGGCATTATTACACCTCCAGCAATCCCCTGATTCCGCACCCCCAAACCGCATCAAATCCACTGGGCATTTATACCATCTGGACAAGATTTTGTAATTCTTCTCCTGGGCCCTACAAGCCATAGAGAATTTGTGAGTTAGGGCAAAGGATTTCTCCCATTCACTTGCCTCAAATGATTGTCCCAATTCCTCCTCCCACCTCCTACAGAACTGAGGAAGCTCTCCTCCCTCTTGGAGGATCTTATACAGACCAGAGATGACATGGGGGGGGGGTTGGGTTCTTAAGAATCCTCTCCAGCGCCGTAAGAGGGCGAGACAACACTAGCCTGGGGGTAAATGAATTGACAAAGGCCTCTAGCTGGGCATACAGAAACCATGACAATCCACGCCCACCCGCCCCACGTTCCTGGAGGTCTGCGAGAGTGGGAAGGCCAGACCCAGAAACTACGTCCCCCAATCCTACATCTTGGGAAGCGTTCCAAGCCAGAAACGTTGGGGTTCCCACCCCCGCCGGAAATGCCGGATTATCAAATAGAGGGGTAAGGGGTCCCGGCCTATGTGAAATACTTTTCCGTTTTATAATCCTATCCCACAGGGCCAGCAGGGGACCAACCAGGTATGGGAGCTCCTGTTTCTTAGGGCGACGGGATGGCTCCACCCAAGGCAAGGCCGTCAGACCAAGTGGGGAGATGTCCCCCTCAAGAGCCACCCATCGCTTGCTCTCCTTATGGTGAAACCAATCCGTGAGCCGCACCAGGACTGCCGCCGCGTGGTACAGTTTGAGGTCCGGGACTCCCAGCCCCCCCTCAGACCTGGGCCTACACAACGTATCCCTTTTCACCCTGGGTTTCTTGCTGTTCCAAATAAACTTAAAGAAGGCTTCCTGTAACATCTTAAAAAAAACCCTCTCGGGGGCAATCGGCAGGGCCTGGAACACGTATAAAAAGCGGGGTAACACATCCATTTTCAAAATATTAATTCGTCCCAGCCACGAGTGTTGTTTCTTCCCAAAGGCCTGAAGGTTACTTAATGTGGTGTTCAGGAGTGGGGCGTAATTTAGTCTATATAGCCTCCCCAAATCAGTAGGCAGCCTGACCCCTAGGTACTTTACTGATTCTGTCTGCTATTTGAAGGGAAAGTTCGCCTCCATTAATTGCCATGTTTTTGCCGGCAGAGAAATGTTCAACACCTCCGTTTTAGACAGGTTCACTTTGAAGTTACTAATTAGACTGAAGTGGTCAAACTCTGCCATAATAGAGGGTAGTGAGGTGTGAGGGGAAGTGATATATAAAAGCAGGTCATCGGCAAAAAGGGAGAGCTTGTATTCCTCTTCACCACAGGGTATTCCTTTAATAGATGTATTAGCCCTTAATGCATTAGCGAGATGTTCCATTACTAAAACATATAGTAGAGGGGACAGAGGGCAGCCCTGCCGAGTGCCATTTCTGATCTTGAATGATCCCGAAAGGGTTCCATTGATTTTTACCCTAGCGGTGGGGTCCTGATAGAGGGCCATAATTCTCCCCACCATTACCGGACCCATCCCCACCTGGATTAGGGAGGCTCTCAGGAATCCCCAGTGCACCCTATCGAACGCCTTTTCCGCGTCTACTGCCAACAGACAGGCAGGGATCTTTCGCGCGGGAGCATAGTGCATCAGGGAGATAGTCTTAATAACATTATCCCTAGCCTCTCTACCCGTGACAAACCCCACCTGGTCATTGTTAACCAATAAGGGGAGTAGGGGCTGGATCCTATTGGCAATAATTTTAGCGTACAGTTTGACATCTATGTTAATTAATGAAATTGGTCTATAGTTGCCAGGTAGGGTTACATCCTTGCCCGGCTTCGGGATAACCGCAATATGTGCTTCCAAAGCCTGTCTTGGGAAGGGACTACAGCCAGAGACGGAGTTAAACACTTTCACCAGGAAGGGGGCAAGCAGGGGACCCATGACTTTGTAGAACCGGGGGGTAAACCCATCAGGGCCCGGACTTTTCCCTGCTGGGGTCTTCCCTATGGCCTCCGTCACCTCCTCCCCTTTAATGGGGTCCTCTAGGGCCTCGCGTTCTTCCAAAGGTATAGTTGGTAAAGCCGTTTCCTCAATATACATATCAGTCAGAACGGTGGGATCCTGCCGCAGCCCCCTGCCGGCCGGCTCTCTAATATTGTATAGATCGGAGTAGAAGGTCTGAAACTCACTGGCGATTAACGGGGTTTTATGAACCTCCACACCTCCCACAGTTCTAATGGTGGGAATGAATGTACAGCCCTGCCTTGGGTGTAGAGACCGAGCTAACGTCCTCCCACATTTATCTGAGTGCTCATAGAAATGTGCCCTACATCTATCACGGAATCTGAGGTAACACTGGTCGTATAAGCCTCTTAACTTCTGCCTGGTTTCCAGTAGTTCTTTCAGCTCTGCATGGTTAGATGAGGACTTGTGTGCACTCTCCAATTCATCTATCCTATCCAGTGTAGCCTTAATCTGCTGCGCCCGTTCCCTCTTGAGCCTAGCTCCATGCTTAATAAAGATCCCACGCAACACACACTTAAGCACCTCCCACTGTAACGGCAACGGGGTATCATCGCCACAGTGGTCAAGATAAAAAACCGGCCATAGTGGCTTTAATTTCTGACAAGCAGGCGACATCCTTTAGTAGGTTGTCATTGAGGCGCCAAGTGTACTGTCTTGGGGTCGCATTCAGGATCGGGAGGGTCAAGAAGACAGGCGCATGATCGGACCAAAGAATCTGCCCGATCGAGGTCCCCGGATCCCGTGCGAGGGCATGGTGACTAAGGAAAAGATAGTCCAGTCGGCTATACGTGTTGTGGGTATGAGAGTAAAATGTATAGTCCTTTTCTCCCCCATGCAGCACTCTCCAAGCATCAACCACCTGCAGGGCCTGGAGGGCTCTGCGGAGCTTGTTAAGCGCAGAGTGGGAGATCCCCGATCTGCCCTGGGAGGAGTCCACCCTCGGGTCAATTGCTAAGTTGAGGTCCCCCCCGACAATCAAGGTGCCCTCAGCGAACACCTCCAGTGCTCGTAACATCCTCAGACCTGCCTCCACCTGCCCTTGATTGGGCAGGTATAGATTGGCCAGGGTGTATTTAGCTTCACATAGCACAAATTTAAGAAATAAGAATCTACCCTTCGGGTCTAATTTAACCTCTAGATGCTCCAGGGGGACGTTCCTATGTACGGCTATAGATACTCCCTTGGACTTCTTTTCGGGGTTGGGACTGTGGAACCATCTGTCATAGTATCTGTTTTTGATCTCCGGCATCTTCCCCAGACAGAAGTGTGTTTCCTGAAGCATTACCACGTCTACCCTTTCTTTATGGAAACCATACATAATTTTTGCCCTCTTCTCAGGTATATTGAGCCCCTTGGCATTGAACGTACATATTTTTAGGTCAGCCATCTGGGTCAGGCGGCTTGCGGAGCGGTCACTCGACTATATGGGACGACGGCGCTCCAGGCAGCACTACAGTGACCTGTGTCCTAGGGTCGGGGGCCGGGGTCGGGTCTTCTAACAAGAGAAAGGGGAAAGTGGAAAGAAGAGTGGAAGAAGTGACAGAGAGATAAGTAGAAAGGAGTAACTTGTCTCTCCCGGTTTAAGGCAGGAGAGACCTAAACTTTAGAAACCTTAGAAAACTCTCCCTATAGGGGAGGCAATTGTGCTAACTAACTAACGGGGCCTAAGACCCCTTGCCTTTGCGGATCCTGATAGGCCTAGACCCTACAGGATGGCGCGGCAACCTATTTGGGAGAAGTGGCTTCTCAGGAAAGAGCGTGCTCCTGTAAGCCCATCACTGGACTCAGATATGTATCCGACCCCACTTCCCCCCCAGGCCAGACAGGCAAGCAGTTGTCCTCTATAACGGCACAGCCCCCACCTCCCTCAAAACGATGTCAACCCATAATGCAAGACAATTGTTATTTAACATACAGTTATACTTAATCAAACAACGCTTCCATCAGGAGGCCGAGCACCGGGGAAGCGCACAAGCCCGCGTGTCCCCAGCCCCCGGCCCCCCCTACCGGGGAAAGTGCGCCACCCCCCCACCCCCCAACATATTAAACAATGGTGCAGAGAGAGAGGACGGACCCCCCACTCCGGAGCGAGGCGTGACCAAGACACAGGATGCAGGGCACTAAGCTATTGTGACTCGACAGAACTTAACATATATCCTGACTCCGTAAGGCCCCCTACATCTCCGCAGCCGAGAGAGTCCCAGAGTACATAGTGTCCCCTCTTAAGTCCACCTGTGAAGAAACAAATAAGAACCAGAACCACAAAAGAGAAAAAGGGGGAAGGGGGGGGGCAGGCAGACGAAGGACGGAGCCCAAACCACGTCTAGCGATCCGGGTGTCTCCGGAGCCCGCCTCCACCCCGCCCATGATGGCGATCCAAATTCCTCTCGGGTGCGTCCCCGCCCCGCTCCCGGACCCACCGAGGACGTCTAGGAGCCCTCTGTGGCAGCGGGGGCGGCATGCTGAAGTCCAACCAATCCGGGATCGGGAAGGCCTCCAGACCCAAAAAGATAAACATTCCGGGCAGGTCCGCCTTACTACGCAGAGTAAAAACAGAATTGTCCTTGCGGATTATGAGGTGGAACGGGTGACCCCATTTGTAGGAGGCCCCTATTTCTCGCAACTTATCGAGCAGAGGTCGGAGCATTCTTCTCATCTGCAGAGTGCGGCGCGATACGTCAGGTAAGATCGTGATCTGGGAGCCCCTCCATTCCAATCTGCCTCTCTCCCAGGCCCTGCGCAGGATGTCTTCCTTGACAGTGAAAAAATGGATCCTACACAGGACGTCTCTGGGGGCCTGTGGATCTCCGGCCGGGCGGCCCGCCACTCTGTGGATCCGATCGATAATTACTTCCGCATCCAGTGGTCTCTCTAACAGGGAGTTAAATAGTTCCGTTGCTGAAGAACGCAGTGCCTCCGTTCGGACCGACTCAGGGATGCCACGGATCTTAATGTTATTGCGTCTATTTCTATTTTCCTGGTCGTCCACTTGAAGCCGGAGCTCGGTCATTTGTTGGTGGCGTACTTCCTGCATTCTTTCTAGGTTGGGCAGCCTAGCCTCATGGTCCCCACGAGAGTCCTCAAGGGTGGCAACTTTGGTTTCTAAGGCAGACGATTTTTGCTGTATATCTTCAATTTCCCTGCGCAATGCTCTCTCAATTCTGGTAGCCACCGCCTCCAGGTCCGCTCTGAGCTCTGATTTTGTCGGCAGGTATTGAAGAATAGA
This sequence comes from Gastrophryne carolinensis, assembly GCA_027917425.1. Taxonomy (NCBI): domain Eukaryota; kingdom Metazoa; phylum Chordata; class Amphibia; order Anura; family Microhylidae; genus Gastrophryne; species Gastrophryne carolinensis. The sequence continues at coordinate 309,966,100 of CM051236.1, read as the reverse complement.
ACGGAGGTTATGATCGATGGCTGGAGTTGCGGGCTGTTGATCAGCGAAAAGGTATCCTGAAGGTGACCCCGGTGAAGAGTCGGCACAGGAAACATCCATATGTCGGGGGGGGCTCAAGTCGACCTCCCCTGGGACTCCGCCCCTTCTCTGCCCAGATGAGGAACCGCCTGCAGAGCCGGTATTAGACCCACACGACCACTCCAAATCGATGGTTTTAAAGCTCTGTAAGTGCCCTGGATGGGGACTGTTGAGATCACCCGTGTTGGCCGGGACTGAGTGGACCTCCGCACTAATCATTCCACCCACAGGGGTATAGGTAGCTGCCTTAATATTAGGGTCATTGCGCTCCCTTGTGTGGCATGGGGAGTTCCTCTTTAAGTCTGCTGGTGACCTGGATTCATGTGGGGATGCTGGCTGCCCACCGTCCCCACCACTTTCCCTCTCCCAGCAGGGACCCACCAGGGGTTCAGCCGCCTGTGTAGCCAGTCCGCCCCCGCCTCTGGCCTCATAAGTGTGCCCGGCATCACAGGGGGACAAGCAGCCGTCTGCCTCTCGTCCTTGCAGCGCGGCTGTCACTGTCTCTCCCTCCTGCACCCCGCAGCCCCTCCCTTCACTCCCGCAGCTCACCTCCGAGCTGCTGCTGACATCACTCCCCGAGGCCTCCTCTTCAGAGCCGTCTCGAGACACGGTGACGGCCGGCCGCCTCCGCACTTCACTGCTCCTCTGCTCTTCGCGGGCACCTCCCCGCCCCGCGCCGGACCGCGATCCTCTGGCCTCGGCAGCGCTCCGGTCCACCGCGTCACCAACCTCTCCAGCCGTGTGCAAGGTGGGTCCCGGCTCTCTCCCCGCGTCGATCACTCCCTGGGATTTGTCGGGGATAACTCTGCATGCTCTTCAGTTTCTTTCTGCCCACCACGATAAGCATGTGGTGGGACTGGCGCCATCTTGCTGGGAGGAACCGCTGGCCCCAACTGGGCTTTGGGCGTGAAAAAACTGCCGATGGCGGGCTTAGGGGGTCTCTTGACGCTGCCCCTCGTCTTCCTCTTCCTGTTGCCCCTCATCTGGCCAAACGGGGCAAATTGTGGGGTGCTAGATCAACTGTAATGACCAGGGCTAGTCGGGAGCTCTCCTAAACGTGCCTTCACTCTTCCATGCCGAAACCACGCCCCCGGCACATGCTATTTTAACCCTATCTGCTAAAAGCATTTCTCATACTTGGATTATTGTTACTTTTTGTTCAGCTTAAAATACATTACGCCACACTGGCATCCCAAGGCACATGCTATTTAACCCTATCTGTTAAACAAAAGGATTTCTCATACTTGGATTATAGTTAATACTTTTTGCTCATCTTAAAATACATTACGCCACACTGGCATCCCAAGGCACATGCTATTTTAACCCTATCTGCTAAAAGCATTTCTCATACTTGGATTATTGTTACTTTTTGTTCAGCTTAAAATACATTACGCCACACTGGCATCCCAAGGCACATGCTATTTTAACCATATCTGTTAAACAAAAGGATTTCTCATACTTGGATTATAGTTAATACTTTTTGCTCAGCTTAAAATACATTACGCCACACTGGCATCCCAAGGCACATGCTATTTAACCCTATCTGCTAAAAGCATTTCTCATACTTGGATTATTGTTTCTTTTTGTTCAGCTTAAAATACATTACGCCACACTGGCATCCCAAGGCACATGCTATTTAACCCTATCTGCTAAAAGCATTTCTCATACTTGGATTATTGTTACTTTTTGTTCAGCTTAAAATACATTACGCCACACTGGCATCCCAAGGCACATGCTATTTTAACCCTATCTGCTAAAAGCATTTCTCATACTTGGATTATTGTTACTTTTTGTTCAGCTTAAAATACATTACGCCACACTGGCATCCCAAGGCACATGCTATTTTAACCCTATCTGTTAAACAAAAGGATTTCTCATACTTGGATTATAGTTAATACTTTTTGCTCAGCTTAAAATACATTACGCCACACTGGCATCCCAAGGCACATGCTATTTAACCCTATCTGCTAAAAGCATTTCTCATACTTGGAAGCCGATTCATTAATAACGCCAGGTAGCGACAGATGAGCGCCAGTAGCGTGATTTTCACAGCGCCAGCTAGTATTCGCTGTGCTTGGCCGGGGTTTGCTTGTTGACAGCGACTCAGTCGGTGTGCGGTAATGTTGAATACGGGGTTAGGGGTCGATGTTTCACAGGTTCTGCGTTGTATGGGTGCGCCTGACAGCGAATGGCCAGAGCGAACGGCTTGCTGCAGATTCATTAACAAATCACGCTCAAAAATTTCTCGCGCTGTGAATTCCTTGTTTAAACCCCAGAGCGCTGGCGGCGATGTGTGTAAAGTAGTTTTTAACCCCCAAACAACCATTTTTTTTTAATGTAAAAATTATACAAGTTTTTCTAAACATTTTGTAATATGAATACATTAATATCAGACCTGTAATATCAATTCTGCACATATTTTTTTTTATTTATTTTTTTACCTTAAAAAAATATCTAACATTGCCATAGTGGTCACAGAATTTTTGACAGTTAAAAAAAAAACAAAAAACATAAACTCAATTAATTATGAATATTTAAAGATTGCTCCATTGAAATGCATTGGAGAGCGCCAGGAAGCGACAGGTCATACCTGGCGCTGTGATGGGATTATTAGCGGCGCTGTTTGTTGCAGTCGGCTACATGATGAATCCCGCGCTAGCTGACGCTCTCGCCGGCGCTAGCCTCATTTAGCGTGATAAATGCGTCATTGTGACCGCCGCCGGGCGTACTTGAGTCGGTAGCCGCCGTCAGCTGGCAGTACCTGGCGCTCGTCAGACACTACCTGGCGCTAGCCCTTGATAAATAAACCCCTTGGATTATTGTTACTTTTTGTTCAGCTTAAAATACATTACGCCACACTGGCATCCCAAGGCACATGCTATTTTAACCCTATCTGCTAAAAGCATTTCTCATACTTGGATTATTGTTACTTTTTGTTCATCTTAAAATACATTATGCCACACTGGCATCCCAAGGCACATGCTATTTAACCCTATCTGTTAAACAAAAGGATTTCTCATACATGGATTATAGTTAATACTTTTTGCTCAGCTTAAAATACATTACGCCACACTGGCATCCCAAGGCACATGCTATTTTAACCCTATCTGTTAAAAGCATTTCTCATACTTGGATTATTGTTACTTTTTGTTCAGCTTAAAATATATTACGCCACACTGGCATCCCAAGGCACATGCTATTTTAACCCTATCTGTTAAACAAAAGGATTTCTCATACTTGGATTATAGTTAATACTTTTTGCTCAGCTTAAAATACATTACGCCACACTGGCATCCCAAGGCACATGCTATTTAACCCTATCTGCTAAAAGCATTTCTCATACTTGGATTATTGTTACTTTTTGTTCAGCTTAAAATACATTACGCCACACTGGCATCCCAAGGCACATGCTATTTTAACCCTATCTGCTAAAAGCATTTCTCATACTTGGATTATTGTTACTTTTTGTTCAGCTTAAAATACATTACGCCACACTGGCATCCCAAGGCACATGCTATTTTAACCCTATCTGCTAAAAGCATTTCTCATACTTGGATTATTGTTACTTTTTGTTCAGCTTAAAATACATTACGCCACACTGGCATCCCAAGGCACATGCTATTTTAACCCTATCTGCTAAAAGCATTTCTCATACTTGGATTATTGTTACTTTTTGTTCAGCTTAAAATACATTATGCCACACTGGCATCCCAAGGCACATGCTATTTAACCCTATCTGTTAAACAAAAGGATTTCTCATACATGGATTATAGTTAATACTTTTTGCTCAGCTTAAAATACATTACGCCACACTGGCATCCCAAGGCACATGCTATTTTAACCCTATCTGTTAAAAGCATTTCTCATACTTGGATTATTGTTACTTTTTGTTCAGCTTAAAATACATTACGCCACACTGGCATCCCAAGGCACATGCTATTTTAACCCTATCTGCTAAAAGCATTTCTCATACTTGGATTATTGTTACTTTTTGTTCAGCTTAAAATACATTACGCCACACTGGCATCCCAAAGCACATGGTATTTTAACCAGATGTATACAACATAGGCGTTGATCAGCATCAGCTGCTTTATTAGGCTACTTCAGTTTGTGCTTGTTTTTGACTGTTTTCAAGAAACCAGGCCGCAGGGCACCCCAAAGCTGCACCTTGCACCCTATCTGGTATACAACATAAGCGTTGATCAGCATCAGCTGCTTTATTAAGCTACTTCAGTTTGCGCTTGTTTTTGACTGTTTTCAAGAAACCAGGCCGCAGGGCACCCCAAAGCTGCACCTTGTACCCTATCTGGTATACAACATAAGCGTTGATCAGCATCAGCTGCTTTATTAAGCTACTTCAGTTTGCACTTGTTTTTGACTGCTTTTAATAAACCAGGCCGCAGGGCACCCCAAAGCTGCACCTTGCACCCTATCTGGTATACAACATAAGCGTTGATCAGCATCAGCTGCTTTATTAAGCTACTTCAGTTTGCACTTGTTTTTGACTGTTTTCAATAAACCAGGCCACAGGGCACCCCAAAGCTGCACCTTGCACCCTATCTGTTTATACTAAATAAGCAAATACATAAAAATGTCAGGCAGACAAGTGCCAGGATGTTCAAAGAGTAGTGGCAGAGGCCAAGATTCAGCAGGCAGAGGTCGCAGCAGACTAGGGGCGAGTGGCAGCAGGAGTCACGGTGAGAGACCTGATCTGCCAGTATCTGCTAGCTGTCGTGTCTCCACCAGTAACGCATCTGCCGTGGTAGATTGGTTAACGTGCTCATCAACATCATCACAAGTTACGTCTGAGACCCCCAGTCTAGGGCCGGTAGGTTCCTCTGACACAACCCTGAGTTGGCATGCCCCGAGAGCAGTCCCTGTCCTCCCATTGCCTCTGTCCTACGGCGTTCCCTCCCCCAGCGACGTATCCTATGCTTTGGGTTCAGCTCCACTCTTTAGTGAGGAGGACGATCAGATAGAGGACAGTCAGCAGCTACTGCCCAGCCATGAAATGGAGGTGGCTTCTTTAGCTCGGCAGACAAATAGTGATGTGGACAGTGTCGTGGGTGTCGCGAGATTTCCAGCTTCTGCGCCAGACACTGTTGAGGAAACCGAGAACATCAGTGACGTACAGCCACAACTCGGTGATGATGATGATGATGAAGCCGATCACACTTGGGAGCCGGGTGATGAAGGGGCTTCATCGTCATCATCAGGAGAAGAGGGGCGCAGGTTGCCCCGGAGTCAGCAGCTCAGGCAGCAAGGTGTTAGCAGCATGGTTGGCAGTCAGCATGGGGGCACAATTGAAAAGCCTGGAGCCAAATGGGGCCGGGGCCGGGGTAGAGCACCTGCTGCGCGGCAGGCTACCTTATCGGGAGGTAGTGGAGCAGTGGTTCCTGGAGTTGGCGACAATAGCAGCGAATCAGTGAGGCCTGTTGGTGGGAAAAGTAGCTACTCTGCAGTGTGGCAGTTTTTCCTGAAGCATCCGCAGGAGGGTAACATGGCCACATGCAAGATATGTAGGCAGAAGGTGAAGCGTGGCCAGGGCCCAAATGTTGGCACCACGGCCCTGCGTCAACATATGATGCGTCACCATAAAGTGACCTGGGAGAACCGAGGCTCCCAAGGGGTGGTCCAGTCTGCTTCCTCACCAAGTGGCACGCCGCTCCCAATTTCTGCCAGCCAAGGCTCCAGCACCTCAGCCGAAGGCAGCTGTGCGTCATACCCATCCTCTGTCGCTCCTGCTCCTCCTCCTCCTCCTCCAAGTCATGCATCCCGCCAGCAATCCATCAGCGAAGCCATGTCCAAGAGACAGCAGTATGCGCCCACTCATCCTACGGCGCAGAAGCTGAATGTGCTCCTGTCCAAGTTGCTGGTGCTGCAGTCGCTCCCTTTTCAGGTGGTGGACTCTGCACCTTTCAGAGAACTGATGGCTTGTGCCGAGCCGAGGTGGAGAGTCCCAAGCCGTCATTTCTTTGCCAAGAAGGCAGTACCAGTGCTGCACACTTTTGTTGAACAGAAGGTGGGCCAGTCCTTGAGCCTGTCGGTGTGTAGCAAAGTGCATGGCAGCGCCGACGTCTGGAGCTGTAACTACGGTCAGGGACAGTACATGTCGTTTACGGCCCACTGGGTGAATGTGGTCCCTTTGCAGCAGCAGCAGCAGCAACTTGGACAGGTCACGCCGCTTCGGCCTCCGCGCTCCCTGCCCGTTGGGCCTGTGACACTGTGCGACTCGGCCTCCTCATCCTCCGCCATCTCCTCACCCTCCACTGTAGGCTCAAGTCTCAGTGCCCCTCCAGTCTACCATGTGTGCAGGGCACGGAGGTGTCACGCAGTGCTTCACATGGTTTGTCTTGGCGAACGGAGTCACACAGGGGAGGAACTGCTTAAATTTATTCATCAGGAAATCCAAACATGGCTTACTCCAAGAAAACTGAAAATGGGAATCATGGTTACCGACAATGGGAAGAACATTTTGTCTGCGCTGTGCCAAGGAAGGCTGACCCATGCCCCCTACATGGCTCACGTCTTCAATCTGGTTGTCAAGCGGTTTCTGAAGTGTTCCCCCCATATGCAAGACATCCTAACAACTTCAAGGAAACTTTGCATGCACTTCAGCCACTCATACACCGCCAAACACACCCTTCTTGAGCTACAGCGTCAGAACGGTATCCCCCAACATAGTCTGATTTGCGATGCTTCCACCCGTTGGAATTCCACCCTTCACATGTTGGACCGATTATATGAACAGAGAAAAGCCATCACGGATTTCCTGATGATCCAAGCGGATAGGGGGACTCCCCTGTGTAACTTCAATGTCAACCACGCTCATACGTGACACCTGCCATTTGCTCAGGCCCTTTGAGGAAGCCACTTTTTCAGTCGGCAGGATTACGGGATGAACGACGTGATTCCACTGCTTCATGTACTACAGCACATGTTGGAAACCATGGCTGGTCAGAGCACTGGAGACATGGCGTCTACATCTTACGGCCACATGAACCCCGTTGGAGCTGAACTGGAGGAGGAAGAGGAGGAGGAGTTGCCCAGTGAAACACAGTTTAGGCTTGGCGAAATGGCTGGTTTATCTAGTCAGCGGACAGGAGAGGAGGAGCAGGAGCAGCCAGAGGAGCTAGAGGGTTTTGAGGAAGGCGAGACAGAGGACCCGGACACACCGTGGCAGTATGCAGTGGAGATGGAGACAGGTAGTCCCTCCGAGTCACTTGCGCAAATGGCAGGAAGCATGCTCACGTGCTTGCGTAGTGACCCCAGAATTGTTTCCATTTGTCGGCAGGATGACTTCTGGCTGTCCACCTTATTGGACCCTCGCTTCCGGCACAAAATGGGGGCATTTTTTAAACCCGCCGAGAGGGAGGACAAACTGAACTACTACAAAGACATTCTACGTAGGCAGTTGGCCGATGCCGATCTGCGCCATGGTCCATACTCTTGCAGGTCTGACTCGGGGGGACCTCTGCGCTCACCTTCCACTGCCATGGCTGCTGGGGGGGTTGGCAGGAGCAGCAGCAGCAGCTCCATCAGCAGCAGCCTCAGTCTTCAGTCGCTAATGAGTAGCTTTCTACACCCGCATAGTGAGGCTACTCATGAGCAGCAGGAAGACCTGGAGCAGGACCTCAACCAGCAGGTCATGTCATACCTTGACATGACCATGCCAACACACCTTGAGGATCCGCTGGACTTCTGGGCAGCCAAACTTGATTTGTGGCCGCAACTAGCAGAGTTTGCCCTGGAAAAGCTGTCCTGCCCGGCAAGTAGCATGCCATCTGAGCGGGTGTTTAGTGCGGCGGGGGCCATAGTTACGGCGAGGAGAACTCGTCTGTCAACTAAAAATGTGGAGAGACTCACCTTTGTCAAAATGAATCAGGGATGGATCAGCCAGGATTTCCACCCACCAATGCCTGATGCATGCGACTAGATTCCGCATGGTGCCACGTTTTACACTTTCCAAATGGTGCAAAACATATTTATGTCTTTAGGCCAATTTTTGGGCTCCTGCTGATGCCAACTTCAGGGTGTGCCTTCCAACCAATTTTTGGCCTCCTGCTGATGCCAACTTCAGGGTGTGCCTTTCAGCCAATGTTTGGGCTCCTGCTGCTGCTGCTGCTTGCAACTCCAGGGTGTGCACCCTGCTAGAGGGATAGCGGGGATGCGGCCCGCGCATGCCCCGTTGGACCGGGATTGAGGTAAGTGTAGCGGACGACCTGGGGGGTTTCACACAGCGGGGCATCCCAATGTTGGATACCCCACGGAGAGGAAATGGATCGGCCCGGGAATCTTATAGATTCCCGGTCCGATCCAGCTGGGTTTTGGTCCACTTTAAAAAAACAAATAAACAAATAAAATAATGTTTTCTCTGTGTTTTTTTTTATTTTTTACATTCAACCCTTTGTGAACTGGTAAGAGGTCCAGGAGACCCCTATACCAGTTCACAAGGCTGGGGGCTGGCAAGTGCGGGTTTTTAGCCTGCAGGGCTACAAACCTGCCTATGGGGTGCAAGGGCCAGCACAGAGGCTAAGGGACATTCAACAGTACACTTTCACATCCCAGGCGTCAAACTGCGGAAAGGTTCTTCTGAGACAGCTGACCGGGGGATATGTGGACTGTGATGATCTGCTACCATCTGAGCAACAAGGAACTTTGTCTTTGAAAATACTGGTACAAATCCAAGGCCAATGTTATGTTCGCAAATCCTTTACAGCTGTTGGCAGAGAGGAAATTCACATCTCCTCAAATGCATTCAATGCCAAATCTGCAGTGGACTACCAGAACACATCAGTAAATATGGTACACACTAAGAATTTTGAAATTAACTCTGTCAGTTTTTACTTTAACAAAACAGCACTTTTGCACACTGGCAAACCAGCAGAGCACATTGCAAAGTGACATTCACCAGGTCAGTGACATTTCATCTCTGTGGGCTTAAGACCAGCTTATGACCAGATTAGTGTTGTGTTTGCAGCCATCCATTGTCACATACCATGATAACCATCCTTACTATTCCCACCTAGTGATCCTTTCTCAACTCCAGCTGATACCACCTACCAACTGGTGAGGCTGACAACCAGCAAGATAGCCTGTCCCATGGATAGACACCTCTTATCAGAAAATCACATGAATGGCCTTATCCAACCCACACTGCTCATGGCGTGTCACACAAAGTATTTTGCCTTGACTTTAGAACCTTGATTAGCCCTTGCCAAATCCTTGAAATATTTCCCATGGGATTACAAGGGTTGGAGGATTTGGCTTAGTATGACCTTATTTAACCTGAAGATTGGGTTTCTATTTGGATTTTCAGTGTCTATTACCATTGTTTCAGGTTGTAGACCTATGTGACCAACTACTGTCACTGGAGGGGAGGAGTATAGAGGGGGGTTTTCCCAGCGAAAGGTACGTTTTAGGGCAATCTGCTGGGATCCATACAACAGAGCATCCCAAACTGGAAGGTCCCCAGGAAAGTGGACCAAAACCCATCTCTGATTTTTCATTCTGCATGTTCTGTTTCCTTCATACTTTTACTATTTAATCCTCCCATGTACCAAACACTTCTTTGGTATCATTTATATCTGACTATAGCTATCCTGGAGCACCTAGGCAGCTGTCATTTACACTGGCTGTACAGGGTGGTCTGTCCTATTAGGGGTATAAGAAGGTCGATTTAGCACCAAGCGAGAATGCATTCTCACTCGGTTTTAGGCAAGTAAAACGTTCTCTTCTCCCACAATTCATCAAACTATTTTAATGGATTTTTTTTGTGAGAATTTACCTTTTGTGCCAGAAATCACAAAAGAACCTCAGTAGCTCATGTGATTCAGGGAGTGTTTGGAACAGGGAGATCAGGTTTTTGTATGCTGGCATGTTTTTTTTCAATGAAAATGTCATTTTTTTAATTAAAGTAAAAAAAGTAAAAAAATAATGTTGAAAAAAATGTGCCCCATCCCAAAAACAACTCCCGAGGTGCACCCGGCTGCCCCTTAGGCACCCCTGGATAAACCTTGTGCCCATAATGATGGGAATCAGGCTCTTCTGCCCCCCATGCCCCTAATAGGGAAAGGGGAAAATGGGTACCACCATGGCATCTACCCTGTGAAGTGGTAAAGGGGTCCCCGGGGCCCCTCTCTATTTCACCTCAAGTAGTAGAATAAAAACAAATTTTCATATTCTACATTTCACTACTTACCGGTCCACATCTACTTCCTTCTTTCCCCTGCCTGCAGCTTCTGGTCTGGCACCTGGTGGTTTGCAGCAGCTGCCTCAAATGTGGAGGCCACTGCCGCCATCTCCATTACAGGAGGACCCAGCTTCCGGCCAGGACTAATAATAATTAGGCCAGGCATTAGGCTTTTATACCTCAGAGGTAGAACCTCTGAGGATCCCCTACATGTGACTAACCATGTTACTGTAGGGGAGGGGTATGGGGGCTTCCCAGGGAAAGGTACATTTTTAGGGTAATCTGCTGGGGTCAACACATCCCAAATTGGGATGCCCCAGGAAAGTGGACCAAAACCCATGGCTGATTTTTCATTATTTATCTTATGTTTCCTTCATGCTCTTTGACAGGCTTTCTTGTCCTCCCTGTATTTTCCTTTATGTACTTTCTTTTCATTGTTTTACTTTTCATTTTCCCATGTTCTCTTCCAGATTGATCAGGGTTGCCCCAAAACCTTTAGGTATCATTTATATCTGATTATAGTCACATTACCTGTACCCCTTCACTACCAATTCTGGGGAGAACAGTGATCTCATGTATCACCACCCCCGTCAGTGATTGGTCTACTTTAAGTTTATAATTGGTTCATTTGAGGCTAGGATCTCTATTGTTTCTTTGTTACCCTTGAGAAAGGGATCCTTAATAATCCCAAAGTTGTTTTTTTTTCTCATTTTATGTATGTATGCTGGATTCACTGCACTTGGATTGACTGGTTTTATGTCAATTCTGGATTATAGCAGTGTCACCATGGCTGATGTAAGCACCTTGGAGAAGTATCCCTACCCTGGCAAGCCGTTAGGTCTGTGAACTTGTTTTCTTTAGTTTTAAGGGGTGTAACTTGCTTTCTTTAGTTTTAAGGGGTGTAGCTACAGAACAGACCCCAGATCTACAAGACCTGAAGATATCAGCAGTGGATGCAAGGAGTATATTCCTCTTTTTGCCCAGTCACATTTCAAATATAGGATTATCTGGTAATTCTTTCTAATTTTGTACAGCTGTTCCTCAGATTAAAACATAATTTCTAACTGAAACTCCAGGCTTGTGAAAATCGTATTTTCTTTGTACACCAACCTGCTGTTGAAGGTGGAGTCATGCATTCACAGGAATAGCATCATTTAAAATAAACTGTGTGGAAAACAACTCACCATCATTTAAATAACTTCCTAATTTGCATTGGATACTCTCCACTGATGTGGGCCACCAGTGACCAATAACGGACCACACCCCTCCTTATTAGTGGTTGAATGAGATGCCGTTCAAGCACTGATTAACCCTGCCCTCCTCCCTGCCCAGTCTCTTCCATATTAGATGAGCGCTCTCACTCCCAAGCCAAGCTGTAAGCAGAGCTGGGCTGGGGCGGCAGATGCTGCACTCCCACTATCTGATGCTCTGGCTCCATGTTGGGGAATCAACGCCAGATCCTTAATTTCTCTTATTAGTTTGGTGGCTCTGCTCTGCACTCTTTCCATAGTCAGAGCGTCCTTTCTACGTCCTTTCTATGAATGGGTGCCCAGAGCTGAACAGCATATTCCAGGTTGGCTCCTTGCTCCTGTCTTGTGTACACAGAGCTAAAAAATCCACAGCTCCGCCTTCTCTTCATCCCCATTAATCATTTCCCTATTATCAATAACTAGGACACCTACCTGTTCTGATTTAGTTTTCGTTTAATTTCTATATTTGAAAAAACTTTTAGGGTTTGTTTTGCTTTCTTTGGCCACATCTCTTTCATTTTGTGCTTTTGCCAACTTATTTCTTTCTTACATGCTTGGTTTAATAATTTATACTTTTCAAGTGTTACAGCTGAGAGCTCAGCCTTATAATGTTTAAATGCCCTTTTCTTGTTCTTAATTGCCCTTTTAACTACAGGTGTCAGCCATGAGGGGTTAAATTTTAGCTGCTCCTTCCTAAAATTTTTCTTTACAGTTGAATACAACTATTTTATGGTCACTTTTACCAAGATGTTACAATCCCTATCAGGTCATCATTATTTGACATTACCAAATCCAAAATAGCATCACCCTTAGTAGGTCCCTCCCTGAACTGATTCATATACTTATCTTGTAGCAACCTGAGGAATGTTCTCCTCCTAGTAGAAGCAGAACCGTGTCTGCAGTCGATTTCTGGGTAGTTGACGTCTGCTCTTTCTGTTTAGGCAGCTGACCCTCTATCTCCTCAGTTATGTTTGAGGGTCTATAGATTACTCCAGTTTGTATTTTAACATTGTTTACATTGCCCCGCTCTTCAACCCACAAGGATTCTACATCCTCACAATCTTCTACTAGTATCCCCTCATTAATATATGCACAATAGAGACACCCCTTTCCTTTTTGTTCTGTCTTTCTGAAAGAGAGCAAAACCTTGTAGACTGGCAGTCCAGTGATGTGTAGAATCCAGCCATGCCTCAGCCACACCAATAACATCAATAATTTCTTCCTGTATCAGAGCTTCAAACTCCCCCACATTATTTGCCAGACTTTTGTGAACATACAATTTGAGTTGCTATTTAGTTTGACACATTGAGTTTTATGCATCTGCCTAATTTTTCACTGCTGGTTTGCAACACATGGATCACCTTATCCATCATAGCAGTCCTCGCCCTTCCAGTTCTCCACCCACCAGTCAGCCAAGTGCTCTAGGAACCCAAATCCTTCTGCCCTGCACCACACCAGTACTTGAGCCGTGCATTTAACTCTCTAAGCTCCCGCTGTCATTCATGTATAGTGTATGGCAAAGGCAGTATTCCAGGGAATACAACCTTGGAGGCCCCTCTTCAACTTGGTGCCTAATTCACTAAATGTATTCTTAAGTATTCTCAATCTCCCATTATTGTCTGTCATTGGTCCCCACGTGAACCACGACAGCTGGGTCATCCCCAGCCCCTCCCAATAATTTATCCACCTTTTCCACCACATGCCAAACCCTGGAACCAAGGAGACAGCAAACCATTCGGTTGTCTTGGGGACAAATTATTCAGTCCACCTGATAAAAGAATCCCTTATTACCACTAACTGTCTTGTCCTACTTGCAGTCCCAACCACCCCTTACTAGCTGGACTTTAAGGGAGAGCTATATTCACTAGGGCTGCCATTTCTGACACTCTTGTATCATTACCCAACTTGGCAATGTTGCTAGGTATGGCTTTCCTTTTTTGTGCACCCTTTCTACTCCTTCTGTCTACATTTACCCAGCTACTTATTTGCTCCTCCTGATCCATTGCTCCACCCTTCTTCTACCCTACTTAATGCCTGCTCAGTGAGTAGAATGCCCTTTTTCATATTGCCAATCTTCCTCAGAGTTGCATTTTGCGCCTCACATTTATCACAGCGGTATTCACCCTGAAACTGCTGCTCCTGAAGTGTATAAATATGACAAATTGTTGCTAGCCATTATCCCAGTTACAAAAACAGCATTAAAAACACATTTTTAGTGCTTATAGTTGCAGCAACTTTGGCTTTTAACTTCTTATTTTAGATTTATAACACAATAAACATTCCCCCAATATACAGTCCCTTAACCCTTTCAGTGCCAAGCACGTAGATTAAAAATTCCCAAAAAAATGGCGTGAGGTTCCCCAGTACCCAGCATAACCAGCCCAGGACCCGCTATGGGGGGGGGGGGGGGGGGATTCAGGCATGTAGAATCTATGTGCCTGAATTCCTCCCTGCTACAGTAAAAGTAAAGTTAAAAAAAACACTCACCTGATCCCTCGTTCGATCCAGCCGGGTCTCACCTTCATAGGGTGGGCTTCAATTTCCCACCAAGGCCCCTCCGGCTGCAGGGGAGTGCCCGGAATAGTTCTCCACTTCAGCAGCTGCTTTGGGGGTGGGGTAGATGACGTCACCATGCGGGCGTCATCCCAGGTGTTCAGCTCTCAGATACGGTGGTGGCTGGGCAGAGGAGGGAGCAGGAGATACTCCAATCCCCTACCGCCTCCTCCAGCGATCACCACATCTGCCATCGGATCGGCGAGGGACACAGAAGTTGACGATCAGAGGTGAGTAAAATAAAAAATTTTTAAAAAATGAGACCCCTATACTAGTTCACAAGGCTGGGGGCTGACAAGTCACCTGCAACTAGTGGGTGACTAGCCATTAACCCCGAGCTTCCCCATTACTTGCCTCCCCAAAGCCTGGGGGGGGGCAGAAGGGCCTCTGGCCATAGGCTATGCCAGCTTGTAGCCTGCAGGGCCAGGGGGCACCAAAGCTGGCCCCTGTGCCCTGTCCTACAAGCCCCCACAGCTGGTCCCGGGCCGGTTATGCTGGGTAAGGGGGACCTCACACCATTTTTGTGGGGATTTTTAAGGGTTTTTAACCTTCATGATTCCAAAAAAGGCTTCCAGCAGCAGCAGGAGAGCAGAAGCCAAAGAGATCAGCATGGGACACAGTGCTCTGAGATTGATGGGAGGTAAATATTAAAAAAAATAATACTTTTAATAATATTAAATATAAATATTAAAATATAATTGTGTTTCTTTGTGTCTGTGTGGTGTTTTTCTTACATTTAAACCTTATATTTAACCAAAGTTAACCCCCTGTTGTACAAGCCCCCATAGCTCACCCTCAGGCTGGTTATGCTGGGTAGGGGGGATCCTCACACCATTTGTGGGGGGATTTTTAGTGGTTTTTAACCTTTAAAATTCCTCCCAAAAATGAGGCATTTTTTTTTTAAATGTAACCCTTTATAGTATGGATAGTAGTTTTTATTTTATTTGTAAAGGTTATAAAGTGCTCTTTTATGTTTGGGGGGGTCTCCTGGGCAGGAACAGGGGGCTACCGATACATATGTGGTACCTTTGTAATCAGGAGAAATGGCACTTTCACATGCAATATGGTTTTCTTTAATAAAATAAATGTCTTATTTAAAATAAATGAGACAATGCCAATATGGTTTGCATAAAAACTGCAGTTAACTGACGCGAGAGACAACGTGATTGATGATTGACAAATTCTGATGTACTAATTGTTTATTCGAATTTTGCCACACTGTAATTACATTGCCAATCACTTTCTTGATGATCTGAAATGCTGTGTCTCGCCATTGGCCTAGATCACGAGAACTTGCTGTAACCACTGCGTTGTTTGCCTCCCCTGCGTGGGATGGATTTCTGCTTGGCTGATCACCTATTTTTTGTACTGCCTTCTTTAAAATAAAAATATTGAAAGAGAAAATAAATGAGACAATTTACAAAAGGCGGGAACGGAGGCGGAAAGAGCAGCGGCGAATCGGCGGATCCGGGAGGCTGACGCGCCGGCCGTGTCTGGTGCGGCATGTGAAGAGGGGCGGGAGCGGGGAGAGCTCAGTTCGCCCCCCCCGGCCGCTCGGGGGAAGCATACGAGGTGGGGAGAGAGGGGTGAGCGGTTCTCATCTCCCCGGCCGCTAGCTGCGGACCATGTGCCAGGTGCCTGACGGGCGGAGGGATATGGGAACCCAGCCGAGGAGGCACATAAGCACCCACCGCCACCTGCGGGAGTGGCGCCCCCCGCCATACTAGTTCTGAGCGGGATGGGGGCGCTCCTACGCCCCCCCCCAAAAAAAGAGAGAGCAGCCCCCGGATTCCCCCGTGTCACCCTTGACATCTCCACGAGCTGCACACTCCTTCACCCCTATGCAGCCCCAACGCCACTCCCCGTGCTGCAGCTCCGTGGAGGGGTCACTCTGAGGCTCACCAGGAAGAGATGCCTGTCACCGCATGGAACGTTCCCCTGGGTCATCCGGTGTCCTCGAGATGGACATTAGCGCACCAGGGGGTGGATGGCAGCAGAGATCTGGACCTGAACCACTGGGCCCAGGGATCCGGGCGGACCTTCCCTCCTCCTCTCGGTTTGGGACTCTAAGTGATCCGGGCCTTGTTCAGCCACGTAACTGGCAGCCAGTGGCAGAGGATCATCTGAGGGTGGCGCCCGGGGACCCAGACACTGCGGCGATGGATGGGGTGGGTTGCAACGAACCGGACCCACCCAGTGCAACTGGGAGAAGACCCCTCCCCTTGAATGGGACCCGTGGGCATGTCAGAATCGATACCGGGGTGCCTACTTGCCCGGGACTCGCCCCTCCGAATGTTGCCCAGACGCGACCGGATAGGGGCTTCTGGCCTGACGGCCCATCGTCGAGCCGACCGGAGGGCCCGCCGTCACCTGAGACCCTGGCTTGTAACCAGATTCCCTCCACACAATATAACCTTGAAGTTTTGCTGAAGTTCCTTCCCTCAAGAAGGGACTTTGAAAATTATACAAATAGAATGGAGACCCTGTTGAGGAGGTCGGTGAGAGGATCCAAACCTTGGAGCGGGACCGCGCATCCACAGACCAGCGTATGGATGCCCTAGAGAGAGCGCAGGCAGACCTGCGGCGGGCCCAGGCCAACTTGTTCCAACATATTGCCGGAGTGTTGCTACACCTCGACGACCAAGAAAACAGAGGGAGACGGAACAACATTAGAATTCAGGGTCTCCCAGAGGCGTCGGAACATAACAACCTCGCGGCAGTTGCTACCTCCATCTTTAACGACCTCCTGGGGCGACATCGTGATGAGCATATAGAGATAGACAGAATACACAGGGCACCTGGCCCGCGACGAGCGGCCCCGACTAAACCCCGCGACATAGTGTGCCGTGTCCACTACTATAAGGTTAAGGAAGAGATATTGCGGAAAGCTTGGGAGAAAGGTCCCTCATCCTATCAAGGGGTCTCTATCTTGCTTTTGCCGGACCTGGCAAGGCGAACTCTCCAGATGCGGCGGTCTCTCAAGCCTCTCTTGGAAAGGATCAAATCAGTGGGAGCCACTTATAGATGGGACTACCCATTCCACCTGGTGGTCTCCAAACAGGGACAATCCTTTTTCCTGCGGTCTCCGTCCCAGCTGCCCGGTCTGTACGACTTCCTGGAGCTTCCGGCCATACCCGCGGAGGACTGGCTTTCCCCGGACCTCGGTCTTGGCGGGGCGGGCCCCATGTACCCGGAGCGGGGAGCCCGTCGGCCCCCTAGCCCGCGCAGGGAGGACAGACGTCATCGGAATGAGGTGCACCGATTGCGGGGTCCTGGGGGCGAGGGTACCGGACCCAGGATCAGACCGGCTTAACATGGTAGGGGTGACTCCGGGTCTTCAAACACGGGACATTTGTGAGTAAACCGCCTTGACGTCTTTGCTCCTTGTTGCCGCATTTTGAGGCGACACTGATGGTTACATGCTCATAGTTTCCAGTTAAATTGTTTGGTTAGTTTAAACAGGTTATATTATACTTAAGGTTTGTGGTTTCACACTGCTGCGGCAGCAATTTACAATTTGGGTTGCGGGGCCGGGGTGGGCGTCCCTGCCCGTGCTGCCTCCCCCCAGGGGGCGGCGCTTATTGCGCCGTCTCTTGCCGTGGGGGGGGCTCTGGGCTGGGGTGGCCGGCCCGCCGCAGTGTTAAGTTTCAGCTTCAGCAGTAAGCGCTGATTAGAGGGATCATCTTCAGGAAAGCGCATCTCCCGATTTGTGGTCAGAGCTTACCTCTCCCCTACCGTAGGTCTATCCTTCCTCCACCGGGCTCGGTGAAGTGAGAAACGTAACTAGTTACATTTAGATACCCTTCTTCCTCTCCTGATAACCCTCCCCGCGAACCCGAACCCCCCTACCACTAAGACCCTCTTTCTGACCCACACCGTCCCTTCCCCCCTTCTCCCACCTGCACCCATACCACCCATCCCACCCCACACATTCTCCCTGTGAGGGCCGGTGACGGGCCTTTGGTAATTCAACTTGCCTTGCAATGGCGAAGGTGTTAGTCAGCTCTTTTAACGTGAAGGGCTTTAATATTCCTGAGAAGAGAACTAAGATTTTGTATGACCTCCACAAACAGAAAGCTAAAATAGTTCTTTTCCAGGAAACCCACTTCAAGACAGACCACGTCCCTAATATCCGTGACAGATACGGGGAGGCCGATTCATTAATAGCGCCAGGTAGCGACAGATGAGCGCCAGTAGCGTGATTTTCACAGCGCCCGCTAGTATTCGCTGTGCTTGGCCGTTGTTCGCTTGTTGACAGCGACTCAGTCGGTGTGCGGTAATGTTGAATACGGGGTTAGGAGTCGCTGTTTCACAGGTTCCGCGCTGTATGGGTGCGCCTGACAGCGAATGGCCAGAGCGAACGGCTCCCAGCATATTCATTAACAAATCACGCTCAAAAAATTCTCGCGCTGTGAAATGCTTGTTTAAACCCCAGAGCGCTGGCGGCGATGGCTTAAAAGTAGTTTTTAACCCCCAAACAACCATATTTTTTGATTAAAAAATTAAACAAGTTTTTCTAAACATTTTGTAATATGAATACATTAATATCAGACCTGTAATATCAATTCTGCACAAATTTTTTTTTTTTATTTTTTTTACCTTAAAAAAAAATATCTAACATTGCCGAAGTGGTCACAGAATTTTTGACAGTTAAAAAAAAAAAAAAAAAAAAAAAAAATCATATCAATGAATTATGAATATTTAAAGATTGCTCCATTGAAATGCATTGGAGAGCGCCAGGTAGCGAGAGGTCATACCTGGCGCTGTGATGGGATTAGCAGCGGCGCTGTTCGTTGCAGTCCGCTACATGATGAATCCCGCGCTAGCTGACGCTCTCGCCGGCGCTAGCCTCATTTAGCGTGATAAATGCGTGATTGTGTCCGCCGCCTGGCGTTCTGGAGTCGGTAGCCGCCGATAGCTAGCGCTACCTGGCGCTAGTGAGACACTACCTGGCGCTATCCCTTGATAAATAAGGCCCTATGTAACATGGCACCATTGCTCCAATCCAGAAGGGAAAACAAAGGGAGTATCAATAGCACTCCATAAATCGCTCCCCCAAACCTTAGGCAGATTTCTTTTCCTTAAAATTTGATTGTTCAATAAGACTTACACTATTGCAAACATGTACGCCCCCAATACAGACCAGATTAATTTTTCTATACGGACCCTCAAATTATTGGAAGAATTCGCAGAGGGAGTGATTATTGTCGGGGGGGACTTGAATGTCCCTCTTAATCCCTCAGTGGATACATCCTCAGGGAGGGCGGCCGTGTCGTTGGGCAGAATCAACAGATTGAGGAAAGCGCTAGCCAACCTCCAATTAATTGATACCTGGAGGGTACTCAATGGCTCAAGACGGGATTATTCCTTTTTCTCACATGCAGCTGGATCTTATAGCAGGATTGACTACCTGTTTATAAGCCATCACGCACTTGACTGGGATCCTAAGGCGTGGATAGGACCCATTTTGTGGTCTGACCATGCCCCGATCTTCGTCTCATTAGTCCCACTAATGTTGGTCGTGGAGACTCAACGACAATCTGCTCGATGACGCGGTCTGCTCCTCGGCGGTGGAACAGACAATAGAACATTTTTTGAAGACCACAAAACTGATCCAACCCCTCTGCCCGTTCAATGGGAAGCCCTGAAGTGTGTGCTTAGAGGGGAGCTTATTAAACAGGGATCCAGACTTAAAAGGGAAAAACTGAACTTATAAAAAAAACCTTAAACAATATTTACGCCCTGGAAGTAGAACATAAGACCAAGCCCACCAGCCTCAAACTATTGGAACTACAGGAAGCAAGAGAGAAATTGCAAAAACTATATAATCAGTCTTATCTTGGCTATAGGGACAAGGGCAGGGCTCAGCTCTATAGACTGGCAAATAAATGCGGTCGCATGTTAGCTAGGACCCTCAACCCACGGCCCACAGCGTCGTACATTCCGGTTATTAAGAAGTCTGACGGGACGCTAGTACAGGCCCCCTCAGACATAGCAGCCACCTTCAGGGAATTTTACAACTCTCTATACAATATTCATAGCCCCTCCGATCCCCCCACAGGCCAAAAGGCCTCCTCTACAGCGATAGATGAATATATAACTAGCACCCCGTTGCCTGCTATTTCTTTAGAGGAAGCTGAATCCCTGGAGTTGCCGTTCTCAAACCAGGAAGTAGCCCGTGCCATAAAAGACTTACCAGCCGGCAAATGCCCAGGCCCAGATGGATATTCCCCCAAATTCTACAAACACTTTTCAACTTTTCAACTCCATTAGTGGGACCTTCCCTTTTCCTAAACAAGCTTTAGAGGCTACAATTTCGGTCATCCCCAAACCGGGGAAAGATGCCACGATATGTGGTAACTATAAACCGATATCGATAATTAACATTGACCTTAAACTATATGCAAAAGTCATAGCCACGAGGCTGCAACCGCTGCTCCCGGACAGGATTCATTTAGATCAGGTGGGTTTTGTGCCGGGGAGGGAGGCCAGGGACAACACCAATAAATTGTTCGCCCTGATATCGCATATTTCCTCTACCAAGACACCAGCTTGCCTTCTCCCATGCGATGCGGAGAAGGCGTTCGATAGGGTGGACTGGGCCTTTATGTCGGCCACGTTGAGGCAGGTTGGTGTTGGCCCTGGCCTTCTCTCCAAGATCCTGGCCCTGTACAACAACCCAGTAGCTAGGGTTAGAGTTAATGGACTTCTCTCATCCCCGTTTCCTATAAGCAACGGCACAAGGCAGGGGTGCCCCCTTTCCCCCCTTCTTTACGTTCTGACGATGGAGCACTTAGCCATAGCCATACGTGACAATCCGGATGTTAGGGGCATACAAATTGCGGATAAGCAATATAAAACGTCTCTTTTCGCAGACGATTTAATATTACACGTAACGTCCCCGCATATCTCATTCCCAGCTCTCCTAAAGGAATTTGAACGCTTCAGTGCGGTTAGCAACTTTAAAATTAATTTCTCTAAAACTGAAGCGCTCAACCTCTCTCTTCCTCACTGGGAAGTATGCCAACTAGAAGCAAACTTCCCATTCAAATGGAAATCTCAGGCCATTAAATACCTAGGCATTCAAATACCGGCAGATCTTTCTAAATTATATGAATTGAATTATTCCCCTCTCCTGACTAAAATTGGTCTGGAACTAGAAGCATACACGAAAAAAACAATTTCCTGGTTTGGTAGGGTCAACAGCTTAAAGATGGATATACTCCCAAAGCTCCTGTACGTCTTCCAGGCGGCCCCAGTGGGACTACCCAGTAGCTTCTTCAACAGATTGAAATCGGCTTTCTCGAAATTCGTGTGGGGGAAGTCTAAACCAAGAATACGACTCTCGACTCTTTCTAGAGGTAAAGGGGAAGGGGGCATGGGACTTCCAGACCTGAAAACCTATCATACGGCTGCAGTCTTGCAGAGGCTGCTGGACTGGACTCGCAGAGGGAAAGATAAACTCTGGGTTCAGCTGGAGAAATCGCTTTCTCAGTTTAATCCCACCTCAATCGCATGGGCTGCCCCTTTAACTAAATCTCAAAGGGGGGCTTTACCCTTTCTCGTGCAACAATTCCTAGAAATCTGGGACCCCCTACAAAACAAATACAACCTAGTTCGCAGACCCGGCCCACTTACACCCATTTTCGATAATCCAGCATTTGAACCGGGACTACTGTCAAGGCACTTCCTTATTTGGGAAGCCTCCGAGGATACCACAGTGGGCCAGGTGTTGCAAAATGGGACTATACCTTCACTAGAGGACCTGAAGGCCAGGGCTTGGGACAGACATATCTCATGGTTACTGCATAGACAGTTACACGCCTTCTTAACCTCTAATAGCATGACAGAAAAGGCCAGGTTGCCCCCCACAGAGTTGAAATTACTGATCATGCAAGATACCCCCCCCCCGCCCACACGATTTCCGTGCTTTATACTCTCCTTACTAAATCATATCACACGGGGCCTCCCAAATACATAGAAAGATGGGAAAGTGAATTAAGCCTTAAGTTTTCAGAGGCTGATCTGACTAAAATATATGCCTGCACTCTCAGCTCATCAATAGCCACTTCCATAAATGAACGTAATTTTAAAATTCTAACTCGCTGGTATAGGTGTCCAACAGACATTCACAGAATCGCTAAATCAACTCCTAATACATGTTGGAGATGTCAGAAGGAGGTGGGGAATATGACTCACATTTGGTGGGGTTGTCCAAGCATAAAATCCTTGTGGGATGAAATCCTCTCGATTTACGAGCAGGTATCTGGTAGTTCCGTCATCAACACGCCCCAACTGGCACTTTTGTCACTGCTCCCTAACTCTATAACGAACGCTAAGAAAGATGTACTGCGTTTTTTTTTAGCGGCCATGAGAGCCATTGTCCCACGGCACTGGAAGAAAACAGACCCCCCCACACTAGCAGAGTGGGTGCAGGAGCTGGAGTCCATTCGCTACCTGGAGAGCTTAATTACCAACGACACAGAATCCATAAATAGGTACTTGACAACATGGGCGAGTTGGTTGGATTATCGGGACACACGCCTTCCAGCCCTATTGCAAGTAATTGAGTAAACGTTGGTTATGCACCCAATCGTTGTCCAACCGACATCCATCCAATTATCCTGGACCACCTAATCTGTCAGTATTGGTCCCACTGGCACTATAAGACCCCAGACTTAACCGTTAATCAATATTTAGCACTGGACCTCCAGGTCGTTTACCAGACCTCACCCACCTTGTTTACAGGTATCCTTATGAGTAGCAATGGCATGGCTCTGATAAAGTGTCCGTAAAATAAACAGTTGTGTTGAATGGGCTGAGTATCATTGTAGACATTCCTTATGTCATGATGTTGAGATATGATTCTGTATAATGTTCCCCACCCCCCCCTTCCTTTTGCCTTCTGTATCCCCATGCTCTCTCCCTCCCACTTGTTGTATTTTACTTTGAAAAACCAATAAAATCTGATTATACTAAAATAGGTTGGCAGAAAAAGGGTTAATGAGAAGTCCCCTCATTTATAATACAACCTCTCTTAAAATTACAGCCAGAACTTGCGAAAGCTCCAAAACTCTCTTTAAAACAATCCTATTTATAGCAAAGCAATACTTCCCTTCACTGGTGTCAACCTCGGCTAGTCTAGCAAAACAGCAAAAAAACTTTTCTATGCTCTGACACTTAACTGGACTGATCTTCACCGTGTATGACTCCTGGCTATGTCTGGACTTCTTATTACCACCTGTCAGATGTCACCTCCTTGCATTTTCAGCTCCCAGAGGGTATTGTTTACACTAAAAAGTTATGGGGGCAACTATGTCCAGTGAGGCATAAGCTGCGCTACAGCAAATGGGAGCTTGACAGAAGCAGTGGTGGAGATTGGGCAATACTCTCTGAACTGGGTTCTGCAAACTGGTGAATCTGACAATTAGTAAGAATATTCTTTAATATGGTCTGCCCCAAACCTATAAAAGGTTTTGGCAGTCTAGGACAGTGTTTTTCTGCCTTTTTATGCCAGGTAACCCATTTTAACAGAGTACTCCTAAGACAGGGACCAATTATTGATGTAACCAAAATAGGTAGGTCCACGATCCTTGTAGCATTAGTCACTTGGTTGCTTCTCTGACCGTTAACTGCCATCAGTGTGAAAGTTCCTCTTTGTGCCAAAAAACGCTTACCTTCAACCAGGAACCAGGGCTGGGGATCTCCTCTTACCCCAGGGGGCATCCATCCCCCCCACCCGGGGACTTGAGCAGGGCAGAAAATACCCGTTCTCTGCCCCCGCTTCTGACAGTTCTGCCAGCTGCCACATGGAGAAGTCTACTCACAGTATAGAAAGCTGCTTTAGGCAGGGAGAGTTGTCAGAAGCTGGTAGTGAGGGGTGGAGGGTAGGTGCGGGGGCAGCGATTACTACCGGCATCTGACAGCTCTCCGGCCTCTTCCCACCCCAGAAAGTGCGGACCCCACACAATTATAAAAAAAAAATCTAACCCTTGATAGTGTGCATAGTAGTTGTATTTCATTTGGAAATTCCATAAAGCACTCTTTTCAGCTTGACGGGTCTCCTAGGCAGGAAGGCGGGGTCTACTGATACATAAATGGTTACATTGAAAAAAATATATATATATTTTTTAACAATTTTTTGCCCAAAAATATTCGTAAAACAGTGCCAAAATTACAAACAATAGACTTCATATTAAAGAGCGAAAAAAAATAATATATATCATATTCCTGGAAATACCAGGAAATCCAAAATGGTGAAAAATGGCCTGGCAACAGAGGGTGACAACATTTCAAGTTAGGAAAATGTGTTTTTTATTCTGCTTGTTAATCATGTTTTTTAGGGAAATCCTGTGCAACCAGAGTATTCCTTGAGAAAGCTTGAGGTTTGTACTTTCAGAAAATATATAGTTTGTGTGCTCCGAGGAGAGAGGTTGGAGGGGGAAGAGGGCTGTGATCCCTCGCCCCCCCAGGCTCCCTCCACCGAGCACCCGGCAGCTGTCATCGGGGATCGCCGGGGAACAGATCTACAAGCCCCCATAGCTGGTAATGCTGGGTAAGGGGGACCCCATGTCATTTTTTGGGGATTTTTAAGGGTTTTTATAATTTTCCTGGGAAATCCCTGGAATTCAAAAAATCACAGTTGAACATGTGTAGCGCAAAATAGTGAAACATGGTCTGGCAACAGAGGGTGACAAAAGCTCCAGGTAGGCTGGCACTTAAAGGGTTAAACTGTTTTTTTTCTCTCAAATAATTGTGTCACCTCTCCTGGTCTTGAAAATGTCATTTTTGATTTTCTTTTTTTTTTTTTTTAAGCAGAATTCTATTTACAGGTCTAGCACTAAAGTGTTAATGTTACAGTGTTCCAACAATGGCATTTCATGTGTTTTCACTTTGCTACTGGTGTCCAAAAAACAGACTTTAATCACACTCTATGCTACAGTGACCAGATTTAGAGCGCCAACGCTCTGTGAGTCTGCTTTTTTGTTGAATATGGTGTTGAGCGCCGAGTGCCAGACACACTGAGCAGTCGCTACCTCTCGCTACCTCTAGTGCTGTACTGTTGTTAGATGTGGTGTAGGCTTGGACGCTATTGTTCAGAACAGCACCTTGCGTTTGCTGCTGCAAATAGGGAAACAGTATTAATGCTTAAGAGTTAGGACTTTAGGATACGGGTGCCGCCATCTTGACTCAGAAGCATCACACTTACTAAGGAGAGTGGGATAAAGTACAGGGGGACGGGATATAATTGTGCTTTACTCAGACAGAGCAGAGCTGGGGTCAGGAAAAGGTCAGCAATCCCAGAATGCAGAGCAGCACAGTCAGAAGGCACTTCCTGTTTGCAGACTGCTTGATGTCCCATGAGCCGCCATCTTGAATGTTTAAAGGCTCATAACATGCAGTAGATGCAGGTAGGGTGATTTTTAATGTGAGCAATCTGTATGTACAGAGTGTGTGAAACCTATAAGATAGACTCTTATTCAGGGTGAAGGTCCGCTTTAAAGGAGACCAACAAAGATTGTTATTAATAAAATGTATTTTTAATTAGTATTTAGTAAATTTAATTAAATGTAAAATTCATTTTTTTTGTCTTTCTGTGCATCTAGGACTTCTGTGTCCAAGAATACGACTATGCCTTAATTGCCAAGACCAGCATTGTGGAGAAGGTGAAGGCCACCGTGTCCTGGCACTTTAATACAGATTTGACAGTCAAATCCATTATGCTGCGATGGTCGAACTTCAAGCGCCGCGACAATGAGGGCATCTATAGGCTCTATGATGCCTATGCTTCTGGTAAGTGGAACACACATACACTATTCTTACATATCTACACATTATACTGCTGATGTCTTAAATTATTTTTGTTGTTTGTCTTTTCCCTCTCCACAGATAAGCGTCCACCCCTGGGTAAGCGCGGGAAGGGTCTTCTCCCACGCAGAAGAGTGGTTGGTTCTGATGAGTCAGCGGGGGAGGCGCCCTCTCGTTGCTCACAAATCGAGGAAGGGGATGAGGAAGTTGAAGCACCAGTGAAGTCTGCTGCTGGGGTGAGGGCAGTGTGGATCCTCAGCTCCTCAGAGTCTGACTCGGCAGAGTCCAAAAACCCTTGTGGCCACTCTCAAGTGGGGAGTCCCAGTGGGGAGTCAGGAAGGGGGTGAGAGGGAGAAGGGTGGCCCCTCGGATTTGGGCTCTGCTGGGTCGATGCCGATTTGGGCCATGCTTTCATCTCAGAGCTCTCCCTGGGATACAAGCAACATCTCATCCCCTGCTGAGTGTACTTAAATCTTTTTCAGGGCATTATAGAGATGACATCTCCTCCACAGATGCTGGACTTAGGCTTAGTCGAGGTAAGAATTACATTAATATTGTCAAAAAACTATATGCATCCAGTGTTTTGTGCCTATATCATTTTCTTTGTAAATGTGACCTGCTATTGTTGTGAAGTGGCCATGTGGCCTCTAGCACAGAAGGCTCTCCTCTGGTGTTCCACAACTTACCACAATTATGTGGCTTGATCATGTGTTAGCCAAAGTAGTTTAGTTTTAGTTAACACATGGCCAAGTGTGTTCCAATAATTAGTCAGGTTTAACTCGTCCCTACAGATAAATTTGAGGGGTATAAAGAAGCTTACTAATACAATGTTCTTATGATTGTATCTGTTGTGTTTTTTATCTATGCAGATGTTTCCACGCAGGCAGACCCCATTGTTATTCTCCCCACCCCATCTCCAGGAGCCTCCAGCAGCATCGGCATATTGATTAGATCCTAAAAGCTTTTTTGGAAAAGGTCACTCTATTTAGATCATTTTGACTCAGGTGTTAATGACCACTATATTAAGTACATTCTTCATGTGGTCAGGTAGGCCTTATTTGGTTAGGTTATGTGCTTTGTGATGTTAGACTATGGTGGTTATGTAGTATGGCTACACAGGTTCTTTTACTTTGGCATCAATTATTCAGAAAGTTTGGCCTGTTGTGTATGTTTTAAAATATTTGTAATGGATTATTGTTAAACTAACATTTTTACCAAAGCTCATAAGTATATACTGTTTTTGTAGAGCTGTGTTACTTAATTGTATCTTTTCTATTCCACAGCTTGGTACTGACGAACATCACAGACTGTGGCAATATGTGAGGGAATCATGGCAAATGCTGCTGGAGATGCAAAACCAGAGACAGGGTGGGGGGAAATAATTTTGCCGCTGTGCAGCTTTTGTTTTATGTTGCCATGTTGGCTTTTTTTAATGATAAATACTATTTCTATTTTTAAACACACATTTGTGTTTGATTTTTATTTATCATAGTATTGTCTGACTCCACACACACACACACACACACACACACACACACACACACACACACACACAAAACAAAGAACAAAAAAAAAAAAACAAGAAAAAATAAAGAAAAAAAGAAAAAAACAAAGAACAAAAAAACAAGAGAAAATAACAAAGAAAAAATAGAAAAAAAAGAAACGTGTGTTAAGAATGCTTTCTATGTAAAAAGGTGAAGTAACACTTACATTTAAAGTGTGTGAAGCATCTACTATTGCAAATAAACCTTGGCTAGTCTCTTTCGTATCCATAAAACCTAATATATAACTCAAGTCTGTGTTATCACTACAAAATCTAGGGAAATATAGCGCATGTGACGGTAGCTGTCTTAGCCAGGTGGTGTGCTTTAAAGAATCTTACATTAGATATTCTTATTTGGGTAACTTAGCAGCACTTATCGGATTCTGCTATTCTTGCAGTCCAAAGTGTAGGTGGTTAAAATAAAACCACAGAGATACATAATGTCTGACTTTGTTGATCACCTATAAAATATTACATATGCCTGTTCGCCTACTTGCAATAATACCAAGAGCTAGGGCTCACTGTCACATTACTGAGCATGGAACAGTTTGCTAAAAATCACCACATTGGTACCTGGCACAAGCGTTCCTCTGCTAGTGGAGTGGGAAGCACCCGATGCGAAAAGTTTCTCTCTCCTAAATTTTAAACTCACTAAACTTGTACTACTCTCCGTGGATTAGGAATGCCACCATATGGGCCTGGATTGGTATTGGCTGCCTGGGTGGTAGTCACCTGGTGCAGGGAGTTCCTCTTAATCTTCTGTCTCTATACTCACACTGAACTAAGTACGCATCTGCTGGAATTGTTAGGTGTTGGTCCCCCCTCCCTCCCACTGTGGTATCCCTGTAGCCTACCTGCTACAACAAATGCCTAGTATGTATGTAATGTATGTACTGGGTAAAATAAATCTGATTCTGATTTTTAAGTGCAGCCACATCCCCTTCATCTTCAGACTGTGTGTGCGCTCCTGCCACAGCCAATCCCCGCTGGGGATGCGGACACTCTCGCTCCCCATTGAAGTCTATCAGAGTCGTTTGGCTAAAGACATAGTCAAGTCATGTCATGCTCATATTGGCCGTGAGGCTGTGCATGTGCCATAGGAGCAGGAAGGGGTGAGTTTTTCTTGGCATTCTAGGGGATGTAACACAGTGGGTCATCCCAGTTTGGGATGCCCCGAGGGTACGAATAATGAAAATCCCTGTTTTTTTTCTGCTTTAACAAATCCCTAGCGATTAATTAAGCTGTCCCAATTAGGGGTTTCCAAATTTGTCCCTCTGATAAAATGATCAGCATTGATACATAGATCTTCATTGATACATTAGGTCATGTCTCAGGTGCCTTCAAACCCTAATTTTGGTAATCTTTTTGGGTACTCTAGATCCCCCATTCCATTGATTAATTTAGTTGCTCATCTTTGAAAATGTTCAAGCTCTACAATGTCTTTCTTATTCACTGGTCACAAAACTGTACAGTAGTGATTTATAAAGCTGTAAAATGACTTGTCTTGTATATACTTCTTTTGATCCACACCAGATCAGAATAGGTTTGGTGGTGCCCAGATTTTCCCTCTGTGAGACATCAGCACCTTGATGCTTTGCCAGTGTGGCTGAATCTCCAAATTGTAAAGTCACCTGTAACTGGCTGCGTATGACAAGTTCCTGAAAATCTGAGATCCAAGAGACACAACAAAGTGCCAATTACCAAATTGCTGGGGATAGCTTAAGAGTAGTCAGAGCAGGAGTAAAAGCTGAAGAATTAATTCACTCAATATAATAACTGAGCTGCTCTAAAATCTAGCACCTGAGGGTAGGAGCTGATTAGTTAAAAAACACACAATAAGAATGTTTTTTATAGGTGAACTTAAAAGAAAAAGGTATACTGTTTTTCTTTTCATTAATTACATTTCTATTCCAATTTCAGGGCTTTTCATATGGTACAGCAAAGAGGATGTAGTAAATCTTTTCATATGGTAGGGCCAAGAGTAGCTACTACATACTACAGCCTGTAGTAAAACATGGCTGTGGCTTGACATACCATCAGTGAACTCTGCGTTAAAGAAATACTGCTTCTACCTAGCAGAACTGCGGTCAATGGGGGACAGTTAATAGCCACACACGTGCAGAATCTGCAGCTCATCCAATAGGAAACCAGCTTCACTGAAGTGTACAGCTACCTCTTGCTCCCATCATAAAGGGATGTAAAGCTATGTTGTTTTTATATATTTGGTTCCCATCAGAAATTGTAAAATAAGTATAAGCTGGCACATTTTGTTTAGCCAGCATGGTTGGTTCCTCAATTAGTATTCAGCAGGGCCAACAAGGACTCCTTTTGTTTTGGCTTTGGCCAGTGTGTATTAAGCTGGCCCGTAGATACCTGTTTGGTTTGAGATCTTAGCCAATCAGAGTATCACCTGAGTTAGTTTGTCTGGGCCAATCAGAGATCAGCTTTTTTGTTGCAAGTAACCTCCCGTCCTCCTCCCGGATCTTCATCTGGCTAAACAACCCTAGGAATCCAAAATTTAACTGAATTACCCCCCATGTCCACGGTCCCACACTGCGCACATACCCCATCAACAGTTGGTAGGGGTGTCATTGTTGGGGCCCCATGCAAACTTGTGTCTGGGGGGGCTGAATCAAAGACATGGGTTCAGTGGTAATTAACCACACCTCTGACCATTGGTCTCTGGAAGAATGAGTGTAAATGCCTAAAGATACTTAACTGGGAGCATTGTTACAAGAGACCCCAAAACATTTTTTTAAATGGGGGTCAACTTTAATAGGCAAAGCTCTGCAATTAAAGGAACATTTTTTTTTTCTCACAAAAAATCATAGTGTAAATGTAGCCATTAAGCCAGTTTATACCAGGTGCTGCTCTAGTTTTATGTGTCACTGGGCTAGCATACTGTTCAAAGGTTAAAAACAATAGAGGCATACCTCACAACCGCCCCGATTAGGGCGGGACCGTCCCGGATTGGCTAGGCTGTCCCGCTGTCCCGCCCCATTAGGGCAGAGTCCCGCAATGAGCGACCAGTTGGAAGGCATGTTTTCATTGCTGAACACTTCCTGGGCTGCGGGCTCCCAGTGATGCCTTGTGCGCACGTGTGTACAGACAGTTATATTTCCTACTCCAGGTGAGCCATGCCTTAGCCCTGAGTGCAGGGGTGGACAGGGAGGCACTGTATTCAAATCTGAGCTTTGGCCATGATGGGCTTTGTTTAAACTAGCTGATTTAAACACACACACAGAAAAGCAGAGTGCTGGAAAGTGCTGCCTTCAGCTATCGTGCTGTGACATTGTGTGAGCGCTCCTTACAAACACAGGGGCAGCGTGTTGGGTGTGGGGAGGATGCAGTACTGGAAGCTACTGCTGGCTCTCTCTACGACACAGCTGGTGGAATCCAATATTTTGGCCAGGAGAGAGGTAAGCGACAGCCTTCCCCCAGCCCCGCCATTTGTCTTCCGAGTCTGTGTGCTCCCGGGCTATGTGGGGCACGCGTCCACACTGGGGCCACACAGGCAATGGGAGCTGGGCAGATGAGTCAACCTCTGTGCTTCTGTGTTGAGCCGCGTGAGGTGTTTTAGGCAATAAATGGGGGAGGGATAGAAGTCCGAGGACTTGCAATCCCAGAGTGATTGCATACATCCTGACCTGAATTGCTCCATCAGAGAACTACCTCCATGTTCCCCACCCACCCATGACATCTTAAGGGATTCCTATGTCGTCATCAGCCCACAATCAGCCTGCTTACCCAGCCTGCAATGTTACCTGTTGACAACCAATGGGGCTCACTAGAAAGATCTCCATGTACACAATCAAGACACTGTGTGTTCCTGGTCAGAGGAGCCAAGCTGATCGAGGGCAGGGGTGGAAAAGAGCATGGAGGTGATTTAAACCTGGGTGTAGGTCTGATTTTACCCCAACTGACTAGTCAAGAGCTGTGTATGCACCATGGGATTTAGCAACGAGGTGTGTATACAGCACATGGGGGGAGGGGGTTACACTACAGGGCATCCCAAATTGAAGAACCAAACCAGAGGTTAGGGTAGTATTTTGGCCATTCTTGATTTAATTCTACTTTGTTCTAATCCCCTATATCCTAATAGATTGTAAGCTCTTCTCCTTCAGTATCCTACCTTATACCCTAATAGATTGTAAGCTCTTCTCCTCCTTCTGTATACTCCCTTATACCCTAATAGATTGTAAGCTCCTCCTCCTTCTGTATCCTACCTTATACCCTAATAGATCATAAGCTCTTCTTCCCTTCTCCCTTCTGTATCCTCCCTTATACCCTAATAGATTGTAAGCTATTCTCCTTCTGTATCCTTCTTTATATCCTAATAGATTGTAAGCTATTCTCCTTCTGTATGCTCCCTTATACTCTAATAGATTGTAAGCTCTTTTCCTCCTGTATCCTCCCTTTATATCCTAATAGATTGTAAGCTCCTCCTCCTTCTGTATCCTACCTTATACCCTAATAGATTGTAAGCTCTTCTCCCTTCTGTATCCTCCCTTATACCCTAATAGATTGTAAGCTTTTCTCCTTCTGTATCCTTCTTTATATCCTAATAGATTGTAAGCTATTCTCCTTCTGTATCCGCCCTTATACCCTAATAGATTGTAAGCTCTTCTCCTTATGTGTACTCCCTTATATCCTAATAGATTGTAAGCTCTTCTCTTCTGTATCCTCCTTTACATCCTAATATATTGTAAGCTCTTCTCCTCCTGTATCCTCCCTTATACCCTACAGATTGTTAGCGCTAAGGTGGTGTGGTTAAGGGCGTGGTTTAACCACAGAAAAATTCCGCAGCACACCACTGTGTCTGTTCCTCTTTCCCATCTTCAAAAGTTGGGAGGTATGATAGAGGTGTGATTCAAATATTTGAGTGCAACTGAATGCAAATGAAAACCATGGTCCTAGGACATTCTTTCTACTTTGTAAGCTAGCCGACTTCTAAAGCTGTGCTGTTAACAGTGAGGCATTTATCAAGATTTTCTTACCAAGAAAGACTTTTTTTTTCCAGGTGAGGTACATCATTTTTCCAAGGGTATACAAAAAAGGCACATTCCATATGGTGTTGTTTTTAAACTTTTACAATAGTTTTTATTGAAGTTATTACACATGCATTTTGGAATATTTGTCTGTAAGCATTTTCAGTTCTTAAAACATGGTGTGTCTGCATATACGAGATACCTTGCATGTAAAAGATCTTTAACCCTTATAATAGAAAGAGCAGAGCAGATAGCTTGGGTCAATAGTATTTGCAGCAAGATATGCAACCAGGTGAATTCAATGAAAGTCTAGTCAAAACTAGAGAAAAATCACAATGCAGGAATGGATCAGGCTGATTTTTTTTTTCAGGGCATTGGTGGCCATTGTATGCTTGCACACACACAGGGACTGCCTCCCTGCAAGTGTTTACAGTCTTAGCCCTTAGGATGAAGCCACAAAGGCTAATTCACACCTTCCCTAACAGCCCAGCAGCTCGTAGTAAGCTGTGGTTGCGGCTGTTGAGATATATATCCCGTATATACTCGAGTATAAGCCGAGTTTTTCAGCCCACTTTTTGGGCTGAAAAAAGCCGCCTCGGCTTATACTCGAGTCAGTGAAAAATAGAGGAGAAAAAGGGGTGGGGCCGGATTACCTTAGGGGCGGATGGAGCTGCCGCCAGCGTTCCCTCTAACGCAGCGGTTCTCAACCTGTGGGTCGCGACCCCAGCGGGGGTCGAACGACCAAATCATAGGGGTCGCGCAACCCACAGGCTGAGAACTCTCTTCAGGCTGCAAATTTTAATGTCAGTATTTTTTAGGCAGAAACAAGGATTTATAATAATAATTTTTTTTATTTTTTTTATCTTATCCCTACTTTGGTGTCAGTTCAGTGCAGCCTTTGGGTTATTTAGTGGGGCAGCTTCAGAGCCCCACCATTCCTTCTTATTAGTGTATTGATCTGGTATTTTCTTATGCAGTGAGGGGGTATTTGCAGGACTCCTATGGAGTGAGGGGGTAATTACAGGACTCTTATGGAGGGAGGGTATTTTCAGGGCTCTCCATCTTTTTCTATTTTCCACATTCCCGCCATCTTTTTCTCTTTCCCACATTCCCTCCATCTTTCTCTCTTTTCCACATTCCCTCCATCTTTCTCTCTTTCCCAGATTCCCTCCATATTTCTCTCTTTCCCAGATTCCCTCCATCTTTTTCTCTTTTTGAAATTTACCGGTAGCTGCTGCATTTCCCACCCTAGGCTTATACTTGAGTCAATAATTTTTTCCATTTTTTTGTGGTAAAATTAGGTGCCTCGACTTATATTCGGGTCGACCTATACTCGAGTATATACGGTATATATATATATATATATATATATATATATATATATATATATCCAGTATTTATTCAGCAATCCATCTGTGTTAATGTAAACCTAACCCACTATTCTCCCTGCTGAAGATCTGCCATTTTCAATCTTTTTATGCAGGTTGACCAGCCACAGAGGAGACATTGTGCCTTTGGAGAAAGAAAGATCAAGTGCCACCATCTTGGAAGAAGCAAGAAGCAATACAATACAGAACAAGATCATTCATATGCAAAGATAATATGAGCAACTATGCAAGACAGAGGTCTGTTGCTATCTAGACAGACTTAGTGCCTATAAATACAGAGCATTCAAATGACAATAATTCCATGCAGGGAGTATATGTGTGTGATTTCTTTGCAAATGTCCTTTCTTAATAAAATGTCAGCTTCTGAAGGACTCCATGTCCTGGAGGAATAGCTAAAGGGCACTACCCCTTATTAAGCCTAATGTTTTCAATACACCTCCAGTGACATCCTGAGCTTGTGTTCCTCTGGAAAACAGATTAAAGAGGAACAACACACTTGATTTTCACTTTTGGCTGTCTGTATCCCCCCCAGGTCAACCCGTTTACTCACCTTCCTATCACTCCTACAACACAGACTCAGAAGAAAACAAGTGTCCTGATTGGCTGAGCGGCTCTCTTTCACTCAGCTGCCTTCAGTGTGTGGGGTCACAACTTCACTATAGTACCAGTACCAGAGCTGGTAACTATTTAGAAGATGCTTCTTTAAATAACTTCCTGTGTTTTTTCCCCAGTCACATCATGCCAGGTTTCTATCCCAAACAAGCATCCAGAAGACAAACCAAAGGCTTCCTGTTTAAAAGAGGCTGTACTGTGGATGGCGGCACCCACATCCATGGAGGTTGTCAAGGCTCATCTATGAGAACAGCAGTCCTGGGGTTGGCACAACACGAGCCAAAGTGGTGAGTCGATTCTTTAACCAGTCATTCTACCTTATCAGCGTCACTGTGATTTTAAGTTTTTCTTAGGAACCCAGGGTAGGGATTTCCCCAGGGATTTTCTTGTGAATCCCTTACAGAAATTATAAGGCTAGATTAGTAAAAAGGCCCCTAATCCTCCAGGGCACTGAGTCCATCAGAAGCCGACATTTTATACAGAAAGGACTGTGAAGGATTTTTGGCACATTATTCTGTTCATTGGTTCCTATATTTGTGTTATATTTTCGTGTATTTTACCCCCACATGTCACATATGGTGTTCTCAACAAAGCCTTTCAGTTTAAATTTTTGAGTATGGCCCAGCTAATTAGCTTTTAGTGTTAAGAAGTAGTAGCAAAACACATTTGCATTACCTGCAAACAAGCATAATGTTCAGTTCTTAGAAAACCAAGGTAAAATTCGTATTTGTTTTTGACTGAAGATTTTGATTTTACAATTTAAGAGTGAATATAATGGTCTACTTATGTACATCATTTTCTGAGTGCATACATGCCTAACAACTAGATGCTAATAAATGGTGGTGAAGCACACATTCATTAAAGTGGATAAAGCAGGTGTGGCCTCTGTAACTGGTGGAGCCAGAAATTAGCCATCACTGTTGAACTGGACAGAGAGACTGCAGATGAGAAAATGTGAGTTGATTTATTTTTTTGACAGGGACAGTTTTTAGAAATGAATTGCAAGTAGTAATTAGCAAAAACATTGTATTGCCAACTGAATAAAATATCTACAGGTTCTAATACAGATTTACAGAAGGGTTTATTAAACAATTGAATAAAAAGTAATAGGTGTTTTGAAATATATTGTTGAAGTAAATACAATCAAAGGTCAAATACACCAATATAATCATAAGCATTATTGCAACTTACTATCACTTAAAATCTGTTCCAGTATAACCAAGAATGGCGTACTCACATCTTTACATAGAGATCATCACCACAGGCAAGCATTTACCATCATCTACCTATTTCATCATCACTGCCACACTGTTGGCAGTGAGAAGTAAACAATCATGCCCTAGTGGAAACCACAGAGTGACAGCATCCTGTCAATCATGAGACAGGCATCTGTCCCCTGCCCCAATTTTAAACCTTTTTTGCCAAAAGGAATTGGCCAGGTTCCCATTAGAAAAACTAGTTTTTTTTTCTCGAATTTGCTAGAAGTCTCACGGGGAGGCCGATTCATTAATAGCGCCAGGTAGCGACAGATGAGCGACTGTAGCGTGATTTTTTCAGCGCCAGCCAGTATTCGCTGTGCTTGGCCGGCGTTAGCTTGATGACAGCGACTCAGTCGGTGTGCGGTAATGTTGAATACGGGCTGGGGGGTCGCTGTTTCACAGGTCCAGCGTTGTATGTGAGCGCCTGACAACGAATGGCCAGAGCGAACGGCTAGCTTCATATTCATCAACAAATCACGCTCCGAATGTGCTGTCGCTGTCCATTCCTTGTTTAAACCCCAGAGCGCTGGCGGCGATGTGTATTAACTAGTTTTTAACCCCTAAACAACCATATTTTGTGAATGTAACATTATACATGTTTTTAGAATCATTTTGTAATATGAATACATTAATCTCAGACCTGTTAGATCAATTCTGCACATTTTTTTTTTAATTTTTTTTTTTACTTAAAAATAAATCCTAACATTGCAGAAGTGGTCTCCGATTTTTTGACATTAAAAAAAAATAAAATAAAATAATACCAATTAATTATGAATAATTATAGATTGCTCCATTGAAATGCATTGGACATCGCCAGGGAGCGACAGCTCATACCTGGCGCTGTGAGGGAATTTGCAGCGGCGCTGTTCGGTCCAGGCGGCTTCATGATGAATGCCGCGCTAGCCGTCGCTCTCGCCGGCGCTAGCCTCATTTTGCTTGATAAATGCGTCATTGTGACCGCCGCCGGGCGTACTTGAGTCGGTAGTCGCCGTTAGCTGCCGCTACCTGGCGCTCGTCAGACACTACCTGGCGCTATCGCTTGATGAATAAGGGCATAAGTTAAATGGCTTAACACCCAGTGCTGTCTCTTTGATGGAAGTCAGAACACTTCCTTGATGGAAGTCAGAACACTTCATATATCATCTCATAAATCATTTGATGAGGGCACAGTTATTTAAAACTTTGAGTTTATTGTATTTTGCTTTAGTGTTCTATGTATGTTGTTCATTTTGTTGATTTTTAAGTTTTATATGTGTTGCTTATAAATATAATATATCTACATCTCATTATGTGGGCTAATGGGTTTTTAAGTATGATAATATTAGAACTGTGCCACATTGCCTTACTCTCACTCCTCTGTTGCTGTCTTGAGGTAGTCGGCATCCCATCAATAGTTCTCCGCTTAGGGCAGCCCAGCCATGCTGGAAGCATAGTGTGCAACATCCAGGAGCACCCACACAATATATTTCCACCAGCAGCTCATGGGAGGCAATGCAGCTGCTAGGGAAGCTGGTCATTTTTGCCAATTACCCCACTCTATGTTAGTGGTAGGGCCAATAAGCCCTTTAGGTGTCAATGAGCCAAGTTTATATGGTTTCTTGTAGTGTGACCAATAGCTGCTTTTGATATTGTACCCTCTCCTGACTGGCCACTGATATAGGATAGCTCTGTTTCCCAACTCTATGCCCATGACAGGTTTCAGTTTAATGATCAGTACCCATGAGTTAGGAGTTTATGGGCGTCAGTAGCCATTGACTGCTGACCTTTAGCTTAACCTATTTTTGGCCTACTTACTCTGCTAAACCCCTCAGTTATGCTTGGAGGTCTGACTACAAGTTGCTAACACTGGCTATTACTGACCACTCCTGTCTTATCGCTGACTTAATCTTATTGTCCTTAAGTAGTAGTTTTGTGTTGCATTGCTTGTGTGTCCTGGAGACAATCATTTTGAGAGTAAGGAATGTATGGTCTGGCAAACAGGAGCATCAGCAGTGTGCTACAGGAAATGGGTGAGAGGTACATGGGACAGGCTTAGGTAAGCTGCTTGCTGCTTTATTATTACCATTGCCTGAAATGTCTATTTATAGATCTTGTTTATTCCTCTTCCAATGTTATACTCTTTATTTCTGCTGTCTGTGTAGATTCATTAATCCCAATCATAAGTGTAAGCCTGAAGTGTGCTAGGCAGAGTGACAGATATCCGCAGGGAAGTAGGGCAGTGTGTACCATGCTGTCAAGACATTTTGATTACCTAAAACCATTAATAATCATTAAAGCTCTTGTGTTTTCTCGGGAAAGGTGAGTGTATTTACTTGGGTGCTTTGAAAAAAATCTTTTTAAATTAAACAGCATTGCACAATGTGTAACTGTTTCTATTTGTTGAGGCGACACTTGCGTGTGTAGAGACTGATATATGTAATGCAAGCTTGAAGTAAGTTTTCTTACTTAACACACAGGAAGGTGCAAAATAAAAATGTTCCTGTATCTGTGGGAAGTTTTACAAGTGAGGTGTGGAAATTTGTCCAGTGAGGTAAGCATAAAAGATATAAGTATACAACAGCACCCTATATGATATCCAAAACAATTTGGAGAGGCCGATTACATTTTTTTATAGGGTGCTGTAACAAGTTCCGAAAGTGAGCTTTTGAGCATTATCCCCAATGATTCCAGATTACCAGGATATTTCCCCTTCTGGGTAATTTTAAGTTGTATAGGCACATTTTGGTTGAGCTAACTTTTTCTTCAGAAATATACATGGAAGAATATATGTGGAAGAATATACATTTGAATATTGAAATCCTACTGTATTAGAAATAACCTATTTTAAGTTCCCTGTCCAGGCACTTACTTGCTTCCTCCCATCTTACCCTCCTTGGGAACCATGTAAAATGAGCCATTGCAAAGCAATTCATATCTTCAATTATATGTAAATACCTAAACTGCTTTCTTTGCAAGAAGAAATACTGCTTCTACCTAGCAGAACTGCGGTCAATGGGGGACAGTTAATAGCCACACACGTGCAGAATCTGCAGCTCATCCAATAGGAAACCAGCTTCACTGAAGTGTACAGCTACCTCTTGCTCCCATCATAAAGGGATGTAAAGCTATGTTGTTTTTATATATTTGGTTCCCATCAGAAATTGTAAAATAAGTATAAGCTGGCACATTTTGTTTAGCCAGCATGGTTGGTTCCTCAATTAGTATTCAGC
This sequence comes from Gastrophryne carolinensis, assembly GCA_027917425.1. NCBI lineage: Eukaryota > Metazoa > Chordata > Amphibia > Anura > Microhylidae > Gastrophryne > Gastrophryne carolinensis. Next base: position 309,927,220 of record CM051236.1, on the reverse strand, counting down.
AGGGCCAACAAGGACTCCTTTTGTTTTGGCTTTGGCCAGTGTGTATTAAGCTGGCCCGTAGATACCTGTTTGGTTTGAGATCTTAGCCAATCAGAGTATCACCTGAGTTAGTTTGTCTGGGCCAATCAGAGATCAGCTTTTTTGTTGCAAGTAACCTCCCGTCCTCCTCCCGGATCTTCATCTGGCTAAACAACCCTAGGAATCCAAAATTTAACTGAATTACCCCCCATGTCCACGGTCCCACACTGCGCACATACCCCATCAACAGTTGGTAGGGGTGTCATTGTTGGGGCCCCATGCAAACTTGTGTCTGGGGGGGCTGAATCAAAGACATGGGTTCAGTGGTAATTAACCACACCTCTGACCATTGGTCTCTGGAAGAATGAGTGTAAATGCCTAAAGATACTTAACTGGGAGCATTGTTACAAGAGACCCCAAAACATTTTTTTAAATGGGGGTCAACTTTAATAGGCAAAGCTCTGCAATTAAAGGAACATTTTTTTTTTCTCACAAAAAATCATAGTGTAAATGTAGCCATTAAGCCAGTTTATACCAGGTGCTGCTCTAGTTTTATGTGTCACTGGGCTAGCATACTGTTCAAAGGTTAAAAACAATAGAGGCATACCTCACAACCGCCCCGATTAGGGCGGGACCGTCCCGGATTGGCTAGGCTGTCCCGCTGTCCCGCCCCATTAGGGCAGAGTCCCGCAATGAGCGACCAGTTGGAAGGCATGTTTTCATTGCTGAACACTTCCTGGGCTGCGGGCTCCCAGTGATGCCTTGTGCGCACGTGTGTACAGACAGTTATATTTCCTACTCCAGGTGAGCCATGCCTTAGCCCTGAGTGCAGGGGTGGACAGGGAGGCACTGTATTCAAATCTGAGCTTTGGCCATGATGGGCTTTGTTTAAACTAGCTGATTTAAACACACACACAGAAAAGCAGAGTGCTGGAAAGTGCTGCCTTCAGCTATCGTGCTGTGACATTGTGTGAGCGCTCCTTACAAACACAGGGGCAGCGTGTTGGGTGTGGGGAGGATGCAGTACTGGAAGCTACTGCTGGCTCTCTCTACGACACAGCTGGTGGAATCCAATATTTTGGCCAGGAGAGAGGTAAGCGACAGCCTTCCCCCAGCCCCGCCATTTGTCTTCCGAGTCTGTGTGCTCCCGGGCTATGTGGGGCACGCGTCCACACTGGGGCCACACAGGCAATGGGAGCTGGGCAGATGAGTCAACCTCTGTGCTTCTGTGTTGAGCCGCGTGAGGTGTTTTAGGCAATAAATGGGGGAGGGATAGAAGTCCGAGGACTTGCAATCCCAGAGTGATTGCATACATCCTGACCTGAATTGCTCCATCAGAGAACTACCTCCATGTTCCCCACCCACCCATGACATCTTAAGGGATTCCTATGTCGTCATCAGCCCACAATCAGCCTGCTTACCCAGCCTGCAATGTTACCTGTTGACAACCAATGGGGCTCACTAGAAAGATCTCCATGTACACAATCAAGACACTGTGTGTTCCTGGTCAGAGGAGCCAAGCTGATCGAGGGCAGGGGTGGAAAAGAGCATGGAGGTGATTTAAACCTGGGTGTAGGTCTGATTTTACCCCAACTGACTAGTCAAGAGCTGTGTATGCACCATGGGATTTAGCAACGAGGTGTGTATACAGCACATGGGGGGAGGGGGTTACACTACAGGGCATCCCAAATTGAAGAACCAAACCAGAGGTTAGGGTAGTATTTTGGCCATTCTTGATTTAATTCTACTTTGTTCTAATCCCCTATATCCTAATAGATTGTAAGCTCTTCTCCTTCAGTATCCTACCTTATACCCTAATAGATTGTAAGCTCTTCTCCTCCTTCTGTATACTCCCTTATACCCTAATAGATTGTAAGCTCCTCCTCCTTCTGTATCCTACCTTATACCCTAATAGATCATAAGCTCTTCTTCCCTTCTCCCTTCTGTATCCTCCCTTATACCCTAATAGATTGTAAGCTATTCTCCTTCTGTATCCTTCTTTATATCCTAATAGATTGTAAGCTATTCTCCTTCTGTATGCTCCCTTATACTCTAATAGATTGTAAGCTCTTTTCCTCCTGTATCCTCCCTTTATATCCTAATAGATTGTAAGCTCCTCCTCCTTCTGTATCCTACCTTATACCCTAATAGATTGTAAGCTCTTCTCCCTTCTGTATCCTCCCTTATACCCTAATAGATTGTAAGCTTTTCTCCTTCTGTATCCTTCTTTATATCCTAATAGATTGTAAGCTATTCTCCTTCTGTATCCGCCCTTATACCCTAATAGATTGTAAGCTCTTCTCCTTATGTGTACTCCCTTATATCCTAATAGATTGTAAGCTCTTCTCTTCTGTATCCTCCTTTACATCCTAATATATTGTAAGCTCTTCTCCTCCTGTATCCTCCCTTATACCCTACAGATTGTTAGCGCTAAGGTGGTGTGGTTAAGGGCGTGGTTTAACCACAGAAAAATTCCGCAGCACACCACTGTGTCTGTTCCTCTTTCCCATCTTCAAAAGTTGGGAGGTATGATAGAGGTGTGATTCAAATATTTGAGTGCAACTGAATGCAAATGAAAACCATGGTCCTAGGACATTCTTTCTACTTTGTAAGCTAGCCGACTTCTAAAGCTGTGCTGTTAACAGTGAGGCATTTATCAAGATTTTCTTACCAAGAAAGACTTTTTTTTTCCAGGTGAGGTACATCATTTTTCCAAGGGTATACAAAAAAGGCACATTCCATATGGTGTTGTTTTTAAACTTTTACAATAGTTTTTATTGAAGTTATTACACATGCATTTTGGAATATTTGTCTGTAAGCATTTTCAGTTCTTAAAACATGGTGTGTCTGCATATACGAGATACCTTGCATGTAAAAGATCTTTAACCCTTATAATAGAAAGAGCAGAGCAGATAGCTTGGGTCAATAGTATTTGCAGCAAGATATGCAACCAGGTGAATTCAATGAAAGTCTAGTCAAAACTAGAGAAAAATCACAATGCAGGAATGGATCAGGCTGATTTTTTTTTTCAGGGCATTGGTGGCCATTGTATGCTTGCACACACACAGGGACTGCCTCCCTGCAAGTGTTTACAGTCTTAGCCCTTAGGATGAAGCCACAAAGGCTAATTCACACCTTCCCTAACAGCCCAGCAGCTCGTAGTAAGCTGTGGTTGCGGCTGTTGAGATATATATCCCGTATATACTCGAGTATAAGCCGAGTTTTTCAGCCCACTTTTTGGGCTGAAAAAAGCCGCCTCGGCTTATACTCGAGTCAGTGAAAAATAGAGGAGAAAAAGGGGTGGGGCCGGATTACCTTAGGGGCGGATGGAGCTGCCGCCAGCGTTCCCTCTAACGCAGCGGTTCTCAACCTGTGGGTCGCGACCCCAGCGGGGGTCGAACGACCAAATCATAGGGGTCGCGCAACCCACAGGCTGAGAACTCTCTTCAGGCTGCAAATTTTAATGTCAGTATTTTTTAGGCAGAAACAAGGATTTATAATAATAATTTTTTTTATTTTTTTTATCTTATCCCTACTTTGGTGTCAGTTCAGTGCAGCCTTTGGGTTATTTAGTGGGGCAGCTTCAGAGCCCCACCATTCCTTCTTATTAGTGTATTGATCTGGTATTTTCTTATGCAGTGAGGGGGTATTTGCAGGACTCCTATGGAGTGAGGGGGTAATTACAGGACTCTTATGGAGGGAGGGTATTTTCAGGGCTCTCCATCTTTTTCTATTTTCCACATTCCCGCCATCTTTTTCTCTTTCCCACATTCCCTCCATCTTTCTCTCTTTTCCACATTCCCTCCATCTTTCTCTCTTTCCCAGATTCCCTCCATATTTCTCTCTTTCCCAGATTCCCTCCATCTTTTTCTCTTTTTGAAATTTACCGGTAGCTGCTGCATTTCCCACCCTAGGCTTATACTTGAGTCAATAATTTTTTCCATTTTTTTGTGGTAAAATTAGGTGCCTCGACTTATATTCGGGTCGACCTATACTCGAGTATATACGGTATATATATATATATATATATATATATATATATATATATATATATCCAGTATTTATTCAGCAATCCATCTGTGTTAATGTAAACCTAACCCACTATTCTCCCTGCTGAAGATCTGCCATTTTCAATCTTTTTATGCAGGTTGACCAGCCACAGAGGAGACATTGTGCCTTTGGAGAAAGAAAGATCAAGTGCCACCATCTTGGAAGAAGCAAGAAGCAATACAATACAGAACAAGATCATTCATATGCAAAGATAATATGAGCAACTATGCAAGACAGAGGTCTGTTGCTATCTAGACAGACTTAGTGCCTATAAATACAGAGCATTCAAATGACAATAATTCCATGCAGGGAGTATATGTGTGTGATTTCTTTGCAAATGTCCTTTCTTAATAAAATGTCAGCTTCTGAAGGACTCCATGTCCTGGAGGAATAGCTAAAGGGCACTACCCCTTATTAAGCCTAATGTTTTCAATACACCTCCAGTGACATCCTGAGCTTGTGTTCCTCTGGAAAACAGATTAAAGAGGAACAACACACTTGATTTTCACTTTTGGCTGTCTGTATCCCCCCCAGGTCAACCCGTTTACTCACCTTCCTATCACTCCTACAACACAGACTCAGAAGAAAACAAGTGTCCTGATTGGCTGAGCGGCTCTCTTTCACTCAGCTGCCTTCAGTGTGTGGGGTCACAACTTCACTATAGTACCAGTACCAGAGCTGGTAACTATTTAGAAGATGCTTCTTTAAATAACTTCCTGTGTTTTTTCCCCAGTCACATCATGCCAGGTTTCTATCCCAAACAAGCATCCAGAAGACAAACCAAAGGCTTCCTGTTTAAAAGAGGCTGTACTGTGGATGGCGGCACCCACATCCATGGAGGTTGTCAAGGCTCATCTATGAGAACAGCAGTCCTGGGGTTGGCACAACACGAGCCAAAGTGGTGAGTCGATTCTTTAACCAGTCATTCTACCTTATCAGCGTCACTGTGATTTTAAGTTTTTCTTAGGAACCCAGGGTAGGGATTTCCCCAGGGATTTTCTTGTGAATCCCTTACAGAAATTATAAGGCTAGATTAGTAAAAAGGCCCCTAATCCTCCAGGGCACTGAGTCCATCAGAAGCCGACATTTTATACAGAAAGGACTGTGAAGGATTTTTGGCACATTATTCTGTTCATTGGTTCCTATATTTGTGTTATATTTTCGTGTATTTTACCCCCACATGTCACATATGGTGTTCTCAACAAAGCCTTTCAGTTTAAATTTTTGAGTATGGCCCAGCTAATTAGCTTTTAGTGTTAAGAAGTAGTAGCAAAACACATTTGCATTACCTGCAAACAAGCATAATGTTCAGTTCTTAGAAAACCAAGGTAAAATTCGTATTTGTTTTTGACTGAAGATTTTGATTTTACAATTTAAGAGTGAATATAATGGTCTACTTATGTACATCATTTTCTGAGTGCATACATGCCTAACAACTAGATGCTAATAAATGGTGGTGAAGCACACATTCATTAAAGTGGATAAAGCAGGTGTGGCCTCTGTAACTGGTGGAGCCAGAAATTAGCCATCACTGTTGAACTGGACAGAGAGACTGCAGATGAGAAAATGTGAGTTGATTTATTTTTTTGACAGGGACAGTTTTTAGAAATGAATTGCAAGTAGTAATTAGCAAAAACATTGTATTGCCAACTGAATAAAATATCTACAGGTTCTAATACAGATTTACAGAAGGGTTTATTAAACAATTGAATAAAAAGTAATAGGTGTTTTGAAATATATTGTTGAAGTAAATACAATCAAAGGTCAAATACACCAATATAATCATAAGCATTATTGCAACTTACTATCACTTAAAATCTGTTCCAGTATAACCAAGAATGGCGTACTCACATCTTTACATAGAGATCATCACCACAGGCAAGCATTTACCATCATCTACCTATTTCATCATCACTGCCACACTGTTGGCAGTGAGAAGTAAACAATCATGCCCTAGTGGAAACCACAGAGTGACAGCATCCTGTCAATCATGAGACAGGCATCTGTCCCCTGCCCCAATTTTAAACCTTTTTTGCCAAAAGGAATTGGCCAGGTTCCCATTAGAAAAACTAGTTTTTTTTTCTCGAATTTGCTAGAAGTCTCACGGGGAGGCCGATTCATTAATAGCGCCAGGTAGCGACAGATGAGCGACTGTAGCGTGATTTTTTCAGCGCCAGCCAGTATTCGCTGTGCTTGGCCGGCGTTAGCTTGATGACAGCGACTCAGTCGGTGTGCGGTAATGTTGAATACGGGCTGGGGGGTCGCTGTTTCACAGGTCCAGCGTTGTATGTGAGCGCCTGACAACGAATGGCCAGAGCGAACGGCTAGCTTCATATTCATCAACAAATCACGCTCCGAATGTGCTGTCGCTGTCCATTCCTTGTTTAAACCCCAGAGCGCTGGCGGCGATGTGTATTAACTAGTTTTTAACCCCTAAACAACCATATTTTGTGAATGTAACATTATACATGTTTTTAGAATCATTTTGTAATATGAATACATTAATCTCAGACCTGTTAGATCAATTCTGCACATTTTTTTTTTAATTTTTTTTTTTACTTAAAAATAAATCCTAACATTGCAGAAGTGGTCTCCGATTTTTTGACATTAAAAAAAAATAAAATAAAATAATACCAATTAATTATGAATAATTATAGATTGCTCCATTGAAATGCATTGGACATCGCCAGGGAGCGACAGCTCATACCTGGCGCTGTGAGGGAATTTGCAGCGGCGCTGTTCGGTCCAGGCGGCTTCATGATGAATGCCGCGCTAGCCGTCGCTCTCGCCGGCGCTAGCCTCATTTTGCTTGATAAATGCGTCATTGTGACCGCCGCCGGGCGTACTTGAGTCGGTAGTCGCCGTTAGCTGCCGCTACCTGGCGCTCGTCAGACACTACCTGGCGCTATCGCTTGATGAATAAGGGCATAAGTTAAATGGCTTAACACCCAGTGCTGTCTCTTTGATGGAAGTCAGAACACTTCCTTGATGGAAGTCAGAACACTTCATATATCATCTCATAAATCATTTGATGAGGGCACAGTTATTTAAAACTTTGAGTTTATTGTATTTTGCTTTAGTGTTCTATGTATGTTGTTCATTTTGTTGATTTTTAAGTTTTATATGTGTTGCTTATAAATATAATATATCTACATCTCATTATGTGGGCTAATGGGTTTTTAAGTATGATAATATTAGAACTGTGCCACATTGCCTTACTCTCACTCCTCTGTTGCTGTCTTGAGGTAGTCGGCATCCCATCAATAGTTCTCCGCTTAGGGCAGCCCAGCCATGCTGGAAGCATAGTGTGCAACATCCAGGAGCACCCACACAATATATTTCCACCAGCAGCTCATGGGAGGCAATGCAGCTGCTAGGGAAGCTGGTCATTTTTGCCAATTACCCCACTCTATGTTAGTGGTAGGGCCAATAAGCCCTTTAGGTGTCAATGAGCCAAGTTTATATGGTTTCTTGTAGTGTGACCAATAGCTGCTTTTGATATTGTACCCTCTCCTGACTGGCCACTGATATAGGATAGCTCTGTTTCCCAACTCTATGCCCATGACAGGTTTCAGTTTAATGATCAGTACCCATGAGTTAGGAGTTTATGGGCGTCAGTAGCCATTGACTGCTGACCTTTAGCTTAACCTATTTTTGGCCTACTTACTCTGCTAAACCCCTCAGTTATGCTTGGAGGTCTGACTACAAGTTGCTAACACTGGCTATTACTGACCACTCCTGTCTTATCGCTGACTTAATCTTATTGTCCTTAAGTAGTAGTTTTGTGTTGCATTGCTTGTGTGTCCTGGAGACAATCATTTTGAGAGTAAGGAATGTATGGTCTGGCAAACAGGAGCATCAGCAGTGTGCTACAGGAAATGGGTGAGAGGTACATGGGACAGGCTTAGGTAAGCTGCTTGCTGCTTTATTATTACCATTGCCTGAAATGTCTATTTATAGATCTTGTTTATTCCTCTTCCAATGTTATACTCTTTATTTCTGCTGTCTGTGTAGATTCATTAATCCCAATCATAAGTGTAAGCCTGAAGTGTGCTAGGCAGAGTGACAGATATCCGCAGGGAAGTAGGGCAGTGTGTACCATGCTGTCAAGACATTTTGATTACCTAAAACCATTAATAATCATTAAAGCTCTTGTGTTTTCTCGGGAAAGGTGAGTGTATTTACTTGGGTGCTTTGAAAAAAATCTTTTTAAATTAAACAGCATTGCACAATGTGTAACTGTTTCTATTTGTTGAGGCGACACTTGCGTGTGTAGAGACTGATATATGTAATGCAAGCTTGAAGTAAGTTTTCTTACTTAACACACAGGAAGGTGCAAAATAAAAATGTTCCTGTATCTGTGGGAAGTTTTACAAGTGAGGTGTGGAAATTTGTCCAGTGAGGTAAGCATAAAAGATATAAGTATACAACAGCACCCTATATGATATCCAAAACAATTTGGAGAGGCCGATTACATTTTTTTATAGGGTGCTGTAACAAGTTCCGAAAGTGAGCTTTTGAGCATTATCCCCAATGATTCCAGATTACCAGGATATTTCCCCTTCTGGGTAATTTTAAGTTGTATAGGCACATTTTGGTTGAGCTAACTTTTTCTTCAGAAATATACATGGAAGAATATATGTGGAAGAATATACATTTGAATATTGAAATCCTACTGTATTAGAAATAACCTATTTTAAGTTCCCTGTCCAGGCACTTACTTGCTTCCTCCCATCTTACCCTCCTTGGGAACCATGTAAAATGAGCCATTGCAAAGCAATTCATATCTTCAATTATATGTAAATACCTAAACTGCTTTCTTTGCGTCTATTTCTGGGTCGTGGCTGAGCTGGGAGGGCCCTGTCATGGCAGAGCTTTACAAGTCTTGGGCTGTGGTCACAGCCAGCTGTGGGACCACTGTATCTTGTCATACTCGCTCACGCTAAGTACACTAAGGGACAGAGTGACTGTTAGACCACTTTTTTTGCATGGCCCCGCAGAATGGAATTTATAAGAGTAGAACAAAAAACTATAGTACTGGGATTGTAGACCTATCCCAGAAAGAATACCCCCATAAGAAAGCCGCACTCAGATATTAAAATCCAATATTTACTACATTAATTTTTAAATAAATAAACAAATATGGCACATAACACAACGCATGATTAAAAAACATAAACACAAAACGAGGGATTTGCCAAAAATGGATGACTAATAGCATCAAAAAAATATATAAATAAATAATTAAAGCATGTAATCAAATATTGTCAACATTTGCCTGGAGCAAAAAATATACTGAAATTAATCTACTGTGTGTGCTGATACACTTCGCCAGGGTGTATCAGCTGCCCCGGGTTCCCCCTGCTTAAATACCCCGGGAAGTAAAGTGCTGGCCAATCGGTGGAGACGACGTCAGCGCCCGAACGCGTGCCCCGCCCGGCCAATGAAAATGGCCGTAAGGGCAACACCTCAGACGCCCCCTCCCACTGAACCGCAAACCAGGAAGTGCCTGCGCGAGGCGCGCCACCGGGTGCGCGGCGGGCTGGGCGCACTCCCCTGCAGTAGGAGGCGCCGGCCTGCCGCACGCCCAGCAGCGCGCACATCGCCCAGGCACTCCCCGTCCACCCAGCATCAGAGAACCAATGCGGGATCGTGGAAGGTGAGTATTCGGGGAGGGGGGGGAGACGGAAAAAAAAAAACAATCACCATTAAGTATTTCAGAAAACGCAAGACAGTTGTGTGCCAGATGCTAAATAATGAATGTATATAACGCAATATTTGAAAGAATATTGATGATTAATAAATAATTAATTAATATACCATGGCCCGTTCAATATGGTAAATCTCAAGCCCATTTCAATATTTTAAACCATTGACCCTAATTGATAATATGGCATATACATACCCAGTATACCCATATATAGGTAATGGGGCACCCAATAAACATGATATATTTAAACAACTTAAAGTGGACCCAATGACATAACCGTAGTCAAAAGCAGCCAGGGCAAAAAGGGGGGATGGTGTGATAACCCCAAAATTGAACAGAATTACTCACTAAAAATATATTAAAGTATTAAGCCAATTTAATTTGTCATAACATGGTGGACGGTCTGGATATTATTGTCACCATATATAGATAATGATGAGGCACCCATTCAACATGCTGTACCTAGTAGACAGCCTAAAGTGGCTCATATGACAGCATTTAAAGGTCCAAGGTCAGAAAGACCAAACAGAAACCAGTATGGTGGTCATAAAAATAAAATTGTGCATGAGGACTAGACAAGATTCCCACCCAGGTGACAATTGCAATAAGATCCTGGGTCCTAACTCCAGCTGGATTGACACAAGTTGAATATCTATGAACGGTTAAAAAGATCTATTATAACTATGTATGCCCAAAGAGTCAAAAGGCAAGATGGAGAAAACTAGGGGCTATCAGGAAGTTGACTACATTATATGAATGGCTGCCAACAAATTACTCAGAGTTATAGCCTATGTTATTGTTTATGCAAAAGAATTCATACTAATTATACACACGGATGATTTATATGTCCATAGTTCTCTTCTTTCAAGATTATTGCTGGATTGTCACTCTGAATTAGACTGCCATTGGCCTGAGCTGGGGATTTTGGCCGTCCACAGTTATCAACTTGACACAATGATGTCTCATACAAAGGGATTTTTCTTAGTTGTAAGCGCTGCTGGTTTTTATCCGTAATTCTCATCTCTGAATTAGACAAGTATGAGATGTTTCCATTTGCCTGGGCTGGTAATTGGCTGTCCACAGTTGTCAACTCGACAGAATGATATCACATTCAAGAAGGTTTTTCTCTAGGAAGACTACCGAATAAGTAAATAAAGTAAAGTGAAAAAAAAAACATTTTTATAATTGTTTAAATTTTTAAAAAAATGTAAGCTAATAATTAATGTAATTAATCAATAGATACACTACAAGAAGTGACAAACTAAACAGGTGACCAACCTTGGTTCAATCACGACCCAGAAAAGAAGTAAACCCAAAATCATTAATACCATAAGGTGCTCGTGTCTTCAAAGTGTAAATCCATTGGGTCTCCCTTTGCTCAAGCCTCCTTTTTAAATTACCGCCTCTTATTCCCAGACACACTTGATCTACAAAGAAAATTTGCATGCCCCGTATGTCTCCATTGTGGACATGCAGGAAATGTGCTGCCACCGGGGTAAGTGTTTTTCCATTTTTGGCATCCCGTGCAGCCAACCTAATTGTTGACAGATGTTTTTGAATTCTAATTTTGACAGCGTTAATTGTTTCCCCTACATAATATTTAGGACATGGACACCTTATAACATAAATCACTCCCTGTGATTTGCAATTCAGGCATTTGGTCAAATTAATATCCATCTGTGTCCGCAGGTCTTTGATAACACTGGTCTTGGCTACTAAAGGGCAGATCGTACAATTGCCACAAGGTCTACTCATTGCTCCTTGTTTGTGGGCCTGTAGCCAAGTTGTAGGTGCAGTGTAATGACTATTACACGATCGGTCTCTAAGACTGGGGGCACGTCTCGCCGTCATTCGGGGGCCCCTCCCAGTCCAAGGTGCTAACTGTGGATCCGATTGGAGAACTGACCAATGTGTATTCAAAATTCGCCTTGTTACAGTCATTGTTATATGTAGAAATGAATCTCACCTCTGTGCTAGTACTTTTTCTTTTGTAGTTGAGTAATTGATCCCTGGGTGTTCGTAGGGCTCTCCTAGCCGCTCTATCAATTACTCTGCTTGGATATCCCCTTCTTCGGAATCGATCCTGCATGTCTTTAACCTTGTCCTTAAAGTCTTCATCATTCAAGCAGTTTCTTCTAACTCTTAGCATCTGCCCGATTGGGATGCCTTCTTTAAGTTTCTTCTGGTGAAAACTTGAAAAGTGTAAAATGATGTTGGTAGACATAGGTTTCCTATATGGATGAGTAGAAATGGATCCATCAGAGTCCAATTGTAAAGTCAAATCAAGAAACACAATCTTTTGGAGTGAGTATGTGTAGGTGAGATGGAGATTCAGAGAATTATTGTTCAATGCTGAAATGAACTCCTCACATAAATTAACGGGGCCCTGCCAAAGGAAGAGGATATCATCGATGAACCTGTACCAGCCCAAAATATGGGGCTGGTACAGGCTCATCGACTCCCCCCAAACCACCTCCCGCTCCCACTAACCCAGAAAAAGGTTGGCGATCGAAGGAGCACACTTGGCTCCCATGGCCACTTGCCTGTAGTATCTGGCATTAAACACAAAAAAATTATGTGTTAAGATGAACTGTAATAGCTCAATAACAAAGGCATGCAGGGATCTCTTTTCATTTGATTCCATTTCAAGAAAGTATTGGGTAACATGTACAGCCATGCGGTGTGAAATATTCGTATAAAGTGCTTCTACGTTGCACGTAACTAATAAGGTGTTATCTGGAACATACAAAGAATTGACCCGATTCAAGATATCTGTTGAATCTCGCACGTATGAGTCGAGAGTGATAACATGTGGCTGCAAGAGACTATCTACAAAAGTGCAGGCGTGCTCTGTCAGACTTCCAATACATGATACAATGGGTCGTCCAGGAGGCTTCGTAAGGCTCTTATGAATTTCCGGCAGCATATAGAACGTTGCAGTCTGGGGATACTCCACCTTCAAGAATTCAAATAAGGTACGGTTGATTATGCCATTAGTGTATGCATCTTCCAATATTGTATCAAACTCCTGCTTATATTCTTTCAAAGGATTGCCAGACAATTTCTGGTAAGTATTTTCATCTGAAAGCTGTCTATGGGCTTCCTCTAAGTAGCATTGCCGGGGGAGGACCACAATGTTCCCCCCCTTGTCGGCTTCTTTGATAATTATGTCATCCCGCTTTTGTAAGGCACACAGGGCTTCCCATTCCTCTTTTGAGAGTTTTTTTGGGACCTATTGGGTGTTAACTCTCTAATATCCCTACTTACCATGTTAAAAAACACTTGTATTGCAGGAATGTTTGTCCATGTAGGCGTATATGTTGAAGGTTTCCTTAAATTTGGTCCTTGTTTAGGAGACTCCTGTTCCTCTAATAATGCCATAAGATCGTGCAATGCTTGCTCGTCCTGGATTCCCCATGTAGGATCTTGTACAATCTGATCAGGGTTAGAAAAATTATATTTGAGAGATAGACGCCTGCAGTACAAATAAAGGTCCTTAATCACATCAAATTTGTTAATTGTAGATGTAGGTGAAACATTGAGGCCCTTAGCTAACACTGTTGGGTGTTAGTCAATGGGATATCAGTTAAATTAATTATTTCTAATTCCGAGTTAGTCGCCTGTGGGTCACTCGATGTGGTGATTGCACTCGCCTCCGTTTGATGTCTCGGGGATGTAGGCGATGAGACATCATTGTGTCAAGTTGATAACTGTGGACGGCCAAAATCCCCAGCTCAGGCCAATGGCAGTCTAATTCAGAGTGACAATCCAGCAATAATCTTGAAAGAAGAGAACTATGGACATATAAATCATACGTGTGTATAATTAGTAAGAATTCTTTTGTATAAACAATAACATAGGCTATAACTCTGAGTAATTTGTTGGCAGCCATTCACATAATGTAGTCAACTTCCTGATAGCCCCTAGTTTTCTCCATCTTGCCTTTTGACTCTTTGAGCATACATAGTTATAATAGATCTTTTTAAGCGTTCAAGATATTCAACTTGTGTCAATCCAGCTGGAGTTAGGACCTAGGATTTTATTGCAATTGTCACCTGGGTGGGAATCTTGTCTAGTCCTCATGCACAATTTTATTTTTATGACCACCATACTGGTTTCTGTTTGGTCTTTCTGGCCTTGGACCTTTAAATGCTGTCATATGGGCCACTTTAGGCTGTCTACTAGGTACAGCATGTTGAATGGGTGCCTCATCATTATCTATATATGGTGACAATAATATCCAGGCCGTCCGCCATGTTATGACAAATTAAATTGACAAATACTTTTAATATATTTTTAGTGAGTAATTCTGTTCTGTTCAATTTTGGGGTTATCACACCATCCCCACTTTTTTCCCTGGCTGCTTTGACTACGGTTATGTCATTGGGTCCACTTTAGGTTGTTTAAATATATCATGTTTATTGGGTGCCCCATTATCTATATATGGGGATACTGGGTATGTATATGCCATATTATCAATTAGGGTCAATGGTTTAAAATATTGAAATGGGCTTGAGATTTACCATATTGAATGGGCCATGGTATATTAATTATTTATTATTCATCAATTCTTCTTTCAAATATTGCGTTATATACATTCATTATTTAGCATCTGGCACACAACTGTCTTGCGTTTTCTGAAATACTTAATGGTGATTGTTTTTTTTTTCCGTCTTCCCCCCCCCTCCCCGAATACTCACCTTCCACAATCCCGCATTGGTTCTCCGATGCTGGGTGGATGGGGAGTGCCTGGGCGATGTGCACGCGGCTGGGCGTGCGGCGGGCCGGCGCCTCCTACTGCAGGGGAGTGCGCCCGGCCCGCCTTGCACAGGCACTTCCTGGTTTGCGGTTCAGTGGGAGGGAGCGGCGGGGAGTCTGACGCGTTGCCCTTACGGCAGTTTTCATTGGCCGGGCGGGGCACGCGTTCGGGCGCTGACGTCGTCTCCACCGATTGGCCAGCACTTTACTTCCCGGGGTATTTAAGGAGGGGGAACCCGGGGTAGCTAATATACCCTGGCGAAGTGTCATTTAGACACGCAACGCATCGGTGGTGGCTGCTGCGGGGGATCCATTGGTGACAGGTGATGTAATCATATTTATTTTTGTATCTTTTACCTTGTACTTTGCCTGGATTATGCAGTTCGTCCATTGGTAATTGCACATTAGCACTTTATCATTGCATATATTTTTGATTACTTACCCAATTGCCTTTTTGCACCCTTGCACATACTATTTCATGCCCTTAGCTCTTTATAAATAGAGATCAATCAGGCATTTCTTTCTTTTTGTTATGTAAAATGTTTTGCTTAAGTAATATGTTCACACAGTCTATGCACTTGTAGATTAATTTCAGTATATTTTTTGCTCCAGGCATATGTTGACAATATTTGATTACATGCTTTAATTATTTATTTATATATTTTTTTGATGGTATTAGTCATCCATTTTTGGTAAATCCCTCGTTTTCTGTTTATGTTTTTTAATCATGTGTTCTGTTGTTATGTGCCATATTTGTTTATTTATTTAAAAATTCATGTAATTAATATTGGATTTTAATATCTGAGTGCGGCTTTCTTATGGGGGTATTCTTTCTGGGATAGGTCTAGAATCCCAGTACTATAGTTTTTTGTTCTACCATTAATCCCCCTCAGCCTGCGCCTTTTTGCTAATACTTCGGCTGTGCACATCCACCCCAGTTGCTTCTCACTATTTCTGAAATTTATAAGAGGGCAAACTAGGGCTTATGATTTTGTTATCTATGCTGGGTATGACCAGCAGCAGTTCCAGTAACTGAAGCATTTTAAGGAAGGGCAATATATGCTATTCCATTCTATACTGATGGATGTGCCTTCTTTTTACCATACTGTATTTGCAGGCTGCACACACTCTTGCTTTCATAAAAAGCCCAGATAGAATATATCCATTAACTCATTGATCACAGCCAGGTGTAAAAGTCTCTTGAGGCTCAGACTTGAACAAGCAGGGGTTTGGGCTTAGCTAAAGGCTGTCCACAGTACGGGTGTACAGTACATAGGTTAGGAACAGGTGCTCTGGTCGGATAAAGATCAGGAAAAGTACCTCTAGGCAGACTGAACCAGTCCTATTATAGCAACTTCAGGCTGCTGTGAACCATGAATAGTATAGCTGGACAGGCTGCAGACCAGGACAATCTGGAAAATCCAGTATGGAACTAAGGACATAAAGCAGGAATCTGCAGGCTACGTTCACACCTGTCTTGTTGCTGCGTGTGTTTTGCGGCAGAAATTCAGTTTGGAGTTCGCATTTTTGTTTGCATTTACCTCTGCATTTAGAAAAAAATACGTTTCTGAGTCCTATTGCCTTCCTCTGTTGAATCCTATTAAAATCTATAGGGCCGCAAAGACTTTTTGTGCTTTTTTTTCCTCTCTCACACACCAGAGTGGTGTGAAAGGGACCATAGAGGTGCTGTTGCTGGATTTTGTTTGCGGTACAACAGTGTCTGCGGAAAACACAGAAACGTATGTGGTATCTGAGGGCTAAAGCTTTGTTCAACCTTTCTGGTTGCATTTTTGAGCATAAGTTTTGCAGCAGTGATTGCAGTAGGAATTATTTTTTGTGTTCACATTTTTTTCCTGTTTTTGTTTGCGTTTGCATTCGCGTTTGTATCTGCATTATCAAAAAATATCTGTTTACACCCTGTGTTTAACATCACTGCTAGCTACTACCTGTGATTAAGTCTGTCACGGTCACAGAGATCATGCTGTACATTACTTTAATACAAGTCTTCAAGCCCCTGACAGACTCTGGGTTCGCTTCACTACCACCATTGAACAGAGTTCTGCCAGCCAGCTCCGTTTGATATACCCTCATCGATTAACAGGATTATATTGGGCATTTCTGGCAGCATGTAATTTACCTGTAAAACACAGCGAGTGAAGGTTTGGGATCAAGATACAAAGTAGCCCAAGGTTAATTTATATTGAATTGCCTTAAGCTAACACTAGACAAAAAATAGATAAATAAATATATATATTGACTCCAACAGGGTTCTGCTTTGAGACCAAATACAGCTGTTATATATGGCTTCTAACCTGAGTTCTCCATATTTCAGATCCTAAATGTCTGGAATGGCTTGTGGTCATCGTTGCTACCTGTTGCTACCTGTTGGTCATCCATGCTGGTTTTCTGGTATTCTAAACTATAGCTTCTGTGTAGGACCTTGACTCGGCTGCTCCACTGCTGTTATGTACAACTCAACTTTGGCTCTTCTACTACCATGTTTATGACCTCGTCCTACCTTTTGACTATCCAGTAATGTGTGTGCTCCCACACCGATCAGTAATAATACTGGCAAGAGATTTATTTATGAAGTTAACCAACTCTTTTTATATTATGTGAACACTATATTGTACGATATTTTCCGCTCCATTAAGACATGTGTGTCATTCGATGACCATGCTGAACATGCACCTGGGGTTTTGACAGAAAAAACGTGAAAAAAATGTTTTGAACCAAATGTTGTGCTGAAATACCCCCCCCCCCCCCCCCCCCAAGAACCAAATAATGGACAAGGTGCAGAATCCCTCAATCCCCCTAATACAGGCAGTGTTCAGAAGCCCCAGCCCCCTAAAACAATTTGTTAATAGTGGGCAGAATCTTCCTCCACTCACCTCACAACAGGCAGTGTGCAGGATCCCCCCAATAAAGTCAGTGTGGCAGCACCGCCCATTACAGGCAGTGTGCAACTCTTCTGTTCCAATTCCCCTCATTAAAGGCAATGTGGCATTCTCCACCTTCCGATTCCCCCATTATAGGCAACGTGGCATTCTTCCCCATGATAGGCCATGTGGCATCACCCCAATCCCTCCATCATAGGCAGTGTGGTATTCACCCCCTCAATTCCCCCAATTTTTCCAGTGTGGTATCCCTCTTCCCCCCATTATTGGCAGTGTAGCATCCCCCCTTTTTAGGCAATGTGGCATTCTCCCCCCATTAACCCATTATATGCAATGTGGCATTCCCTCCCTTCCCACTCCCCCATTATAGCCAGTGTAGAACTCTTCCGCTCCCTATCCACCCATTATCGGTAGTGTGACATTCTTCTCCCTCCCATCTCCCCATTATAGGCAGTGTGGCATTCTCCACGTCCCATCTCCCCATTATAGTACCCCATCATTCCAGCATTATAGGCGGTGTGGCATTCTCCCCCCACTCCTATTCACCTATTATAGGCAGTATGGCATTCACCTCCTTCTATTCCCCAATTATAGGCACTGTGGCACTTTCCCATTACTCATTAAAGGCAGTGTGGCATTCTCCCCCTCCTATTTCCCCATTATAGGCAGTGTGGCATCCCCCCTCCCAATTCCCAATTATAGGCAGTGTGGTAGTCTCCCCCTTCCCATTCCCCCATTACAGGCACTGTGGCATTCCTTCTCCCATTGCCACCTGGCTGCCAGCGCCACCACTTCCACTTCTTATCCCCAGGTGCAACACACGCACACACATTTGGGGCCATGCAGCCAGTGGGTGTGGCCAGCATCCATGGAGGAAAATGGATGCCACCACAGGCCATACCCACCCCCTGCATGGACCTGAGTGCATGTGTGCGCATGCGCTGCAGCAGCAGGAGAGGGGCAGCAGGCAGAGATCAGTTATCCTGCCATCCAACCACCCGTCTGCCACTCTATTGTCTGGCATCCTGGTGGCTGCAGCAACCCGATCTGCACCACAGGGTACCAGTTATGTTAGTGATATTCTTAATATACAGTACGTCCTGCTCCAAATATAATACTTACAATCGGGTTATACTCCGCCAGATGGCGCTGGACTGCAGAGACATCGAAAATAGGCTCCTCCCGGCCCCTCAAATACCCGGGGACCTCCCACAAATCCCCAGAATTTCTCTGCAGTCTGGCTGCAAAGGACGAGAAATTGGCTCTCTACTCGCAGGTGAGCGGGGCTATTAGCCTGCGGCCCTGTAGGACTATTCCCACCCGTTCCACTAGTATTATGCCTCCCAGCCTTGGCTGCGCTGGTCGGGTGAGGGTAGGCAGCACCGCTGTTAGGTGCTTAGGAGCGCTGCTCCACCGCAATCCCCCACCAAAGGGTAGGCAGTTCAGGCTTATGGTGAGCCTCTATGGGATGCCCCTCCGCACTATTGCCCCTTGCCCCTGCCTATCGGTGGGCCCTATTTAAGTGGCCGCCGTCCTCTCTCATCCTCCTTGTAGTCTTCGGGGGAAAAGAGGGGGGGAGGTGTATGTGTATAAATATGTATGTTATGCATTCTGTGTTTTACACGCTCTTTTCACATGCCTTTTATTCTTGTGTCAGCCGCCGCGCTGACTTGTCTTTACGGCTTTTTTAAATTTGCCACCACCACGCGCTGACTTATTTCCGCGCTTGGCGGCGGCATTACCTCAGGCGCTGGTGCGCCATCATTGGCTGCTTGCCATTCTGGCTTTGCACTCTTTGGGGGGGCGGGGCCCATCTTTGGCGCATTCCGCGTCATCGCTGTTACTGGCCCGCCCCTCGAGCCTATGCGCGACGGACTCCTACCTACCGCGGTCCGTAAGTGCCCTCGCGGGCGGCTTTATCTCCTTCACTTTTGTTACGATGTACTTAAGGTCTTGTCTGCTTATGTCTTTCAGGCGGGACGAACCCTTCTTGGCTTCTCCCGGCCCTGTTTTAGTATATTACTTGTAGGCCTTGTAAAAATGATACTCCCACTTCCCTAGCGGGTTATTGGGGCATCCAGGGTTGCTATATAGCGTTATTCCCTATTGCCGTATAGCGCCGTTATAATCACCACATGGAGGCATCCCAGGATAATGTGCCAGGGTCCCTTCGGGACAAGACCAGCTGTGTGTAGCGTGTGGGCAGCCTCATGCTGACGCTGACAAGGCGCGGGTTGCTGTACCCTGTGCTGAGCAGGTGCTTGCATTGCAATCTGGCCTGCCAGTGGCTGCACCTCGTTTCACTTCGCCTACTCCCCCAAGCTTAAACCTCACTCCTACTGAGTTGCATACTTGTGGGGATTCTCAGCCTGATGTGTCTTCTAGAGTGGCTACTGTTGAACAGATTATTGCGAAGTCCTTAGCGCGTAAGGCCCCTGCTAAGAAGCGGCACTTGACGCCTAATGTTACTGTTTTCCCTATGGGAACTGAGGAGTTTTGGAATCTGGTGGCTATATGCCGCTCGGTTTGGCTGCGCCAGTGGGCTGCTGACAACGCTGACAAGAAGGCCCTCACTGGTTTTCCCTTTAAAGGACTGCACCTGTTTGGGGACCACCTGGAACTTTTTGCTAAGGGAGGCAGGTTATCCCAGCACAGGCAGCAATCTCGGCTCTTTCGGGGTCAGGGTTCCTTCTCCTCCCCTTACCGTGGTGCAAGACAGGGAAGGGGGGTTTCTTTCCCTGGGGCCCGGGGAGATTTCTGGGGTAGAGGCAGAGGACGGGGACGTCCTGGCTCCTCCTGGGGTCTCAAAGCTAAATCCTTTCCCAAGCCCCCTCAGGCATGATTCAGGGGAAGAATCCTCCCTTCCGCCTTACTGCTCATTCCACTCGTGCTATTAGTGCCTCTTGGGCTTTTCAGCACCAGGCCTCTGTTGAACAAGTTTGCAAGGCCGCTACGTGGTCTTCTGTTCATACCTTTTCAAAGTTTTACAAGGTTGATGTTAGAGCCTCAGCTGATGCTGCTTTTGGCTGAAAGGTTCTGCAGGCGGCAGGGGTTTAAACTGTCTGCTGCTGTCTTTTTTCTTGGGGATCCCACCCTACTTTATAGACACTGCTATTGGATGTCTCGATTGTAAGTATTATATTTGGAGCAGGACATACTGTATACTAAGAATAATACAATTCTGTGATTACTCACCTGTAGAATTGGTATTATGAGTATACAGTACGTCCTGCTCCAACCCACCCTTGGTTTTACATTATCTTGGATCCCCTGTATGGTGATTGTTATCATTGTTATAGTTGATAGTTGGGTTGTTTAATTCTCCCGGCTTCTCGTTAACTGCTTTTCAATGCTGGGGATTTGTGGGAGGTACCCGGGTATTTGAGGGGCCGGGAGGAGCCTATTTTCGATGTCTCTGCAGTCCAGAACCATCTGGCGGAGTATAACCCGATTGTAAGTATTATATTTGGAGCAGGACGTACTGTATACTCATAATACCAATTCTACAGGTGAGTAATCACAGAATTGTATTTTTTTAACATTCACTCCATAAGACACACTAACCTTTCCCCCTTGCTCACGTGTGGGTGGAAAATTGTGTCTTATGGACGAATAATACAGGATTAAAAAAAATGTAATAGTCCTACAGAAAGTAATACTTCCTGCTGCTTCCTGGGTAAACCCAAAGGAAGTTATTTAAAGAAACATCAGCCGAGTAGTCATCATCTCTGAAGATTTCAGTTTAAACCAAACAAACATGTGTCAGCAGAAGTATTTAACCTGAAATACACTACATTTGGCTGAAATCTACTGTTGTAACAGGATTGTCCCCTGGGGAGGGAGGTCTCTGGAAATGGGGGATTCCCTGGGATACCAGGGGTGGGATGGATTATGTTAGACTAGAGATTCAGTAGTAAATTTTACATGACTGGCAATAGAAGGGTTAAAGAAAGTTAGAGGTGGATAAAAGAAAAAGACCTCTTGGTGCATTTCATTAAGAAAATACTATTAAAGACGCTGTATCACAAAATTGTGTAATATTAAAAATTCATATAAACAAGTCAACTAATGAGCGGTCACTTTTACACCCGAACTGAATAAAACGTCCACCAAGCTCATGGTTTCCTTCTCCAGGTAGGAATAAAATCCAGGGGTGTCAGGTTTCAGTGTATCAGGAGTGACAGAACCTGTCACCTGTCTTCCTTCCATTAATAGTAAGCGACAAGCCTGGCTGGATATTTCTTAATGCCGGATGTATAAACAGGGGCAGGCTTATTGTTTCTGGGGACCTATGCAAAGTTGTGTCCGGGGGCCCTAATCAAAGAAAAATGTTGTATAGTGAAATACAATATTAATGCACCTTGTTGGGGATGTAGCTGCAGCCTGCTCATGCGCTGTGGGAGCGCAAGGAAGTGTTTCACACAGAGGGGTATCCTAGTATTGTCCATTCATAGCATAGAGAATTGTCTGGGAGTTAACTGTATGGTCAACTAGGATGCCCCACTGTGTGAAACCCTATTTAATCACCACAATCACTCACCTACCCTCATTCCAATGATGCATGCGCAGGTCAAGGCCTCACTATACCTTTAGCTAGACACATACCCGGGGCAGCCATATGTGATCGACCAGACGGGGCATGTGCCCAGCTAGTAGTGAGCGGGGAAGCAACCAATGGCCCCCACCTACCGACTGTCATTATTTATTTTTTATACAAAAAAAAATTACACTGATTTGACCCTGCCTCTGGGGGCCGCCTGGCAGGTGCGGCTCCATGCATTTGCATGGGTTTCATGGTGGTTAATGTGTATAAATGACCCAGTATCCTGCCATTCAGCATATTTATATGGATTTTTATCATTGGGCTATTTTTTCCGCAATAGTGCTCCTTTAATTACCCTTATCAGGCACATTAACATTTTTCAGGGGACCAGCACCAGTTTAGAGCCTTCAGAAACAGCTGCCTGCTCTTCTTCGATTTTCAACCTCGTACCTTCACCAATGACACAACTAAGGTTACGATAACGAGGTTATCAACTTCTGGAACAAGCTCACCCTGTACATGTGTACATGTGTGTATATGATGATCCTGGGTATGTCGCTTTTGCTGAGAGTACTCTACGCAACCTATTTGTGGGTAAACTTGCGGAGGAGGAATATGTTGCTCTGTTGTTGTACTGATACTCTGTGGAATGATAATACTCTAGACTTATTAAAAGAAAACTAGTTCATATCAGGATGCTGGACTCACTATAAGACCTCATCGAGCAGTATATGCATTTTAACAGATGAATTTGGGAGAGTCTTCAAGAACGTAATTTCCCCTACAACACCCTGATGGTCACTGCCTTGTCTGATTCAGGACACTTCAGCCTCTGACCCTGTGGTCCCTACTAGGGATGAGCGAACTTTTGAAAAATTCGATTCGGCTGATTCGCCGAATTTTCCGTCAAAATTGGCTTTGGTCCGAATGTATCTATTTCTGACTTTCCTAGAGGCTCAATAGGGTTGTAAACCATTCTGCCTTGCTGTAACACGCATAGGATGCATGCTGGGTTAGTGAAATAATACTGTAAATAATTATGACATGCAGATCAGAGGCATCGCTATTAGAATCGCAGAGCGACACAATTGCAGAGAGTTGAGGTGGCATCACTATGAGGGGCCCCTATATTGCCTGAAAAACACACCCTGGAGCTGGCAGCAGCAGGAGCCCAAATATTGGCTGAAAGACATCCTGGAGTTGGCAGCAGGAGCCCAAAAATTGGCTGAATGACACCCTGGAGTTGCAAGCAGCAGCAGCAGGAGCCCAAACATAGCTTGAAAGAGACACTGGAGTTGGCAGCAGGAGCCCAAAAATTGGATGAATAACACCCTGGAGTTGCAAGCAGCAGGAGCACAAACATAGCTTGAAAGAGACACTGGAGTTGGCAGCAGGAGCCCAAAAATTGTCTGAATGACACCCTGCAGTTGCAAGCAGCAGCAGCAGCCCAAACCTAGCTTAAAAGAGACACTGGAGTTGGCAGCAGGAGCCCAAAAATTGGCTGAATGACACCCTGGAGTTGCAAGCAGGAACAGCAGGAGCCCAAACATAGCTTGAAAGAGACACTGGATTTGGCAGCAGGAGCCCAAAGATTGGCTGAATGACACCCTGGAGTTGCAAGCAGCAGCAGCAGCAGCCCAAGCATAGCTTGAAAGAGACACTGGAGTTGGCAGCAGGAGCCCAAAAATTGGCTGAATGACACCCTGGAGTTGCAAGCAGCAGCAGCAGGAGCCCAAACATAGCTTGAAAGAAACACTGGAGTTGGCAGCAGGAGCCCAAAAATTGTCTGAATGACACCCTGGAGTTGCAAGCAGCAGCAGCAGCAGCCCAAACATAGCTTGAAAGAGACACTGGAGTTGGCAGCAGGAACCCTAAAATTGGCCTAAAGACACACTGCCGTTGGCAGCAGCAGGAGGCCAAAATTTGGCTGAAAGGCACACCCTGAAGTTGGCATCAGCAGGAGCCCAAAAATTGGCCTAAAGACATAAATATGTTTTGCACCATTTTTGGAAAGTGTAAAACGTGGCAACATGCTGAATCTAGTCGCATGCACCAGCCATTGGTGGGTGGAAATCCTGGCTGATCCATCCCTGATTCATTTTCACAAATTTCTCCACATTTTTAGTTGACAGACGAGTTCTCCTCGCCGTAACTATGGCCCCCACCGCACTAAACACCCGCTCAGATGGCACGCTACTTGCCGGGCAGGACAGCTTTTCCAGGGCAAACTCAGCTAGCTGCGGCCACAAGTCAAGTTTGGCTGCCCAGAAGTCCAGCGGATCCTCAAGGTGTGTTGGCATGGTGATGTCAAGGTATGACATGACCTGCTGGTTCAGGTCCTGCTCCAGGTCTTCCTGCTGCTCATGAGTAGACTCACTATGCGGGTGTAGAAAGCTACTCATTAGCGACTGAAGACTGAGGCTGCTGCTGATGGAGCTGCTGCTTCTGCTCCTGCCAACCCCCCCAGCAGCCATGGCAGTGGAAGGTGAGTACAGAGGTCCCCCCGAGTCAGACCTGCGAGAGTATGGACCATGGCGCAGATAGGCATCGGCCAACTGACTATGTAGAATGTCTTTGTAGTAGGTCAGTTTGTCCTCCCTCTTGGCGGGTTTAAAAAATGCCCCCATTTTGTGCCAGAAGCGAGGGTCCAATAAGGTGGAGAGCCAGAAGTCATCCCTCTGACAAATGGAAACAATTCTGGGGTCGCTACGAAGCACATGAGCATGCTTCCTGCCATTTGCGCAAGTGACTCGGAGGGACTACCTGTCTCCATCTCCACTGCATACTGCCAGGGTGTGTCTGGGTCCTCTGTCTCACCTTCCTCACAACCCTCTAGCTCCTCTGGCTGCTCCTGCTCCTCCTCTCCTTTCCGCTGACTAGATAAACCAGCCATTTCGCCAAGCCTAAACTGTGCACTGTGCCACTCCTCCTCCTCTTCCTCCTCCTCCTCCAGTTCAGCTCCAACGGGGTTCATGTGGCCATAAGATGTAGACGCCATGTCTCCAGTGCCCTGACCAGCCATGGTTTCCAACATGTGCTGTAGTACATGAAGCAGTGGAGTCGTTCATCCCGTAATCCTGGTGACTCACAAATTAAGTGGCTTCCTCAAAGGGCCTGAGCAAACGGCACGTGTCACGTATGAGCTGCCACTGGTTGACATTGAAGTTACACAGGGGAGTCCCCCTATCCGCTTGGATCATCAAGAAATCCGTGATGGCTTTTCTCTGTTCGTATAGTCTGTCCAACATATGCAGGGTGGAATTCCAACAGGTGAAAACATCGCAAATCAGACTATGTTGGGGGCTACCGTTCTGACGCTGTAGCTCAAGAAGGGTGTGCTTGGCGGTGTATGAGTGGCTGAAGTGCATGCAAAGTTTCCTTGAAGTTGTTAGGATGTCTTGCAGATGGGGGGAAGACTTCAGAAACCGCTTCACAACCAGATTGAAGACGTGAGCCATGCAGGGCACATGGGTCAGCCTTCCTTGTCGCAGCGCAGACAAAATGATCTTCCCATTGTCGGTAACCATGATTCCCATTTTCAGTTTTCTTGAAGTAAGCCATGTTTGGATTTCTTGATGAATAAATTTAAGCAGTTCCTCCCCTGTGTGACTCAGTTCGCCAAGACAAACCATGTGAAGCACTGCGTGACACCTCCGTGCCCTGCACACATGGTAGGCTGGAAGGGCACTGAGACTTGAGCCTACAGTGGAGGGTGAGGAGATGGCGGAGGATGAGGAGGCCGAGTCACACGGTGTCACAGGCACAACGGGCAGGGAGCGCGGAGGCCGAAGCGGCGTGACCTGTCCAAGTTGCTGCTGCTGCAAAGGGACCACATTCACCCAGTGGGCCGTAAACATGTACTGTCCCTGACCGTAGTTACAGCTCCAGACGTCGGCGCTGCCATGCACTTTGCTACACACCAACAGGCTCAAGGACTGGCCCACCTTCTGTTCAACAAAAGTGTGCAGCGCTGGTACTGCCTTCTTGGCAAAGAAATGACGGCTTGGGACTCTCCACCTCGGCTTGGCACAAGCCATCAGTTCTCTGAAAGGTGCAGAGTCCACCACCTGAAAAGGGAGCGACTGCAGCACCAGCAACTTGGACAGGAGCACATTCAGCTTCTGCGCCGTAGGATGAGTGGGCGCATACTGCTGTCTCTTGGACATGGCTTCGCTGATGGATTGCTGGCGGGATGCATGACTTGGAGGAGAAGCAGGAGTATCTGGAGCGACAGAGGATGGGTATGACGCACAGCTGCCTTCGGCTGAGGTGCTGGAGCCTTGGCTGGCAGAAATTGGGAGCGGCGTGCCACTTAGTGAGGAAGCAGGCTGGACCACCTCTTCGGAGCCTCGGTTCTCCCAGGCCGCTTTATGGTGACGCATCACATGTTGATGCAGGGCCGTGGTGCCAACATTTGGGCCCTGGCTACGCATCACCTTCTGCCTACATATCTTGCAAGTGGCCATGTTACCGTCCTGAGGATCCTTGAGGAAAAACTGCCACACTGCCGAGTAGCTACTTTTCCCACCAACAGCCTGCACTGATTCACTGCTACTGTTGCCAACTCCAGGAACCTCTGCTCCACTACCTCCTGATAAGGTAGCCTGCCACGCAGCAGGTGCTCTACCCTGGCCCTGGCCCCGTTTGGCTCCAGGCTTTACAATTCTGCCCCCATGCTGACTGCCAACCATGCTGCCTCAGCTGCTGACTCCGGGGCAACCTGCGCCCCTCTTCTCCTGATGATGAGGATGAAGCCCCTTCTGCACCCAGTTCCCAAGTGCGATCGGCTTCATCATCATCATCACCGAGTTGTGGCTGCACGTCACTGATGTTCTCGGTTTCCTCAACAGTGTCTGGCGCAGGAGCTGGAACGCTCGCAACAACACCCACGCCACATCACTATTTGTCTGCCTAGCGAAGGAAGCCACCTCCATTTCTTGGCTGGGCAGTAGCTGCTGACTGTCCTCTATTTGATCGTCCTCCTCACTAAAGAGTGGAGCTGAACCCAAAGCATAGGATACGTCGCTGGGGGAGGGAACGGCGTAGGACAGAGGCAATGGGAGGACAGGGACTGCTCTCGGGCCATGCCAACTCAGGGTTGTGTCAGAGGAACCTACCGACCCTAGACTGGGGGTGTCAGATGTAACTTATGATGATGTGGATGACCGCGTTAACCAATCTACCACGGCAGATGCGTTACTGGTGGAGACACGACCGCTAGCAGATACTGGCAGATCAGGTCTCTCACCGCGACTCATGCTGCCACTTGCCCCTAGTCTGCTGCGACCTCTGCCTGCTGAATCTTGGCCTCTGCCACTCCTCTTTGAACATCCTTGCACTTGTCAGCCTGACATTTTTATGTATTTGAAATGAGCAATAGGCACTTAAAAAAATGTGTTTACTTTAAAAAGCAGAAGCTAAATAAAGGGAGATACTGCTTCTCTGCACCAGATACTATGAAAATTGGCAATATGGGATACCCTGCGGGCTGATGTTTTTACAGGACGCAAAAAAACAATTCAAAATGCAATATATTAATAAAACAGAGCCTGTAGAAGCTGCTTTAGTATAACAGGGTGAAATGTGCTGGTTTGGGATACCCTGCGGCCTGGTGTTTTTACAGGACGCAAAAAAAACCAATTCAAAATGCAATATATTAATAAAACAGAGCCTGTAGAAGCTGCTTTAGTATAACAGATAGGGTGAAATGTGCCGGTTTGGGATACCCTGCGGCATGGTGTTTTTAAAGGATGCACAAAACCAATTCAAAATGCAATATATTAATAAAACAGAGCCTTTAGAAGCTGATTTAGTATAACAGATAGGGTGAAATGTGCTGGTTTGGGATGCCCTTGCGGCCTGCTGTTTTTACAGGACGCAAAAAAAACCAATTCAAAATGCAATATATTAATAAAACAGAGCCTGTAGAAGTTGCTTTAGTATAACAGATAGGGTGAAATGTGCCGGTTTGGCATATCCTGCGGCATGGTGCTTTTAAAGGATGCACAAAACCAATTCAAAATGCAATATATTAATAAAACAGAGCCTTTAGAAGCTGATTTAGTATAACAGATAGGGTGAAATGTGCTGGTTTGGGATGCCCTTGCGGCCTGGTGTTTTTACAGGATGCACAAAACCAATTCAAAATGCAAAATATTAATAAAACAGAGCCTTTAGAAGCTGATTTAGTATAACAGATAGGGTGAAATGTGCTGGTTTGGGATACCCTGCGGCCTGGTGTTTTTACAGGACGCAAAAAAACAATTCAAAATGCAATATATTAATAAAACAGAGCCTGTAGAAGCTGCTTTAGTATAACAGGGTGAAATGTGCCGGTTTGGGATACCCTGCGGCATGGTGTTTTTACAGGACGCACAAAACCAATTCAAAATGCAATATATTAATAAAACAGAGCCTTTAGAAGCTGATTTAGTATAACAGGGTGAAATGTGCTGGTTTGGGATGCCCATGTGGCCTGGTGTTTTTACAGGATGCACAAAACCAATTCAAAATGCAATATATTAATAAAACAGCCTGTAGAAGCTGCTTTAGTATAACAGGGTGAAATGTGCCGGTTTGGGATACCCTGCGGCCTGGTGTTTTAAAGGACGCACAAAACCAATTCAAACTCAATATATTAATAAAACAGAGCCTTTAGAAGCTGATTTAGTATAACAGGGTGAAATGTGCTGGTTTGGGATGCCCATGCGGCCTGGTGTTTTTACAGGATGCAAAAAACCAATTCAAAATGCAATATATTAATAAAGCAGAGCTTTTAGAAGCTGATTTAGTATAACAGATAGGGTGAAATGTGCTGGGTTGGGATGCCCATGCGGCCTGGTGTTTTTAAAGGATGCACAAAACCAATTCAAAATGCAAAATATTAATAAAACAGAGCCTGTAGAAGCTGCTTTAGTATAACAGGGTGAAATGTGCGGTTTGGGATACCCTGCGTCCTGGTGTTTTTAAAGGACGCACAAAAACAATTCAAAATGCAATATATTAATAAAACAGAGCCTTTAGAAGCTGATTTAGTATAACAGATAGGGTGAAATGTGCTGGTTTGGGATGCCCATGTGGCCTGGTGTTTTTACAGGACGCACAAAATCAATTCAAAATGCAATATATTAATAAAACAGAGCCTTTAGAAGCTGATTTAGTATAACAGATAGGGTGAAATGTGCTGAAATAGTATGCCCATGTGGGCTGGGGTTTTTACAGCATACAACAAAAAATTAAAACTAATCGAGTTATAAGAAATGCTTGTGTGTAACAGATAGGGTTAAATATGCCACTGCCAAGATGGGATGCACAGTGGCCAGGAATATTTACAGCACAAGAAAAAAGCAATTTAAAACTGATCTGGCAAATAAAGTGAAGTGAAAATAAAAAAAAAGTTTCCCTGTCACTTTCTCTGCTGTCCCTGCCTGGATCATTCCCGATTTTTCCCTATCTTTCCCTGGCACTGTGTGGGTCTCTGTGGGTCTCCCTGACTCTCCCTGCCTGTCTGTAAATCTCTCCCTGTCTGCAGCAACCTCAGTTCTGTCTGCAATGCAAGGCTGAAATGCACACAAGCAAGATGGCCGCCTTTTATATAGCACGGTGACGTCACCGGGCTTCCTGGCTGCTGATAGGCTGCATGTGACCTTCCCATGATAACTTGCCCCAGGGGACATGTCCGGACATGTCCATCCACCATTTTACAATGGCTGTAATTGAAATTAATGGAGTTTAAAGGAAAACTTCGATCGATCGAATCGCGGGGAAATTCGGATTCGTTCAGAATCGAATTTTTCCTGAAATTCGGAACGAATTCGGGTTCGTCCGGATCGATTCGCTCATCCCTAGTCCCTACTAATAATGGGGCAAAAACAATTACATTTATGTATAATACAGTACTGCAGTGCCTAAGGCCACCCCCAGACTTCCTTGCAAGCCTACTTACGCCCACAGCCAGTGTGATACACAGCGCGGCCGCACCCCCCCCCCCCCCCGCTGCCACTGTGTTGTGTGACATGCCGGTTCCCCTGTCGTTCTGACCCAGCGGCTGGCTGCGGGCGCAAGTTGGCTTGCGAGCCGACATGTAGGTAAGTGTCTGTGAGATATACACAGCACGGTGGGAGTGGAGAAGGCCGGTCGCACTGTCAGCACTGAGTGGAAGCCGCCTTGCACAGCTGACAGTGCGTCCAGCCTCCCCCGCTCCCACCGTGCT
Organism: Gastrophryne carolinensis; assembly: GCA_027917425.1. Classification (NCBI taxonomy): domain Eukaryota; kingdom Metazoa; phylum Chordata; class Amphibia; order Anura; family Microhylidae; genus Gastrophryne; species Gastrophryne carolinensis. The sequence continues at coordinate 309,897,032 of CM051236.1, read as the reverse complement.
GTGTGTATTCCACTAAAGATGAACGATTCTCAAAGGTTTCAATTCGGACGAACCCGAATTTCTTAGAGAAATTCGTCAAATCGTCCGAATTGAGTTTTAGGAAGTTCGCTCATCTCTAATTATGACCACATGACCGCGTCTCATGGCTGGTAGACACCATTCAAAAGAATATAGGGGCACAGCATTGTGTCAAAGGCTGCACTCCACACTGGAGTGCAGCATAATGCCGTGATTACAGCCCAGAGTGCAGTGTTCGCACCATTTACTCTGCATTATTCTGGAGTGTGCCAAAAGAGCCCCAGGCTGTAGCACAGCATGACACACATACATAGGGGAAAAACATGGTGCAAGTAGGAATTTCCTTACCTGAGCACTGGCCTAGCTCGGCACAATCATCCCCATTGGCGTGTTGTGATGGTACCCCTAAATAAAATTACTTTGCGCTCAGTCATCATTATTTTTTAAGTTTAAATTTTAAAATATTGATGTTACTGCCACTTCAAACATAGGGGTTGATTCAGAGCCCCTTTCATGCCATTTTCTTATGCGTGAAAATTTCCGTTCTTGTTCATTTTTTCCCCTCATATTATTCATCAGAGCCTTTTTTTCTGCGAGAATTTTAGAGTGAAATGTTTTCATTTTTGCATGATTTTTTGTTTGGCAGCAAGATCTCCAATAAAATGGCAAGAAAGGGGCTCTGAATCAACCCTATAGTGTACTATATTGTTCACACTACAGTTCACAGAGTCATACCAATAAAACAAAGCAGATCAAAACCCAGGATTAAATGAGGGGTGCAGTTTTGCATACCATTTGGTCTCTTGTTGGTATAAATGCATCCAACTATAGTTACATCCACTATCATAAAAACAAAAAATAAAAACATGAAATATGTTTCCAAGCTTGTCCCATTACCATAATAAATCACTGGTTTAATTAGAAATATACTTGAGAATTAAGCTGGATTTAACCCTTTAACTGCCAGCCTACCTAGAGATTTTGTCACCCTCTGTTGCCAGGTTATTTTTGCACATTTACAAAGTATTTTGCAGTACGTTAAACGTTAATTTTTTAGGGATTTCCTGGAAAGTTATATATTTTTTTCAGCAAAGATGGGCGTTAAAGTGGACCAAAACCCACCCTGGAGTCTATGAGGCATACTCGCTTCCCCAGGGCACCCCAATCGGGTGTCCCACTGTGTCAAACCCCCCAGGTCGCCTAAAAACTCACCTTCATTCCCGGTCCAACGGTGCATTCGCGAGCATCAGCCGCTTGCAAACTATCCCTTTAGCAGGGCACGCACCCAGGTCAGGCATTTGTGAGTGGCCGGCACAGGCACGCTCCCTGTTAAAGGGTAGCTGGGGATGTTGCCGCCAGTGTGCTCAGATCCGCTTGCATTAGATGAGCTCCTGGATGAAGGGGTTCGAGTGGATCCAAGCACGCTGATTGAATGAGAGGGCTGCGTTTGCGCCGTAGGACCGGGGAAGGGTGAGATTAGTCAACCTGGGGGGGGGTTTCACACAGAGAGGCACCCGTTATCGGGGTGCTTGGGGGGGAAAAGATCAAAACCCAGGATAGTCAAAATCCTGGGTTTTTGTCCACTTTAACATAATGTTTTGTTGGAAATTTTTCAGTGCTTTCTCATTAAAATATATTTTTTAACTTTGTATATGCGTTTTTAGCAAGAAAACCTCATTGCGTGTAACAGCCCCATTCCTCCTGATTACAATGGCAGCACGGAAGTATAGGTAGACACCCCAGGAGAAACTTCAAACTGAAAAGAGAATTTTATGAGATTTTCAAACCTTGCAGTTAACTATCAAGGGTTATACCCCTAAAAAAGTTTTTTTCAAATATCATCTCCGATGGGGACCCCACACTTATATGAAAAAAATTTAAAGAGTTAAATCCTTGGAAAAAAAAAGGGATGGGCCCCCCCATCCAAAAAAAGACAGCCCAGGCAACATCTATGGTGCTATCAGCCAAAATAGCTAAAATGTGTTAAGGACTCTTCTACGCCCCTATGGCTTTTGGTAATGTAGGTAATGTTGTGGGGGTTTTGGCAAGTCACCCTTTTGCCAGCAGGTGACTTACCGGCCTCTTCTGCCCTTTTAACAGTTAAAGGGGTCTCAATGATTCCCTTACCAGTTCACAAACGGTTAAGTGTAAAAAAACACACACAATTTAAAAAGTCTTGTAATTTATATATATTTTTATTACTTACCTCCTTTCATCAACAGGTGATATCCCACATCGGCCAATCACTGCTTTGACATCAGGAAGTGAGCTGTAGTAGGATTGGCGTCCCCACCCTGTTTCCAGCTTCTGCCACTTCGGGGCTTTGTCTCTAACCCCGGCATAATGGAGGGGCCATTTTTCAATTTTTACGGACAGAGTGAGCTGACGTCCGCACACTTGGCAGTATAAAAGGCCCCTCCCTGCAGAGGGGAAGGAGATAACAGAAGCCATCAACGGGACACAGAATCTGTGTTCTCTGCCACGGGGTACTATCACAACCTGCCCGTGGGGGTGCGGGAGGGCAGTCCTTTGATAATGAATGTGTCTGTGTGTGTGTGTGTATATATATATATATATATATTATATGGATCTTGGCTGACCTGTCTTCTTGGTGTAAACCACTCATTTCTTGTCTCCCCCCTCCTACCTGCCCACCATAACCATGCACACAGGGTCAGCTGGGATGACTTTCTCCCCTCATAAAACTCCCCAGCATAAACAAAGTAGCGGAGTAAGGGTTATCAGAATAGATTACCCAACCATGGAAATCAGAGACAGGCCCCAAATACTGCCCCTTGCCCCCCTTCCATGGAATGTTCTCCTCATCCCCCCTCCCTGTGGAATCCCAGGACAGATGGGGGATATCATATGGACCAACTTTCAGGTACCCAAAGATGGAGAATCCCAGATGCACCAATCAAACAGTGGGTGACTCCAATCGTTCTGCCCAATAGGAGGGGGTCAGATGCTGACCGCTGGTGAGAAGGAATAAGGTGAGCATCAGAACGGCCAGAGAGACACTTGAATCTTACCAACAAGGGTGACACACGCTCCATTCTAACATCTAAGGTGGAGACAAGGAACCGTTGGTCTTTGGGAGACATGTGAGGACTGACAGACAATTGATTTGATTGAGCCACAGCCCAGACAGACTCTTAAGTATTTTTCCCCTTTTCATTTGTATTGCTATCTATTTATTTGTACCCTGTTTTATAATTAATCCTGTTCAGCTTGCACCGTTTTTCTTGTTTTTGTGTTTTTTGGAAATAAATTCGGAAAATACAGCACAGGGTCAATGATGTTCTGATTTAATGATCTAAAAAGCTCATGCTAGTTCTGAAGAGCTTGGCTACATTACTTGCCTAGGACGCTCGATCGCCCTCTGGCTTGAAGTGGTTGTGGGTCGTTCAATCTGATTGTGTTGTGTGTGGCTTAGATAGTTACAAACACTGTTTGTGTTTTGGTGGCAGCATTTTATAGCCATGCGTGTTGCCAACTGAACGATGTCTAACGTTGCGTTGACACACCTGGAGTATGATTGGCTGGTTTGAACAGATGAACAATCAAGAGGTCTGATCAACCCGTGATATTGTCACAGTGGGTGCGGCCAAGGTTACAAATGAACACAGCCTCTCTCTCCCCTATATTAGTGCCCAGAATTGTAGCTGGGAGGGGTGAGAGGTTGGAGATAGCAGTCGTCCACCTGCTCGGCCATGCTAGTTACTTGGACCAGTGGAATCTCTTGCCATCTTGTTCCCTTAGACAGGGAATTATACAGTATCCCCTCGATTCAAAGAGCAAAAGTTAATTGATTTCGTATCGAGAATCGTAAGTTTGGGTGGGTGTTAGTCATTTTTTCCTGTTTTTTTGGCCATTTCCGACTCGCACGAGCCTACGTAGGAATGCGTATATGCTCTTACGATCAGCGGAAGTCCGTTCCTAAATTTTAGGATCAAAACGTAAAACTTAGGATCAAAACGTAAAACTTAGGATCAAAACGTAAAACTTAGGATCAAAACGTAAAACTTAGGTTAATTGGATGTGTTTAGGTGTGATTCAGAGAAACCTCTAAACGCGTTTTAAAAGAAAGCCACAGCCGACACCTTTTAGCAGCCGGATTGCTGTTCGTGAACAGGTTTTTTGGCTATGTGGAGGAGTCTGCGCGTCTTGAGCTCCAATGAACTGCATGTATCAGCATGGCCGAGGCCATAAATTGTATGGCAATGCATACCTGATTCATGTATGCCTTATAAAAGCATTTTAATGTGGACCTTAATTAGTCCTTTGCATGTAAACCTTTATTTTGCAATATATTTCCATAAATTAAAGAAACTTATGTCCTTTGTTATTTATTTTAAAATTGAGGTACTAGAATAATATTTTTAGATTGCATTTATTGGTGTAGTTGTTTACCTTTGCTTTGTTTAATTATTTAAGCACATCTTTGGTCAGATGCATCACACTTACTGAGGATAGGAGAGCGGGATAAAGTGCAGGATGTGGGTTACTGCTGTATTTTGCACAGACACAGCAGAGCTGGGGGCATGGAAAGGTCAGAAATCAAAGAATCCAGAGCAACACAGTCACAAGGCCCTTTCTGTTTGCAGGCTGCCCGATAATACCTGAGCCGCCATCTTGGCTGTTTCTAGGCTCATAACATGCAGAAGTTGCTGGGTGTTTTTTAATATTTGTGAGCAATCTGTATGTAGAGGGTGTGGGTAACCACACAAAAAATTTAAAGTTGTACCATTTGAAGCAAAAATATTAAAATTAAATCCACAAGTAAAAAATGCAAGTTAACTAAAAATTAAACTAAGTAAGATTTACTTATGCAAATGCATTCAGTAATGGTTGGTTACTACAAAATGAATGAAATAAAGAAAAATAAAAGACCAAATATTTAGAATGCACTTTAATGAGGTAAGTTTGTAGTGCGGAGCCGCAAGATCAGAAGGATTTACGTCCAGACAAAAAAGGAAAAAGGGCAAAACCAATGTTGCAACCTGAGAAATGAAACGGAAAATTCAGGATGGAAACTGACATAGGTCTGATTCCCGAACTGCCATACGAACGGACGTATATTTTAGGATAGAAACGTATTTGCTTATTGAATCACTCGCAAGTTCATACGAACGCACGAGCGGACGTGAAAAATAGGATGATCGTGAGCCAAATCCAAGCTGTTACATGTTTCTTTGAATCAACCCATATGTCACCCACGTTAAATGACCAGGAATTCTATGTGAGGGGGAATATGTTACATTATCTCATGTTATGTCAATTGTGCTGCAGCTGCAGAACATTCAGACAGTGTTTTTCAGATGCAGGACTCGCGGATGTAAATCAAGATGGCAGCTTTCATGAACTTCAAGGCCACAGAATCTGCATGATATTCTACAAAATCTGCATGGGGTTACGCCCTCTTAAATAGCTTAGGTCACTGATTGTCAGATGGGGGCTTTAGGGGGAGCAATTTACTAAGCTTTAATTTATTGACTGAACATCCACTTTAAATGCTATCTAATGGTGTACCCAGCTACATTGGGCTGGGAGATATCAGCTAATAAGGTAAATGATTGAAAGAGTTATATATATATATATATATATATATATATATATATATAGGTATATACATTTGTATCACTGCCATATTTGACTACTTGAGTATCTATACAACAGATATTTGGACAGCCCCATTGTTTTCAATCAGCTTAGAAAAACTTTTCTGTACATGTGCACAGAAATGACAACCTTGGAGACCAGTTTACAGTGATATGTGTGGTGGGGGTGTGGCTTATTCAAGGGCTTTTGAGGAACAAATGGCAATTTGCAGGTATATATGGGTTAAAAAAACACCATAATGCTTATACACTAATTCTGCCCATACTCTTCACTAGTGATGAGCGAGTAGTATTCGACCGAGCCGGTATTCGATCGAATACTACGCTGTTCGTCATACTCGATTTCGATCGAGTACAGCGGCGATGGCGCACTCACAATTCGTTTCCCCTCCCACCTTCCCTGGCGCGTTTTTTACACCAATCACCATGCAGGGGGGGTGGGACAGGTCCTGGGAGGACGCTGGCATCGCGAAAACGGCGTCTACACGCATTGGCTGGAAAAACCATGTGACCTCGAATATACAAAACTCAGCACTTCCTCTTCGTCAGCATTAGCAGCTTGAACTTAGTGAGGGACAGACGCTCACAGCAGGGAAAGACAGGCTGTCGCTGGCAGGGCCCCAGAAGCTCGGAATATCGCTTTTACCACCATCTATACCAGCTACCAGAAGACAAGACAGTCCTTAAGAGCCCTTATTAGGGCTGCTACGCTGAACAGTATATAGCTCATTTTCTATTTAGTCAGGCAGGGCCCCAGAAGCTCAGAATATACCTTTTACCACCATATATACCAGCTACCAGAAGACAAGACAGTCCTTAATAGCCCTTATTAGGGCTGCTACGCTGAACAGTATATAGCTCATTTTCTATTTAGTCAGGCAGGGCCCCAGAAGCTCAGAATATACCTTTTACCACCATATATACCAGCTACCAGAAGACAAGACAGTCCTTAATAGCCCTTATTAGGGCTGCTACGCTGAACAGTATATAGCTCATTTTCTATTTAGTCAGGCAGGGCCCCAGAAGCTCAGAATATACCTTTTACCACCATATATACCAGCTACCAGAAGACAAGACAGTCCTTAATAGCCCTTATTAGGGCTGCTACGCTGAACAGTATATAGCTCATTTTCTATTTAGTCAGGCAGGGCCCCAGAAGCTCAGAATATACCTTTTACCACCATATATACCAGCTACCAGAAGACAAGACAGTCCTTAATAGCCCTTATTAGGGCTGCTACGCTGAACAGTATATAGCTCATTTTCTATTTAGTCAGGCAGGGCCCCAGAAGCTCAGAGTATACCTTTTACCACCATATATACCAGCTACCAGAAGACAAGACAGTCCTTAAGAGCCCTTATTAGGGCTGCTACGCTGAACAGTATATAGCTCATTTTCTATTTAGTCAGGCAGGGCCCCAGAAGCTCAGAATATACCTTTTACCACCATATATACCAGCTACCAGAAGACAAGACAGTCCTTAATAGCCCTTATTAGGGCTGCTACGCTGAACAGTATATAGCTCATTTTCTATTTAGTCAGGCAGGGCCCCAGAAGCTCAGAATATACCTTTTACCACCATATATACCAGCTACCAGAAGACAAGACAGTCCTTAATCCCTTATTAGTGCTGCTATGTTGAACAGTATATAGCTCATTTTCTATTTAGTCAGGCAGGGCCCCAGAAGCTCAGAATATACCTTTTACCACCATATATACCAGCTACCAGAAGACAAGACAGTCCTTAAGAGCCCTTATTAGGGCTGCTACGCTGAACAGTATATAGCTCATTTTCTATTTAGTCAGGCAGGGCCCCAGAAGCTCAGAATATACCTTTTACCACCATATATACCAGCTACCAGAAGACAAGACAGTCCTTAATCCCTTATTAGTGCTGCTATGTTGAACAGTATATAGCTCATTTTCTATTTAGTCAGGCAGGGCCCCAGAAGCTCAGAATATACCTTTTACCACCATATATACCAGCTACCAGAAGACAAGACAGTCCTTAATCCCTTATTAGTGCTGCTATGTTGAACAGTATATAGCTCATTTTCTATTTAGTCAGGCAGGGCCCCAGAAGCTCAGAATATACCTTTTACCACCATATATACCAGCTACCAGAAGACAAGACAGTCCTTAATCCCTTATTAGTGCTGCTATGTTGAACAGTATATAGCTCATTTTCTATTTAGTCAGGCAGGGCCCCAGAAGCTCAGAATATACCTTTTACCACCATATATACCAGCTACCAGAAGACAAGACAGTCCTTAATCCCTTATTAGTGCTGCTATGTTGAACAGTATATAGCTCATTTTCTATTTAGTCAGGCAGGGCCCCAGAAGCTCAGAATATACCTTTTACCACCATATATACCAGCTACCAGAAGACAAGACAGTCCTTAATAGCCCTTATTAGGGCTGCTACGCTGAACAGTATATAGCTCATTTTCTATTTAGTCAGGCAGGGCCCCAGAAGCTCAGAATATACCTTTTACCACCATATATACCAGCTACCAGAAGACAAGACAGTCCTTAATAGCCCTTATTAGGGCTGCTACGCTGAACAGTATATAGCTCATTTTCTATTTAGTCAGGCAGGGCCCCAGAAGCTCAGAATATACCTTTTACCACCATATATACCAGCTACCAGAAGACAAGACAGTCCTTAATAGCCCTTATTAGGGCTGCTACGCTGAACAGTATATAGCTCATTTTCTATTTAGTCAGGCAGGGCCCCAGAAGCTCAGAATATACCTTTTACCACCATATATACCAGCTACCAGAAGACAAGACAGTCCTTAAGAGCCCTTATTAGGGCTGCTACGCTGAACAGTATATAGCTCATTTTCTATTTAGTCAGGCAGGGCCCCAGAAGCTCAGAATATACCTTTTACCACCATATATACCAGCTACCAGAAGACAAGACAGTCCTTAATAGCCCTTATTAGGGCTGCTACGCTGAACAGTATATAGCTCATTTTCTATTTAGTCAGGCAGGGCCCCAGAAGCTCAGAATATACCTTTTACCACCATATATACCAGCTACCAGAAGACAAGACAGTCCTTAATCCCTTATTAGTGCTGCTATGTTGAACAGTATATAGCTCATTTTCTATTTAGTCAGGCAGGGCCCCAGAAGCTCAGAATATACCTTTTACCACCATATATACCAGCTACCAGAAGACAAGACAGTCCTTAAGAGCCCTTATTAGGGCTGCTACGCTGAACAGTATATAGCTCATTTTCTATTTAGTCAGGCAGGGCCCCAGAAGCTCAGAATATACCTTTTACCACCATATATACCAGCTACCAGAAGACAAGACAGTCCTTAATCCCTTATTAGTGCTGCTATGTTGAACAGTATATAGCTCATTTTCTATTTAGTCAGGCAGGGCCCCAGAAGCTCAGAATATACCTTTTACCACCATATATACCAGCTACCAGAAGACAAGACAGTCCTTAATCCCTTATTAGTGCTGCTATGTTGAACAGTATATAGCTCATTTTCTATTTAGTCAGGCAGGGCCCCAGAAGCTCAGAATATACCTTTTACCACCATATATACCAGCTACCAGAAGACAAGACAGTCCTTAATCCCTTATTAGTGCTGCTATGTTGAACAGTATATAGCTCATTTTCTATTTAGTCAGGCAGGGCCCCAGAAGCTCAGAATATACCTTTTACCACCATATATACCAGCTACCAGAAGACAAGACAGTCCTTAATCCCTTATTAGTGCTGCTATGTTGAACAGTATATAGCTCATTTTCTATTTAGTCAGGCAGGGCCCCAGAAGCTCAGAATATATCTTTTACCACCATATATACCAGCTACCAGAAGACAAGACAGTCCTTAATCCCTTATTAGTGCTGCTATGTTGAACAGTATATAGCTCATTTTCTATTTAGTCAGGCAGGGCCCCAGAAGCTCAGAATATACCTTTTACCACCATATATACCAGCTACCAGAAGACAAGACAGTCCTTAATCCCTTATTAGTGCTGCTATGTTGAACAGTATATAGCTCATTTTCTATTTAGTCAGGCAGGGCCCCAGAAGCTCATAATATACCTTTTACCACCATATATACCAGCTACCAGAAGACAAGACAGTCCTTAATAGCCCTTATTAGGGCTGCTACGCTGAACAGTATATAGCTCATTTTCTATTTAGTCAGGCAGGGCCCCAGAAGCTCAGAATATACCTTTTACCACCATATATACCAGCTACCAGAAGACAAGACAGTCCTTAATAGCCCTTATTAGGGCTGCTACGCTGAACAGTATATAGCTCATTTTCTATTTAGTCAGGCAGGGCCCCAGAAGCTCAGAATATACCTTTTACCACCATATATACCAGCTACCAGAAGACAAGACAGTCCTTAATCCCTTATTAGTGCTGCTATGTTGAACAGTATATAGCTCATTTTCTATTTAGTCAGGCAGGGCCCCAGAAGCTCAGAATATACCTTTTACCACCATATATACCAGCTACCAGAAGACAAGACAGTCCTTAATCCCTTATTAGTGCTGCTATGTTGAACAGTATATAGCTCATTTTCTATTTAGTCAGGCAGGGCCCCAGAAGCTCAGAATATACCTTTTACCACCATATATACCAGCTACCAGAAGACAAGACAGTCCTTAATCCCTTATTAGTGCTGCTATGTTGAACAGTATATAGCTCATTTTCTATTTAGTCAGGCAGGGCCCCAGAAGCTCAGAATATACCTTTTACCACCATATATACCAGCTACCAGAAGACAAGACAGTCCTTAATCCCTTATTAGTGCTGCTATGTTTAACAGTATATAGCTCATTTTCTATTTAGTCAGGCAGGGCCCCAGAAGCTCAGAATATACCTTTTACCACCATATATACCAGCTACCAGAAGACAAGACAGTCCTTAAGAGCCCTTATTAGGGCTGCTACGCTGAACAGTATATAGCTCATTTTCTATTTAGTCAGGCAGGGCCCCAGAAGCTCAGAATATACCTTTTACCACCATATATACCAGCTACCAGAAGACAAGACAGTCCTTAAGAGCCCTTATTAGGGCTGCTACGCTGAACAGTATATAGCTCATTTTCTATTTAGTCAGGCAGGGCCCCAGAAGCTCAGAATATAGCTTTTACCACCATATATACCAGCTACCAGAAGACAAGACAGTCCTTAAGAGCCCTTATTAGGGCTACTACGCTGAACAGTATATAGCTCATTTTCTATTTAGTCAGGCAGGGCCCCAGAAGCTCAGAATATACCTTTTACCACCATATATACCAGCTACCAGAAGACAAGACAGTCCTTAATCCCTTATTAGTGCTGCTTTGTTGAACAGTATATAGCTCATTTTCTATTTAGTCAGGCAGGGCCCCAGAAGCTCAGAATATACCTTTTACCACCATATATACCAGCTACCAGAAGACAAGACAGTCCTTAATCCCTTATTAGTGCTGCTATGTTGAACAGTATATAGCTCATTTTCTATTTAGTCAGGCAGGGCCCCAGAAGCTCAGAATATACCTTTTACCACCATATATACCAGCTAGCAGAAGACAAGACAGTCCTTAAGAGCCCTTATTAGGGCTGCTACGCTGAACAGTATATAGCTCATTTTCTATTTAGTCAGGCAGGGCCCCAGAAGCTCAGAATATACCTTTTACCACCATATATACCAGCTACCAGAAGACAAGACAGTCCTTAAGAGCCCTTATTAGGGCTGCTACGCTGAACAGTATATAGCTCATTTTCTATTTAGTCAGGCAGGGCCCCAGAAGCTCAGAATATACCTTTTACCACCATATATACCAGCTACCAGAAGACAAGACAGTCCTTAATCCCTTATTAGTGCTGCTATGTTGAACAGTATATAGCTCATTTTCTATTTAGTCAGGCAGGGCCCCAGAAGCTCAGAATATACCTTTTACCACCATATATACCAGCTACCAGAAGACAAGACAGTCCTTAAGAGCCCTTATTAGGGCTGCTACGCTGAACAGTATATAGCTCATTTTCTATTTAGTCAGGCAGGGCCCCAGAAGCTCAGAATATACCTTTTACCACCATATATACCAGCTACCAGAAGACAAGACAGTCCTTAAGAGCCCTTATTAGGGCTGCTACGCTGAACAGTATATAGCTCATTTTCTATTTAGTCAGGCAGGGCCCCAGAAGCTCAGAATATACCTTTTACCACCATATATACCAGCTACCAGAAGACAAGAGAGTCATTGAGAGCCCTTATTAGGGCTGCTATGTTTTAAAAATTGTGTGGAGGCCCAAGAGCTGAGACCTTTTAAAAATTGTGTGGAGGCCCAAGAGCTGAGACCTTTTAAAAATTGTGTGGAGGCCCAAGAGCTGAGACCTCTCAAACATTGTGTGGAGGCCCAAGAGCTGAGACCTTTTAAAAATTGTGTGGAGGCCCACGAGCTGAGACCTCTTAAAAATTGTGTGGAGGCCCAAGAGCTGAGACCTTTTAAAAATTGTGTGGAGGCCCAAGAGCTGAGACCTCTCAAACATTGTGTGGAGGCCCAAGAGCTGAGACCTTTTAAAAATTGTGTGGAGGCCCAAGAGTTGAGACCTCTTAAAAATTGATTGTATTAAGCCTAAGAGGTGAGCCATAATTTTTTTCATTAATACAGCAATTCTACGGCGGTTAAGGAGGAGGAGGAGGAGGAGGAGGAAATCGCACTTCATACAGATGGCACTTCACTCTTGGCTGCTTTCCACTGTTGTACAAGCAAAGTCCGGGTCAATCCACTTGCTGTTCATTTTGATTAGCGTCAGCCTGTCGGCACTGTCGGTTGACAGGCGGCTGCGCTTATCGGTTATAATGCCCCCGGCTGCGCTGAACACACCCTTTCTGATAGCACGCTGGCGGCAGGGCAGGCAAGCACCTCCAAGGCGTACAGGGACAGTTCCAGCCACGTGTCCAACTTGGAGACCCAGTAAGTGTAGGTCGCCGAGGGATCGGGGAGGACAGGGGTGTGGTCTGCCAGGTAGTCCCGCAACATCCGCCGATACTTGTCCCTCCTGCTGATAGCGGGCCCCGCAGTGATGGAAGTTGCACGAGGGGGTGACATGAACGTGTCCCACACCTTGGAGAGTGTTCCCCTGGTGGCTGTGGGCCTGATCGATGTTGTCAGACTCTGGGAGACACTCTCCTCTCTGCCGCCAGCGATGCTGGGTGGGAAAATCTGCATCATGTTCTGCAAGAGTTCCCTCTGGTATTCCAGTAATCGATTCGTCCTCTCCTCTACCGGAATAAAAGAGGAGAAGTTATCTTTATACCGGGGGTCCAGGAGTGCGAAGACCCAGTATAGTTTGTTCTCCAATATCCGGACAACACGTATGTCCCGGGAAAAGCAGCCCAGCATGAAGTCAGCCATGTGTGCCAGACTCTGAGTAGGCATGACGTCACTGCCCCCACCAGAAGGATCATTTTCCATTTCCTCCTCTTCCTCCTCCTCTCCGCCCCATCCGCGCTGAACCAATGGGACGCACACAGCCTGACTGCTACCCTCGCCGCCAGCATCCTCTTCCACAGCCACCTCCACGTTGTCCTCCTCCTCCTCATCCTCCTCCTGCAACTGCCACCGAGCAGCAGACAAAAGTGTGGTCTGACTGTCTACCTGCGTTGCGTCTCCTCCTACCCCCATCTCCTCTGTGTGCAATGCGTTCTCCCTTATTGCGATGAGCGATTCTTTAAGGACGCCTAGGAGCGGGATGGTTACGCTCACTATAGCGTCCTCGCTGCTGACCTTCTTAGTGGACTCCTCAAAGATACGCAATACATCGCATATGTCTGCCATCCATGGCCACTCGTGGTTGGCAAACTGAGGGAGCTGAGTTGGAGGCACGCGTGGATGCATCATCTGGTACTCCATCAATGCTTTCTGCTGCTCACACACCCTGGCCAACATGCAATAGGTGGAATTCCAGCGAGTGGGCAGGTCGCACAACAGCCGATGTTGAGGCAAATGGAGGCGTTGCTGGATTTTTTTTTAAGCTAGCAGCAGCTACAGTTGACTTCCGAAAGTGAGCGCACAAGCGCCGCACTTTGACCAGTAGCTCTGCCAGGTTGGGGTAAGTCTTTAGAAACTTTTGTACTACCAAATTAAAAACGTGGGCCAGGCATGGTACGTGATTGAGTTCTGCAAGCTCCAGAGCCGCCACCCATTCACCCAGTTTGCCGTCAAAGAGATGTAGCGTCCTTGGCCGCAAGCGCTTGTCCACGAGTCGGTGGTCAAGTGGACCTTTGCGCTGACTGCGTACCTCAGGGTCCGCCTGATGTTACGCGACACGTGCTGGTGCAGGGCGGGGACGCCACACCGGGAAAAATAGTGGCGGCTAGGGACGGAATAGCGAGGTGCGGCAGCCGCCATCAGGTCGCGGAAGGCCTGCGTCTCCACAAGCCTAAACGGCAACATCTCCAGGGCCAGCAGTTTGGAGATGAGGCAGGTTAAGGCTTGGGCTTGGGGGTGACTGGAGGCGTACTTCCGCCTGCGGTTGAACGCCTGCGAGATGGACAGTTGATGGGACGAGGAGATGGAAGGTGCAGACGAAGATGCGGGGGAAGGTGGGGCTGAAGGAGAAGGCCCCAAAGTAGCCGAGGCAGAGGCAGATGTGGAGGTGTCCTGGCTGGAGGTCTGGACCGCAGTGGCAGCACACAACAAAGGGGAAGAGGCAGTGGCAGCAAGACGGGGCGCAGGTTGTATTGCGTTTGCTCTCTCCCACTCAGCCCAGTGCTTGAATTCCAAGTGACGGCGCATGCCTGAGGTGGTCAGATTGCTCTTCTCAGAGCCCCTACTCAGTTTTGAGTGGCAGATTGCGCAAACCGCGCTCAGTTTGTCATCCGCGCAAACGTTAAAAAATCTCCACACCACAGAAGTACGAGGCCTCGATGGGGGAGCTTCGCGCGACTGCCTGCTGCCGGGAAGAGCTTCGGCCCTGCTGGCTGTGGCCTGCCTTCTCTGTCTGGACTGTCCTCTGCCTCTGGACTGTCCTCTGCCTCTTGCTGCCTTATTCGGTGATGCGCAGACCGCATCTCCACTGCTTTCCCCGCTGGACATCACCCCTGTCCAAGTGGGGTCGGTCATTTCGTCGTCCACCACCTCCTCTTCCACTTCCTCTCTCTGCTCCTCCTCCTGCCCACTGGACATTCCAACAGCCTCCCTTGATGGCAACTGCGTCTCATCATCATCGCTCATGATAGCAGATGCTGGTTCCGGGTCCACATCACTAGCAGATGGCGGATACTCAAGTGTTTGGGCATCACTACAAACAAATTCCTCTGCTAGCTCCTGGGATTCTTGCAGCACATCTGGAAAAGGACCCGAAAAGAGGTCCTGGGAGGGGTCAAGGTTGGGCTGACTCTGTTGGCCAGGTTGGGAGGAAGGAGGGTCAGAGTGAGACTGTGTGGATGACTGGGTGGTGGACAAGTGACTGGAAGCGTTATCGGCCATCCATTGCACCACCTGTTCACGCTGCTCAGGCCTTAACAGAGGTGTACCCCGCCCCCCGCATAACTGTCCCATAAAGGCAGGGAAGCTGGATGAGCGTAATGCTGGCTGCCCCTCACCAGCACGCATTGTATCCCCATTGGCTTCAACGCGGTTTGTGCCCCCACCAGCATTTCCGCGCCCCCGTCCTCGTCCACATCCCTTTGCGCTAGCCCTCCGCATTTCAGACGTTTTACTTTTTTGGCCACGCGTTATGCCAAATATAAAAATATTTTTAAGAAGAACACCTGGCTATACAGCCGTATACTGCCAGAAGGTGAAATGGTGCCTATACGCACCGTGTATAAAACAGTGTTTTGTTGGCACAGAGGACACAAAACAGTAGTGCCAAATATAAATATATTTTTAAGAACACCTGGCTATACAGCCGTATACTGCCAGAAGGTGAAATGGTGCCTATATACGCACCGGGTATATAACAAGGTTTTGTTGGTAAAGAGGACACAAAACAGTAGTACCAAATATAAAAAATATTTTTAAGAAAAACACCTGGCTATACAGCCGTATACTGCCAGAAGGTGAAATGGTGCCTATACGCACCATGTATAAAACAGTGTTTTGTTGGCACAGAGGACACAAAACAGTAGTGCAAAATATAGTTTTGTATATAGGTGCTAATACACCGCTGAGGTCTTTCTGTCCCTATTCCAGCATCAGCAGCTACCCCTCACTAAAGCAGCCGTTTTGAGCAGAGTGTATATAGTTTTGTATATAGGTGGTAATACACCACTGAAGTCTTTCTGTCCCTATTCCAGCAGCAGCAGCTACCCCTCACTAAAGCAGCCGTAGCTGCAGCACTAATAAGTGCTCAGCTCTTGGGCCTCCACACAATGTTTGAGAGGTCTCAGCTCTTGGGCCTCCACACAATGTTTGAGAGGTCTCAGCTCTAGGGCCTCCACACAATTTTTAAAAGGTCTCAGCTCTTGGGCCTCCACACAATGTTTGAGAGGTCTCAGCTCTTGGGCCTCCACACAATTTTTACAAGGTCTCAGCTCTTGGGCCTCCACACAACTTTTAAAAGGTCTCAGCTCTTGGGCCTCCACACAATGTTTGAGAGGTCTCAGCTCTAGGGCCTCCACACAATTTTTAAAAGGTCTCAGCTCTTGGGCCTCCACACAATGTTTGAGAGGTCTCAGCTCTAGGGCCTCCACACAATTTTTAAAAGGTCTCAGCTCTTGGGCCTCCACACAATGTTTGAGAGGTCTCAGCTCTTGGGCCTCCACACAATTTTTAAAAGGTCTCAGCTCTTGGGCCTCCACACAATTTTTAAAAGGTCTCAGCTCTTGGGCCTCCACACAATTTTTAAAAGGTCTCAGCTCTTGGGCCTCCACACAATTTTTAAAAGGTCTCAGCTCTTGGGCCTCCACACAATGTTTGAGAGGTCTCAGCTCTAGGGCCTCCACACAATTTTTAAAAGGTCTCAGCTCTTGGGCCTCCACACAATGTTTGAGAGGTCTCAGCTCTTGGGCCTCCACACAATTTTTAAAAGGTCTCAGCTCTTGGGCCTCCACACAATGTTTGAGAGGTCTCAGCTCTAGGGCCTCCACACAATTTTTAAAAGGTCTCAGCTCTTGGGCCTCCACACAATGTTTGAGAGGTCTCAGCTCTAGGGCCTCCACACAATTTTTAAAAGGTCTCAGCTCTTGGGCCTCCACACAATGTTTGAGAGGTCTCAGCTCTTGGGCCTCCACACAATGTTTGAGAGGTCTCAGCTCTTGGGCCTCCACACAATTTTTAAAAGGTCTCAGCTCTTGGGCCTCCACACAATTTTTAAAAGGTCTCAGCTCTTGGGCCTCCACACAATGTTTGAGAGGTCTCAGCTCTTGGGCCTCCACACAATGTTTGAGAGGTCTCAGCTCTAGGGCCTCCACACAATTTTTAAAAGGTCTCAGCTCTTGGGCCTCCACACAATGTTTGAGAGGTCTCAGCTCTTGGGCCTCCACACAATTTTTACAAGGTCTCAGCTCTTGGGCCTCCACACAACTTTTAAAAGGTCTCAGCTCTTGGGCCTCCACACAATGTTTGAGAGGTCTCAGCTCTAGGGCCTCCACACAATTTTTAAAAGGTCTCAGCTCTTGGGCCTCCACACAATGTTTGAGAGGTCTCAGCTCTTGGGCCTCCACACAATTTTTAAAAGGTCTCAGCTCTTGGGCCTCCACACAATGTTTAAGAGGTCTCAGCTCGTGGGACTCCACACAATGTTTGAGAGGTCTCAGCTCTTGGGCCTCCACACAATTTTTAAGAGGTCTCAGATCTTGGGCCTCCACACAATTTTTAAGAGGTCTCAGCTCTAAGCTTCCCTTACTGCTGGGGTGACACACTGTAACAAACCTCCTCCTGTAAGCTTCCCTGACTGCTGGGGTGACACACTGTAACAAACCTCCTCCTGTAAGCTTCCCTTACTGCTGGGGTGACACACTGTAACAAACCTCCTCCTGTAAGCTTCCCTTACTGCTGGGGTGACACACTGTAACAAACCTCCTCCTTTAAGCTTCCCTTACTGCTGGGGTGACACAATGACACAAGAGGACATGTCTGACCACATCTCACACACACACACACACACACAATGACAATTAGGGGTGGGGTATATTTATTTTCCCCCTTGCCTATGCCATCTGTGGTTGTCATTAGGCAACGTGATTTTAAGGGGTGCAGAATTTTGTTCTTCTTTTTTGTACAGTTTGGCTTGGGGTCCATGGCAATGTAGAGGAAAGAAGGTTTCCTTGTCTTGTCTCACTTTACGTAGAAGTAATATTGTGTTTGGAGTGTATTGTTGAGAGGCTGTGATAGTGGCGTAATAGTGCGACTTGGGCGCGTTATATGCACCCAGACATGCTTCCCCTGCTTTCCCAGTTGCATTCCAGCAGTGTTGGCATCATTTTCTGATGTTTCAGGGTGGACTTGGTGACCTCCAAGTGGTCGAATTGAGATTTCCAAGTGTCGAGCATTTTTTTCCCATAGACTATAATGGGATTCGATATTCGGTCGAGTAGTCGAGTAACGCGGCCTATTCGAATCGAAATTCGAAATTTCGAATATTTCACTACTCGCTCATCTCTACTCTTCACTATTACAGTACCTGACACAAGCAAAGCAAGCAGGAAAGACTGTCTGTTACTGCACTGTTCCTCCACACCCTTGGGGAAAATCTAACCTATCAGACACTTTGAGGAGTCAGTGGCAGCCAATAGTGAGGGGCTGGATGGCAAGCCAATCATTTAGTGGCATCTGCTAGCCAATAGCACATGGGTCAAAGATCTTAGTCATCCAGTTGGTGGAGGTGAAGAAATTCCTATTTTGCAGGGTGATTTCATAGTTTCACAGAGGGTAGGGGGAAAAAATGGGTGACTTAGCATCTATGTGTGCATATACAAAAGTTAACATCAAATTCATGTGAAAGAATTCCACCTAGATTATTTGCTTGCCTGTCATAACTTGCTAGCTTATGTTAGCGTAAAAAAAATACTTATATAAGATAATTAACTATATTTCCCTGACACCATCAACCAGCAGGAAGCTTTCAGGCTGATCCTGTCAGCTAGGTGTGAGGAGGAGCCAATTTATAAAACTGGGTGTGAGGCCTTCTGAGTCATATGTTATCCTGGCCTTCTCTGATATCGGGTGCTTAATGCGTCATGTGTCATAAAACAAACAGCACTAACCCTTAGAATACCTGTATTCAACCTGCCCTACATGTACAGTGTATAATATATATATATATATATATATATATATATATATATCACACACACCCTGTGCAAATAAACTCTCTATAGCAAGCTGGTCTGGGAGTGGGTAGGTCTTATCACTGCCACAGTTAATCACCGCCCAAGATCAGTGTCTGACCAGATTTGGCTTATGGACCATGACGGTTAGAGGGAAGTAGCTTGCAAACCTCTGATGTTAATCTCCAATATCCCCATAGTGTGTCTGAACATCAACAGGGGAAGCTCAAGAGTGAGAGCAAGAATTACAAGAGCAGTCACATATAACCAAAAGAATGCAGGAGATGCTGCTTGCTGTCTGAAAGACAGCATGAGAGCAAAGGTCAGGTTAATAATCAATAACAAACAGAACAGGCCAAAGTTCTACGTTAGCCTGATAGTTAGTATTAAATCTTAACACATAAACTTTCTTGTAGTAAATGCAGACGGAGCATACATAGTAAAAAATACAAACTTTATTAAAATGGAACAAAACCCACAAGTGGCCACCCTGGGTTTCCCCCAGGGCATCCCAATTTGGAAAACAGCTCTCATTGGGGTCCATTTAGAACCTGGTGAGAAAAACTCACCTTTTTTTGTAGGAGACACAGCAAAGCCCCCACCATCATTCACGGTGGGATGCCACGCCCCCCTCCATTGCAGTGAATGTCTGTTCGAAATCTTTTATTTTCAAAGCCAGGAGAGATGCAGGGCAGCCTTTGTGTACAAACAGTTGTCTCAGTGTCATGCTTGGTTGGGTGCATGGACAGTTCTGGTCTATAAATAATTGTTTTTTTGGACTAGCTGTGTCTGATGAGTTAGAAGTCAGTTATTCATCTTATCTTGGTAGCCTATATATCAAAAGTTATAATGGGATGAATATTGTCTTTTGGCTCCAGGGTTATGTGGGCCCATGGGCGACACAGTCTAAGTGGGCACACTCGCTCTCCTCGGGGCACCCCGCTGTGAGAAACCCCCAGGTCACCCTGACACTCGCCTCCTTTCTGGTCCAACTGCGCATGCTAGAGCGGCAGCCACATCCTGCTATCCCTTTGGCCCACATCCGGCATTTGTGAATGGCCATTGCAGACATGCTCCCTGATAGAGGGTAGCAGGGGATGCGGCCAAAAGCAACTCCCAGATGAAGGTGCTCGAGCGGATCCAAGCGCGCCAATTGCATGAGAGGGCTGCGTTTGCACCATAGGGCCAGGAAGAGGTTAGTTTGTTCAGGTGACCTGGGGGGTTTCACACAGCGGGGCATCCCCCGACCGGGGTGCCCTGGAGGTAAGGACCAAAACCCAGGATAGTCAAAATCCTGGGTTTTGGTCCACTTTAAGACACATCATTTTTATACTTTTTTGTATTAATATATACTTTATTGCATTTACTATAACTTATATGTGCGTTTGCTTTAAATGCTATATACAAATGAAATCAAAATATGCTGTGAAAAAACATTGCAAGTTTATTTCTGAAGATAAAACATTTAGCATATGCGGAAGACACACTGGAGTTGTCAGTAGCATGAGGAGACCATATATTACCTGAAAGACACACCCTGGAGTTGGCAGCAGCATGAGGAGCCCATATATTGCCTGAAAGACACACCCTGGAGTTGGCAGCAGCATGAAGAGCTCATATATTGCCTGAAAGACACACCATGTAGTTGGCAGCAGCATGAGGAGACCATATATTGCCTGAAAGACACACCCTGGAGTTGGCAGCAGCACGAGAAGCCCTTATATTGCCTGAAAGAACCACTAGAGTTGTCAGCAGCATCAGGAGGCCATAAATTGCCTGAAAGAAACACCCTGGAGTTGGCAGCAGCATTAGGAGACCATGTATTGCCTGAAAGACACACCCTGGAGCTGGCAGCAGCATGAGGAGCCCATATATTGCCTGAAAGAACCACTAGAGTTGTCAGCAGCATCAGGAGGCCACAAATTGCTTGAAAGAAACACCCTGGAGTTGGCAGCAGCATGATGAGCCCATATATCACCTGAAAGACATACCCTGGAGTTGTCAGCAGCATGAGGAGCCCATATATCACCTGAAAGACATACCCTGGAGTTGTCAGCAGCATGAGAATCCCATATATTGACTGAAAGACCCACCCTGGAGTTGGCAGCAGCATGAGGAGACCATATATCACCTGAAAGACACACCCTGGAGTTGGCAGCTGCACAGGGAGTCCATATATTGCCTGAAAGACATACCCTGGAATTGGCAGCAGCACAGGGAGTCCATATATTGCCTGAAAGACACACCGTAGATTTGTCAGCAGCATGAGGAGACCATATATCACCTGAAAGACACACCCTGGAGTTGGCAGCAGCATGAGTAGCCCATATGTCACCTGAAAGACACACCTTGGAGTTGGCAGCAGCATGAGGAGACCATAGATTGCAGAGAAACACACACTGGAGTTGGCAGCAACATGAGGAGACCATATATTGCCTGAAACACACACCCTGAAGTTGGCAGCAGCATGAGGAGACCATATATTGTCTGAAAGACACCCTGTAGTTGGTAGCAGCATGAGACGCCCATATATTGCATGAAACACACACATGAGTAGGCCATATATCACCTGAAAGACACACCCTGGAGCTGGCAGTAGCATGAGAAGCCCATATATCACCTGAAAGACACACCCTGAAGTTGGCAGCAGCATGAGGAGCCCATATAGTGCCTGAAAGGCACACCCTGGAGTTGGCAGCAGCATGAGGAGATCATAAATTGCTGGGAAACATATCCTGGAGTTGGCAGCAGCATGAGGAGCCAATATATTGCATGGAGTTGGCAGCAGCATGAGGAGCCCATATATTGCCTGAAAGACACACTGGAGTTGGTAGCAGCACGAGGAGCCCATATAATGCCTGAAACACACACTCTGCAGTTGGCAGCAGCATGAGGAGCCCATATATTGCCTGAAAGACACACCCTGGAGTTGGCAGCAGCATGAAGAGCTCATATATTGCCTGAAAGACGCACCATGTAGTTGGCAGCAGCATGAGGAGACCATATATTGCCTGAAAGACACACCCTGGAGTTGGCAGCAGCACGAGAAGCCCTTATATTGCCTGAAAGAACCACTAGAGTTGTCAGCAGCATCAGGAGGCCATAAATTGCCTGAAAGAAACACCCTGGAGTTGGCAGCAGCATTAGGAGACCATGTATTGCCTGAAAGACACACCCTGGAGCTGGCAGCAGCATGAGGAGCCCATATATTGCCTGAAAGAACCACTAGAGTTGTCAGCAGCATCAGGAGGCCACACATTGCCTGAAAGAAACACCCTGGAGTTGTCAGCAGCATGAGGAGACCATATATCACCTGAAAGACACACCATGGAGTTGGCAGCAGCATGATGAGCCCATATATCACCTGAAAGACATACCCTGGAGTTGTCAGCAGCATGAGGAGCCCATATATCACCTGAAAGACATACCCTGGAGTTGGCAGCAGCATGAGGAGCCAATATATTGCATGGAGTTGGCAGCAGCATGAGGAGCCCATATATTGCCTGAAAGACACACTGGAGTTGGTAGCAGCACGAGGAGCCCATATAATGCATGAAACACACACTCTGCAGTTGGCAGCAGCATGAGGAGCCCATATATTGCCTGAAAGACACACCCTGGAGTTGGCAGCAGCTTAAAGAGAACATATATTGACTGAAAGACACACTCTCTGGAGTTGGCAGTAACATGAAGAGACCATATATTGCTTTAAACACACACCCTGGAGTTGGCAGCAGGCTAAGGAGACCATATATTCTCTGAAAAACACCCTGGAGTATAAAGCAGCATGAGGAGCCCATATATTGCCTAAAATACACACCCTGGAGTTGGCAGCAGACCGAAGAGCCCATATATTGACTGAAAAACACACTGGAGTTGGTAGTAACATGAGGAGACCATATATTGCCTGAAAGACACACTGGAGTTGGCAGCAGCATGAGGAGGCCATATAATGCCTAAAAGACACACCCTGGAGTTAGAAGCAGGACGAGGAGCCCATATATTGCCTGAAGGACACACCCTGGAGTTGGCAGCAGCATGAGGAGCCCATATATTGCTTTAAACACACACCCTGGAGTTGTCAGCAGCATCAGGAGGCCATAAATTGCCTGAAAGAAACATCCTGGAGTTGGCAGCAGCACGAGGAGAACATATATTGCCTGAAAGACACACTCTGGAGTTGGCAGCAGCATGAGGAGCCCATATATTGCTTTAACCCTTTAAATGCCAGCCACGTAAAATTTACGTGGTTGCCTCTCCGTCACTTAAGTGCCAGCCACGTAAAATTTACGTGCCTGGCATTTACCCCTGCTAGTGGGCAAAAAAAAAAAAAATTACGCACCTGACCCCTCGTTGGATCCGGCCGGGTCTCCTCTTTAATTTGGTGCCATCCGATCCCCCGTGGGGGGTCGGATGGCTCCAGGAGAGCCCCCGGAATAGGCCGCCCCCCCCCGCTTCTGCAGCAGCAGCTGCTAACTGTAAAAAAAATAAAAAATAAAAATGACATTCACTTACCTGTGTGTGCGCTGGCTCCCGCTGTCCCTCCTCTTCACCTGGGGGGCCTCCGATCACCCCCCAGGACTTACCGATCTTCAGGAGAGAGCCCGGAAGGCTCTCTCCTCTCTCCTCTTCGATGGCGGCCGCCATCTTGCCGCTAAGCCCCGCCCCCTTGGGGGCGGGGCTATGACGTAATCCCGGTCCATCGCAGCGTCAAGCCCCGCCCCTTTTGGGGGCGGGGCTATGACGTAATCCCAGCCCCGATCACCGGCTTCAGCGTTCTCAGCTGTCAGATGCCGGTGATCGGCAACGGGGAAGGAGGTGGCAGGAGATCCTCTGATCTCCTGCCTCCCCCTTCTCTGATGCCGATCACCGGCATCTGTCAGCAGAGCGGCGTGGGACAAAGGAGCTTACAATCGGAGGTAAGTACAGTAAAATTTTTTTTTTTTTTTTTTTTAATAAAATACTTTTGTGTGGCGTTTTTTTTCATTTAACCCTTTGTGAACTGGTAAGGGGTCCATGAGACCCCTTATACCAGTTCACAAGGCTCTGGGTATGGCAAGTCACCTGCAGCTAGTGGGTGGCTTGCCATTAACCCCCAGCCCCCCATTACCTGCCTCCCCAACGGCCAGGGGGGGGCAGAAGGGCCCGGGCCACTTAGTGGCTATGTGGGCTAGTAGCCTGCAGGGCCAGGGGCCACCAACGCTGGCCCCTGCGCCCTGTTCTACAAGCCCCCATAGCTGGCCCGGGTCGGTAATGCTGGGTAGGGGGGACCCTACGTCATTTTTTTGGGGGATTTTTAAGGGTTTTTAACCCTTAAAATTCCAAAAACAAATGGGGTCTCCCCCCCTAGGAGGGGGAACCCTATGTCATTTTTTTTTTAATTAACCCTTTTGTTTTCTGTCATCCAGCAGCTATAAAAGGCTGAAAGAGTGCTCCACTATGGATGGGAGGTAAGTATTAAAAAAAAAAAAAAAAATAAAATATTTTTTCTCTTTGTGTGTCTGTGTTTTATTTTTACATTTAACCCCTTGTGAACTGGTAAGGGGTCCATGACCCCTATACCAGTTCACAAGGCTGGGGGAGGTGGCAAGTCACCTGCGCTAGCCGGTGACTTGCCATTAACCCCCGGCACCCCCATTACCTGCCTCCCCAAAGCCCAGGGGGGGGCAGAAGAGCCCGGGCCCACTGGCTATGCGGGCTTGTAGCCTGCAGGGCCAGGGGCCACAAAAGCTGGCCCCTGCGCCCCGTTCCTACAAGCCCTACATAGCTGGTCCCGGGCTGGTTACTTTGGGTAAGGGGGGGCCCATGTCATTTTTTTTTATTTTTAAGGATTTTTAACCTGGGAGGGGGGACCCTATGTCATTTTTTTTTCTCGATTTAACCCTTTGTAGTGTGGATGGTAGTTGTATTTTATTTGTAAATGTTAAAAATTACTTGTTTCAGTTAGGGGGGTCTCCTGGGCAGGAACAGGGGGCTACCGATAAATATGTGGTACTGTTCTAATCGGTAGAAATGGGGCTTTCACATGCAATATGGTTTTCTTTAATAAAATAAATTTTTTATGTAAAATAAAGGAGGCAATTTTCTAAAAAAAATTTTTATTTATTTATTTTTTTTTACTTAATAATAAATAAAATTAATAATAAATAAAATTTACAAACAAGACATTTCATGTTAAAGCCTAAACTCTGCTGCAAAAAATATATATATAATTTTCCTGAAAATTCCAGAAAAAATGACGCAAAACATGGCGCAAAACATGGCGCAAAATGGGGAAAAATGACCTGTCAACAGAGGGTGACAAAATCTCAAGTAGGCTGGCAATTAAAAGGGTTAATAGTACCTCTGCATGTTGGGTATTGTTCTGTTCGGGGGACCTTGCGCTTTCAGACTTAGCTTGTTTTTTCTGGTTTGCATATTTATATTTTAGTAAAAGGTGTTTTTTATTCTGCTTTTTTATACATTTTTTAGGGAAACTCTGCGCAACCAAAGAGTTCTTTGAGGGATTAATTCCAGAAAGATGAGCCCACTACAACAAGCTGGGTACGCTTAGAAAGCTTAACATGTGTACTTTCAGGGAATATATGGTTTATGGGGGATATTCCAAATGTAAAGGGTTGTTTTGGTTGAAAAATCGCAAGGTGCGCACTTTGTCTGCAGAGCTGAAATTTTCAAGAAAAATTACCGTTACGCACATGCTTTACTTTGGGGTGTTTGGCAACTCTTTCCTTGACAGAACCCATGCATGTTGGGTATCGTTCTGTTCGGGGATGTTGCTTTTTCAGATCATACTTGTTTTTTCTTGTTTGTATATAGTTTTTTTAGGAAAATGTGGCTTTGATTCTGCTTTTTTATCCTTTTTTTAGGGAAACTCTTTGCAACCAAAGAATACATTGAGGGATTACTTCTAGAAAACTGTGGCCACATCAACAAGCCTGGTACAAATAGAAAGCCTGAGGTGTGTACTTCCAGAGAATATATAGTTTGTGGGGGGTATTTCAAATGTAAAGGGTTGTTTTTCTGGAAAAACTGCAAGGTGCGCATAGCGCATATCACAGTTGTATTTTTTCAGAAAATCCCCTAAAGCTCTGTTTCAGTTTGGGGGAGTCTCCTGGGCAGGAAAAGGTGTCTACCTATACATATGTGGTACCGCTGTAACTGTGAGAAATTGGGGTTTCACACGCAATAAGATTTTATTGACAAACTTACATTTTTTATTTCAAAAAAACACTACAAATTGTAAAAAATTGATTTTTTTTAAATTTTTTTGCACATATTTCGCCAAAAAATATTGAGAATACACCTAAAAAATGACAAACAAGACATTTCATGTTAAAGCTCAGACTCTGCTGAAAAAAACAATATATCATTTTCCTGGGAAATCCCTGGAAATCCCTTAAAAAATCACATTTGAACATGGGGAGTGCAAAATAGTGCAAAATGGTCTGGCAACAGAGTGTGACAAAAACTCCAGGTAGGCTGGCACTTAAAGGGTTAAACACATACCCTGGGGTTGGCAGCAGGCTAAGGAGACCATATATTCTCTGAAAAACACCCTGGAGTTTGAAGCAGCATGAGGAGCCCATATATTGCCTAAAACACACACCGTGGAGTTGGCAGCAGACCGAAGAGCCCATATATTGACTGAAAAACACACTGGAGTTGGCAACAGCACAAGGAGGCCATATATTGCCTGAAAGACACACCCTGAAGTTAGAAGCAGCATGAGGAGCCCATATATTGCCTGCAAGACACACCCTGGAGTTGGCAGCAACATGAGGAGCCCATATATTGCCTAAAAGACACACCCTGTAGTTTGCAGCAGCATGAGGAGCCCATATATTGCTTGAAAGAAACACTGGAGTTGGCAGAAGCACGAGGAGCCCATATATTGCCTTAAACACACACCCTGGATTTGGCAGCAGCTTGAGGAGAACATATATTGACTGAAAGACAAACTGGCGTTGGCAGTAACTTGTGGAGACCATATATTGCCTGAAAGACACACCCTGGAGTTGGTAGCAGCATGAGGAGCCCATATTTTCCCTGAAAGACACACCCTGGAGTTGGCAGCAGCATGAGGAGAACATATAAAAATGTTGGGGACATATATGTTATCCTAAGAATATTAAAAATTAAGTTTTAGGTAATGCATTACCTCAGTACTTATTTGAGGCATGATGCAGAGGAATGTCTGTAACTAGGGAACAGCGCAGTAAATCTGTTTTGCACTATACATATTTGTGAAGTGTTGGTGTGGCACCATGATCAATCTACTCTGATCTCTGAAAGCCTGGCTTCTCCATGCCTGATTCATCTTTATAAAGGTGAGTCTCTCCACATTTTTCGTGGACAGACGAGTTCTCCTTAGGGTTACTATGGCCTCCGCCGCACTAAACACCCTCTCTGATGGCACACTACTGGCTGGGCAGGACAGCTTTCCCAGGGCAAACTCTGCTAGTTGCAGCCACAAACCAAGTTTGGCTGCCCAGAAGTCCAGTTGATCCTCAAGGTGTGTTGGCATGGTCATGTCAAGGTATGCCACCACCTGCTGATTCAGGTCCTGATCCAGATTCCTACCGGCTACTCATGAGTTGCCTCACTATGCGGGTGAAGAAAGCTACTCATTAGCGACTGTAGACTCAGGCTGCTGCTGATGGAGCTGGTATTGCTCCTACCACCCCACCCCTCCCCAGCAGCCATGGCAGTGGAAGGCGAGCGCAGGGAGAGTCAGATGGACGATGGTGCAGATAGGCATCGGCCAAATTACTAAGTAGGATGTCTCTGTAGTAGGTCAGTTTGTCCTCCCTCTCAGTGGGTGTAAAAATGTTGTGCCAGTAGCAAGGGTCCAATAAGGTGGAGAGCAAGAAGTAATTCCACTGCCGAATGGTGACAATTCAGCAGTCACTTCGCAAACACATGAACATGCATCGTGCCATTTGTGTAAGTGACTCGGAGGGACTACCTGCCTCCATCTCCACTGCATACTGCCATGGTGTGTCTGGGTCCTCTGTCTCGCCTTCCTCACAACCCGCTAGCTCCTGCTCCTCCTCTCCTGTCAGATGGCTAGGAAAACCGCCCATTTCACCAAATCTAAACTGTGCTTCACTGTTCCACCCCTCCTCCTCCAGTTCATTCCCCACAAGGTTCATGTGGCCCTGAGATGTAGGCACCATGTCTTCATTGCCCTGACCAGCCATGGTTGCCAACACGTGTTGTAGTAGATGAAGCAGTGGAATCACTTAATTCATCCCATAATCCTGGCGACTGACTTATAAAGTGGCTTCCTGCCTGATCAAAAGGCAGGTGTCACGTATAAGCTGCCACTGGTTTACATTGAAGTTACACAGGGGAGTCCCCCTATCCAATTGGAGCATCAAGAAATCGGTGATGGTTTTTCTGTTCGTATAGTCAGTCCAACATATGGAGGGTGAAATTTCAAATTAGACTATGGAAACATTGCAAATTAGACTATGTTGGGGGATACCGTTCTGATGCTGCAGCTCAAGAAGGGTGTTCTTTGAGGTGTTGGGGTGGATGAATTGTATGCAAAGTTTCCTTCCCATTGTTAGGATGTCTTGCAGATGAGGGGAAGACTTCAGGAAATGCTTGACAACTAGATTGAACAGGGCTCATAGCTCAGGCTTCTTTGTCACAGCACAGACAAGATGCTCTTCCCATTGTTGGTCACTATGGTTCCCATTTGCAGTTTTCATGGAATAAGCCATGATTTGATTTCTTGATTAATGAATTTCAGCAGTTCCTCCCCTATGTGACTTTGTTTGCCAAGGCAAAGCTTATGAACAACAGCGTGACACCGCCGTGTCCTGGACACATGGTAGACTGGAGGGGCACTGAGACTTGTCCGTGCAGTGGGGGCTGAGGAGACGGCAGAGGATGAGGAGGCGGAGTTGTACACTGTCACAGGCACAACGGGCACATGGAGGCCGAAGCGGCATGAACTGTCCAAGTTGCTGTTGTGGCTGTGCAGGAACCACATTGACCCAGTGGGCCATAAAGGACATGTATTGTTCCTGACCGTAGTTAGAGCTCCAGATGTCTGTGCTGCCGTGCATTTTGGTACACACCGACAGGCTCAAGGACTAACCCACCTTCTGTTCAACAAAATTGTGCAGGGCTGGCACTGCCTTCGCAAAGAAATGACGGCTTGGGACTCTCCACCTCAGATCGGCACAAGCCATCAGTTCTCTGAAAGGTGCAGAGTCCACCACCTGAAAAGAGAGGGACTGCAGGGAAGGAGCAAGAGAGGATAGGTATGACACACAGCTCACTTCGGCTGAGGTGGTGGAGCCTTGGCTGGCTGGAACAGGGAGCTGCGTGCCACTGGGTGATGCAGCAGGCTGGACCACCACTTTGGACCCTCGGTTCTCCCAGGATGCTTTATGCTGCATATGTTGCCAACATTGGCCCCTGCCCACACTTCACCTTCTGCCTACACATCTTGCATGTGGCCATGTTAACCTCCTGCAGATGCTTGATGAAAAACTGCCACACCGGCGAGTAGCTGATTTTCCCACTAACAGTCCGCACTAATTCACTGCTACTGCCGTCGACTCCAGAAGCCCCTGTTACACTACAGGTGGTTTACCCCGGCCCCGGGCACGTTTGCCTCCACACATTCCAATTCTGCCACCATGGTAACTGCCAACTATGCTACCACCTTTCTACCCCACCTGCAACCCTCTTCTCTTGATGATGATGAAGCCCCTTCTGCACCCGGCTCCCAAGTGGGATCGGCTTCATCATCATCGAGTTGTGTCTGCATGCCGCTGATGTCCTCCTCAGGTTCCTCAACAGTGTCTTCTGCAGACCCAGAACGCTCACAACACCACCTCCCACACCCACACTCTTCTTATCAGTACTTGGTCACCTAGCGAAGGAAGCGGTGGATGTCTCCTCCACTTCTTGGCTGGGCAGTAGCTGCTGACTGTCATCTATCAGATCTGAACCCAAAGCATAAGCATTACATATGCACTACAGCAAGCTTTAAAACAAGGTTTTGGTACAACAGCAAGAGCTTTATTTTTGGGGGCAGGTGTGTAGCTTTGTGTGGCCTTTAACACTAACTAGGCTTTCAACACCTGGGTATAAAACATAATGCAAAAACTCTCAGATGCCACTCAATGGGATGCCCTGATTAGGCCAGTTAAATGCGTTACAGCAAGCTTTAAAACTAGGTTTTTGTACAAAAGCAAGAGGTGGATATTTTTGGCTAGGTGTGTGGCCTTGAACACTAACTTGGCATTCAAGACCTGGGCATAAAACCTAATGCAAAAACTCTCAGATGCCCTTAAATGGGTTGTTCTTGGTGAGAGCAAGCTTTAAAATGTGGTTTTGGTAGAAAAGCAAGAGCGCTATAGGCAGGTGTGTGACCTGTAACACTAACTAAGCTTGCAAGATTTGGGCATAAAAAAAATGCAAACACACTGTAAACTGTCACTCTGTCTCTCTCTGTCTCTCTTTCTCGCCCTGTCTCTTTCTCGCCCTGTCTTTTTCTCTCCCTGGCTCTATCTGTCCCTGACCTGTTCATGCCGCAATACACCGCTAAAATGAGCGCACGCAAGATGGCCACTGCTTATATAGGGCTGTGACATCACCGGGGTACCTGGCTGCTGATAGGCTGCATGTGACATTTCCAGGATACCTTTCCCCATGGGACATGTTCTGACATGTGGATCCCCCATTTTAGATGGCCAAATGGGGTTTAAGGAAGCAATTCTAGCGATCGACTTGCAGCGATATTCTGATTTGTTGAGAATTTTTTCTGAGATATGTAACAAATTCAGATTCATCTGATTTGATTTGCTCATCCCTAATTATAGTGACACAAAGCCCCAGTTTATAGCCCCCAACTTTTGGTTCTTCAATTCTGTGAGATGTATTCCTCTGTTTTCTACAGTATTGCCTCCTGTACCGACAGTGAGCTTTATCATGTGGCAGCAGGCTCCCAAATATATTGACAGCGGGGGATTTGTCAAGCTCATGCTCTCTAAATTAGCTGCATACAGTGTGAGGTCCTAAGTTTTAAGTGAAAAGTACTGCATGTAGTTGTCACTGGGACATGCAATGAAGGCATCCCGCAGGACGCAGAACTGTGGGAACAAACTTTTGAGCCAGGAGGTTTGTTTTCTTTCAGACTGACCCTTCAAACAGTATATACAAGAAACATAAGCTGTTACTGTACATAAAAATGATTATTAGTCAGATTCAGAGACAAAAGGAACAGCAGGTAGTCCACTCTCTATTTTTAGACCCTCCTCCCACCAAATATCTCTGACTGCTTTTTAATAGCATGAAAGTAGTAATAACACTGAGTTAACATGTCATGCAACAGGAAATGATTCAAACATGTAATCTCAGAAGCCAGCTTCCTCCTTCCTTAATGCTCTGTTTATTTAGTGCTGCTTCTATCATTCCTCTCAGCTTGCAGCATCCACAGCAAAATAAAAGCAGTAGTCAACAACCTCAAGTATGTAGCAGTGTGAGTGCTGGATGCAGTCAAATCCAGACATTTGTGGCATAAAAGAAAATGGCTTTACTGGAATATGAGTGTAGTAAGAGAAGGTCACCTTACATGGTGGATAACATAGACAGGAAAAAATAAGTCATGGAGATCACCTCAATGTACAGGAAACATGGCATGCAGTAAAGAATGTACAACAGAGATTACACATAGATATATGTAACAGCTCTATCTACCGTCATAAATGTAAACTGCATTAACCTTTTATAGAGGCAAATCACATACAGAGACAAGCTGTAAGCTGCATGCACAATACCCTCAAGTGGACCAAAACATAGGATTTTGACTATCCTGGGTTTTGGTCCTTTTCCCGGGGGCACCCCGATCGGGGGTTCCCTGCTGTGTAAAACCCCCCCAGATCACCGCAGCAAACTCACCTTATTAGTGGCTCTGACGGCAGCATCCTCCACTTTCCTCTAGCAGTGTGCATGCCCGCACCAGGCATTTGTGAATGACCATCAACAAAGTCCTTAATGTAGCAAAAGTCTTGCTCTGTATGGCTCCAATGTGCCATCTGCATTTTACTTCACTTTAAAAGTCTATTTACAGTCTATGGCTTTTCTTCTAGGTGGTAGTTCTGTAAGTGTCTATCTTTTGGTGACATGTATAGATCTTATCTTTATCTCTTCCTTTGCAGCCTTTATCTATTTGTAAACAAGGGGCCTTTATGGAAAATTAATATTGTTAAAATATTATGGAATGTTTTAATCTATTTCTTACATAGATACATACATAGTCATACAAGTCAGGTCATTCAGGCAGACTAATGTCCCCCACCCTAATAAAACATGTCAAATCAGGTTTGGGAGGGCAAATCCTAAGAATATTCAAATCTAGTTTCAATGGCTGGGAAATTCTGATACTTTGCCACCTAGAGTCCAGCAAAACAGGTTTTCACAAGTTTCAGGCTGGCAAAACTGGACATCAAAGTAATATCGAGGTATAACTTACAGAGGGTGACTAGGAGAAGAAAGGCCTTAGGAAGGGAGAGCCTGAGGAATAGGGCCCTAGGAGGAGGAGAGGTAAATATATTGGTTGCTGGTCAAGTAATGCTCTTAAGTCTACCTTAAGCACTGTATATGTGTATGCCTGTCATATAACTCTCATTCATAGAGTGTTGTATATTGTTGGTTTACAAGATTTGATTGGATCTTGTGTACCCTAATATAAGTTTATATGTACCATATTTATTTGGATTACCAGATACCTAAAAGTTCCTACAAACGTTTGTGTTATCCATTGCATTACCATTGGCCAGTTATTAATTAATTAGCCAGACAGAAGTTATTATTGCATTAATCATTGATATTTCCATTGATGTTTTTTAGAATAATAATTGTTTGCATATTTGGCCATATTGGTTCCAGGAGATTAGATATAATTGTTTGTACATTTGGAAGAGAGATCCAGGAGCTATTGGTTATGATTTTTCAGGAGACTAAATTGTTTACACAATTACTGACTTAGAAAGCTGAGAAATTGCAGCTACATTAGTACTGTCAGTGCTTGCCTTGTATGAGAGACGTACTGGTGCTTTACCTTTGTTTTTTCTTGCTAAGAGTCTTGGTTCTGTGCCCAAGCTTGCTTGTGTCTCCTCTTCAGTACTAGTAGGGTCTGAGCTCTCTTCAACTGTTTGTTCAGAACTTACAGATCATGGCTGATCAGTGTCAGTTTTCTCTTCTGTTCTTACCTCTGTTGTCTACGCCACAAATGTCTATCTGTATTTGACTCTGCTGCACTCAGCACTCACACTCTGCAACCGGTTATGGTCCCAGAGACCGGATAAAGCACAGTGACCAGACACAGCCCAGACAGTGCAAAGACCCAAACGGGAGACAACGTGGCAGATGTGACATAAAGAAGCTTCCAGAGATATCTCCTGTATACAAGTAAGACTGTTCATATATATAGAAGGAGTGAGAATGGCCAGCAAATCTGGTCTTAACCCTTTAAGTGCCAAGCACATAGGCCCTATGGGTTTGCTTCTCCCACCATTATGTGCCAAGCCCATGTGCCTGGCTTTCCTCCCTGCTAGTGTAAATAAAATGTAAAAAAACCTGACCCCTCGTTTGAACCAGCCAGGTCCCGGGGCTCTTCTGGCTTCAGGAGGAGGCCCAAAAAAGCCACCCCCACTTTGGCCGCCGCTGTTGCTAACTGTAAAAAAAAATGACATTTACTCACCTCCGTGCGCGATCCCTTCCACCGGGTCACCTCTGATTGCCCCCCCCCCCCGGGCTCACAGTGAAGAGGTGGCCCAAAAGAAGCCCACTACCCCTCCTCCACATCATCGGCGCTAACCCCAACTCTTGTGGGCGGGGCAGATGACATCAACCCTGTGTCATCATCCCGTTCCTGGCTCTGAACTGTTAGATGCCGCGGCTGATCACTGGAGAGAAACTGAAGGGGATCGCTGTTAGTGGATTTAAAAAATAAAATAAACATAATTTTTTTTCTGTTTGTGTGTGTCTTTTTTATATTAACCCTTTGCGAACTGGTAAGAGATCTATGAGCCCCCTATACCAGTTCACAAGGCTTAGAGGGCTGGCAAGTCACCTGCGACTAGCCATCCCTGCCCCACGTTACCTGCCTTCCCCGGGGGACAGAAAAGCCTGGGGCCATTAGGCTGTGAGGGTTTGTAGCCTGTAGGCTAAGGGGGGCCACAAAGGCTGGCCTCTGTGCCCTGTTCTACAAGCCCCCATAGCTGGTCCCCTGGCTGGTTATGCAGGGTAGGGGGACCTCACACCATTTTTGGGGGGATTTTAAAGGGTTTTCTAATCCTTAAAATTCAAAAAAATGGGTCTCCCACCCTGCGAGGGGGGGGCCCTATGTCATGTTTTTTAATTACCCTTTGTTACCTGTCACCCAGCAGCTATAAAAGGCTTTCAGCAAGCAGCAGGGGAACAGAAGCCATAATGATCATTGTGGGGCACAGTGCTCCGGGATGGACGGGAGGTACAAATAAAAAATAATATATTTTTTTCTGTGTCTGGGATTTTTTTTATATTTAACCATTCATGACATGGTAAATCCATGAGATACCTATACCAGTCCACAAGGCTCTGGGTCTGGCAAGTCACCTGGGGCTAGCGGGTGACTTGCCATTAACCCCGAGCCCCCCATTACCTGCCTCCCCAAAGCCAGGGGGACAGAAGGGCCCATTCAGCCTATGCAGGCTTGCCCTTGCACCTTGTTCTACAAGCCCCCATAGCTGGTCCCCGAGCTGGTTATGCTAGGTGGGGGGACCTCACACTATTTTTTGGGGGGGATGTTTAACCCTTAGAATTCCTCAAAAATGGGGTTCCCTGTGCCAAATTCCTTTATGATTTAACCCTTTTTAGTGTGGATAGTAGTTGTAGTTCTCCTGGGCAGGAATGGGGGGGTACCGATACATATGAGGTACCGCTGAAATTGGGAGAAATGGGGCTTTCAAACAAAATTACAAACAAGATATTTCATGTTAAAGTGGACCAAAACCCAGGATTCTGACTATCCTGGGTCTTGGTCCTTGCCCCCAGGGCACCCCCATCAGGGGTGCCCTGCTTCGTGAAACCCCCCAGGTTGCCAAAACAAACTCGCCTCTACAGCGCATGCGTGGCTACTTGTCTAATAAGTGCGCTCTGCTCCTCTGATGTCCCTTCGTCTAAGGTGAGTGGCTCCAAGCGCGCTGACAGATGAATTCCCCGCTACCCTCTAACAGGGAGCGTGTCCGCCCCGGCCATTTATCAATGCCTGGCTCAGGCACATGCCCTGCTAGAGGGACAGTGTGGATGCGGCAGCGGCTGGTGCATGTGCCGTTGGACCAGAAAAGAAGGTAAGTGTATGGGCGACCTGGCTGGTTTCATACAGTGGGGCATTCCATTTTTGGATGCTAGGTTTTGTTCCACTTTAAAGCCTAAACTAAAAAAAATAAAATAAAAGTTAAACACAGCACAAAGTGTTGAAAAATTGCCAGTCAACAGAGAGTGACAAAATCTCGTAGGCTGGCAGTTAAAAGGGTTAAAAGTACCTATGTGTGTAGAGTATTGTTCTGCTCGGGGGGACCTTGTGCTTTCAGATTTAGCTTGTTTGTTCATGTTTGCATATTGATATTTTAGGAAAATTTTTTATTCTGCTTTTTTATACATTTTTTAGGGAAACCCTGTGCCAGCAAGGCAGTGAGCCCACTACAACAAACTGGGTACGCCTAGTAAGCTTAACATGTGTACTCTTAGGGAATATATGGTGTGTGGGGGTATTGCAAATGTAAAGGGTTGTTTTGGTTGTCTGCAGAGCTGAAATTTTCAAGTTAAATTACCGTTACATGCATGCTTTATTTTGGGGTGTTTGTCAACTCTTCCCTTGACAGCACCTATGCATTTTGGGTTCTGTTCGGGAGACCTTGCGTTTTCAGATTTAACTTGTTTTTTTTTCTTGTTTGCCTATTTTTTTCTTTAAGGAAAATGTGGCTTTGATTCTATTTTTATGGAAGAATTAATTGAGGGATCCCTTCCAGAAAACTGCACCCACATCAACAAAGCTGGTACCCCTAGAAAGCTTAAGGTGTGTACTTCCAGAGAATATAAAGTTTGTTGGGGGTATTCCAAATGTAAAGAGTTTTTTTCTCTTAAAAACTGCAAGGTGCACATAGCAGTTGTATCTTATCTGAAAATCTCCTAAAGCGCTGTTTCAGTTTGGGGGAGTCTTCTGGGCAGGAATGGGTGTCTATCAATAAACATGTGGTACAGCTGTAGAAATGGGGCTTTTACATACAATATGATTTTATTACAAAAAAACACTACAATTTGTAAAAATCAGATTTTTTAATCTTTTTGCACATATTTTACCCCAATATATTGAGAATACACTTAAAAAATGAAAACAAGACATGTCATGTTAAATCCCAGACTGCTGAAAAAAACATATATAATTATACTGGGAAAGCCATGAAAATCCCTTCAAAAATCACAGTTAAACGTGTGTAGGGCAAAATAGTGAAACATGGTCTGGCAACAGAGGGTGACAAAAAGGGAAATTTGTGTACTCACTTGTAAATTTCCTTTCTCATCCTCTTCTTCCATTCCGGGGAATGTACCAGTAGCAACGTGTGGGTTAATCTCAGCTGTAGGCGGGAACTGCAAGATAAAAAATCTAGTTCTTCCCGGCCTATGTTGGGCAGGCTGTGGTAATATCTCCTCAGTTAATTCAAAAGCAGTTCAGTCACAGCCCCAGGAGGGGAGAAGTCTAACCTGTGGATAATGCGCAACAAAATTAAACCGCCACCAACGCAGTCATGACACAACAGAAGGGCAGGTGTGGTGCCCCGGGAATAGAAGAGGATTAGAAAGGAAATTTACCGGTGAGTACACAACTCTCATCTCTTCCATTCTGGGGGACCACCAGTATGGGACATCCCTGGGCATACGGAATTGCCTCGATGATAGACACCATCAGGCCAAGATGACGCATGCTCTGCCTGATCAGGGAATGTTTGTCAGCAGCGACCTCACCATCTTCTAAAGAGCCGTGTACCTCTGCACCAGAAGAAGGACCCGTGCCCGTCGAGTATCCAATGTCATACCTAGATAGGTCGCCACCATAAAGGGAACCACCTGGGACTTGGGGTAGTTGATCATCCACCTGAAAAGTTCCAGTGTGGACATGACCGTCCAAATATCCCACAGTGTCTCTGCCAAAGATGGGGCTCGGATGAGTAAGTCATCCAGGTATGGAGTGATGTGCACTCGCAGCCTCCTCCTCCAAATGCTGGCAGCTGAGCTTTGAACGAGCTCTGACCAGCAAGGCTGCCAGCAGCAGTAATCACAAACACACTGACACCAGGGAGCCCGGCCACCTATATCAGACCCCACGCAGCATCCATGGGAAGGCAGACTCCATCTCTCGCAGGGTGTCATGGGGGTTGATGACCCAGGGGGTAGAGGGGCCGTGCTTAGTGGGAGACACACAGCAGAGCCACCATGCAAGGGCCAGAGATCAGGTACCCTGCTGATCCTTGGGGCTCATACCCATTTGGATGAGTCCTGGTCTTACTTCTCTTGCAGTCCGGTCACAGGGGGGAAGGGGGGCACGGGCACCAGACTCGATAGCAGCCTGTCACTTCTGTCTACCTGCACACATTCTTGCCGCTCTCTGTGTCATGTAGCATCAGGTCACTGTGCAGCCCACCTCTGTGTTACCGCCAGTCAGTCTCTGCAGATGCTCCCAGTGAAGATTTCCCCGCCCCCCTCCTCCTCCTCCTCCTCCTTCACATTCTCGAGATGTCTGGACCGCCATGTGGAGGAAGAGATCACAGGCTACAGGTACAAATCACTTCAGCTGCAGTATTGAAATGTGTTTGTTAGGATGTGACATGTGCTAAACTAAACATTCATTAGTTTGTGGATTTACTAAGTGTGGGGCTACTACTTCTACCATGCTGAACTCTAAACAGGATGTCATTTTGAGCTGTATGTACAGTACCATAGCTGTTCATTAATGATCTTCCTATGATGGGGTATCAGAAACCGTAGCACACTGCAGCAGCTGACAAATGTGTTTGGGGTGCGGCAGTTTATCCCCATTAGATTGACCTGCAGTGTCTCCTTTTGCTGGTTAGTTCTTGACTATCTTTGGGACTAACTGCTATGCTCTCTTTGTTCTTATAGTCGTTTTTTATGGTGATTGTAGCATCTACTGGCATTGGGTTGGGGCGGTGAATACTTGAGCAAGCATTACTGCCATGGGGTCTAGCCATTACCACAATGTGTGGGTTATGGGGGATTAGACTATATATATATATGAACTGCCTAAATAGGTAATGCCTCTGCCTTAAAGTGGAAACCCCCCCCTGTGTGGTCTGGCCCTGCAGTCTTTTACTCCAATCGACCAATCTTGCGGAATCCCGATTCAGGATTCCCCACCTCACCTTTTCCAGGGCTCCCACATCCTGCTCGCCAGCCTCAACCACATCCCTGACAGCTGATGTGCACTCCCTTGCCAAATTATGCTAATAGGCTGAGGAAAGGAGCACGTCTCACACCACAGGGAAACCGAGAATGTAGCCGCTGCCACTCCCTTATGCCGGAAAGATACGTTTTTGGGGTGATCTGGGGGGGAGTTTTACACAGCAGGGCATCCCAAATCAGTGCAAGAACAAAGAAACCAAAACCCAGGAAAGATGAACAACGGCCTCCCTGGAGCCCCCAGAGCCCTCCAAAAGGCTCCAGGGTGGTCGATGTCTTCATCCCTGGCAATGCCCCGCTGGAGAGAAACAACACCCGGGAGCGTAAAAATCCCAGGTGTACTTTCTCTTTATCTTATTATATTTGGAGGCTGAGCACCGTGACAGCAACAGTCACATCATACTCTCAACCTGCATAGCTTTAAAGTCCTTGTGTAGGCAGGAAAAATATAAATGTATATGAACCTCATATATACAGCCCATTTGGTCTCTGGTGAGCTGAAACTTACCAGAGGCAGAAGAACAGATCCCTTGATGTTCTGGGGTGCTAGCTTGTCCATGACCCCTATACCAGTTCACAAGGCTGGGGGATGGCAAGTCACCTGCGACTAGCAGGTGACTTGCCATTAACCCCCGGCACCCCCATTACCTGCCTCCCCAAAGGCCAGGGGGGGGCAGAAGAGCCCGGGCCCACGGGCTATGCAGGCTTGTAGCCTGCAGGGCCAGGGGCCACAAAAGCTGGCCTTTGCAGGGCCTGTTCCTACAAGCCCTGCATAGCTGGTCCCGGGCTGGTTACTTTGGGTAAGGGGGACCCTATGTCATTTTCTTTTGGATTTTTAAGGGTTTTTAACCCTTAAAAATCCCCCAAAAAATGGGCGGGGGGACCCTATGTCGATTTTTTTTAATTAACCCATTATGTTCTGTCACCCAGCAGCTATAAAAGGCTTCCAGCAGGTGAGCAGAAGCCAGTGATTGCCGAGGGACAGAGTGCTCCAGGATGGATGGGAGGTAAGTATTAAAAAAAAAAATAATAATAAAATATTTTTCTCTGTGTGGTGTGTTTTTTTTGCATTTAACCCCTTGTGAACTGGTAAGGGGTCCATGAGACCCCTATACCAGTTCACAAGGCTGGGGGATGGCAAGTCTGCGGCTAGCGGGTGACTTGCCATTAACCCCCGGCACCCCCATTGCCTGCCTCCCCAAAGGCCAGGGGGGGGGGCAGAAGAGCCCGTGGCCATGGGCTATGCGGGCTTGTAGCCTGCAGGGCCAGCGGCCACAATAGCTGGCCTCTGCACCCTGTTCCTACAAGCCCTGCATAGCTGGTCCCGGGCTGGTTACTTTGGGTAAGGGGGACCCCATGTAATTTTTTTTTTTTTTTTAAGGGTTTTTAACCCTTAAAAATTAAAAAAAAAAATGGGGTTCCCCCCCCCTGGGAGGGGGGACCCTATGTAATTTTTTTCTCGATGTAACCTTTTGTAGTGTGGATGGTTGTTGTATTTTATTTGTAAATGTAAAAAATTACTTGTTTCAGTTTGGGGGGTCTCCTGGGCAGGAACGGGGGGCTACAGATAAATATGTGGTACTGTTCTAATCGGTAGAAATGGGGCTTTCACCTGCAATATGGTTTTCTTTAATAAAATAAATTTTTTATTTAAAATAAAAGGAGGCAATTTTCTTTTTTTTAACTTAATAATATTGTAAAAAACAGAATAAAATTTACAAACAAGACATTTCATGTTAAAGCCTAAACTATGCTGCAAAAAAAAAATATATATATATATAATTTTCCTGAAAATTCCAGCAAAAATGTCGCAAAACATGGCGCAAAATGGGGAAAAATGACCTGTCAACAGAGGGTGACAAAATCTCAAGTAGGCTGGCAATTAAAATGGTTAAAAGTAGCTATGCATGTTGGGTATTGTTCTGTTCGGGGGACCTTGCGCTTTCAGACTTAGCTTGTTTTTTCTTGTTTGCATATTTATATTTTAGCAAAAGGTGTTTTTTATTCAGCTTTTTTATACATTTTTTAGGGAAACCCTGCGCAACCAAAGAATTCTTTGAGGGATTAATTCCAGAAAGATGAGCCCACTACAACAAGCTGGGTACACTTAGAAAGCTTAACATGTGTACTTTCAGGGAATATATGGTTTATGGGATATATTCCAAATGTAAAGGGTTGTTTTGGTTGAAAAATCGCAAGGTGCGCACTTTGTCTGCAGAGCTGAAATTTTCAAGTAAAATTACCGTTACGCACATGCTTTACTTTGAGGTGTTTGGCAACTCTTCCCTTGACAGTAGCTATGCATGTTGGGTATCGTTCTGTTCAGGGGATGTTGCTTTTTCAGATTAAACTTGTTTTTTCTTGTTTGTATATAGTTTTTTAGGAAAATGTGGCTTTGATTCTGCTTTTTTATCCTTTTTTTAGGGAAACTCTTTGCAACCAAAGAATACATTGAGGGATTACTTCCAGAAAACTGTGGCCACATCAAAAAGCATGGTACACCTAGAAAGCTTGAGGTGTGTACTTCCAGAGAATATATAGTTTGTTGGGGGTATTTCAAATGTAAAGGGTTGTTTTTCTGGAAAAACTGCAAGGTGCGCTTAGCGCATATCACAGTTGTATTTTTTCTGAAAATCCCCTAAAGCTCTGTTTCAGTTTGGTGGAATCTCCTGGACAGGAAAGGGTGTCTACCTATACATATGCGGTACCGCTGTAGCCGGGAGAAATTGGGATTTCACATGCAATAAGATTTTATTGACAAACTTACCTTTTTTTATTACAAAAAAACACTACAAATTGTAAAAAATAGATTTTTTTTATTTTTTGCACATATTTCACCCAAAAATAATGAGAATACACCTAAAAAATGACAATGACAAACAATATATAATTATATTTTCCTGGGAAATACCTTCAAAAATCACATTTGAACATGGGGAGCACAAAATAGTGCAAAATGGTCTGGCAACAAAGGGTGACAAAAACTCCAGGTAGGCTGGCACTTAAAGGGTTAAATGCCTTTTTTTTGTTGTTTATTGCCCCCCTAACCTTTTTGTTTAGCCACATACGTTTACACATGTTTCTAACAGTTTTATTCCTGTAAGGTATATATCTATCACAATGAAAATTAAGGATTTCTTTGAAGGCATCCCATTTACTGTCCATGCTTTTGTTTTTAAGAACATTTTCCCAGTCAATGCAGTTTAGGGCATCTGGTCAAACTATGCCTTTTTGAAGTTCTTCATTTTTGTGTCTCCTTGATAAGGCTACCTAGTAACTGCTAAGTGAAAGTTAATAATATTATGATCACTGTTTCCAAGGTGTCTCCCAACCTTTACTTTTGTTACTTTGTCTGGTATATTTGTTAGTATTAGGTCCAATAAGGCTCTCCCCCTTGTTGGAGCTTGTACTTGTTGGAAAAGGTAGCCATGTTTTGTTTTAGATAAAAAAAACTATTACTTTTATGAGATTCACAGGTTTCAGCGTCCCATTCTATAGGGTTGATTCAGAGCCTCTTTCACATGCACTTTCGCATGTGTCTTTGTAAGTTTTGTAAGTTTTTGCATGCTTTTTCTAATTTTACATTACTGTTTTCATGCATATATGTGTTTACGCTAACGCGAATACGCGCTTTCGATGATCGTATGTTTATCGGCAATTTTCCATTATGTCGGTCAACTTACTTTATTGGTATTGGCTGGTGCATGATTCAGAGCCTTGATTGCCGATGACAACCCACCCAATAAAACGGGTTTGCCTCCCCTCAACTTACAGGGTCATTTTGTAGGAGAAAGCTAGCTGTTGAGATGTTTGCTGAGCACGTGGAGGAGTACGAGCACTTGCAGCTAAACGGCATGATCTGCATCACCATAGCCAAAGCCAGATTGCACCATGCACGATGTTGAGCTGTTCGAGCTGACCCAACTTAACTGCATTTCCCTCCATAACTTGTATAGGGAGCTGTGGCCATGGTTAGCC
The DNA here is from genome assembly GCA_027917425.1 of Gastrophryne carolinensis. NCBI lineage: Eukaryota > Metazoa > Chordata > Amphibia > Anura > Microhylidae > Gastrophryne > Gastrophryne carolinensis. Next base: position 309,854,683 of record CM051236.1, on the reverse strand, counting down.
CGCACCACAAGGAAGGGGCATGCAATTGCCGGTATGAACAAGATGCTTGGCTGCCTGCAATTTTTGGTGAATGGCTCGTTCCAGAGGCTGGGTGCCCTCTCCGTGGGGATGTCCCAGCTTACACTGAGCCGCACACTAAACAAGTTTTTGGATGGCATGGCTACCCTGTATCCAAAATACATCTATTTCCCAGACAACATGGTAGCCTGGAATGCGGTTAAGTTGGGTTTTTGTGATCTAGCCAACATGCCTAACGTCATGAATATCTATTTAGGTATGTGGTTTAGGTCAACATTATGACTTGTATTAACTGATTGAATCACAGTATCTTTTAATGTATATATAAATCAATCATTTTAATGCAGACTTTAACTAATCATTTTAATGTAGCCCTTAACTAATCATTTTAATGTAGCCCTTAACTAATCATTTTTAATGTAGCCCTTAAATAATCATTTTAATGCAGACCTTAACTAATCATTTTTATGTAGCCCTTAACTAATCATTTTCATGTAGACCTAAACTCATCATTTTAATGTAGCCCTTAAATAATCATTTTAATGCAGCCCTTAACTAATCATTTTAATGTAGCCCTTAAATAATCATTTGAAAGCAGACCTTAATTAGTCCTTATCATGTAGACCTTATTTAATTCTGACTGACCAAGTATTACTTATTGGTGTTAGTATTTTTTGGGGGAAATTTAAAAAACACACGTTAACAATAAGGATCCCTTACTTTGTTGGTTTTAACTTGGATATTTGCTTGATTGTTTTTGTGTACTAAATACCTGTATTTCTGCTCTTACAGGAACCGGAATATGGGTCACTCCATAAACGTGCAAGCTGTGGTTGGCCCGGACCTTCGGTTCCTAAGTGTGATGGCAGGGTTTCCACCCACGACACCTATATCCTGAGAAATTCGAGCCTGTATGGTCGATTTGAATCAGGAAATTTGTCTGGTGGGTGGCTACTGGGTACGTTTTGAGAAATAATTTCATTAGCCTTTCACTGTATGACTATTAATCTTTTTGGAAAACCCTGTCTCAGCATATGGATGTTCTTTCCCTCTGATGACATGATATACAATGTAGCTAAGAAGTAGATGCTAACTTTGTGTTTTGTTATTTTCAGGGGATTCGGGTTACCCACTACTGCCATGGTTGATGACACCAGTCCTGTGGACTCAGACTCAGGCCCAGGAGGTATATATAACTGGGCCCATCAAAAGACCCGGGCTGTTGTGGAGAGGGCCTTCAGCCTGCTTAAAAGCAGATTTAGATGCTTGGACCATACCGGGGGGGGGGCCCTGCAGTATGACCGCAACAAGGTTATATATAAGATCATAATAGCCTGATGTGTCCTTCATAACTTTGCGATAATGCAGCAGGTCCCCCGGTATGTTGACATGTCCCCCTCTCCAGCCGTTCATAATTTTTGGACTTAAGTTTTTCCAATTTTTTTTTTTTTTTTTTCTATTTTTTTCTATCATAATTCATTATTTTTTTCGTTTGCATTAAGTTTTGTTGTCCTTAGATATATTATTTATTTGTGATGTAACAAATTTATGATTTATACTTTCATTAGCTTATCTATACATACAAATTTATAAAAAAAAACGGATTTGAGCGTAATGCATTTTAATTGTCAAATATTTCCTTTAACAACAATCAACTTTTCACAAACTATTCCAACCACCCAGGTTGAGGCAGCCAGGACTTCCTTAGGCCTAAATCTGCTGCGTGGGAGCTTGAGCGGGCAGTTTACTGAGCCCCAAACTATGGCCTTGCCAAGTGTGTTTTTTGACCACTATCATGAGCTGTATGGGAGAAATTGTAACGCCACCATCAAAGGCACAAATTATCAAATATGGGTGCAGATCACCAAACAGGTGAATAGTGTTGGGATGTAGAGGAAAAATGTGGAGCATATAGAAAGAAAATTCTTAATCTGGTGGATTCCTATAATAAGGCTGGTTGTGGCCTTGTAGGATGTCCAGCACCTGTGCATGTGTGGCATTCAGCATCTGCCACTGCTCCAGCATATGCCTGTTGCTAGTCCTAATTTCTTCCACCAGGGTGTTGAAGTTGTTATTGAAGTTTTGGAAGTGTGCTGACAGATGCTCATTTAATCTTTGGTTTACTTCCCTAAAGTGCCGGCTGTCATTTCTCCAAGCTGTCTCCAGGATCTGCACACTTCTCACACGGGTTACATGGTGACGTGGCTGAGGGCGTCCTCCACTTCCACGGGTTTGGGCGCGTGCAGATGGAGGTCTAGCAACAGGAGCAGATGTAGTGGGAAAATCCTCTGCAGCAGAGCTAGAACATGGGACAGTTGATTGTGTCTCTTGCTGCTGTCCATGCTGGTCTGGCAGCAGAGGGCGTGATTGACTCTGCTGCAGAGTATTTGTTGGCAGTTGCTGCTGGGGCAGTGGCAGATGATGATGCTGGGTTGGCATTTGTGGGGACATGGTAATGTTCTCCTCCTCCATATGGTGTATTGCTTCCATTATGGGTGGTTTCTGTAGGGACATGAATAAAAAATGTGTAAGATAGTTGCTCAAATAAATGTTGTGGCAAGTAGTCATCTTCCTTCACATGCATCACCAGTTAGTGCACAGTACACTTACCAGATCCAAATGTTCCTGTGTAGGATATGTTGTTAATTGCTGGCAGGACGTGGTGGCAGTGGCCAAAGAGGTGGAGGGTTGCACAGAGTATTTTGAGGTGTTGGAATGTAAAAGGCAAGGCTATTTAACACATAAACATACCTTGTGTACCCATAGGAGTCGCTAGCCTTTACGGCACCCGGGGCAAAGATTCAAAATGGACTCCCCCACCGGTTTTTAGGACCACCTTTGGTGCCCCCCTGAACTGCTGCACCCGGGGAGCGTTGCCCCCCCCCCTCTTCCCTCCTAGCTAGGGCCCTGTGTGTACCTAGGATTGTAAACTACATTTTGTAAAGGCAACGCCAAAAAAACATTCCTTAAAATACTAACCTTCTGGCGTGACATTGCTGTCAGTGTCTATGGCCCCGGACAAGCCCTGTAGTGCAGACGGGTGTATTAGGCCCAGAACAAGCTCCTCTGCTGCGGTGTACTGGAGTTTGGCTGGAAATCCACCTCCTGTTTGCAACCTTTAAAACAAAGAAAAAACATTACTTAGGTCATGCTCGCCCTCAACCTGCCAAACTCAAACACCCATCTGTACCCGTGATGCCTGCGTTTATTTCTCTTCTGCCGGACGGCATATTTGAGGTCCGAGAATTTTCACTGGATCTGCTCCACATCTTTTCTCTCAGTCCCAGCCCAATTCACCTGTCTGGTGATGTCTTACCAGATTTGTGTCTTGCGCACTTTGCTGGTGGCTTTAGAATTTCTCCCATACAGCTCATGATAATGGTCAGATACCCCACTTGCCAATGCCATAGTTTGGGGCTCATTAAAGCGCCCGCTCAAGCTCCCACGCCGCAGGTTTCTGGCTAATGTTGTCCTGGCTGCCTCTTCCTGGGTGAGTGGAATAATTGGTGACCTTGGCTCACTTGCAGCAGTGGAATAGCCAGACCTTTTGCTCACAAGGGATTGGGCACGACTTGCATGGGGGCTGGGTGTCATAGGCTGGCTGCCCAAAGAAGTTGCATTCGTTGAGCTGCCCGGTGACTCAGGGCTCTCCACGTTGGAATTGTGAAATTGGGAACGAGCAGGAGAGGGTGTGGCTGGGGGGCTAGGGCTTCTAGGCCTAGTCTTACCCTTGCCCTTACTAGTAGTGCTCCCTTGGGTTTTGGATGTTGGGCTCCGGGGAGCATTCTTGCTGGAGGAAGTCTCCTTCACCTTCCGTGATGTCCCAGATTTGGAGGGGGCTGGAGTGTGGGCCAATGGATCCTTCATGGGGCGAGTGGATGTCCTTGTCGAATGCGAGTGGCCACTGGTTTTGTGGGACCTAGTTGCAGGCCTGGATGAAGTTTTTTTCATACCGTTCGGCACGACGATCATGGCGTTCATGGGACCTGGGAGTCTTGCGGCTACCTTTCTTGGCAGTATCTGTAAAGACACTCAGCTGTTTCTCCAAGTACCCTTTAAATAGTTATGACTGTGTATGATGCGTACGCTAAGCATCCTGGAAACCGCTGGGGTGCAACATATCTGCTGATACTGGCAAAACAAGATGGCACCCACGCTCTTCACCTTCAAGCAACAGGACACTATTATGCTAGTAAGTGTTTGTGCAGGCCGTTGATTTGCAGGCGAAATGCATGCATATGCGATTAGGAAGTGCAGGCCAAAACAGTGGGGGGAAATCTGAATTTAAACGCTGCGCCAAGCAAAAGTTAGTGCACACATGTGCGCAACACCAAAATGGCATCTAGAAGGAGAGCTGAAGGCTAGAAATGTTATGGGGAATGTAAGTTAGGAACCTGCTATAATTGAGATTGTGATTTGTAGGATGTTTGCATTAAGCAAATCAGTTTTTCTTTTATCTTTTAGATGATGATGGAGAACAAGTATGACTACCTGGCGAGCGACTATCAAAAGAGGACGTTAGCACTAAAGATAGTGGCCAAAGTTGCCGCCGACAGTGCCTTCACCTTCACCCAGATCATCCAACACTGGTCGGACCTAAAGCGAAGGAAGAGGTCCTGGGTGAGGCGATTCTTCGCTCAGCATTTCCCAAGTAAGTACATAACTATTACATGTTAGATCTACAAAAGCCCTTAGTCAAGTCTGTTTAGGAATGCTATTCTCTTCTATTGATCGAATGGGATTACAGAATACGACCCACCCGGAGGCGAGCAATCTGGCCAGTGCGAGATGGATCTGGGCCAAGTGAAGGTGGTGCGTCTCCAGTGCCAAGGTCCTCCCCCTCCTGGCTACGACCAGCCACTTGACCTCTCTACAGAGGAGGGGCATCAGCGGCTCACCAGGGAGTCTGCCCAGATGGCGGAGCAACAACACTCCGGTATGTTTCTCTGACTGAAGCACACACAGTTACATGCACTGTAAACACACACTCATTTCCTGCTTCTATTCGCTTAGATGTAGCAGGTAAAGAGCGGGGAATGCATAGGCCACAGGACCCAGCCCCTGAGATGCATGGAGAAGGTGGGTGATGTCACACACACATTATTGAAAAAATGTGTTGTTTGCCAAATCTGGCATTAGAAGTAAACATATTTTTCCTTTCTCAACAGACTCAGATTCGGAACAGTGGCAGGCCCCAGAGAGGAGGCTGGTCCCCCAAGCTCAGGTCGGCCACCAGCCTAGTAAGTTTGTGTAGTCTACTTATTTGATTTTCTATAGCATAGCTTCATCTACAGGTATAAAAAATACCTAGCCTATTAAATTAGAATAATGACATCTGGCCTCATCCCTAGCCTATTAAAATAGCATAATGACATCTGGCCTCATCCCTAGCCTATTGAAATAGCATAATGACATATGGCTTCAACCCTTTGCTTAAACATTAATAATATATCATTCCACAGCTATGAAAAATTTATATACCAAATATTAATTATTGTTTCCTTTTTACAGCAACCCCACAGGAGAGACTACAGAATTTGACGGCGACGGTGTATAGGCTGGTGGCCGACATCCAGGAGCTGGCTGCTTCATTGGGGACCAGTGAAGAATAGATTCCTGGGGCCTGACACTTGTAGTTTAGAAGTTATTAAAATGTATAAAATTTTAATATTTGTAAAAAAAAATGTAAAAAAAAAAATTGTTTTAAAAAAAACCCAAAAAATGTTTTGGAAATTTTTAAAAAATGTATATTTTTATAATTTAAAAAAACAAATTAACCACAAAGTTTAAAATTAATAATATTAAAAAATACAAATACTAAATAATAAATATATTTAAACTTAACCATGTTTCATGTTTATTTTATGTTAAACTATAACCATTTTATGCATGAACACATCCAATAAATAACATACAGCAGAAGACATCAAGAAGGTATAGAAAACTAAGAAGAGAATGCAGAACATTAAGGTAAGCATTAATGCTGGGAGAACATCTAAACAGGAACCGCGAGTGAGTTGAGGTAAGCATTAATGCCGGGAGAACATCTAAACAGGAACCGCGAGTGAGTTGAGGTAATCATTAATGCCAGGAGAAAATCTAAACAGGAACTGCAAGTGAGTTAAGGTAAGCATTAATGCCGGGAGAACATCTAAACAGGAACCGCAAGTGAGTTCAGGTAAGCATTATTGCCGTGAGAACATCTAAACAGGAACCGCGAGTGAGTTCAGGTAAGCATTAATGCCAGGAGAACATCTAAACAGGAACCGTGAGTGAGTTCAGGTAAGCATTAATGCCGGGAGAACATCTAAACAGGAACCGCAAGTGAGTTCAGGTAAGCATTAATGTTGGGAGAACATCTAAACAGGAACCGCAAGTGAGTTCAGGTAAGCATTAATGCCGGGAGAGCCTAAAAACTGGAACCGCAAGTGAGTTCAGGTAAGCATTAATGCCTGGAGAACATCTAAACAGGAACCGCGAGTGAGTTCAGGTAAGCATTAATGCCGGAGAACATTTAAACAGGAACCGCGAGTAAGTTCAGGTAAGCATTGGAGAAGTGAGAGAATAGTTGAGACGGGGGACATGAATGAGGTAAATAGCTGCGCGCATGCGTATAAGCATGCAAACTTTCCAACAGATTTCCTAGAGAATTCCGTTTGGGCCTATATTTGGAGAAAGATGCATGCTGAATCTAACGGGACACGGAAAATCTTAGTTGGACGCTACGTTGGAAAACGCTGAAAAACGGTAGTATACGAGGCAGAAAATGCTCGTACATAGCTACAAGCATTAAACGGAAGGCTTCCGATGGAGGCTCTGAATCATGCTTACGCACCTACGCATACGGAAAAAAAGTGTAAAATACACAGAACGAGCCAAATACGACAGGGTTTTGAGGAGGCTCTGAATCAGGCCTTATATCTGGGTAATTTAAGTCCCCCATAATAACTACTTAATTTAATGTAGCGGCTATATCGATTTGCCTTAGCAGACACATTTTCTGTGGATTCGGATATATCTGGAGGCTTGTAGCAAACCCCCCATCAGTATTTTATTTTTGTTTCTCCCTCCATGTATTTCTACCTATACAGACTCCACATGGTCATTTCCCTCACATATACGCTCCTGCAGAGCAGGCTGTACAGAGGATTTTACAATTAAGCAGACTCCACACCCTTTGCGTTTTTTATGGTCCTTCCAAAACACACATTAGCCCTGTAGGTTTACTGCTCAGTCATAGCTTATATCCAGCCATGTCTCGGTTACCCCCACTATGTCATATTGTTCTTCTGTTATTATCAGTTCTAGTTTATTCATTTTATTAGTCAAGCTTCTAGCATTTCAAATGCTTATGACAATTTTGTATATTGCCCTTATTCCTGCTAGATGTGCTAACCCCTCCCCCCTCTCCACCACCAGTTTCATGTCTACACCCACTGTCATTTTCTTTCCTAACTTCCCCTTTGTAACTGCTTTTACCCTATCCAACCTTTTAGCCATCCTCTACTCCAGAACAGATGCACCCTCCCTATTGAGGTGCAGGTTCCAAAGAACCTGTAACCCACTGTGAAGTCAGCCCAGTTTTCTAAAACCCAAACCCCTCCTTTTTACCCAAATATTTGAGCCACCTGTTTACCCCTCTAATCTCCTGTTGCCTCTCTGGTGTGGCTCTTGGTACTGGTAGTATTTCTGAGAATACTACCGTTGAGGTCCTTGCCTCAAGCTTCTGGCCTAAGTCCCTGAAATAATTTTTAAGGACTTTCCACCTATTTCTTCCTATGTCATTTGTGCCAATATGCACCATGACCGCTGGGTTTGTGTCAGCCCTTCCCATTAAGCTGCCAGCCCGATCTGCAACATACCGTACTCTTGCCCCAGGCAACACACCGTTCGGCGATCCCGGTTTTTGTGACAGATTGCCCTGTGACTTCCCCTAATAATTGAGTCACCCACTACCATCGCTTTGGCTGCCCTGTTCTCCCATTTCCTTTCCCTTTCTTACTGGAACAGACAGTGGTGTTGTCTTGCTGCAGTTGTGCCACCCCTGAGCCAATATCTCCCTCATCTGTCAACCAACTAGCCTCCCTGTAACTTTTACCCATACCCTGCCTTATAACTGTTATCCAGCTAGCTGCCTCATTTTCCTGCTTTTCCTGCCCCCCCCCCCCCCATATTACCACCCTCCCCTGACCCAGAGAGTGTCAGCTCAGTGAGATCCAGACTCTTTTCCATGATAACAATGTCTCTCAGTGTTGCCAACTGCTACTTTGGATTGTGAATGATGGCTTCCAAATTTGCAATTCGCACACATCCAGAGCAAAGTATGCATCCTCGACCGATCAAGAAGTGCATACATAGCAGAAGATGTACACTGGACAGCATTGTTAGGCATGGAGCCCATTGTATCAAGTTGTTGAAACACAGATCCCTTTATTACGTGAAGAATTTACACATACTCATTCACAAAAATAAACCTACTATAGTTTGTAATATTTTACTTACCCAGTGAGCAAAAGTCTTAAAGGAGCCACAGCACTCAAACCAGTTAGCTTGCTGACCAACCTACAATCTGTCTCTAAACTTGGTTAAAAACAGAGGGCTCGGTCACACACATCTGCAGAAGTATGCTTAAGCTGCACCACCAGCGCCAAGGTGCCCCTGTGAGGGGTTTAGGTTGAGGTTTACTTAGTTTACTTGGTTTCCCCCACAGGGTCCATGGGGCAATTACATCTTATGACGTAAATAACACCCTTTGACTTACAGTTCAACTGATTTTATTTGCAATGACCACACGGCCTATACGCACCCCCTTGCGGATTTTGTTGTAACCGCGTTTTAGGACTTACAATAATTCCAGAGTTAAGCCCCCTGTATATGAAGTTGGTGGCATTTCCCTATATACCAGAGGTATGGTGGGTAGAGTTCATGGTAGGTCAGCCTATAAAGGTTCAGTTTTGCGCCAGATCAGGGAATGGTGAGAACAGCAAGCACAGCACAGGAGGATATACTGCTTCAGCGTTCAAGGGTTTCGGGATGCCTGGAGAGGTGTCAGGAGAGAGAACCCATGGGGATGTCTTTGGCATGTAACAAACAGAGAAGGAGCCACCTGTGGATGGAAGTGTGTGAGGTCGAGAGACAAGCCTGATCTCTGATAATGTGCTGCTGAGATCCACTGGAGCTGGGGATCTCAATGGCAAGGGATCAGTCTGGTTCCTTGATGCCCTGTGATGGTGATCACATCTGCCTAAGCAGCATTCGCAATACTGGCACCACTGACTACCAGAACTCCATCTGTTATGGACTCAGCTATAGGCTTCCAAATCTACTTCTGGTTAACTGCCTCTCATACTATCATTCATTAATCAGATCATCTTTTTATTCATTCAGGTGTGCTGTGTCAGGCCTGACATGACTGCAAAATAAAAGGTCGTGAAAGAAAAGACTGAGGAGAGGGGGGGGCTGTTGCTATACATCATTTATAGGAGAATACAAATGATGCATCAGCTGATCTTTATTCTGACTATTAACTATTAATGCCAAAAACTTTCCCTCAGTGCAGGGATAATGGTGTTCCTGCTAAAACCCATAACTTGCCAGCCAGATTGCTCCTTACAGTCATGAACGATTGGTCCCTTTGACTGGACACAACTGAGCAAGTTTGATCAGATAGAGGAATTTCACCACATATGAGCCAATCAAAATGGTCCATGTGTATTGGCTGCCACCATTCATGTATACACAGGGCTAGATTAAGATTGGTGGAGGCTCCTGGGTACAAAATCTAGTGGAAGCCCCAGATACAGTATTTTTTTCTTTACAATAATAGTCCAGCCAAGTAACTGACTAGTGGTTGCCTGGCACCCAACGATTTCTTGAAGGCCAGATCGAGTCTCTTGTGCCACACCTGTGTAGGTGCGTGCTGCTCGGGAACTCCTACCTTGCCATTCTGGGTGGATGGGGGTGTATGTAGTAGACCAGCTGATCCAGCAGAAAACCATTTCCCAGAATTGAAATGCCAGCAGCTGTGCTTTGTGGCTTATGTGAGAGCAGCCACTGATTAACAGCTCTGCACTCAACACCCTCTCTGTGGTAGCTTTGGCTATGGGTTTGCAAAAACAAAAAAATACAATTCTGTGAAATACTCACCTGTAGAATTGGTATTATACGCATACAGTACGTCCTGCTCCATATATAATACTTACACGCGGGTAATCCTCCGCCAGATGGCGCTGTGCACTGCAGACATGCAAAAAACAGGCTCCTCCCGGCCCTTCATATACCGAGGGACCTCCCACAAATCCCCAGCATTGAAAAGCAGTGAGAAAAAGAAGCCAGGAGAACCAACCACCAAAACTGGTAATAATAACAATGATAACAATCACCATACAGGGGATCCAGAATAATGTAAAACCAGGGTGGGGTGGAGCAGGACGTACTGTATGCGTATAATACCAATTCTACAGGTGAGTATTTCACAGAATTGTATTATTCTAAGCATACAGTACGTCCTGCTCCATATATAATACTTACACGTGGGACATCCAATAGCAGTGTCCATAAAGTAGGGTGGGATCCCCAACAAAAAAGGCACAGCAGACAGTTAAAAGCACTGGCACCTGCAACCTTGTTACCAAGAGCGACATGAGCAAGAGCTCTAACGTCAACTTCATAAAAACCTTTGAAAAGGTATGAACAGAAAACAAGTAGCGGTCTAGCAAACTTGTTCAACAGAAACCTGGTGCTGAAAGGCCCAAAGATACCAAAGCACAAGTAGAATCAGAAATAAAGTGAGAAGAAGATTCTTCCCCTTAAAAGAATAGGCCTGAGTAACGGCCTGACCAGCCCAAATGCTAACAGTAGCCTTGGCAAAGGCTATCGGGGAATTTTAGAGCTTTCCCCATCGGGGAATTGAACCCTGGTCTCCCGCGTGACAGGCGGGGATACGGACCAGTATACTAACAAGGATCACCTAGAAGCCGAGACCTTCCCTAGGACCAGAAGGGACAATCCATTCAAGGAAAGACCAGGCCAAAGGGCGCATAACCCCTGGAAGCAGACGAGATCAGGCACATACGGATAGAGACGCTCGCAAACCCCAAGGGGCATCAGTCCCCCTAAGGGACAAGAGACAATCCAGGAAAAACTTCCAACACCTGTTGAGGGAATGTAGACCCCCTTTCCTCAGCGTTACTAGGAATAAGGCCCAGAAGAAAGACAAATGTCTTGAATACATGAGCACAAGACACCACCTCAGGCATAAGGTCCGGCGAAAAGCGGAACACCACCACATCATGGTGTATATATCAATGAACGAGGGCTAGCTAAACAGAGCCGCCCGCTCAGGCACACGTCTGACTGAAGCAACAGCCCCCAGAAGGACAACTTGAGAGTAAGAACCATCAGACAGTATCCAGAATAGGTCCAAAGGGAACACCCCACAAGACAAACAGAATAAAATTCAATCCCAACAGGGACCATAGAATTACATGGGGGATGCACATGAGCAATCCCCGAAGAATGCTTAACCAAGGAAAAGGAGAGCAAAAGACTTCTACAGGAAGGCGGACAGGGCAGAACCTGAACCTTCAGAGTACCGAGTTGGAGAGCCCACTCCAATCCATGCTGTAATAACTCTAGAACCCTGGGAACAGAGAGCGCCCGACAGGGGAGAGACCTAGACTCACACCAATCAATATGGGTACGCCATACCCTAAAATAGACGGAAGAAGAAGAAGCTAGCTCCTAGACTTCCAATAGTCACAGTCACCCAGAAGATACACCCGACTCCATCAAGGTGGATGAATCAGCCGTCAGGCCATCTAGACCAGAGCCTGTAGATTGGGGTGAAATAAAAAGGGGGCCTGAGTGAGCAGATCAGCACTCCTGACAGAACGTACAGGTCCGCTGTCCATATTACCACGTCTGCACACCACACTCCACTGGGCCACCCAGGGGCCACCAGTATCACTGGTCCCCCCTTCCAGAGCAAACTTAGATCAGAACCCCGCCTAGCATGGTGAATGAAGATAAGACATACAGAACATAATGTCCAGCCATAACGTAACTAAGCCTCCTGACCACAGTCAGAATAATCTGGGACAGGGAACAAGGGCCGAGAACCTATGAAAGTGACGGGGCCCCAACAGATCCACACTAGATGGATCCCATAGTGACACAAGGATCAACACATCCTGTCGCAGAAGGACATCCACCGGAGCGAATACCACTGATATGCAGGGAACGCTGTCCTCCACCCAGATCAGGATCAGATACTTTCCTGGAGGATCATCCTGCTTCGAGTCCCACACGGATAAATAATACAGGCCACTGTCGTCAGACAGACCAAGAGCCCCCAAATAGACCAGTCCTGAAAAGGAGTAGTCCAGCGAGATAGAGCCAAACTGAAGGCTCACCGCTTCAGAAAATAGAAAGGTGTATGGACCCCTAAAGGCCCCACCTCCCCCGGAACCACAGGGGATTTTAAAAGAACCCCCCCCCCGTCAACCTGATAGATTTGGTATCCATCTACAGGAAGATGCAAGAAAGGGGGTGCCCCCCGACTGGATCCTTGAGTTCAACCGACTCAAGAGGAACCACCGTACCAAGGGGGAAGGTACACAGACCCAGCTCCAAGGGTTGCTGGTCCTGTCCAGTATTAACAATATAAGCTGCAGAAGAACCCAAGGGCATCTTAGGTCTCCGCAGACGTCAAGAGGCCCACTGGGCGCATGGTGCTGGCGGCCCAACTCAGAGATTCCATGCAGAAAACTGCCTGTGAATGTAGAAATGCCAAACCTATGGAAGGCCAGAATGGGCCAGACTGCCTCATCCTTTTGGGGGAATGTGGAAAGGATGGTGAAGAGGCCCCTGCCTCTGCCTGTTAAGAGCAACCTGCAAGTGACCCCAGACCCTGCAGGCCGTGCAAGGCCTGCACCAGCATCTGAAGAGAGACAGGGACCCGAAGCACCCTGACAATCTTGGGAAGGGACCGCCCCGCAAACTCTATCCTGCATCCGGAGGAAACTACCTCCTGGATCCACCAGAACGAGGCATGACGCCTCCTGATAGGAGCAAGGTGCTGCAGCCGTCCCCTCACCCAGACGGGCGAGGGCGTCCCGTCATGCTTGGGGGGTTTTGGAAGGTTTGTACTTAGTCCTGCCGGAGGGGCCAGGGCGTTGTCTGCCAACCCTGGGGCGGGAGTCAACTCCGAACAGCTGGAAGCACACCCCTGGTTCGTGTTTGACACTAACATAGGAATGGGGAGGGGTGTCCCTGCCCCGAGGAGGCCGAGACGGCCTTCTGCGTAGGGGTGTTTAGCTCTTTTTACCAAAAAGGTCCAAACGGGCCCCAAATAGTCGTCGCCCTCTAAAGGGAAGGCCAGTGAGAGCCTTTTTTGTAACATCGTCAGCACCCCACTGTCACAGCCAGACCAGGCGGCGTATAGCTACCACAAGGGCAGAAGATCTTGCACACATCTTAATGGTGTCATCCAGCGCTAAGAGGATAAACCTCACAAATACATCACAATTGGAGAGTGCATTAAAGACCTCCCAGGGGAGATCCTCAGGCTGATTATCAAGCATCTTTCTGATGAGGGTTCTAGCGGCCACCGCAGTGATGGCCGCAGCACAGACCGAGCGCAGCGCCGTCCCTGCACAAGAAAAGGCGTGGGAAGCCAGTCTATCAATGTGCCGGTCCTTAGCATCCCGAAGGCTACAATAAGTAGGAGCTGCCATGAAGGGGGGGTTAACAACTCCTATGATCGGTGCATCCACCACGGGAGGTGCTGACCAACAGTTAACCACATCAGGGGGAAAAGGGTATTTCCAATCCCAGTCCCCTGGAACCCCTGGAAGTTTACAAGGGGATTCCCATTCCTTGGATATTAGAGCCTGGAAATGATCCTGCTCCAGAAATTCCAAGCACGGTGTCGCTGTGTGGAAACTCTCCCTTCTAGGCTTGGGAGCCTCACCAGGAGGAGAAATAGACAAGACCCCAAAGATCTTTATCAGTAATTCATCAGTGTCACACAGGCCCCAAGAACCAGGGCAAGAATCCTCACGACTCCACAGCATCCCTTCAGAGGAACCCGAGTCGGAGAAGAGCTCACCTTCATCAGAAGGAGCAAAGCCCTGCGGAGCAGCGAACTCCTCAGTTTCAGTAGGAAAGAGAGAACGCGGGGGCGTCAGGGACCGCTTCTTCCCAGAGCCCAAGCACTCTGCCAACCTCGAGATAACCTGATTAGCCGTAGGCAGAATGCGCAGCACGACTTGCTGGTCATCCCAGCTCGAGTGCGACTCATCAGGCGTGAGATTTAAGCACGGGGAAACAGGTATATTAAACCGAGGTGCAGCCACTGGCAACCCTGATTGCAGGGCCAGTACTTGTTCAGCACAGGGTCCGCAGACCCGTGCTCTGTCAGCATCAGCATGGGGCTGTCCACACGCTGAACACAGCCGGTCTTGTCCCCGAGGGACCCCGGTCACATAACTCTGAGATGCCTCCATATGGTGATTATCAAAGCACAAAGCTAACAGGGATTTACGCAATAGGCCACCCTGGATGCCCCAAAGATCCGCTGATTAATGTGGGAGAATAGTAGGTAAGCCCCCTAAATATATATATATATGAGGCCGGGAGAAACCACCGCAGACTTGACGTCTGAAAGGGAATAAGAGGTGTCAGGGCCATGCGCAGCTGGTAAAATATTTAATAAAGAATCGCCCGCGAGGGCACTTACAGACCAAGGAGGAGGGGGACCGCCACCACGCGCGCGCAAAGATCATCAAAATGGTGCCCAGCGAACCTCGAAGGGCGTGCCCAATCTTTGGCCGTGACGCGGAGCGCGCCAAGCCAAGTCCCCGCCCACCCCAAAGAGCGCGAAGCTCTGAGGTAGTAGTCAAACACGCAAAGGATAAAATCACTAAATATAAGCCTTTGCAAAAAGAAGACGCCGCAGTGTCTATACGAAGCCGCCGCCCGCGCAGCACACTATTCAGTAAAAGAAAGCACACACGTACGGCGGCAGCCAAACAATAATAAGGGGCAAGAAGCGCGGCTCTGACACCCAGTTGAAAATCAAGGGCAATACTATGGCCATAAGCGTGACATTAGAGTACACTGGGACCGCCACACACATACCCCCCCCCTTTCTTTTCCCCCTAACTACTGGGGGAAACGAGGGAGGATGGCGACCCTTTACGCAGGGTCCACCGCTATACAGGGCACGGGGCAATAATGCGGGAGGGGCATCCACTAGAGGCTCACCATCAGCCTAACCGCCTACCCTATGGTGGGGGACTGCGGTGGAGCATGGCTCCATAAGCACACATGGTGCTGCCTACCTTCACCCGACCAGCGCAGCCCAGGCTGGGAGGCATATCACAAGGAGGATGGGTGGGAATAGTCCAACAGGGCCGCAGGCTGTAATAGCCCCGCTCACCTGCGAGAGAGTGATAATTCATGTCTTCGCAGTCAGCACTGCAGAGAAATCTGGGGGATTTGTGGGAGGTCCCTCGGTATATGAAGGGCTGGGAGGAGCCTGTTTTTTGCATGTCTGCAGTGCACAGCGCCATCTGGCGGAGGATTACCCACGTGTAAGTATTATATATGGAGCAGGACGTACTGTATGCTTAGAATAAGGCTTGCCCAGACACGGGGACCCCCACTGCCGCCGATAGCTTTGTTGCTGGTCTTGTGGCCCATCAGACTAAAGACTGAAAAGCCTTCTGGACCAGACCATAACCCAACGGTTGGTGGAGGCCCCCTTTGCAGGGCGAGTGGTGGAGGCCCTGGGGCTCGTGCCCCTTGCACCCTCCTCATAATCTGGCCCTGTGTATACATTATGATTAAAAAAATGCATTTAGAGACAAGATGAGTCAGGTAGCCTTTATATGTTACTTTCAGAAACCGGAGATTACACATTAATCTATGCAGAAGCCCACCATATATGAATCTATTAACTAAAAACAAAGGTTTAATTCGAGAAAAAATACAGTGCTAAACAATTTTAAAAAATGGTGCATCAAGCAAGTCAAGCAGTAAAACAGAGTATACTATAACAAAGATAGCAAGGCAAAAAAAAAAGGAGAAATAAGTTAAAGTAATTGAGCAGCCAAATAAAAAAACAAAAGGGTACTTCCCTCCTGTCCCACCCAGCTGGTCTGTGCTAGTCCAGCGATCAGTAACTCACCTCATCGTTGGATCTGAGCCTCCGCTACAACCACCGCACCACACCAAGATAGTGTAAATCCCTGGGTTTTGGTCCACTTTAAAGTCATTGTCCAGGCACACTCAAAAGTATACCCATTATGTAGAGCTACACATGGCAATGTACATACGTACAAGCACACTTGCCCTGATGCAGAGCCTCCCCGTTCAGCTATCCCGTACGTTTTCCCGTTGGTTTTGAGCTGTGATCAGGTCCTGAAAGGGTGCTACGTTGGTTTTTGTGTACGTTTATGCGCTCAGGTGTGTCGGCATGCGCCTTTCCGATTGACGGCTCGCAAGAGGCTGTACTCCGTGAAAACGGACGGCCCGTTCATTGGTTCGTTTTTTTAATTGATTCAGAGCCTTGATTTCCGATTGAAACCAGCCCCATTTAACGAGGGCCTCGACGCTTCACCTACGGCCACTATTAGCACCCGTATTTGAGCTCCGTATCATGGTTTCCTCTGTACGCGGTCTTGTACTTTTGAGCATGGCAGAAACCAGGCTGCACCGAACACGTTTGGACATCGATGGCATGCATGACCTTGAGCTATTCGAGCTCACCCGCCTTAACCGTTTTTCTCTCCAGGACTTGTATAGCCAGCTGCGGCCATGGTTAGCCCCCACCACAAGAAAGGGGCATGCAATTGCAGGTATGACCAAATTGGTTGGCTGCCTGCAGTTTTTGGCGAACGGCTCGTTCCAGACACTGGGTGCCTTCTCCGTGGGGATGGCCCAGTCTACGCTGAGCCGCAGCCTAACCAAGTTTTTGGATGGCATGGCTACCCTGGCCCCCAAATTTATATTTTTCCCAGATACAGGGGAAGCCTGGAATGCGGTTAAGCTGGCCTTTTATAACCTAGCCGACATGCCCAACGTCATGGGTGCCATTGACTGTACCCACGTATCGATCATTCCGCCTGCTGACCAGGAATATCTGTTCAGGTATGTGGTGTAGGCCTGCTTTTTTTTTGTTCTTTTTGGGGGGTGGTTTCAAGCAGACCTACACCCTGTGTATCACTAGCATCCATTGTTTAGTAATGTTGTTGATGTTTAAGAATATTGGTGTGCATCTTGACACTTATGGTCACACTAATTACAGTTATGTTTGGTTTGTGCAGGAACAGGAAGATGGGCCATTCCATTAATGTCCAGGCAGTGTCCAGCCCTGATCTGCAATTTTTTAGTCAATTTGCAGCCTTCCCTGGTTCCACGCATGATGCCCACATTTTGAGGAACTCCTGCCTGTTTGAACGTTTCCAATCTGGAGATCTGTCTGGCAGATGGCTACTGGGTATGTGTCTCAAACGTGTTGTTGCTGTGCTAAATTAATTTTATTTTATGGGGCCTGTCCCCCACTAATCTGTGAGAGATAGCAATGAAACAGTACAAGTTGGCTAGCACTTACTTACCACTATTTAATCATCTTAATTCTTGTATGTATTCTCCACTATTGCGTCCTGTCCTGGCCCTCTTAGCTAGGTAGCATACCACAGTCATTGTATAGGAGTGTACTGGTTGGATGTGCATGTTAGCTCATCAGAACTGTGCTTTGCTCTGACACTGCACAGCTCACCTATTTGTCCCTGTTCAATAATGCTTTAATGCACACCTAAACATTATTGATGTTTTTCCCCTTAGGGCTCTGTCTGTTGTTCCATGTTGTTAGGCTTTTCAAGTTACCTAACATGCCATTTTTGTTTAATGCATGTAAGGTACTTGTGGATATAGTTTAGTTATTAGAATTAGAGTTATTAGTTCTTTTTTGATGGCCTTATAGTTATGTGTTGACTAGTTATGGTGCCAGACACTACATATGTTTGCAATAGGCACATTTGTCATGTGTGTTGGTGTTATTGTTAGTGCTTATTTTTGGTTTGTTTTTTTGCAGGTGATTCTGGCTATCCTTTGCTACCATGGCTACTCACACCCATCCTGCACCCATCTTCCCAGGCCCAGGAGCGGTATAACACTGCCCATAGGAGGACTCGCTCAGTGGTGGACCGTGCCTTTGGCTTGCTCAAGATGCGCTTCCGATGTCTGGATCAGACTGGGGGTGCACTACAGTATCAGCCTGCCAAGGTCATCAAAATCATTATGGCTTGTGGTGTCCTGCACAACCTTGCCATTCGAGCCCGGATATCCAGATACACTGACCTGCCTGAGGACACTTTAGAGATTTCAGAAGATCACACCCCTCCATACTCCGGATCACCAAGTGGCACAGCACAGGCAATACGTGCTGAACTAGTGGACAATGTTTTTGCATAAAACACACGCCTTTGAAATGTTTTTCGGTTAAATTTATTTGTGAATTAACAAAAATTTCTTTTCAAACCTTTTTTTTTTTTTATTTTAAATTGAAACGTGGGGTCATAAACATTAACACAACCATTTAGTGGTAGGTAGAGTCTGATGCTGCAGCTGATGGTTGGGGCAATATGTGCCAGGCTTTGGCTAATGTGCTGCCATTGTTGGACCATTTCACCCATATGCCTGTTTAGGCTTCTTGTTTCTGCCAGTAGGCCAGACACATTGGAGTTTAAAACCTCTAATTGGTTAGTCATCGATGGTATTTGGGTGCGCACCGTGTCATTAAATTGTTGGGTGGTTTGTGTGAAAGCTATATTCTCCTGGTGCCACGCTTCCTCCATAATCTGAAGCTGTCTCCTCTGGCTTATATGTCGCCTTGGCTGTGTTCTTGCACTGGCACGGGTGGGTGGTTCTGCACCAGATTGAGTTGGTGCTGGTGGTTGGGTTGCCACCGAGTGTGTGGTGCGGACGGCAGAAGAGGTTGTTGGCACAGAGGTTGTGGTAGTGGACACCAGGTGATGAAGTTGCTGTGCCTGTTGGTTCTGATGTTCACACACTGGTTCTGTAGACATTTGCGGCATCTGATTGGTGTCCTCCTCCAAATCTCGAATGTCTTCAATAATTGGGGGGCTTTGTATGTTCTGTAAAGAAATGTAGCATTTATTGAGTTCACTCTTTTCCCAATAATGGATGCAAGTGCAAGTTCCAAAATCTACACAGTGGACCATTGACTTACCTCATCCAAACACTCAATTTGGTTTGTGTGGGAAGAAACCTGGTGTGGCATGGGCCTCTGGGACAAGCCAGGGGTTGCTTGGCCTTGTGACATGTGTTGAGTTTGTTCTTGGAACAGAGAATGAAAGGTAATTTTTAACAACAAACACAGTGTGTATTAACGGTTCCCCAAGTTTTTGGGTGCACATTGAAAAGTCTCTCTGTAAAAACAAACTCACCTTTCGACCTGACATTCCTGTCTGTGTCTAATCCCTCTGGCAGGCCCTGAAGGGTTGCAGGGTATATATATGTGTAGACATGTTCTTCTGATGGGGTTAGTGTGATTTTAGTCGGGAGACCACCCCCTGTCTGCTGGCTGGGGTAGATTAAATCACACCTATTAAAGTGGACCAACACCCACGGGTGATCGGCCCGGGAATCTATAAGATTCCCGGGCCGATCACCTCCCTCCCCGCGGGACATCCGAGATCGGGATGTCCCGCGGGGTGAAACCCCCCCCAAACGCCCCAAACTCCTTACCTTATCTTCTTGGTCCACTTTGGTGGGGCACCCCCGATCGGGGTGCCCCGCTGTGTGAAACAACCCGAACCCCCCTCTCCCCGCGCCGACGGACAAGCCGCGGACAAGCGGCTCCTCCGCCGCCGCCTCCCTCGCGCCCCTCTAGACGTGCGCGCGCCCCGCGCCGGCTGACTGTGGATGGCCGGCGCGGGCACGCGCGCGTCAAGAGTGACGCGCGGGAGGCGGCGGCGGAGGAGCCGCTTGTCCGCGGCTTGTCCGTCGGCGCGGGGAGAGGTGAGTTCGGGGGGTTCGGGGGGTTTCACACAGCGGGGCACCCCGATCGGGGGTGCCCCACCGAAGTGGACCAAGACCCAGGATAGTCAAAATCCTGGGTGTTGGTCCACTTTAAGTGTTACATCCTGTTACAAAGCAGGCTAGACATGCATTTACACTCTAAATGGACTTTACCTCTGCTGGCGGCGCATGTCCATTTCTTTTTTCCCATAATATTTGAGATCACCAAATTTGCGCTTAATTTGCCGCAGATCTCTCCTGACAGAGCCAACACTATTAACTTGGCTGCAAATATTAGCCCAGATCTCCTGCTTTGCCTGCTTTGTGGTGCTTTTTGAATAACGGCCAAATAGGGCATCATAGTGCTCACAGACACCAGTGGCTGCAGCCATGCTTTGGGCATCACAAAAACGGGCTGTGAGCCACAGCGTAGCTGACGGCCACATGGGTGTCCGGTGTCCCCTGCATCAGATGAAATAGTTGGCTGGCTGTCTGGGGAGTCGTGTTGGGTTCTTGGGCTTATGGGTGAGTGTAATGGAGTGTGGGTGCTGCTCTGTGTTAATGGCTGGGTGCCTGTGGAGCTTTCACCTGTTGAGCTGAATCTGTGGTAGTGGTACTTTGTGACACAGAGTGTTGCGGAGGAGGGGTGGGTGGCCTGGGTGGGGTGGAGGTTTTGGACCTACGCTTCCCCTTGCTGGTGTGTCTTGTTTTTTGGGCATGCTTTGTGTGTGGAGGAGGTGCAGGCTTTAACAGATTTGGGTCCCTTGTGAGGCCTGGCAGATTTAGCAGGTGCTGGCGAATGTGGCAAGGGCTCCTTGCTCCTGCGTTTTGGGTGAGCTACCTGTGCGTGTGGTTTATCCACCGTTTTAGTAGGTGCATGTCCCTCCTGGCTCTTGTGGCTGCTCTTGTGATGTTTTTTG
The DNA here is from genome assembly GCA_027917425.1 of Gastrophryne carolinensis. Taxonomy (NCBI): domain Eukaryota; kingdom Metazoa; phylum Chordata; class Amphibia; order Anura; family Microhylidae; genus Gastrophryne; species Gastrophryne carolinensis. The sequence continues at coordinate 309,833,696 of CM051236.1, read as the reverse complement.
TGCGCTGGATCTGAGCGGCTAGTATGTGCCTCTGGGCTTTTGGGGGTCTTACGGCTCCCTTTTGGTCTGGCCATAGTGATATGGTATCCAACACAGAGCTGAGTGCATTGGCCTTTAAATATTTTTACCGTGTGGGCGTGTTCACCAGCGTGTGTGCCTGCGTGCGCGCACGCACGCACGTCACCGCGGGGGAACGTCATAGCCATACCCGGAACCCCTAAAAAAATGTCTCCAGCCATTTATACAGCGGAGCAGGACGACCTTATCATGGATGTGAGTAGGCGAGCGTGCGTTTATGTGCGCGCACAAGGCGCTTTAAAAAAATAGCTATGGCAGCGCAAGATTAATGAGGATCAACTGACTTGTTAAAGTAAACTACTAGACCACCTTACTTTTAAACATGTGCGCAACATCAAACTAGCCTACATGCAGATTGTAGAACTAGGCCCATGTAGGAATGAGGGGCAGAAAGTGACTTTAGGTAGGGCATGAGACTTGGACATGTTTTTGTGTGACTAATGGGGTACCATTGTGTTTTTTCTAAACAGATGATGCTGAGGAATCGCTACGATTTCCTGTCGTGCGATTTCGAGAAGCGGACGTTGGCGCTGGCGGTGGTGGACGCGATTGCCCGCATTTCGGGTACCACCTATACCTTCACCCAGATCGGCCAACACTGGTCTGACTTAAAGAGGAGGCATATGCCCCGGGTGAGGCGGTACTTTGCAAAACATTTTCCAGGTAAGTGTGGCAACTTGACATGCAAGATTCACACTGGCCTTGGCTGGGCCTTTTTTTATGATTGTGTTTATATTTCAGCTAATGAATGGAATATGAGTTGCCGCCCCACCCGGAGAAGAGCCCGCAGCCCAGTGTTGGACGAATCTGGTGAAGGGATAGGTGGTCCACCGCCAGTGCCAACGCCCACCCCCCCCCCTCTGCCAGTGAGTATGAGGAACCTCTGGACCTCAGTATGCAGGGGGGGGGGAAATCGCACGGCAGGGAGTCGAGCAACACCGAGCAGCAAACTGACTCCGGTAAGACTCTCAATACATGCAAGAAAGACATAGACTAATGTGCACTATTGTTCTATGTAGATTCTGACGTCGCAGGCCCATCCCAAGGGATAGTGGAAGGAGGTGCAGAACCTGAAGAGGTGGCTGGGGAAGGTGAGTGATTTGATGCCTCGAAGCATAACCTTGGATGTCTTACCTTTTCAGGACCCCAGATCTGCTTTGTCTGAGCCAAGCACAGCTCTAACCCGCCCCCTGCACTTTATCCCGCTCTCCTGTACTCAGTAAGTGTCATGCTTCTAAGCAAAGATGGCGCAGACCCTATCATAAAGTCAAGAACAGAATTGCAGCTGAGTGTGGTGAAGAATAATAAGTAATTTACTATAAAGTTGACATTTCTTATTTAGAAATGCTGGTCAAACATTTGTAAAGGGTTTGTTGTTTGATAAATATAATGGTTAAGGTCCGGTTTAACATGTAATGAAGGGGTAAAAACAGGCATACTTTCATACATGGGTCATAAACTATATTCATAGGCATACATTGAAAAGTGAATGATGTTATTTGCGTCGTTTTCTGGGATAAAAGAAAAATAAAAAAAATTAGCAAGGCAAGGTTAACTACTCAAACACTAACTCCTAACACCCTCCCAAAAACCTGTTGGCCAATACAAATAACACTAAGTACATATGGATTTTTGGCCAAAAAAAAGGATATGTATGTTGGATCAAGTAAAGATCTTTGCTTAGAAGCATGACACTTACTGAGTACAGGAGAGCGGGATAAAGTGCAGGGGGCGGGTTAGAGCTGTGCTTGGCTCAGACAAAGCAGATTTGGGGTCCTGAAAAGGTAAGACATCCAAGAATGCTGAGCAGCACAGTCCTAAACCAATACCTAGCATTCTGCCTGATTTGCCCTCATCCGCCATCTTTGATGTTTAAATGGATCCGAACATGCATTAGATGGTGTTAGGCTGTTTTTTTAGCAGAGCAATCTTTATGTTCAGGGTGTGGCTAAAATATAACATAGCCTCTTAGTCATGGGGAAGGACTGTTTATTGGATTACATTTTTGGAGTAATGTGTAATTTATGTTATTTTTGTCTTATTTTTTCAGGGGATTCCGGCTATCCACTGCTTCCCTGGCTGCTGACGCCCGCACTTCGGCCATAGAATGCGCCACAGGACGCCTACAATCAGGCCCACAGGAAGACCAGGGTCGTTGTGGAGAGGGTGTTTGGGCTCTTAAAAACCCGCTTCCATTGTTTGGACTATACCGGGGGGGCACTCCGGTATGACCCTAAAAAGGTCATAGACATTATACTGGCCTGTTGTGTGTTACATAACTATGCCATCATGCAGCGCGTCCCCCGGTATTTGGATCTGCCCCTCTCTCCACCCAGCCAGGACCCAGAAGACCACTACCGTGGCACACCTAGTGCCTCTGGCCAAGCAGTTCGGGCCAATTTGATTGAGACTAATTTTTCCTAATTTTTGGTGCCTGTGTTTGTTTTGTGCCCGTATTTATTATTTGTTACTCTAATTTTGCTTTGTGAAAATTTATTTTTTTTGGACTGCAACAACTAGTAATGAGTTAATTACTAAAATATTCACACATGATCTGAGACCTTAAGTAATCTAAAAATCACCAAAACATTAATGCATCAACTTAGTCAACAACAGGTCAAGTCACATTCAATATTTTTTATTGAAAAATGAAAAATTGGATTGGATGGTCACTCGCATACTTCACGTAGATACATGGTACAACATCAAAATAAATTTGTGCCAAATCATGGCACCTAGCAATTGGCCACCGGCAGGAGTTTGAAAGTAATGCACTCCAGGCCGAAGTTTACATCAAAAATAAAATACACAGACATAGGGAGCAAGCATGTCAATATTTGGCCTCGAAGAAATAGGGCCACACCCTCTCCTGCTTGGTCACATTTGCCACAGGCACAGGTGGAAAGCAGCCATATCTATGCCACATCTACGCCTGTAAGTCAGTGGCCCACCCAAACAAGAAGCCCCAGTCCAAATCCAAGTCCAGTACAATCTCTGCTAGGGTTCAAGGTATTAGTTTGCCAGCCCAGAATGTCCCCCAATCATGCCTACAAACAGGATGAGCCAGAAGCAATTTAATTAGGCCAAAGCCTGCAGTGCAACAGCTTGAGTGGCAGGTTCAGTGAGGCTTGAGCGCAGGCACTCTAATGAGCTATATGGGCGAAAATCCAAAGCATACAAGCAAAGCCATACCAAAAGGCTATATTGGTAGCGCTCACCAGAGAGATCAATACAGTGGGGATGTAGAGGAAAGATTTGGAGCAGATACAGGGCAAATAGGTGTTAAAATGGTTGATGCCCATAAAACCCTGGTGGTGGGCCTTGGAGGTGGCCCATCACCTGGGCATGTGTGGCATTCATAATCTGCAACTGTTCCAACACGTTTCTTTTGGTTGTTCGAACTTCATCCAGCATGGAACTGAAATTACTACTTAAGGTGGCCATGTGGGCAGGGGCGGACTGGGGCTAGAAAACGGCCCGGGACTTTTTGGGACACACCGGCCCTGCTGTCCTGTTTCTGGCCCGGTATAGTATCTTAATGTCACTATATATACAACACCTTATTTTCGCTCCATAAGACACACCCAGGGTTTAAAGGACAAAAATAAGAAAGAAAATATTCTGAACCAAATGGTGTACTTAAATCCCCCCATTACAGGCAGAATCCCCTATTACAGGCAGTAATTGGTATCCTTCATTAAAGCAAGTGAGGGGCATCCCACATAGGCACGTTGCAGCATCTTCCATTACGGGCAGTGCGGGGCATCCCTCTGTGCAGCCAGTGCGGGGCATCCCTCTGTGCAGCCAGTGCGGGGCATCCCTCTGTGCAGCCACATAGGGGCATCCCTCTGTGCAGCCACATAGGGGCATCCCTCTGTGCAGCCACATAGGGGCACCCCTCAGTACAGCCAATGAGCGGCATCTCCCCTCCCCCGCCGCGCCTTGTGACGCCACTCACGCCCACACATGCTTACCTTTGGTTTCTGATAGTCGGAGGGCCTGCCTGCCTGACCCGCTGTTACTGCCGCTGCTGCCGCTGCTCTCAGACACACATGCTTACAAGCACTTCCTGGCTGTTGCGCGCTGGTCGGTGGGCGTGCCCCATATGGCCGGCGTCTATTGTTTTCATTGGACGCCGGCCATATGGGACACGCCCACCAACCAGCGCGCAACAGCCAGGAAGTGCCGGTAAGCATGTATGTGTGTGTGTGTGAGAGCGACGACGGTAGTGGCAGCAGCAGGAACAGCAGGAAGGGAAGGCCGCAACCCCGTGGAAAAGATGCTGCCCCTCACCCTCCAGCATCTTTTCCACTGGGTTGCGGCCTTCCCTGGCGCCGGCCTACCGGGATTTTGCCCGGTATGCCCTATGGCCAGCCCGCCCCTGCATGTGGGTGTTGCTAGTTCGAACTTCCTCAAGCATGGCTGTGAAATTATTAGATAAGGTGGCCATGTGGCTGTTGGTCGACCTAAATTCTGTCAGCATGGTGTTTAAGGTATTATTTAAGGTCTCTAATTGTGCATGATGATGCTCGTTGCTTGAGTTAGTTGGCAAAATAAACGCCTCTCATGGTGCCATGCTGGCTCCATGATCGGCACGCGCCTCCCCTGGGAAACTGGGCGACGTAGCTGACTACGCCTCCCAATTCCCCGGGTTTGGGCGCATGCAGATAATGGTCGTCTAGTTCGACCAACAGCCACAGATGTGCTTGCCAAATCCTCTGCAGCAGACCTACCACTGGGGACTGTAGGCTCAGTCTCTGCATACTTCCCACGATGGGCTGGCAGCATGCGGCCAGCTTCACTCTGCTGCAGAGGATTTGGTGTAGAAACATGTTGGGACAGTTGCAGATTGGGGGGTCTGTTGCGAAGGTTCCATCAAGGTGCCACCCTCCTCCAGCTCCTGGATTTCCTCCATCAGTGTGTGGGTCTGTTGGGACATGTGAAAAAAAAGGTTCCATTTGGGCACTAAATATTTTTGTACTGCAAATTAATCATGTTAATTCACATGCATCAGCAGATTCAGCAAAATACACTTACCGTATATATCGGATCCTAGCTCCTAGAGAAGCACGGATGTTGACGGCTTGGTCAAACTGGCTGAGGCTTCCACACTAGCTGAGGGATGATGCTGGGCTGTATTGTTAAAAAAAGGCACGTAAACACCCAAATATGCATTGATGATCTGTATTACTACATATGCTTCACTAAAACACGTGGGCAAGCAGGAATGGCAACTCCCCCAATGGTCCAAGTTGTCCTCCACTATGAATGTCACTATCTGTTATATGTATGAATCAACCTGTACATACACATTGGTCACCTTAAATAAATACAAACATGCATGTACTGCCTGTTATGACGCTTCACACATCCCTAAAGGGCCATTAGGGGCCCACACTCAGCTTGCAAAGAGCATTTGGCTTAAGAATATGCTGGTGGGCATTCTTCCTAGGTAGACCTTTCCCTGACCCCAGATCAAGTATTTGAGACCAAAGCACAGCTCAAACCCAAGTGGCCTAAAGACAAAGAAGGAAGTGTTGGATCTGATTGAGTAGAATCACATAACAGGCAGTCCTGGGCTAATCTAAAGACTTTAATAGTGACCATAAATACTCTCCAAGGTCATGTATGGACAAGCAAATTAGAAAATTAACATTCCACAGACAATACACAACCTGCTAAAACTGTAAACTCCACTACAAGGCACTCCCTAGGGGCATGTGTTCATATATGCCTGTGAGCCTCATTTTACACGTTTAAGACATTTCACATACACACTAACATTACTAACCTGCAGGAATAGTAGAGATGTCCGTGTCCCCGAGTGTTTCTCTAAGGCCATGGGATGTATCAGGCCCAGCACCATCTCCTCAGCTCTGGTAAATTGTAATTTAGTGGGGAAGCCTCCGCCAGTTTGTAAGCTGAAAAACATAGTTTGGCAAATGTAGGAAAATGTTGACAATACAAGAAGCAGACAAATCCACAAAGCAGATATGTACCTGTAATTTCGCTGTTTATTTTCTTTCTTCCGTGCTGCATACTTCAGGTCCGATATTTTGCATTGAATCTGCTCCACATCTTTGAGCTCATCCCCCGCTGCATTGACCTGTCTGGTGAGCTCCTCTAAAATTTCAGCTTTGCGCATTTTGCTGGTTGCTTTGGATTTGCGCCCATATAGTTCTTTATTATGTAAGGTCAGCCCACTAGCCAATGCTAGAGTTTGGGCCTCCCCAAACCTGCCACTCAACTGGCCTCGGCGCAATGTCCTACCTGTTGCTTGATGTTCCGGCTCATCAGTGGTTGCAGGCAATTCGGGGGACATTCTGGGCTGGCTGTGTTGGGGAGAAATGTAGGACAGGTGGCTGGCTTCAGATTGAACTGGACTTGGATATGGACTTGGGGTCCTTGGCTGGGTGGCCACTGAACTAGCAGGCGTCGATGTGGCATATGGAGAGTGCCTTGCCACCTGTGCCGGTGGCAAATGTGGCCAAGGAGGAGATGGTGTGCTGGATGTTGTTGGGCTTCTTGCCCTGTGCCTCTGTGGGCCCTTCAGACTTGCATGCCCCTGGGAGGTAGTTGGACGTGGGTGGGGTGATGCTGAGCTATGGGTGCTGGGGCTTCTGGCCCGGTGGGTTTGCCTCTTGCCATGGCCGCTTTTCCCACGTGGGTGGAGTGATGCTGTTCTATGGGTGCTGGGGCTTCTGGCCCGGTGGGTTTGCCTCTTGCCATGCCCGCTTTTCCCACGTGGCTGGGGTGATGCTGAGCTATGGGTGCTGGGGCTTCTGGCCCGGTGTGTTTGCCTCTTCCCATGCCCGCTTTTCCCACGTGACTGGGGTGATGCTGAGCTATGGGTGCTGGGGCTTCTGGCCCGGTGGGTCTGCCTCCTCTCATGCCTGCTTTTCCCACATGGCTGGGGTGATGCTAAGCTATGGGGGCTGGGGATTCTGGCCTGGTCGGTTCTCCTCTTCCCATGGGCGCTTTTCCCACGTGCCTGGGGTGATGCTGAGCTTTGGGGGCTGGGGCTTCTCACCCTCTTTGTGGGCTTTTTAGCGGCCGTACCTGTCTGCTTGCTGGCCTGGGGCTTCTTCTTTGCCGCTGCCTCCTTTTGTTTGGTGGTTGTTGGTGCCTTTGCAGACTTTGTGGTTGTTGTCGCCTTGGCCTGCCCACTGTGGGTTTCCCGCACCTTCGCCTTTGGTATTTTTGAGCGAGTGGTGGGGCCTGCAGAAGCCTCCTCACGCTTCTCTGGCTTTTTGCTGTTGCCCTCCTTTGCTGCTTTTGGCTTCGCAGCGGCTTTTTTGGGTGCCAAAATGATGAGACTCTCAAAGAGAATGAGCTGTGTGTCCAGGACCCTTTAAATATGCCTGGGTATGATGCTTACGCATTCGAGTGCGTCCGGCCGTTCGTTCAGCCTTGTCTGCTGCAGACAAGAAGAAAGATGGCGCCCACGATCTTCACCCGCCAACAAGAAGAGCTGATTATGCTCGTAAGTGTATTTTAATGCCTTTGATTTGCCATCTAAATGCATGCCTAGCACTTAAGGAAGCGCAGGAAGAAACGGTTTGGTTGAAAAGTGTCTAAAACTCCATGCCAAACAGAAGTTAGGGCCCACATGTGCGAACCAAGTCACTTACATCTAAAAGGATAGTTTTAGGCTAGAAATGTGTCTGGTAATGTCATTTAGTCAAATGATCGATTTGTGACAGATATTTGTATGCAGTTTGATCTAAATCCTATGTTTATTTTGTGTTTTGTAGACGATGCTTGAGCGCAGGTACGACTACCTGCCCAACTAATTTGAGAAGAGGACCGTTGCCCTGGAGATCGTTTCCAGGATTCAACACGAGACGGACACCACCTTCACCCACACGCAGATTATGCAGCATTGGTCGGACCTAAAACGGCTTCACATGTCCATGGTGCGGCAGAAGGTAGGCCTTTATTTATAAATGCTTTTCTTTTCTAGTGCTGGAAATGGAGTACCGAATCCGACGCACAGGCCGACCAGTGCTGCATGAATCTGCAGCAGGAAGTGAAGGTGGTGGATCTCCAGGGCTACAGTCCTACCCCTCCTCTGTAGGGGCCTCCGACCAGCCCCTGGACCTTTCTACAGAGGAGGGGTGCCACGGCGTGGGCAGGGAGTCGTACCAAGTGACGGAGCCGTTAGCCTCTGGTATGTGACTCTTCATGTAACCGCACACACATACATGCTATTTCAAACAAAGCTGATCCCCTTAATATCTTTTTCTAGATTTGGATGTAGCAGGTGAAGGATCTGTGGAAGAGTCTGCAGCAGATCAGGCCCAGGAGGCACATGGAGAAGGTGGGTGATGTCACACACACATTGAAGTTTGTTTACTGACAAAGATATTATAAGTGACCCTATTTGACATATCTCTACAGCCTCAACTTCCCAGCAGTGGCAGGGCCCAGAACGGAGGGTGGTTCCCGAGGCACACGTCGGCCACCAACGAAGTAAGTTGTAATGTCATTCTTTTGAGTATGTGGTAATTGACATGATCACCAAGATACCTAAAGCCATAGTCAATGGCATTAGCATAATGACATATGGCGACTTCCTTAGATTAATTACTTAGCATAATGACATATGGCCACTTCCTTAGATTAATTACTTAGCATAATGACATATGCCCATTTCCTTTAGATTAATTACTTAGCATAATGACAAATGTCGTCATGAGTTAGGTTGCCACCTAAAAAACATTCCATCCACAGGTGAGAAACATGTATTTGTCTAAAAATAATGTTTGTTTCTTTTTTATACAGGGACCACACGTGCCAAGAGTGGAAGCAATGAATGAAAGTTCAGTTGGTGGCCGACATGCAGGAGCTGCGTGACTCGTTGGGGACCACAGAAGAAGACTAATGTTCTGGGTCCTGTCATTGCTTTGTAAATAGTTGTATTTTTTTATAACTAAAATGTGTTTTAACATTTCAAATGTAAATTTTCTTTTAAAGTTTGTAAATTTTTATGATAAAAAAAAATTAAAAAATAAGCCAACAAAATTGGCATTTGGTATTAAACCCCCCAAAAAAACAAAAATGTTTCAGTGTCATCTTATTTTAAAAACACATTAACACAAAACGAATGGGCAAAGAAATATTTTGAGATAAAGATTGCCATTACCGCAAAGTGATTTGGGTAAGTTTAGGGGTCCAAAATGGAAGAAGAACCTAACCGCGAAGTGATTTGGGTAAGTTTTAGGGTAAGTTTTAAGGGTCTAAAATGGAAGAAGAACCTAACCGCGAAGTGATTTGGGTAAGTTTTAGGGGTCTAAAATGGAAGAAGAACCTAACCGCAAAGTGATTTGGGTAAGTTTTAGGGGTAAAAAAATGGAAGAAGAACCTAACCAATTTAGGTGAGTTTTAGGGGTCAGACATGGAAGATGTAGGAAAGCGCAAAGTGATTTAGGTGAGTTTTAGGGGTCAGACATGGAAGATGCAGGAAAGCGCAAAGTGATTTAGCTAAGCATTGTAGTAGAAGTGAGTGACCCAAATATGTAGGCGAGCACTTTAATGAGTTAAGTTTGTAGTGCGCAGACGTAAGATCGTAAGGATTTTCGTCCGGACGATTATTTATTGAAAAAGGAAAACAGAATCTAATGTGAAACGTAAAGGATTTGTGGAAGGAGACAATGGAAAAAGTGCAAAAAACGAAAGCCGACGTTGTTAATGAGAAAATAAAACGGAAAAGTCAAGCTGGAAAAGGACATCCTCGTACTCTGCCATACGAACGGAAGAAAACTTTACAGAAGTATTGCAATGCATGCATAGAATCGCCCATACACTCATACGAGAGCGGGAACATTTAACCCTTTTGTTGCCAAGCACGTAACACCTACGTGCTGGCTTGGCTGGGCCTTAAGTGCCAAGCCCGTAGGTGTTACGTGCTTGACTTTGATCGCTTCTAGTTTAAAAAATAAAAATAAAAAATACTCACCTGACCCCTTGTTGGATCCGGCCGGGTCTCCCCTTTAATTTGGTGCCATCCGATCCCCCGTGGGGGGTCGGATGGCTCCAGGAGAGCCCCCGGAATAGGCCGCCCCCCCCCGCTTCTGCAGCAGCAGCTGCTAACTGTAAAAAAAATAAAAAAATAAAAATGACATTCACTTACCTCCATGTGCGCTGGCTCCCGCTGTCCCTCCTCTTCACCTGGGGGGCCTCCGATCCCCCCCCAGGACTTACCGATCTTCAGGAGAGAGCCTGAGAGGCTCTCTCCCCTTTGATCCTCGATGGCGGCCGCCATCTTGCCGCTAAGCCCCGCCCCCTTGGGGGCGGGGCTTATGACGTCATCCCGGCCCCCGATATCTGGCTTCACACTTCTCAACTTCTCAGATGCCGGTGATCGGCACAGGGTAAGGAGGTGGCAGGAGATCCTCTGATCTCCTGCCTCCTCCTTCTCCTGTACCGATCACCGGCATCTGTCAGCTGAGCGGCGAGGGACAAGAGCTTGCAATCGAAGGTAAGTACAGTAAAAAAAAATTATTTTTTTTTTAATAAAATACTTTTTTTTATTGTGTGGTGTTTTTTTTTTTACAGTTAACCCTTTGTGAGCTGGTAAGGGGTCCATGAGACCCCTTATACCAGTTCACATGGCTGGGGGGGTGGCATTGCCATTAACCCCCGCACCCCCATTACCTGCCTCCCCAAAGGCCAGGGGGGGGCAGAAGAGCCCGGGCCCACATAGGCTATGTGGGCTCGTAGGCTGCAGGGTGGGGGGGCCACCAAAGCTGGCCCCCCCACTCTGTGCCTACAAGCCCCCATAGCTGGTCCCGGGCTGGTTACTTTGGGTAAGGGGGACCCCACGTCATTTTTTTTTTTGGATTTTTAAGGGTTTTTAACCCTTAAAAATCCAAAAAAAAATGGGGTCCCCCTCCCCGGGAAGGGGGACCCTATGTCATTTTTTTTTTTAATTAACCATTTGTCATCCAGCAGCTATAAAAGGCTTCTGGGCAGGAAAGGGTGTCTACCTATACATATGTGGTATCGCTGTAAGCGGGAGAAATTGGGGTTTCTCACGCAATAAGATTTTATTGACAAACTTACATTTATTACAAAAAAACTCTACAAATTGTAAAAAAATATATTTTTTTTATTTTTTTTCACACATTTCACCCAAAAATGTTGAGAATACACCTAAAAAACACAAACAAGACATTTCATGTTAAAGCCCAGACTCTGTTGAAAAAAACAATATATAATTTTCCTGGGAAATCCCTGGAAATCCCTTCGAAAATGACAGTTGAACATGTGTAGCGCAAAACAGTCAAACTCAGTCTGGCAACAGGGAGTGGCAAATGCTGCAGGTAGGCTGGCAGCGAAAGGGTTAAAAAAAAAAAAACAGACCGGCACAAAAACGAAAGTCTTTTTTTGTTTCTCTGAATCAACCCTAAAGTGCTGGAGATAGAGCAAGAAAAAAATCCTTTTCCTTTGAGTGACCAGAGCAAAGAGACAGCATGGGACTGACACTGCATAAGTTATTATTATTGCTTATTTATAAAGAGCCATGGTATTCCATGGCGCTGTACAAAGTGTAAGTTACTGTAGGGTGGAACAAGTAACAGTTGTATATAACAGAGATATAACAACAAATGCATATAATACATACAGTATTATGAGTTAAATGCAACAAAACACATAAATATATGAGCCTTTGCAAGCTTACAATTTATAGGTACAATAAGCTGCCAGGTAATTTTAAAGTTTCACTGGTCATTACCTATGAAGTTTCTGGAGTCCCCTTGCTTTCACATAATCCCTCCAACACAATGGCTAACTCTCAGGGGCTGTCGATTAGTTGTCAGTCTTTTGGAGTTGTGTGAGAGAATTTTTTGCTATCCCCACAGTCTGTTTCCTAGGTGTCTTGCTTACAGGAGAGATTCAGATTTTAATGACCGGTTTATGCTTGGTTGTCACACAAACTTTCAGGTTTATGAACCACTTTGGAGAGGAGTATAAAAATTCTCTGGTCATAAAGTGTTGCTGTGACTTCAAAGGGACCTTGTCATTTGGGGTTTATTGTCCAGCAGATCGGAGGAGGGATTCCAGAGAGAGAAAGAGAGAGGAGGACTGTCTCTTTCAAGATTTTTTTATACACACACACACGTGTATAAATATGTGTGTGTGTGTGTGTGTGTGTGTGTGTGTGTGTCAGAAGAGGGGCACACTAGTTTCTATTTTTTAACATGTTCTGTAGGGCAGAGAACCAGGTTGTATTAGTTGGAGATACAATACTTTGCAACAGCGTCTGCTTTTCTCTGAATGTACTGCAGTTTATAGTATGGCAAGTTATGACATTAGATGGCGCTGTTACCAATGCGTAACTGTAGTCTCTATATGCATTTTTATGATGTGTTGTATCTCCTGTATATTCATCTGTGCTTTATCACTCCATTTTCCTTGTTATCCACCTTGTTAAGGTGAGATTCTCATACTGCATTCATGTTCCAGTAAAGCCAGCCCCACTAATATCTATATGGATTTGACTCTGCTGCACCCAGCACCAACACCCAGGTTATGAGCCCAGTGACCGAATGTAGCCACAGCAACAGGATAAGGTCTAGTGATCAAGCGCGGCCCAGGCAGAGCAAAGTCCCCACGAGAGACAGCATGGTCGGTGTGGAGATTGACATAAGAAAGCTTTCCAGAGACATCTCCTGTATACAGGTAAGACTCTTCCCGATCTTCCGGCGCATGCGCCAGCGCTCGTCCAATTAGCATGCTCGGATCCGCTGACGTCCCTTCGTCTAAGGGGAGCAGTTTCGAGCGTGCTGATGGCCGCATCCCCACTACCCACTGTGGGATATTGGGGGCGAACGGTAGTGACACAGACAACAGTTCTCTCTCGGCAAAGCAGGTTTATTGCAAAAAAAATGAAAGTATTCAAATGAAATAATACTTCTCCATTCATAGGTTGCAGCGTCAATGCAGAAAATCAAAACAAATGGTTACATCACCAAATAAAGGTAAATCCAGGGCTGGGGATTCCAGCAAGCTGTGGGTCAAAGGAAAGTCCAATCCAGATTGCAGGGCAAACCAGCCCGCCGCTTCTCACCCCCAACGGTCCAAGAGTGGGGCACAGAAGCCAAGTCCTCCGGCTTAATAGTCCAGTATTGTTATTCACACAACATGCAGTTCAGCCTGAGCTTCCCCCCCCCCCATCAGGCTGGTCAAAGACCACTGACTGGCTCAGTGGGAGCCTTTTATTCAGGCTCCTTCCTGAAATCAATCTAACCAGGTGTGCAAGACCTGAGATCAGAAGAAACCTAGGAGTGGGGAAGGTGACCAGGGTTCTGAAATCCTGGCATGGATCGTGCTCTATACAGCACTGTAGGGGAAAAATATACTCCATCCAGGACTTCACACACTTTACCACACCTCTAACAGGAAGCAAGCCTGCACTAACCATACACAAATGACCAGAAAAGAAGGTAAGTGTATGGGTGACCTGGGGGGGGGGGGGGATCACACAGGGGTTTCCCGATTTTGGATGCCCTGGGGGAGGGAATAAATTGGCCCAGGAATCTTAAAAATTCCCGGGCCGATTGCCATTGGTTTTGGGACTCTAAATATGCATGGCAAATGCCCCTGGGGCAGGAAAAAATCCAGACAATCAAAATCCCAGGTTTTGTCCAACTTTAAAAGTGCTAAATGCCAGTAGGCTTTTATTTTGATAACAATAAACCAGAACATCCATCTTGCTGTTGTCCGTAGGGCAGGAGAGGGACCCGATTTCCCCTGTTAAACCTGAACAATCTTACCTATCTCCACAGTTCCTCGGCAGAATCCAGATATGTGATTTCTCACAGACAGATACCCTAAGGGCCTGCAGTCCATCTGACCACAGCAGCCAATCACAGTAACATATTCCATCCAGTTCAGCCTGTTTATCTTCATCCAGTGGTCTAGTAGCTATAGCTGGAAATTTTATTACATGCCAGGAAGGCATCCGGGCCACTTTTGAACGTTATTACTGTATCCTTCATTACTACCTCCTCTGGCAGCGAGTGCCATAATCTCACTACTCTTACAAAGAAGACAGTGCTTGAGTTCGCCAGGGGACCAATGAGAAATGCGGTAAGGGGGTAATTCACTAGCAATCAAGATGCCCCCTGCACTTTTGTGAAAAATGGGTGTTCCGGTCCCCTCTTTAGGGCAGGGGCGGCCTGGCTATAGGGCATACCGAGCAAAATCCTGGTAAGCTGGCACCAGGGCAGGTCTGCCCCTCGCTGCTGTTCCCCCTGTCGCCGCTCTCACACACACACACTCATGTGGTTGTTGCACAGTGGTGTCTATGGGCAGCGTCCGTTGTTTTCATTGTACCCTGGCCATATGGGGCCCGGCACTGACCAGCGTGCAACAACCAGGAAGTGCTGGTAAGCATAAGTGTGTTTGTGTGTATGTGTGTGGGCAGCAGGGACGAGGGGGGAACAACGAGGAGCAGACCGTCCCTCTGACCACCGGGAACCAGCATAAGTTTGTGCTGGTGGGGGGGTAACGGCAGTGGCAGGCAAGCAGGCATGAATCGGTTACCCTGCCCACCTACTGCCTTATTATTGTCCAGCATTGGGGGGAGGGAGTGGAATGAGGGATGCCCCCACTGGCTTTACTGAGCCATGCCGCATTACTGGCTGTAATCTGTAATAAGGGATGCCCTCACTGGCTCTAAGCTGTAATGAGGGATGTCCTTACTGGCTGTAATGAGGGATGGCCCCACTGGCTGCAATGAGGGATGCCCCTCACTAACTGTAATGTAGGGATGCATCTCACTGGCTGTAAAGAGGGATGCCCCTAACTGCCTGTAATGGGAGATGCCACAATATGCCTATGTGGGATGCCCCTCACTTGCTGTAAAGAAGGATGCTATTTACTAGTTGTAATGAGGGATGCCGCTAACTGCCTGTAATGGAGTAATTCTGCACACTGTCTGTAAGGGGGGGATTTTAGCACACCATTTGGTTCAGAATATTTTTTCTTTTTTTTTGTCCTAAACCCTGTGTGTGTGTTGTGGACGGAAAATAAGGTATTTATATAATGTGACATTAAGATACTATACTGGGCCAGGAACAGTACAGCAGTCATACCCACCAACTTTTCAGGGTGGGAAAAAGGGACATTTGTTAAATTTGACCACACCCTCTCATTGAGGGATGTATAGGAGTTAGGTTGTAACAGTTACAATTTAAACACTTTAAATAGGCAAATGAACGGTTTATTGCTGCAGATCTGTATGTTACACCTCAAGGAGGGACAAATGAGAACAACCAGGGACATGGGGACATAGACTCTAAAGAGAAACAGTCGCTCCAAATGAGGGACATTTGGGAAGTATGCAGCAGGGCTGGTGTGCCCCAAAAATTCCCGGGCTGTTTTTTAGCCCAAGTCCACCCCTGCTTTAGGGGTAATCAATTGGAACTTCTTCTTGTTAAAGTGGACCAACACCCAGGGGGGATCGGCCCGGGAATCTATAAGATTCCCGGACCGATCAGATCCCTCCCTGCGGGGCATCCGAAATCGGGATGTCCCGCGGGGAGTAACACCCCAGGAGGCCCACAATCCTTACCTTACTGGCGATCCAACGGCGCATGTGCGAGACGCGGCCGCGTCTCTCGCATCCCTCTAGCAGGGCGCGCTCCCGCGCCGGCCGTTTTGTGAATGGCCGGCGCAGGCGCGCTCCCTGTTAGAGGGAAGCGAGAGACGCAGCCAATGACAGCGCTCTGGTATGCGCGTCCAAGCGGCTTTGGACGCGCATACCAGAGCGGCTCTGAGCGCTGTCATTGGCCGGACGAGGTCACGTGGGAGTGGGGAGAGGTGAGTTTTTGCGGCGATCGGGGGGGTTTCACACAGCGGGACTATCCTGGGTGTTGGTCCACTTTAAGGGAGTACCTGGCTCCTCCACGAAAAATGCCACTGTTACTGAATCGCCAGCTAGGAAGACAATAAAAGTCAATGGTGCTTTTTAACTCCTTTTTACACTGTAGTAAAAAGTGGCATTGACTTTCATCGTCTTCCTAGCTGCTAACTCAACAACAGTGAAATTCATACTACCATTTTAGATGAACACTTGCACTAGAACTAGCCGGGAGACCGGGCTTTTCAGATGAGTAACCGGAAAAAACACAAGTGTGCACATACTGATTGCAAATGTGTTCGAGAGGGTGAAGGCCAATGTTAGATCCGCTTCGCTGTTGTCACAGCAATACTGTTAATTAGGCAGCTGTAGCACAGGTTGTGAGTCAGTATGAGGAACGGCTGGGCCTGCGGTGATTGGTCAGTGCGTGTGACGTAGTCTTTGTTGTATGGGTGTGTTCAAGGAGCGATTGCCACATGCAGCTGACTGCGCTTGTCACGGTGTTGTTATCAGAAGTTTCGGTGCTGCGCTGAGAGAGAGGTTATACAACGAGACCTTGTGATAGAGGTATGACGGCGAGGCTTAATTATTTTCTTTTGTGACTCGAGACTAGTGAATGGTAGGCTCTAGGCAGCATATGTGTGTTAGAGCAGAACGTGCGCTTTTACTAGGCTGGCATGTACACCTGTCGTTGTGGACAGGACTCTCTGGGCCGGCTTTAGGAGTGTGCCCTCGGAGCGCCTGTTCAGTGTGCCAAAAAAGCGGATCAAAACCCGCGACGGCCGGTTCGCCGAGCGCCCTGCTGCACCCCAGGAATTCCGATTTGAGGTACACCGCTGTTTAAAACCGCGTGTATCGCCCTTAGAACTCGCCTCTTCCGGATCTCCGACAACGTTTCTATATGGCTTATGGCCGCCTCCCCGGCTTCAGTTTGGCACGATCTTAGGCAGGGGCTCAGGTTAGCTGGAAGCCTGTGACGAGCCTGTCGGCATGCATATTTGAAATCAGCTAATCTGCGATCTTAAAGTGGACCAACACCGAGAGGTGATCGGCCCGGAAATCTATAAGATTCCCGGGCCGATCACCTCCCACCCCGCGGGACATCCGAGATCGGGATGTCCCGCGGGGTGAAACCCCCCAAAAAACCCCCAAACACCTTACCTGATCTTCGGCGGCGGCCGGCAGCCGCCGCCTCCCTCGCGCCCCTGTAGGCGTGCTCGCGCCCGCGCCGGCCGTCTGCGAATGGCGGGGCAGCCGCTTGGACGTTCCTGATCCCCGCCTGGACGTTGGCGGGGATTGGACCGTCCAGTCACGTGGGAGCGGGGACAGGTAAGATTTTGGGGCTTTCTGGGGGGTTTCACACAGCGGGGCACCCCCGATTGGGGTGCCCCGCCGAAGTGGACCAAAACCCAGGATAGTCAAAATCCTGGGTGTTGGTCCACTTTAAAGCGGACCTTCACTCTGAATAAGAGTCTCTTATGTTTCCCACACCCTGCTCATACAGATTGTCCATATTAAAAATCATCCTACCTGCATCTACTGCATGTTATGAGCCTTTAAACGTCCAAGATGGCGGCCCATGGAACATCAGGCAGCTTGCGAACAGGAAGTGCGTTCTGACTGTTCTGCTCTGCTGACCTTTTCCTGACCCCCCAGCTCTGCTCTGTCTGAGCAAAGCACAGCTATAACCCGCCCCCCTGTACTTTATCCCACTCTCCTCTCCTTAGTAAGTGTGATGCTTCTGAGTCAAGATGGTGGCGCCCGTATCCTAGAGTCCTTAACAGAGTTGCATCCCAGTGGGGGAAAGAATAAGTGACTAAAAACTTGAAATATATTAATTTTAGATGCTGGGGAATAGTTTTAAGGGTTTGGGCTTTTCAATAAATCATGGTGAAGGTCCGGTTTGAAGTTCACTGCCAAAAACAAAAACGCAGACTGTTGCTCCTAGTCCGGGGCTTGAAGCAAGTTGCTTGCAGCCAGGCACCATACGCAACGCAACTCTCTCGTCGTGAGTCTCCCTGGCTGCCATGGCTCCTCCATTACAGAGCGGCGCTGCATATGGTGCCAGGCGACAAGGGATCTGTATCCAGCCTTTCAGGTAAGCACTGTAACCCCAGACTAGGAGCGATGGTCTGCGCGTGAGAAAAGGTGAGTATAACCACATTTTATTTTTTTAAGTTGAATTTGTTCCTGGGGCTGCATTATAATCAGTTGTCTGCACTGACAGCAATGTGATTAATCTGGAGAAGAGGAGGAACCAGCAATCTTGTCCCGCTCTGAGCTGGTTGGACAGGAAAAAAATGGAAAACTGTTTAGGAGAGTGCCAAATGTAGCCCAACGCAATAGTGTAATTAGCTTTGCCTGCAGTATCACTTTAAATCTGCTGACTGAGCATGGCTTTGCTAGGGGAAAAAGTGTGTGGTGTGTTTTTTTTTTTTTTTTTTTGTTTTGAGGAACAACACTAAAGTAATTGACTTTTCTGGATGTTGTTGCTCCCAAATCAGGATGTCCCACCAGAGAGCAACAAAATACAAAAAAAAAATGTGGATCGCCATTGTACTCAGCTTTTCTTCGTTCCCACATGCTCAGCCAATCTATTCAGATTTTCAAAGCCACAATGAGGTCATGAAAATCTGAATGGAGAGTACTGCCAGCTGCATCCCTGCCACTGTGTGTCATTCAGAAAGGCCTGGAGTAGGTGTATCTAGGTAGAGGTATGCCGAGGATGCGGCTCATGGAAGGATTGGGCAACCGATAGAAACTTTATAGAACCAAGCCTGCAGCATCGCTGAAAATACTTGGGAGGGGGGGGGGGGGGGGGGCTGGGCAAAAAGAAAAGTGGGGACCCTAATTCTTGGGCATATGTATGAAACCCCCAGGATTGCTTGTTTAGTCTTGCCTAATCAGAAATCGCTGCTCAGCATGTTCCTACCCAGTAATATGCTCAGAATTTCTGCACACTTCATGCTAACCGTTCTCCTCTGCTGCATGCACGCTAAAGGTGTGCCAAAGATGCTGGCAGAGGCCTGCACATGTGCTGTGGGACCGATTCTTATAGTTAATATACGGGAGATCTTGGGCATTTCACAAACTGGGGCATCCCAATTTGGGGGTCGCACATAACCTAACCCTGGAGTCTTTTAGCCTTTAGAGCCAGGTTACACGCTTTTTGATCTGCTTTCAAGTGGACCAATCACCAGGATTTAGACCATCCTAGTAATTGATGCTTGTCCCTGGTCCTGATGTGGGATGCCTCCTGTTCCCATCCCAGGGTGCCTAAATGGGTGCTAGTCCAATCGGCGATTTATGTGCCGCATAAAGCTGCTGATTTGAACTTCGCATAGGTACGCCCGCATCCCTGGCTCCCCTGAGGAGTGTGCTCCCATGCGTTTGGTCTATCTGAATGGCTGGGCGTGGGGATTGCGCGCAGATGCAAATAAGCCAGTGATACGGCCATCGGGTAAGATTACCTGTGCCCCGCGGGGGGGGGGGGCTCGCACATTCAGTCATGCTATATACGATGTCCCGAAGGGCAGGCTAGCGTACGGTCCTAGAATATTCTAGATTCCACACCAGCCGTAGAGGGTGATTGGTCCACCTTAACGAATACCTCCATTCAGTTTTGAACTGTCACCCTTGCATCCCCGTGCTAGGACACCTGAGACCAGACAGCCCATGACACACTACTGCCTTTCACTGACCCACATGATGGCCTGCAGTCAGTTGGGTTTGTGAGGCTGGTAAGCAGTGATGTGCAAACCCAGTAGTTTGCTGTCAGTCGGCTGAGTGATTAGTAATGAATGGGCTGCCTAATATATGGCTTCCTGGCAGCAGGTAGGTGCATCATTGGGGGGGAGGGGGGTTAGAGCAATCTTAGAGGACCTCCAGTCCGTTTCGACTGGAGGCCCTCTTTACATAGAACCAAACCCATACCCCCATTTTAGCTCTAGTACAAACAGAATATTTTCACCTGCATACCATGTTTCTCCGAAAATAAGCCCATGTACCGTGTTTCCCCGAAAGTAAGACAGTGTCTTACTTTCTTTTTATCCCCAAAAGCCCCACTACGTCTTACTTTCGGGGTATGTCTTATATTGGAAAAAAATTGTCGAATTATACCGAAATATACCTCGGTGGCTTGCAGTTCTCTGGCTGGGATGCTCGCCTCTGCCTAGTCGCTGAGGTTGTTGGCCGGAAAGGGGGGCATGGAGAGGGGGACGGCTCAGGCGTGGGCAGGAGGCGGCGCTCATTAAGATCAGAGGGAAATGGCAGACGTGGCGACGTATGGAGAGGGGGACGGTGCGGACGTGAGCAGGAGGTGGCACGCAGCTAGATGAGAGGGAGGAGAGGGAGGCGGCAATACCCCCGTGTTTCCCTGAAAGTAAGACATATGTCTTACTTTCGGGGTACGGCTTATATTAGCCTACCCCTCTGAAACTCCCGATACGTCTTACAATCGGGGGTGTCATACTATCAGGGAAACACGGTAGGATTTTTCAGCATTTTCACCAATGTTTAAAAATATATGCCCTACCCCTGAAAATAAGCCCTAGTAATCCAGCTGGTGGAGTTCCTGTAAAACTCACCACCTCCCTGATACAGCTATGTATGCACGAGCTGCCGATGCTGTCTGCTATACTGCAGAGCGTGCTCCAGGCATTTATGAATGCCTTTAGCTGAGTCTTAGCCATTTTGATGTACGCAGCCATTGCATGTGCTATAGGACCAGGGGAAGGTAAGTTTACTGGGGAACCAAAACCCGGGACAGTCAAAATGCTGGGGTTTTTGTCCACTTTAAAGACACTCCAAGCTTTTCCCATCTTTCATTCCGGGGAACCACCATTAGCAACACGTGGGTTAACCTCAGCTGTAAGTGGGGTCTGCAAAATAGAAATACAATAGCTCCTCCTGGCCTATAAAGGGCAGGCTGTGCCAGAATCTCCTTAGTTCTTTCTTGCAGGGGACTTTTAAGGAAAAAAAAAAATAAAAATCCAGTCACATCTTCGCAGTACTGAGCGAGATCTCCGATTCGGTCTACCAGCCTCTCACCAACTGCAGCGTTGCTGGGAACTCCCGTTATATGTCTGAAGTCCTAAGCCAATAGCGTGGGATCAAGTGAGGGGAGGCAGCATGGGTCCAGGCATCAGGGCTCATCCAGCTGGGTCCGAGCCTCGTGGATCAGGACCCCTCTGCCTGCAGGGTACCAGTTCTCTAGGCTTTGCGTGGTGGCCCTGCTGTGTGCCTCACACTGAGCCCCATTTCCCTCTAACCCCTGGCCACAGTCTGCCTTCCCCATGGCTGCTGGGCTGGGGGGGGGCATGAGCTAGGTGGCCGGGCTCCCAGGTGTTTTGTGTTTTTTACCACTGCTGGCAGCCATGCTGGTTAGAGCTCATTCAAAGCTTGGCTGTCAGTGTTTTTTGGGGGGGGGGGGGGGGTGGCCTCGTGTGACAGGGGGTGTGGCGTCCTGCCTATTGGAAGACACAGAAGTGGGCGGCCTGTGGCGCTGCATTTGCGTGGTCTGCGGCTCCACCATTCTCGCAAACAGCACAAGGCATTGCTGTCTTGTGCGGTGCCCGGAGGTCCCTGCTGCATCCCCCGGATTGTCGATTGCCAGCTCTTGCACCACTTCTCTGTTCTCCTGGCCTGAGGATCGGATCCAGTGCTGCTGCCGCCCCACAGATTCCCCTGGTCAGGTAGGGCTCCCTCTGGGAGCCTCTTGATTTGTATGGATTTCTTTCAGCCTCTGACATTTGTTCATGTTGCGGGTCCAGAAGCTGCTGCATTCTTGGACTGTGGGTTGATCTCAGCTGCAGGAAGGTTGGTAGTGCAGGCAGTGACCAGTAGTCGACAGGCAGGAGGGTGTGGGAACCAGTGCTCCATCTGTATTGCTTAGCAGTTAGGGCAGCCATTTTACCGTGTTGGAGGCATCAGAGGCACTGGGGTTTTGCATTTAAATGGAAAGTGGTGCCGCATGTGCCAAGAGCGCCTTTCCTTGACAGAGAGACTCCTTTGCGTTGGGTGAACTACTGTCCTGTGCTGCCATATGCATCTGACAGGTTCCGCACCTTCGCCGGATTATCTAGCTTCAGTATGCCAGGCAGGTTTTGAGGCTTGCCCATTTCGACAGGCTGGTGGAAATAGTGGGAGAAACTGGATACGCTTCCGAAGGTCCTGGAGGCCTCACCACCTGAGGTAGACAAACCGGTGTTTGCAGCACGTCCATGGCTGCTATGACAGGCAAGGTTCGCGTTTCTCTGCACTTTGCTTGAACTACTTCTGCGTTATGGAGGTCTTCAGATATATTGTGCTGGCTGTAGATGGCTTGGTGCGTCTGGTCGCTAGCTTTGCTGGTCACATGGTTCTGGGTCTCTAGAATCAGTGGGAGCACAGTTTTCCAATCAATGTGTTGGAACTGAGGGAGATTCTGTGGTTGTCGGGCAATGTTCTGCCCAGCTCCAGGACCTTAGTCGGTTTATGTAGGCCACAGCCATGGAATTGTCCATCAGAGGGGTTCAGGCGCTGCCTGGCATTCCAGGAAGTGAGTCGCAACAGGGTGGGCGAAAATTCACATTCTGTGCATCTCAGTGGTTCACATTCCGGGGGTAGGGACAGAGACGGTGGCCCAGGGGAATGGTCCCTTCACCAGAATGTGTTTCAAGCCCTTTTAAACTAGTGTGGAGTGCCGGAGGTTGATCTCGTCACATCTTAGCACAATCAGAGGGTCCGGAGGTTCATGTCCGGGATGCGGAACCTCTTGGCCATGGCTGTTCACGTATTGGGCATTGCCTGGTCAGGGTACAACCTACTCTATGCATTCTGCCACTTCTGGGTTGCATGATAAATAAGATCAACTGCAAGCAGATTCCTATCATCTGCTTGCAGTTGACCTGTAGTTGGTGGATTTGGCCAGCCTGGCAGTGTAGCCCCTTGTGGGCCCCCCAAATGCCTGGATCTCCTGCAACAGGGTCCTCTGCGGCACCCCAGTTCTCTAGCTCTGGCTTTAGCGGCTTGGCTGTTGAGACCAGCATATTGGAGGAGAGGGGTTTGTCCGCCTCAGTAATTTGGACTTTGGATCGAGCACAGAAACGGTCGCTCTAGTATCCACTACAGGACAGGTGCGTGTCTTGGTGCAAATCTAAGGGCCACCCCTTTAGGTAATTCTCGGTACCCAAAATTTTGGAGTTCCTCCAGCAAGGCCTGGATGCTGGCCTACAGCCCTGCACCCCCCTCCCCCCTGGGTGGCGCCATCTTGCATACCGTCGGGCACTGCGCACACGCATATCCCCCAATCTCATGCCTGTGCAGTGCCCATAAATGAGATGCAATGGAGCTGCCCGAAATTCTGCAAGATTTTGCAGAGCTGCAAAATCGCCGTGGGACATTGATGAGCACTGCTAAGGCCATGCTTGTTAGCAACGGCTAAGCGGACAGGGTGAGGATAGGGCTCTGAAGCAGTCAGATGTTACCACAGCAGCAACATTCAAAAGGTCAGTAGGGGCTGATAAACCTCTTTAAGGGCCAGGTCTCGGCCTTGTCCATTTTTCTTTTCCAAAGGGCGATCGCTGAGCATGAGTTAATCCGCACCTTCATGCAGGGTGCTGCACAAGTTTGGCCTCCGCTGCCGTCGCTCACAGTAAGTCCGGGGCAGGATCAATGCACTAGGGAAGCTGACACGGGTCAGGAACCATATGTATACTACTCTTCCAAAGGAGGAGGGGCATTCCCTCCCCTTGGTGGCCCACACCTGATTGGGGCCTTTCTTCGCCTTATCCTTTGCAGCAGTGGTTGGTACACGGGGAAAGTCCAGCCAGTTAGGGACTTTCAATGGAGAAGTGTCCAAAAACACAAAAAGGTTGTCCAGGTCTCCAGGGGCCCGCAGAGTGAAAGAGCCCCCATTCTTTCAGATAATAAGGTGGAACAGGTATCCCCATCTGTAAGCAGCTCCACTGTCTTATTTTCTGAAGGGGTGGTTTCTGCTTCCTTCTCATCCAGAGTGTGGAACAGGACAAGTCTGGTAGGATGGCTATCTGCTTGGAGTCGTGAACAATTTACCTTGCTTCCCAGGCCTTTTGTAGGATTTCATCTTTGATCTTAAAGTTGTGCACACTGCACAGAACTTTCCGGGGTAACCGGCGGGCGGCCCGCCACTCTGTGGATCCTGTCCAGCTTAATGGTGGTGCCTGGAGGGTTCCCCAGAAGCGTCTTGAAGATGGAGGTAGCAACCGATTCCAGATCCGCATACTGGAGCGTTTTGGGTATCCCCCCCCCGTAGGCGCAGGTTATTCCACCTGTTATTTTTATTTGTTCCAGACGGGCGAGGTGCTCTTCTGTTGCTTCTCTTGCGTTCTCTAGGACCGCGACCCGATCTTCCACTGCTGACACATTGTTGGACTGCCTCCAGATCCTTGCGGAAAGATTTCTCTAGTCTCAATCATGGCCATCATATCCACCTTCGTGGGGACTGCCTCCTTGTCGGTTTGGTGGTGAGGGAGAGGAGAACCGACCCAGGTCAAGATAAAGGCCCTGTTGGAGAGCGTGCACAATCGCTTGGTGTATCGGCTCCTTGCTTTTCGGCCTTGAAATGTGGGAGCTGGCGCCGGGCAACGACCTGGGGGATCCAAGGGCTCCTGTCTATTGAGCTGGCAGATGGTGAGGCAGACCTCACTCTCTGCGACTGAAGTTCTGGAAGGCAGGTGCAGATCCTACCCGGGTAGGTTAGTCCCTCTGAATGGCAGTGTCAGAGGAAGCTGCACGGCCACGCCTGTCAACCAGGCTTCCCTCCATGTCTGGGTTCTCAAACGGGTCGGAAGTTCGAGATGCCCCTTCGGCATGTATGCAAGGCTCGTTCACCCCCCTCCTGGTCACAGGGGAGCCCCAATCCGCCTACTGTGGAGACGAGGGAGGGTGCCGCATCACGGGCCAGCCTTTATGTGGTGTCGGCAGCGAAAGACAGTCCTGCTCAGGGCTCCTGTTTCCACTGCTGTTACACGAGGAGGAGGCTGGGGACCTCTTTCCTCCCTCTGAGACCATGAATGTACTCAGTTGGGGGGGGTCCATACTGCCAGTATCCGGACTGGGGGAGGGGGGTCCATACTGCCAGTATCTGGACTGGGGGAGGGCTTGTTCTCCACCCGAACCCCCCCCATCACACCCCAGGCCACCCCCGGGTCTCTCTCCACGTGGGACCCCTGTGTGCTGAGGGGCGATCTCCCGCCCGTCGCCGGACGTTCCTCCTCCGCAGCCTGCAGCTCTCAGCACGTGCGTCTCCCCTCTTCGGTCGTCATCTTGCTACACCCGGCGCCTCGCCCTCCGCCGCTGCCCCGCGCTCGTCTCGGTTCGGGTGTTGTTGAGGCAGGCCGGTCGCAGCCTCCATCTGCTCTCGCTCCCCCCTCCTGGTGCTGCTTTTTTGTTTGACAGCCCAACAGTGCCCGATCTTCATCATTCTCTGGCTTTTCCGACGCCATCTTGCTCTGGCTCTCGGGGTTGCCCGTCGTCGGAAATCGGACGATACCTTGCCACTCGCAGGTGCTGGCGCTCCTGCACTGGTTTCTCTTCCTCTCCATTGTCCAGGGGGATAAAAAAAATAAAATAAATCCCATAGACTAGGTGTCGGGGCAGGGGATAAGCAGGAACTTCACAAATCTGCATCTCTATGCTGCCATGCCGCGGCCACGCCCCAGCATCGCTTGATTAAACCTCAGCCATAAACGGGGACTGTAAGATAGAAAAAGGGGGGGAAAAAACCTAGCCCCTCCCGGCCTATATAAGCCCAATTTTGGGTGATAAGATAATAAAACTGGACTCAGAGTGACAGACTTGAGTGAATAACCAGTACTGTACAGTCACACTGCTTAATGGGATTTGGTGACAGACCTGCCAATCTGTGCATGCTCTTCAAAATGGCTGTGCCCAGGCACACAGGTCACAGCTTGACCAACTGTCAAAAATGAGTGCTAGTCCTTATTCCGCCAATGGGGGAGCTTTTCCAGTTGGATGCCTTGCCGCACATAGCAAGTCCAGGCAGCGATACTTGCCTACTTATACATGACTGACAGTTATTGTTGGACTGGTACTGATAACACTTCCAGTGTGTGACTGTCCTGCTGGGAGCCACATCTTATTACTGTGATTTAGGCACTAGGTGCAGCATGTGACCGGTTAAATACGCCTTATACTCCAAGCACCACTGAAACATGCTGCAAGCACACTCTGTGACTAACTTTAGGAAGCTTTGGTTATCCATGATTACCAACTGGTGCTAATCTTCACAACGTTTAAATATAGCACCTTGCCTTATCCTGTTTGCCTGTCTTGGGTAAAGGGGCCCGAAACATTGACTTCTGGCATCATCTGTATATTTTGTGGACTGACCAACTCATACAGTTTTTCATTTTGTCAGATAAAAAATGATATAGTAAATGTTCTACAATAGAGGTGGACCTGTAGTCCCCGATTTGGTATAGTAAATAAAGTGTATGTGTAGCTCAGCGACCCTTTTCCTCTAACAGGATCTCTGTATCATGGAAGTGTGGCTGCCATAGATTTTGTCATAGTAGGGAGTCATTAGTGATGCATTGGCCCAGTCACTGTATTGGCCTGCCTATTCAGTGATGCCGGGGACATCATTCCCTGCATCACGGTACATACAGGACACTACTTCCAGTGGGGTAAAGAATGACTTATACGTATTAGGAAGGTTTTCCTTGTCTGTTTCCTGATTCACAACTCGCATAAAACATAATTTAAACTACTAAATGCAGACCTACTTGAAAACCTGATTCTGAATATATACAAACCATGTGCCCCGTTTGGGTACTTAGGAGTCCGCTTTGGATATACAGTCCTTGGGATCAAGAAGAGTTATGTCCACGGAGTCAACATCTAATGCCAGAGTCATCAAAGGGACCCTATACAAGATTGGTCAGGTGACAGATAACCCACTTTTAAGATCTTCATAATTTTCGAGGAATACACCCTATAAGGAGGGGTATCGCGTTTGGGTACTTAGGAGTCCACTTTTGGATATACAGTCCTTGGGATCAAGAAGAGTTATGTCCACGGAGCCAATATCTAATGTACAGAGTCATCAAGGGGACACTATACAAGATTGGTCAGGTGACAGATAATCCACTTTTAAGATCTTCACAATCTTCGAGGAATACACACTATAAGGAGGGGCATCCCGTTTGGGTACTTAGGATTCCGCTTTGGATATATAGTCCTTGGGATCAAAAAGAGGTGGTATTATTACGGATAAGATCAGTTGTGATTGTTGACCAGCATCGATCGCGTTATGCACATTTAATTTTGTCCTCAGCAGTATACTGTGTTTGAGATTGTGATATATTGTTCAATAGATCCAGTCTTTCCTCTCCCTTATACATTGGTCTGCTAGATAACACATGGCCATATATTGTTGAGGACGTAATTTGGTATTAGCCATGTGCAGTCATTGTGTGGAAGGATAAATCCATTAAGAGTTTGTGACTAAATTGTTCTACTGTCTATATGCATATGAACTTGCAAATAACCTGTATATATATGAATTGGGATTAAGCATTGTTGGGCTTGTGAGATTTAAGTCCATATAGATAAGTTATGATTTAATGTGGGTACAAATCATGAATAAATAGGATAGATTAGTATTATGACAGTTTAAATGTTTTTTGTCTCCACTTGTCACTCGCCTCGATAGTAACTCCGCCCCCTCTTCTATCTCCCTCCCTCCTGCTTCCTGTTTTGCTTTCCATCCAGGTTATATGCTATCCTGCGAAATATTTATATGCACATCTTTATTGTTGCGCAGGATGACAGCACAATGTTTTCTATTGTGAGCGCTAGTCTCTCACGACATTATTAGCACAGATGGCTGTCATGTGATGGAGCTGCGGGAATTGTGAGGTAGGACCTGTCATTTGGTGGTCATGTGACTTTGTCACGTGGCTGCTGGAGGGGGACTTGCGTCATCAGGGTTTCACTCACGTCCGGACTTAACTCAGTACTGGCATGCACCTGTTTGATATGATGGTTTGGCGGGAATGCTGTGGAGGCGAGGGATAGGTAGGAGGATATTTAAATAGCAGGGTGGACATTTGTAATACTGTCCTTCACCCTTTGAAGCCGCATGGACAGCGGCGGGCGCGGGTGTCCCGGTTGTGATCCCCTTTTATGATGAGTGATCCTGACATGCTGTTGTTCTGATATGCGATACCTTGGGCACTGGTAGTATACGATTGTTATTGTGCAGGCGTATTTATATTGTGGTTTTTGGGTTTCTGTATTTCTTGTCCTATCGGTTCTCATATTAAGTTATTATGTGGTGGGATTTATAGTTAGTAGGATTGATTTACATTGCAGAGTTTTTGGTGATTATTTAATATGTTTACAGTAATATATAATTTCTGAGCACGAAGCATTTTTTGAGCATTAAGCAACTTTTTGTATATTTACTGGTATAAATGTATTGTTCAGGGGGTATTATTTATGTGGGGTATAAGTAATAGAACTTGTTTATTACTGGTGATATTAGATAAGTGTTGTTTTTTTGTATAATAGGGGTATATGGTTTAGGCCCTCTTTAAGTGCCGGCACAAATACTTACCGGTAAGCATGTATATGTAGAGAGATTTTTTTTCTCCCTGCACAATACAGACTTGTATTTTAATAATATTTGAACAGTTCACAGCATTAGAGCAGAGACACACACATTTATATAAATGAGATACCCCATTAGTGGGGGGTTGGAGATATTTTGATGATATGATAGGGGATCAGCATTATTGTTTTTAAATGTCTTGTGCTTTGTGTATTTGTATGTGAGTGTTTTTTTATGAATTTTCATGTGTAAATAAAAGTGATATATTTTTTGAGTATATAGGCTTGCGAATACTTTTTGGTGCTTCCCAAGGGAGGGCGGTGTGGTTGTTCCATGTCCACTCCCAAATTAGTGATTGTATTTACTGAGGTATGAGCACATTTCACATGGAATAAGTAGTGCACCCCATAGCAACTGTCATGTGCAAATATAGAGCAAGATTATTTCCATATAAACCAACGGCCAATTGCCATGCATAAAGTAGTAACTCACTAGGTTAGATGATAAATGGTGCCTGTTAATCCAGGTCCACCAGCTGGCAGTCCCTTGTTTGGCTGCCACTAACAGGCTTGCCTAATGATTTGCTGCATGCTGGCAATCCCCATGTGCAGACCACCAGCAAACATGCGCTGTTGCTGGTGAGGTGCGTAAACAGGGCACTGGAGTGATTTAGTTCCTGGTTAAAAAGGTTAGAATTTCCTGAATTATTTATGTATGCATCCCAAATTGGGATGAATACATAAGGATATTCTAATTGTTAGTCTTGGAGTCCCATCATAGTCGGTGGCACTGTATAAGGTGGATTCACAGTTGAAGTGTGACCTAGCACATCAAACAAGTTTACACTTGAAATATATTAACTCATGGGGATAATAATAAAGGTAATAAAAGAAAACGCTATTAGCATCCCTGGAATTAAGACTTTTAAATAGCCACTGGGTTGTCCAGTCCAGGAATCCAGGGCTTGCCATTTTAGTCCACATTAAACGATTCCAGGGTGGCTGCTTGCTTTCCTGTGGCACCCAGGATAGTAAAAATATATTTTGTCCTACTTTAAAGTGGACCAAAACTCACACTGATTATCCTGGAAATCTATAAGATTCCCTCCCACCCCGTGAGCATCCAAAATCAGGATACCCTGCTGTGTGAACCTACCTTGTTTCCCGGTCCATGTCTGCATCCCCGGTAACCCTCTAGCCTCTGAAAAGTGGTGAGTTGCCATTGGCGATCTGGGGGGTTTCACACAATGGGGCTTGGGGTGCCCTGGGCGAAAGGGACCAAAACCCTGGATAATCAAAATCCTGGGTTTTGGCCCACTTTAACAGCATCATTGTAATGCGAGTGGGCAGCACAGCACTCTTAAGTGGCAATCAGTATGGTCTGTAATCAACTGTCTCTAACAAGTTTGAGGATGGAAACCCATAAATGGGTCCTACGCTCAATCTGTGGGATTCAAAAAGGCTGGGTACAGGAGCGTGCCGCAAAGACGACATGGATGTGGCTGCCCTCAAAGGTGTGTCACTGGGTCCTGGGGGGGGGGGGGGGAAGATGCCCCATGGTGTAAGCTAGCAGCTGGGCCTGGAATCTTTGATTCCAGGGCCCGGCTGCAAGGGTTTTGACGCTATTTTAGCCCTTGTTCATGCCTGGTACCGCATGAGACTGCCGTGAACGCAGAAAGGCATTGGTACCACAAAAAATATCCATCAATGTGGCCTCTATGGCCTCTTTCACACCTCTGCGATGTGGCAGAGAGGGGAAAATGTGGCCACAAAAAGTCCTGGCTGCTGCATCCTGGCTAGATGCATCCCTTGAAACAGCGATATTATAACAGACATGAACGCAAATAAAAATGTGAACTCAGAACTGCATTCCTGACACACAATGCAGGCTGCGAATGCAACAGGACAGGTCTGAACATAGTAGCCCAAGTGCAGAAGCAAAAAGCTGTAAACTGTTTGTGTTTGACAGGTATCATAGGGCATGACCATGTATCAAGTGACAATTGGGGTCTCTCCATGCCTCCTATTTGTTCAATATAGTATCCATATGAGTGGAGCTGTAGTACAACATAGAGCCAATGCTGCAAAGCACAGTTGTCTTAAGACCATGTAAAGCGCTACGGAAGTTGATGGCGCTATATAAATAAATGATGATAAATTCTTCAGCTTGACCTCGCTGATGGCCATCTCTGCTGTTCATGCATTCAGGCACAGGGCTGCCTTCTCTCCAGAACGCGTCATGCTGCACACAGCAGTTCCAGTGATGAATGGAATACTTGCTAGCCAGGAAGAGAAAAGTCTTGCAGACGCCGCCTTCGGTCATTTCTGCAAAGCCTCTATGAGCAGTGCAACTGTTGGCTCTGTGACAGGTACAGCTTGGGACTGGTGCGTAGAAGTACTCCTTAGACTGATCTGGAGGGCTATTCTTGAATTTATAGACCTACTTGGTACGCTAAGTAATGTGTCCACTGGATACAGGGGACCCAAGAACATATTTCTTTAAACTGCTTTTTCTGGCATTAAACAAAATAAAGTATAAAAAAAATATTTGAAAGGATGCATATCACACAAGTAGTAGATTTTGTAGTAGAAGTGTATTATATAAAAGTTATACAAAACTAGTAGTAATCACAAGCAAAAGGATACACAACGGGCAAATCCAATCGCTGTCTTGAGAAAAGGGCTGATAGCCCTGAAATGTTGGCATCCCTATAGCGATCCACTCTCTACATTTTGGTTATCTGCTTTACATTATATGCTTTGATTATGCTGTGCACTTTGACAGATGGTACTGATGCTTTGTTGCCGTTACATATGTAGCTGACTGCTGTGTATGTCAACTGTATGTTTAATTGTCCATGTATTACTACGGACACAGACCTTTTCACTTATGTTACTACCTTTTAAATCGGTCCTTCACTCTGAATAAGAGTCTATCTTATATGTTTCCCCACCCTGTGTATACAGACTACTCACATTAAAAATCATCCTGCCTGCATCTACTGCATGTTATGAGCCTTTAAACATCCAAGATGGCGGCTCATGGAACAGCCTGCAAACAAAGTGCCTTCTGACTGTGCTGCTCTGCATTCTGGGATTGCTGACCTTCTTCTGACCCCAGCTCTGCTGTGTCTGAGCAAAGCACCGCTATAACCCTTCCCCCCCTGTACTTTATCCCACTCTCCTCTCCTTAGTAAGTGTGATGCTTCTGAGTCAAGATGGCGGAGCCCATATCCTAAAGTCCTGAACAGAGTTGCAGCCCTGTGGGGGAAAGAATCAGTGACTAAAAACTTAAAGTATATTAAACTATTCCCCAGCATCTAAAATTAAGGGTTTGGGCTTTTCAATAAATTATGGCGAAGGTCCGGTTTAACCTCATGTAAGCAGACAGTCGCTACAAATAACCCTCAGGAGGACCTAAAGCAACAACTCTGTCCTTATTTCATTGGCAATCAATTGTTACCTAGACATAGACTACTATATTACTATGTACAGTTACTGGTAATGCTCTCTCTTCTTTATATGACGTACACTATTCTCCTGAGGATTATGGACCATAATTACATCTATTGATTTGGCCGTTGTGTATCCTTTCACTTGTGATTACTACTAGTTTTGTATAACTTTTATATAACTGCAATAGCGTCAATAAGTATTATGAAGGATTATAGGGTGCTGCACAGTACATATGCACACATTGCGTGGTGTATAAAGGGGGGGCACCGGACGGGAGCTGTGACGACCGGGCTCTGGCAAGTGAGGAGTCTGTGTCCATCGGCCGTGCTGCCAGCGCTCTTTCAAATCCTTTTGAAATTCAATTCTCGCACGCCCGTGCATAGACTTGCTTGGAGCCAGCGTGTGTGGGGGAGGTAGAGGAGGAGCGTGGCCAGGCTGTAGGGCTGGGGGGGGGGGGGATTAAAAGGGTTAAAAGTACCTATGCATGTTTGGTATTCTGTTCGGGGGGCCTTGCGCTTGGTTTTTCCCAACACATCCTCCAGGACGGCCCAGCTGAGTAGCTCTCCCCACCTACAGGAGACACAACTGAACAAGTTTAAATACCCCTCCCCTTCCTCTAGGAACTCAGTGTTGTGTTTCTTCCCGAGGAAACGGGACTGGACATCGTCAAATATATAATTCCCCCCCCCCCCCCCCCCCAGGTTGAAGGGCGGGCCCAGACTCCCTCTCCATGCTCTAGTAGGCCATTCGGGGGTCCGGGTGGCCCCTTGCCTGCTACATTCGGAGATTTCCTCCTGGAACCAGATCCTGAGGGAATTCTTCATCCTGGAGCTAGTCCCGGAGGCAGTCTCCAGGATGGGACACCATCGGGGGCTTAGGATCCCATCTAATCCTCTACTGGGTAGTGGTATTATGGGGTTTGGTGAGGACCCCCTGACCCCCCCCACCACAGGGCATGTGCGTGGAAAAGGTAATTAGTGCTTAGGAGGACTTACCTGTACCTTCTGGGCTCCAGGTCGGGGGACCACGTCAGATCTTCTTGCCGGCTTGAGCACACATGGAAAAAACGGCCGGCGTCTGCCATACGGTTTCCGGTTCAAAGCACATTTCCGGCCAGCGGCATAACAGGAGCTGGCCTCATGGTTTGCTGCGATCTGGCCATCGGTAGAGTGCTCTTGACTGGCTGAATCGCTACCGGCATCACCCCCGGTGGGCTGCAGGGGACGGTTTGGAGGGGGTCGGGCAATCAAGGGGGGGTCTTTGGGTTCTCCAGGGTCCCCCAAAACCCCCACCCCTCCCACAGCAATAGATTATGTTGGGTTGTGTCATTTTGTTTAGGCCCAAGGGAAAGGAGGCTAAAGCCACAAAGGGCCCGAAAAGACTCCAGAGAGTCCAGGGAGCAGAAGGAGCCCAGGGAAAGCAGAATGGGTTACCCTAGATCATCCTCTAATTGTCTGGTTGCTCTCCCTGAGGGTTCTCTAAACTGTTATGTAGAACATGTTTGGAGGAGGCTGCAGGGGACCGTATACCGGATGTTCTCAGAAGTTTCTTTTTGACAACTTTGATTCATTCGCCTGTTAAGTTTGTACCCCAATTGGGCACAGCTTTTACTTCTGTTGTCAGAGTCCAAATCATTCTAAGAGTGAATAAGACACAGAGAGACCGCTGTGTAGTAAAGACTCAAAGGGCATCTGAAGCGAATACGCCCCTTTTGATTTTATTTTCAGTTGCTAATATACAATGATATGGGTGGGTGTTGCCACACATATACAGATACAAATTCAAGCATTTTCATTGGTCATCTGACACACCCCTTTCCCAGTATATACCCCATAGGGAGTGTCAGACTTTTTCTTGTAATTTTATTGTTTGTCTGACACTCTCCAAGTCATGACCTGGGACAAGTACAAAATATGAAAACATTTCTTGGGATGATATGAGTTATGGCGTCACAAGCTGTATTTTGGCTAATAATGCTGTGAAGGCTAAAACCTTGAAGAGAAGAAGTGGTGTTCACACATAATAGACATTCTTCAGAAAATCACCAGATGCTTGTTTATTCAAAAGTGTTCATGTTAATTGCAGTCAGGTTAACAGCTTTACTGTTTAACCCTATCAATTCCCCCCTTTTGACATCTTCATCTGAATAAAATTGGGCTGGGTCCTCAAGGAAAGGTGATAGTGAATTCTTTCCTCAGGTACTTTCCCGAACCGGCGAGTTGTCTGGGGGAGTTTCAGATCTTCTAAGCTGTCTCCATCCCCTAAATACTCGAATTCACATCCTTTCCAGGAAGAGTCCCTCATCATCAGATGGAGTGCCAATCAGGATTTTCTGTAAAGCAAACAAACTAGAGTTAGCAAGCCAATATCTAGGCATTAATAATATCTTTTACTGCTTTTTCCTTTACTAATTTATTTACTAAGCATAATGCTAGCTTAATAGAAGTATAAACTATGAATATTAGCATAAGACCCATCAGTAAATACATACCAATAGACTTCAGTATTCCATAAAACCAATTTCCAATACTTCCAAAGATTCCACTCATACCTTGGAAAGGGTTCCACCTATCCTTTCCAATATCTCTTGCTCTATTTTGCAATTCTCTTACTTTTTCTACATGTGCCTCTACCGCGTCGCTATCCTCTATCCAGGTACAACAATCATCTCCGACAAAGGTACAATACCCACCTTGACTGGCCAATAGATAATCTAAGGCCATCTGGTTCTGCAATACCATCTTTCTTACCTGTCTCAGTTCTAGATTACCTAGGTTTACCGCTTGCATTGTTTCATTGAGCATTGTATCTATCAAGGTGGAGAAATTATTCAGTCTGATCATCATCTCTATACCCCATCCTGTCCATTCCGGAATTAAAGCCCACCACATGTCACTAATAGTGAACAAACTCCTTTTAAATCTAAGATGTACTGTGGCCTCTATCTTTGCTTTCACGGTGTCATTGTATATTTTAATACCTGGCATTACTTTCCCTATGTAACACGTACCTTGTCCATTTGTGGGAATCCACGCATATGCCCTTCTACCACATATGAAATAGATTCCACTGTTTAGTATTACTGAATAATTCTGAAAAACTGCTGTTAACAATGATGTCATCTTCATTGAAGCATTGAACATTTCATTATTTGTGTCATTGTACTTTGTTATCTCAGTGCCATTTATGGTTACATTGTAGAAGGATACCCCTGCTATAGTGAGATTGGTGTGGGCAGCTGTACAGTTGGACCTTCCTAGTATTTTTGAACCTGGTTTAGAAATGTTAAGACACAAACCTGGTGACAGGGGGACGGAAATCACTATGAGGAAACTGGGTTTTGATTTCCTTTCCTCCGTCACAGTCTCTGAAGTTATTACCTTGTTAATTTCACCAAATTCATCTGGTCGCAGTGGGATTGCTACCCATGGAGCCCCAGTTGATTGTCTATATTTAGCACTACACACCCAACAGTTGGTTCTGTTTGTAAGGTTTGCTGCTTGTAGGTGCATTATGGCAAAACTTTTGTCTTTCATCACTTCCCTGAGGGCAGAATCAATAAATTGCCAAACTACTATTAAGCATAAAACATAACCCTTCATGTTCCTGATTTAGTTAGAGCTAGTTTACAATGACTAGCATGTATCCAAGAAAGACTTCCCTTCTAATTTCACCGAGGTAGGTGTAGTCCTTGGAAGGGTCCTTCAAAGCGAGATTCAAGTGGTTTTCTTGAATGCTTTTTCACATAGACATAGTCTCCAGGATTTAGTCTGTGAGTTCCTGTAATTTGTTCAGGATCTGGAAGAGAATCAAACACACTTTTGTGCAGTTTAGTGAGATGTTTCTGTAACTGTATGACATAATCAGTCAAACTGTCTGCTTTTAATACAAGACTTTGTGGGAAGTATAAACCTGTTCTTGGTGCATTTCCAAACAATATCTCATAAGGAGACAACCCTGTCTTCCCTGTAGGGGTGTACCTTATTGAGAACAAGACTAGTGACAGGCAATCAGGCCATGGTTTATTTAACTCCTTCATTGCCTTTTGTAATTTCACTGGGTATGCTTCTGGCCAACCTGAAAACAGATCTATACACACAAGCACATATTCAAAGGGCCCACTTTTGGGAAGCTGTATGTAGTCAATTTGCAGTCTTTGAAATGGATATAGGGACTTCGGCTGGTGTTTACAGGGTGTCTTAATAACCTGTCCTGGATTTTCGGACAGACAGATGCTACAGGCCGCACAATATCCTTGTGCAGCTACACTGAAACCAGGTGCTATCCAATGGTTATTGACTAGTCTTACCATGGAGTTAGCACTCAAATGGGTGGGGAGATGAGTCAGGGCTGCTACCTCAGGAAATGGAGAACTAGGCAAGCACAATCGGTTCTCCTTCCTCCACATCCCATCTTCCTCAGCTGCTCCCAACTTCTCTTCCTTTGTAGCCTGTTTTTGTAAGATCTTTAATCGATCCATACTTACCGGTTCTTCTCTTAGAGTTCTCATTTCTTCACCCTTAAAAGGAATCAAAGCTGCTTGTTTGGCTGCTAAATCAGCCTTTTCGTTTCCCCGAGCCTCTTTGCTTGTGCCTTTTGTGTGTGCAGCTACCTTGACCTGATTCAGATTGGTCAGAATTTCCTTAACTAGTTCTGCATGTCTTATGGGAGTTCCTGCTGCTGTTAGGAATCCTCTGGCTTCAATGTCATCAAAAAAAAAATTTTTTCTTCCTCTTCTATCTCTTTCCCCCCTTCTGAATCTAACCTTTGTATAGGAAGTAAGGTGGCAATATTCAGAGTTGAACATCTCTTAAATTTTATATTAGGGGACAAGAGCAGGGTACATTGTGACCTGAGTTGGCGGGCCATAGACAAGTGTTTAGGGTTAATTTGGGATAATATCCCATGGATGTCATGATTACAGTTGACACTGTAAGTACAGTTTCCAGTTCTGGTATCTCTACCGGGTTTTTCTGTATGAAAGTCCTCATATGCTTGTATTCTCATACAAGTTTCCAATTCAGCAGGGTGGTCCGGCAAAGACAAGGTGACCAGTCCATCCTCTGAATAATTAATATTTGCTTTTAGATTTCCCAAAATGTCCACTCCCAGCAGACACATAGGAGCTGTTTCCGGAATTAAAAATTTTGAAACAAACATGTGTGGACCTATTTTTCCTTTGAGAGGGTTAATCAAATTGACAACCTTAGGTAAACCCTCAAAACCTGAAACAACGTGGGTTTCCTGGGATATTTGTCTAGAGCTTAAAACAGACGGGTTGTCATGTACATGGGGCAGGCCCATGATTCATTAACTCTATACAATCATGACAGTCATCTGATTCCTCAAATTCAAGAAAATTTTCATCCTGTGTCCTCCCCCCCCCCCTTCTGAATCTGACTTCTGTACCAGGATATGTTAATAGCATATGTTTGTAAGTCAGTCCAAAGTCTGGTCAGGGAGGAGTATGTCTGATGTTAACTTGGGCATTTGCATGTCTGCTGTTTGCGTGTATGTCCTTAAGAAGGAAAAATTAATTATGAGTAGTAAAGTTATATCATGTCACAAAAAGTAAAGATTTCTGCCATTTCTATCACTCCACACAAGACCAGGGCTATGAGACACACAGGCATTGCCCTGTACCTGCCCAGGGACCACCTTTGAGGGAAAAAAACAGGGCACCTCCATGTTCTTATGCTGGGCCCTGCACACGGCTGTACAAATCCTGGCAACTAAGTGACATCTTGCCATAATCGGGAAAACCTAACCCTGGGGCTATCATCACATCTCAAATACACAAAACATTGTACATTACACATTTTCATTTAACCATTTTAGGGTGTCAGGTTTATCAACCTACATTTCAGCTCTCAATATGCTGTCATAACATGAACAATCTAGAATCCATTGGTAGCAGCAACCAATCATACCAAGGAAGGGTAACATGTCCTTCTTGGTAAGTGGGCAGGGCAGACCCACGACAGCAGCTATTCTCTTATAGCTCATTTCTCTTTGTCCCTGGGAAAGCATAAAACCCAGGTATTCAACATTTTCCTGACACCATTACAACTTTTCTTTAGACACTTTATAATCACTTACAAAAAGACAATTCAAATGCTCCATCTTTTTCCACAGGGTGGCCTCCCAATCAAAACTGCAGAGGAGAAAACTGTCTGCAGTAGGACGGAACCATGGCTGGGTGTCCAGACTTTAAGAGGAGGATTATTGTATCATTACACAAACTACTACAGTATTTACCAATACACATAAGCCTAGGGCAAATGTGAACTAAAACAAAAGCAAAGATGGGCTGTGTCTCCTCGTCCACTGGGACGCTGAAAAAAACTATTTCTTAAATCAATGTTGCTATTCCAGCCCCGTGTCAGGAAGTGAGAAGAGATGGCAGACAGACACTAAAAGGATAGTCCCTGAGACAAATCTCATGGTTTCAATGTGGCTGTTTTAAAAAATATCCTGATAATAAAAATCCCAAATACAGGGGCTTATCTAGTTTAAGTCTGCATACAACCTTCTTGTTAAGTTTCATTGTGAAAATATGTATGATTCCCTGTTTAGCATGAAGTTGGTCAGAAATTAGTAAGGGCGGTGTATTTATCTCCATTTCTTGTGCTGTTAAAATCTGCATGTCTCGCAGCGCGTGTTATCTATGTTCTGTTTATTCCCACACACAC
The DNA here is from genome assembly GCA_027917425.1 of Gastrophryne carolinensis. NCBI lineage: Eukaryota > Metazoa > Chordata > Amphibia > Anura > Microhylidae > Gastrophryne > Gastrophryne carolinensis. The sequence continues at coordinate 309,795,008 of CM051236.1, read as the reverse complement.
ATTCCGTTCCTGCCAGCCTGCGTGCTTTTTAACCCATACACTGTCACACAGCATGGGATGTCTCCAAATTAATTTCATATTAACCCAATCTTATATGGATCCTAAAAAGCATCTATAATTCCCCCACATTTTACTCCTACGGGTTGTCAGTTTAAATTCCCTCCATATATGAGTTAATTGTCTGGCTGCATCTTTCCCATGTCTTTGTTCTGTAATCTTACACTACTCCAAGTCTCATCATCTGGGATTTTTATTTTGGACAAACTTCTTCCCATATCTTTAGCTGTCCGAGTCCTAGGTAGCTTATTGGGGATAAATAGATTTATCTTTAAATCTTCAGATTTAAATTCCCTCATTGCTTTCCCCCTAGGCAACTAGAATCCAGAAAACCTCTCCTGGATTTTCTCTCTGATGTTGGATTATCTTCAATCCCAGACCTATTGCAAATAACAAAAAATAACAATATGGCCAGGAGCGTCAATCACACATCTTCTTCTATCATATGGGGAATGTCCCGTCCTAAGTACAGGCGTACTTTATACACTCCCAGTATCGGACTTAAGTTCTTTCTCTTCTGTCTAACTCAATCGAAACTTGTCCTGGACTTAGAGTTATTCCAGGCTCATACAGTCAACCAGACAATGGTTTATGTGATATATCTGGATTTAAGCATGAATCATGACCCCCGTTAAGGCGCTTTCATGAAACAGTTCGGCATACCCTCGACAATATCTCATACCAACTTGACGTGGCTCATTCAAACACACAAGAAGGGAATAAGGATTTGACTTTTAACTTCTTTCAGTCACCACTTGCGTTCACCGTCACTGGGTTAACGGATTGCTGCTAGCCAGAGGGGTGGGGCGTCTTCTGACCGTCCAAAGTTGCAACACAATACAATCTGTACAACAGAAGTTCTAAAAAGTTTCTATTCAATAACCCCCTTCGCAGAGACTGGATAAGCCAATTTTACCTCAAGACAGGACTCTCAGTATCTCACATAGAAGAGCAGGATATAAGAGAAATTAAATGTTCTCTCACCTGCAGGGTTTGATCTGCTGTTCTCTGGAGGCACCGAGGTTGTGTCCCGTCCTATCAGCAAAGCATCTCTTGCGAAATCCGGGGGTCCCTGTTCGGGCGCCAAATGTTAAGTTTGTACCCCAATTGGGCACAGCTTTTACTTCTGTTGTCAGAGTCCAAATCATTCTAAGAGTGAATAAGACAGAGACTGCTGTGTAGTAAAGACTCAAAGGGCATCTGAAGCGAATACGCCCCTTTTTATTTTATTTTCAGTTGCTAATATACAATGATATGGGTGGGTGTTGCCACACATATACAGATACAAATTCAAGCATTTTCATTGGTCATCTGACACACCCCTTTCCCAGTATATACCCCATAGGGAGTGTCAGACTTTTTCTTGTAATTTTATTGTTTGTCTGACACTCTCCAAGTCATGACCTGGGACAAGTACAAAATATGAAAACATTTCTTGGGATGATATGAGTTATGGCGTCACAAGCTGTATTTTGGCTAATAATGCTGTGAAGGCTAAAACCTTGAAGAGAAGAAGTGGTGTTCACACATAATAGACATTCTTCAGAAAATCACCAGATGCTTGTTTATTTAAAAGTGTTCATGTTAATTGCAGTCAGGTTAACAGCTTTACTGTTTAACCCTATCACGCCCCTGGTGATCGGATACTGGGACATCTTGTTCGCAGCAGGTCTTGGAAACTGTCAGACACAGCAAAAAATATGGCACTGATTAATTCCATTCGCAGGACACTCAAGACATGGCAGGGCGACCAAACTTCTAAGTCGCACCTGTGTGGTATGCGTTTTGAGGGAAAGCTTTTGTTTGGATCTGAGTTAAAGTACAAACCAGATCCATAGAGACGGGGAAAGAAACTTCCTGCTAAAAGGAAGCACAAAAGATTCCATATAGAAACAATGTTAATCATCAAGGTTATTTGTCAGGAAACCGGGCGTCACGTGGTCCCACTACTAACCAGAGACCGCCGCACATGCCCACCGGGTTCCCCAAAACCTTGTCCGACCCTCTTATTATTAGGGTAACCAGGCAAACCGCCTTTGGACACACAAATTCCGGGTTTAAGGCAAGAAGACAGCTCAATTAAATATACGTTTTAATGGCTATAAGCACGCTAGGCAGAGTTTACAAGCATTTAACTATAAAGAAGTATGGAATATTAGATTAAATAACTATGCGATTCTGAGGTGGGTTCAACAGATATGCAATACACAGACAATAACAAGCAAAGTTTACCTTAAGCATGCAGCGTGGTGAGGAGCTCTTACAAGGGGGTGTGTCGAGCTTATGGTTATGGTGATGGACACCCCTGGATATGCCGGCCGCATAACCCCCCTTCCGATGAGTGACCCCAGCCTGGTTTTTGACCATCCTATTTATGCTGCCAGGCTCTCCATCTCCCCTCCCCATTGTGGGAGGGGATGTTACCTCCCATTTTTTTAGAGTGGCATTTTGCCCTGAAACCCTTTTAGGAGCTATAACTTGGAGCAGGGGGGTCACATGGCCTTGCAAGCGGTACCAACCTATCGGCCAGGCGCACCTGAACGCGTTAAGTCCAGGAACCGGGTCTTTATTCGGTCCAGAAACTTAGTTCCCCGTTTACCAGTCTCTGTCTGTTTCCAGACCTGTTTTATACTATGCTCCGGTCCGGCTTTGGGAGCTGGTTCTGTGACCGGTTTGGCCGTAGGACGCATGGCGTCCGCGTTACGGCCCATAGACTATCGGTGCCGTGCGTCTGCCCTGTTACATGTAGTTCTGACACAATCCCAGCAGGGGATTCCCTGAACCACAGCCATAATGGCAGCGTCACAGTGGGTGGCCTGTGATCTTTGCTCGTCACAGCTGTATCCTAAATTACCCCTTCCTGCATCTTGTTAATATACCTGAGCCTTTTGTGATCAGGGCTGGCAGGGGTTGAATAAAACAGGGGGGGGGTAGAATACACACATGGGGAACTTTGTGCATTTGTCTCCTGAACTTTAGGTTTGAAATAATAACAGGGAGGAGGGGGGGGGGAGGAAGTTTAAGACAGAAGGAATTTAAGAAAAATTCAAGAAAAATTAAATTCCTTCACAATATTCTATTCAAGGGGGCCTGGATGGCCTCCATAGACCTTCAGGATGCTTATCTGCATATTCCGATCCTTCCAGCTCACAGAAGATTTCTAAGATTTGCAGTAATGTTAGGTGGAGTAACCTTTCATTGGCAATACACGGCAATGCCCTTCGGTCTTTCATCCGCTCCAAGGATCTTCACAAAGATCCTGGCAGAAGGAATGGCCTTTCTGAGAGGTTCAGATAGGCATTGTAGTGTATTTGGATGATCTGTTACCTTTTGCACCATCCAGGGAGCTCCTAGAGAACAATGTGAAGAGAACATTCTCTCTTGTTGGAACTAGGATGGATAACAGACAGGGAAAAATCGAGTCTGTTGATCAAATACCCCAGATATATGCAATCTGTCTGTGAAAACAGTCTAGAGGAGAGGACATACCTGCCTCCTCCCAAAGATACAAAAGATTACCTCCCTGTCCTCTTGCGTTCAACAAGATCCCAGAGTCATTGAAGATTCTGGTGTTGCTAGTCTGACTTCCGCCATTCTGCCCCTGCAGGAATTTTTCCTATGTACATGGAACAAGGATCAGAAGTCATTAGATATGATTACAACTGTCCCAGATTGAGTTTGCAGATCCCCCTCAGTGGTGGACAATTCAGGAAAATCTTGCAAGGGGGAGACCTTGGCATCTGATCCCATCAAGATCACGACAGATGAAAGCACTTGGGGATGGGGTGCTTATTGGTCCCAGCAGCACATTCAGGGTGCCTGGTTGGACGATCTGTCCCAACGATCGTCGAATTTTCGAGAACTAAAAGCTGTGGATCTAGCGTTAGACCACTTCAAAGACAGACCACAGGATTGGGATGTCCTGATTGTATCGGACAATGCCACGGTTGTGACCTACATCCTCCATCAGGGAGGCAAAAGATTAGTAGTTATAAGCTCTCTCCAAGATCATCTGCTCCAAGATGGATTGGGTAAGGTCTCTACTTTTCTCAGTCGGGTTCAATTGAAACCATCAGAATGGGAGCTTAACCAGAGAGTCTACAAGCAAGTAGGAGACCTTTGGGGCTCACCAGCGATGGACCGTTTTGCCACAAAAAGGAATTCCAAATGCCAAAACTTCTCGCTGCGCCAGGGTGCCCTATCGGTGGATGCACTCTCCCAGGACTGGGGGAGATTCAACTTTTGCTATGCATTTCCACCTTTGCAAATGCTTCCCAGAGTTTTGAGCAAGATAAAGACAGAGGGAGGGAGAGTAATTTTGGTGGCTCCACACTGGCCCAGGAGGCTGTGGTTCTCTCTCCTGATTCAGATGACAACCAGACCACCATTCACTCTACCAGAGACAGTAGACTTACTTCAGCAAGGGCCCATATTTCATCCTCCGGTCCAGAACCTTTGGCTGACAGCTGGGATCCTGAAAGGAGCCTGATAAGGTGTAAGGGTCTGTCAAGCAGAGGAGTTAGAACTCTGCTTCAGAGTAGAAAGGTGGTCACCAGAAAGATTTATGGTAAGATCTGGAAAAGATTCACCTTTCTGTAGGAGCCATAACCTACGCCGCTCAGAAGTGGCCACGGTATTGGAATTCTTACAGGAAGGGGCAGAGATGGGCTTAGAGCCTGCACCTTCAAAGTGCTTATGGCTATCAGTATTTTTGGACACAAGGCTCAGAGCCAATGAGCTGGTTGATAAATTCTTCATTTCTATTGCTAGAAGAAGGCCAGTGAATACTAAGGCCTTCCTCTTTGGGATATATCCATTGTGCTTAACGGATTGGCTCAAAGGGCATCTTAGTCAATCTCAGACACGTCTTAAGGTTGTATTCATTCTAGCGATTACTTCAGCAAGAAGAATTAGTGATTTACAGGCCCTATCTATCAAGGAGCCCTATTTGCGTGTATTTCCAGATCATCTTTCGATCAGACCTGATCCTCTTTATTTGCCAAAGAGTTCCACAGGTCACAGGAGATCTATCTCCAGGGACTCAGGCCTGAGGCTATTGGTGATCAGCAGGAAATGCAGCTCTTGGATGCTAGAAAAAATTTATTTAGGTGTTTGGACAGATCTGCAGGGTGGAGAATGTCAGATCATTTATTGATGGCTTTTTCAGGTAAGAATAGAGGGTTACAAGCTTCTAAGGCCTCTCTTGCTAGGTGGATTAAGGAAGCCGTACAGGTAGCCTATGATAGTGTAGGTAAACGGGACCCTGGGTTACTAAAAGCTCACTCTATTAGGGCTATTTCTGATTCTTGGGCTAATCAGACAGGAATATATCTAGAAGAAATCTGCATAGCAGCAACATGGGCTTCCCCACACACATTTTTGAAGCACTACAGAGTGGATTTGTCTTGAGATACCAAGCAAATACTTCAAATGGTTTCCCCCTCCCTGAGGTAGGACGCTGATATAATTACTCGATCATCGGCTGGGCGGTCCTGGAGGACGTGTTGGGAAAGGCCCAGTTGGCTTACCGGTAATGGGATTTCGGTAGTCCTCCAGAACGGCGTCCTACTTCCCGCCCAAGATAAGTATTTTCAGATGTTGAGTATTGTTGTATGTATAAGTGTTTTTCGGGCTGGCTACACTTAAAAAACCTTAACTCTGAATAAGAACCTTAACTCTGAATAAGAGCCTATCTTATAGGTTTCCCACACCCTGTACATACAGATTGCCCACATTAAACAACATCCTACCTGCATCTATTGCATGTTATGAGTCTTTAAACATCAGGCAGCCTGCAAACAGGAAGTGCCTTCTGACTGTGCTGCTCTGCATTCTGCGAGCCCGCAGAAACTGACCCGTGGGTATACCATTCTTTAATGCTGTGGTATGAAAACTCTGATAGTGAAGTACTGCATTAGTGGCAGTAGTCTTGCGGTACAGGTCCGTCTCTATTCTACCATCTTCCACCACTCTAATGCTTAGGTCCAGAAAGGTAACTTCAGTTTTTGATCTGTGAAGTAAATATTATATGGATTAATATTGAGTGTATCTATGAACTCATCCAATTCCTCTCCAGTCCCCTGCCACAGCAACAGCACGTCATCAATATATCGAAACCAGCCCAGCACGTGCCGGCAAAGTCCGTGAGAGTCATCCTGGAACACCACCTCTCTCTCCCACCAACCAAGAAACAAATTGGCGACCGAGGGGGGCACAACGTGCCCCCATCGCAACACCACAAGTCTGTAAATAATACGTGCCATCAAAAGTAAAAAAGTTGTGAGCTAATACAAAATTAAGCAACCTCAAAATAAATTCTTGTTGGGAGCGAGTGGTGCCACCAGTCATCCCAAGGAAGTACCAGCACGTGCGGGCGGCATCATGGTGGGAAATGTTAGTGTAGAGTGACTCGACGTCCATTGTCACTATCCAAGTGTCATGCGGCAGATGCAATGAATTTAGCCGATTCAACAGATCTGCCGAGTCCTTCACATATGACGGCAGTGCTGTGACAAGGGGCTGGAGATGGTAGTCAATGAGGATGCACGCTTTCTCTGTCAACCCCCCGATGCCCGCCACTATAGGTGGGGGGGCACTGGGTGTTTTTATGAATTTTTGGCAATGGATAGAAAGTTGCCACCACTGGATGATCTACAGTCCGAAAGTCGTACAATCTACGATTGATAATACCATCCTCCCCACGCACACTTGATCAATTGGTCGTAATTATTTTTGAAAGTCAGCAGAGGATTATCGCCTAAGGCCTTATAGTTTTGAGGATTTTGAAGCTGCCTCAGAGCCTCGGCACGAAATGTCCTGCTAAATGTCCCGCAGGGAGATTAAAAACCCAGGTCCCGCGCTGGTACAATACTCAGAGATTTCAGTGACGGTTTCAATATCTGCTGTTTCTATTAGTAACCAATATATGGCTGTCAGTAAGTATTTCCTGGATCTTAGTGCTATAATAGTCCTCAAAGGGTGGAAGGGGGTAGTTCTCAACAAAGTCTTTCCAAGTGATATGTGGCTGTTGGCAGGGGCGCACTCTGGCGTCTTCCCTGCTGCCGTGGATTCCAATGAATTACACCGATATATTTATTCTTAGTATACAGTACGTCCTGCTCCAAATAGATTACTTACAAGTGGGTATTACTCTGCCAGATGGCGCTGGACTGCAGAGACATCGAAAATAGGCTCCTCCCGGCCCCTCAAATACCCGGGGACCTCCCACTAATCCCCAGAATTTCACTGCAGTCTGGACTGCGAAGGACAAGAAATGGCTCTCTACTCGCAGGTGAGCGGGGCTATAAGCCTGCGGCCCTGTAGGACTATTCCCACCTGTTCCATTAGTAATGCCTCCCAGCCTTGGCTGCGCTGGTCGGGTGATGGTAGGCAGCACTGCTGTTTTTAGGAGCGCTGCTCCACCGCAATCCCCCACCAAAGGGTAGGCAGTTCACGCTTATGGTGAGCCTCTATGGCGCTCTCCGCGTCATCGCTGATACCGACCCGTCCCTCGAGGTATACCAACGCCATCTTTAACCTGCTTGGTTGGCCCATGCGCGACGGACCTCTACCTACCGCGGTCCGTAAGTGCCCTCGCGGGCGGCTTTATATACTACTTTTTATTACTGTGTGCTTACGGTCTTTTCTTATGTCTTTCAGGCTGGGCGAACCCTTTGGCTTCTCCCGGCCCTTTATTAGTTATATAGCTAGTAGGCCTTGTGTAATACTCCTACTTCCCTAGCGGGTTATTGGGGCATCCGGGGTTGCTGTATAGCGTTAATCCCTATCGGCCTATAGTGCCGCTTTAATCACCATATAGAGGCATCCCAGGATAATGTGATCGGGGTTCCTTCGGGACAAGACCGGCTGTGTGTAGCATGTGGGCAGCCTCATGCTGACGCTGACAAGGCGCGGGTCTGTGTAACCTGTGCTGAGCAGGTGCTTGCGTTGCAATCTGGCCTGCCAGTGGCTGCACCTCGTTTCACTTCGCCTACTCCCCCAAGCTTAAATCTCACTCCTACTGAGTTGCATACTAGTGGGGATTCTCAGCCTGATGTGTCTTCTAGACTGGCTAGTGTTGAGAAGTTAATTGCTAATACCTTGGCGCGTAAGGCCCCTGCAAAAAAGAGGCACGTAACGCCTAATGTTACTGTTTTCCCTATGGAAACTGAGGAGTTTTGGAATCTTTGTGGCTATACCCCGTCTGATGAAGGGGAGCTTTTTTCTGGCTCCTCAGAGACCAAGGGGTCATGACTATTCTCGCTCTGACCCATGGGCCCCGGATGACACTGACAGATTATTGACCCAGATTTCAGAGGTTCTGTCTATATCTCTCTCCCTGTTGCGGCTCCCAGGCAAAGGGGGGAGCTTTCCATACAGCAAAATCACGTTTGGAATTTCCCGAGAAGGCACATTTGGACACATAGGAAGTACCCCTTTCCTGCTGAGGTAGTTAAATGTTGGTCATCCCCCCCCCCCCCCCCCCCCCCCCCCCCCCCAAGGTGGATGCCCTGATCCTAGGGCTATCTAACACCTCTGTTATGCATTCCCCTGACTCTACTACCCTGCAGGATGCTGAGGACTGGCGCATTGACCTGCTGGCATCCCACGCCTTTGCATGTGCGGGGACGGAGCTGCGCCCGGTCTGTGCCTCTGCCATTACTGCTGTGGCCACTAGAACCCTTATCAGTAATATACTTGATAGTGCCCCTGATGATTTGCCTTGTGAGGTGTTCAATGCACTCTCCAGTTGTGATGTATTTGTAAATTTTGTCCTCTCTGCCATGGATGACACCATCAGAATGTGTGCCAGAACATCTGCCCTTGTGGTGGCTATACGCCACTCGGTTTGGCTGCGCCAGTGGGCTGCTGACAACGCTGCCAAGAAGGCCCTCACTGGTTTTCCCTTTAAGGACTGCGCCTGTTTGGGGACCGCCTGGACCTTTTTGCTAAGGGAGGCAGGTTACCCCAGTGCAGGTGGCAATCCCGGCCCTTTCGGGGTCAGGGTTCCTTCTCCTCTCCTTACTGTGGAGCCAGACAGGGGAGGGTGGTTTCCTTTCCTGGGACCCGGGGAGATTTCTGGGGTAGGGGCAGAGGACGTGGACGCCCTGGCCCCTCCTGGGGTCCCAAAGCAAAATCATCCCCCAAGCCCCCTCAGGCATGATGGGGCGCCGTCACCTATCCGGGTGGGGGGATGGCTGCAGCACTTTGCTCATGTCTGGAGGCTTCATGTCTCAGACCGGTGGATTCAGGAGGTAGTGTCCTCTGGTTACAAGTTGGAGTTTGCTGCCGATCCCCCTCCAAGATTTATCAGATCCCAGATTCCTCAGGACCCTGTGTCAGCTCAGGAGCTAGTGCAAGCAGTGCAAGGCCTCCTGGAACTGGGGGTCATCTGCCAGGTCCCCTTAAGAGAAAAAGGCAAGGGCTTTTATTCCAACCTATTCACAGTACCCAAAAAGGATGGTTCTGTCAGGCCCATCCTGGACTTAAAGATTCTCAACAAGTTTGTCAGGGGCAGGCGCTTTCGCATGGAAACTCTGCGCTCTGCCATCAGTTCCCTGTGCCCAGGGGACTTGATGACTTCTGTGGACATCAAAGATGCTTACCTTCATATTCCTGTATTCCCAGGTCATCCAAAGGTTCCTCAGGTTCGCTCTGATGGATCAACACTACCTGTTTGTGGCCTTGCCCTTTGGTCTCACTTCAGCTCCCAGGGTGTTCACCAAGGTGCTGGCTGGCGTGATGTCTCTGCTCGGGTATCGGGGCATCCGCGTGCTTCCCTATCTGGACGACATTCTCATCACTTCCCAATCTCTACATCAGGCAGAGTTGGATACTCAGCTGGTGGTGTCCACTCTGGAGTCATTTGGATGGGTGATCAACCACCCCAAGTCCTCACTGTCCCCTTCCTTGGTAACTCCATTCCTAGGAATGAATCTGGATACTGTACAGGCAAGGATTTTCCTTCCTCAACAGAAGGTGGACAATCTGATTGCGCAGGCTCAGTTCCTCCTATCTTGTCGTCATCCCTCCATCAGGCAGGGGATGCAGCTGGTGGGCCTGATGGTAGCATGCTTCGAATCGGTCCCTTATGCTCAGTTCCACTTGAGGCCTCTGCAACGATTGTCAGTATGGGACAAGGACCCAGCGTCCCTGGACGGGGTCTGTGTGCTCTCCCCTCGGATCAGGAGGTCCCTCTGTGGTGGATGGACTCCAGGAACCTGTTGGGGGGCAGATCCTTTCTTACACCTCCCTGGGAGACGGTTACCACGGATGCCAGTCTGTCAGGTTGGGGGGGGGGGGGGTTTCTGGAAGTCCCTGCGGTTCCAGGGGAGTTGGGTTCCTCAGGAGGCCCACACACCAATCAATGTCTTGGAACTGCGGGGCGATCAGGTTAGTTCTGGCTCACTTGACTACTCTCCTTCGGGGCCTGCCTGTTCAGGTGCGCTCGGACAACCAGGCGGCAGTTGCCTACATCAATCATCAGGGAGGGACCCGAAGCAAGGGGGGTCCTCCAGGAGGATTCTCTGATCTTAACTTGGGCAAAGGCCAATGTCCCCTGCATATCAGCTGTGTACATCCCGGGGGTGGAAAATCGCCTGGCGGACTCTCTGAGCAGGGGGATCTCTCGCCAAGGAGAATGGTCCCTATGCAGCAGGGTGTTTCTATCCCTGTGTCACCATTAGGGCCAACCAGATGTGGATCTGTTTGCGTCCCGTCACAATCACAAGCTTCCAGCTTTTGTCTCACTGTCCCAGGATCCTCTGGCCTTGACCTCGGATGCTCTAGCAATGTCATGGCAGGACTTTCAGTTCCTGTATGTCTTCCCTCCAATTCCCCTGCTGGGCAGGGTTTTGCGCAAGATTGCTCTGGAAGTGGTGCCAGCAATTCTGGTGTCCCCCAGGTGGCCAAGAAGAGTGTGGTTCGCAGACGTGGGGCAGCTGGCAGTAGATCAGTACGCTCTGCCCTTGGTGCCAGATCTGCTCATTCAGGGCTCACTACGCCACCCAATTTACAAACTCTGGCTTTGACGGCCTGGCTGCCGAAACCTCCATCTTTATAGAGAAGGGGCTGTCTTCCTCGGTTGTGAAGAATTCTCCTCTTCCTCTCCCCCCCCCCCCCCCTGAAGGGTCAGGTCTCTGCCCTGGCTATTTTCTTCCAGAAGTCCTTTGCTCAGCACCCTCTGATCAGGACTTTTTTCCAGGGGGTCACTCATGTGCGCCCTCCACGTAAGCCTATGGTGCCTGTTTGGGATTTGAACTTGGTTCTATTAGCTTTGCAGGGTTCTCCCTTTGAGCCTGTGCAGGATGCTACCCTGGCCATTCTTACGCTCAAGGTTGTATTTCTGGTGGCTATCACTTCGGTCAGGCGTGTGTCTGAGTTGGCTGCGCTTTCCATTCAGCCCCCCTACTATGAGAGACACCAGGAGAAGGTGGTGTTTCGTTTCAAACCTGACTTTCTGCCTAAGGTAGGGTCTACCTCATTTGAATCAGGATATTGTTCTTCCTTCTTTGTGCTCTAATCCTAGCAATGCTAAGGAGAGGGTTTTGCACTCTTTGGATGTGGTTAGGTGTCTGAAGTACTATCTGGTGGCTACTGCACCTTTCGGGAAAACTGATGCTCTATTCTTAGTATACAGTACGTCCTGCTCCAGATAGATTACTTACACTTGGGTTTTCCTCCGCCAGATGGTGCTGCACTGCAGAGACATGTAAAACAGGCTCCTCCCGGCCCCTCAAATACCCGGGGACCTCCCACAAATCCCCAGATTTCTCTGCAGTGCTTACTGCGAAGACATGAAATTATCACTCTCTCGCAGGTGAGCGGGGCTATTAAAGCCTGCGGCCCTGTTGGACTATTCCCACCCGTCCTTGATGTGATGTGCCTCGGGTTAAGGTAGGCAGCACCATGTGTGCTCAAGGAGCGCTGCTCCACCGCAGTCCCCCACCAAAGGGTAGGCGGTATAGGCTGATGGTGAGCCTTTATGGGATGCCCCGCCAGCATTCTTGTCCCATGCCCCGGTAGCGGTGGGCCCTGTACAAAGGGCCGCAAGCCTCACTCATTCTCCCCATAGCCTTCGGGAGAAAAAGTGGGGGGGGGGGGTGTGGTAGAGCGTGTACCGTGATTCGTGTATATCGCCTGTTGGTATGTGTGTTGGGACTAGTATGTGTGTCAACCACCACGCTGACTTGCTTTTTACTATTGCGAACGTCGCCGCCGTGCGCGCCCTTTCCTTCATTGGATGCCGGGCGGCGGCGTTGCCTCAGACGCTCCTGCGTCCTCATTGGCAGCTTGTCTGTGGACTGGCTTGGCGCACCCTGCGTCACGGCCCGCTCTGGCCCGCCCTTCGAGGTTCCCTGTACAGTCGCGCGCGTGTGTGTAACGGTCCCCCCTCCCGCAGTCTGTAAGTGCCCTCGCGTGACTTTATTACTCATAATTTTCTGTGTATGACTCTGACACCCCTTCTTCTCATTGTGTCTTTCAGACCGGTGAATCCAGTGGCTTCTCCCGCCCGGTGTATTGTAGTTGGGCCTAGTATAAGTACTCCCACTTCCCTAGCGGGTCATTGGGGCATCCAGGGTTGCTTTATAGCGTCAATCCCTACTGGCATATTGTGCCTAATAATCACCATATGGAGGCATCCCAGGATATTGGGACCGGGGTTCCTTCGGGACAAGCCCGGCTGTGTGTAGCTTGTGGGGTCTCGCCTATCAGCGGTGACAATGCGCGGGTCTGTGTCCCTTGCGCACAGCAGGCGCTAACGTTGCAACCCGCCCCTCTGGTGGCTGGGCCTGCACCTTGTCTCACTTCACCTACTCCCCCAAGCTTGAGTCTCACCCCCATTGAATTACATACAAGCGGGGATTCTCAACCTGATGCGTCTGCTAGACTGGCCAGTGTTGAAAGATTGATTGCTAATACCTTAGCGCGTAAGGTCTCCGCTAAAAAGCGTCACTTAACTCCTGATGCCACTCCGTCTCCTATGGAGTCTGAGGAGTTGTTGCATCTGTATGGCTACACCCCATCAGACGAAGGGGAGCTGCTTTATGACTCAGGGTCATCTGATGAGAGACTAAGGGGTCATGACGATTCTGGCTCTGACCCTTGGACCCCGGATGATACTGACAGACACTTGCTCCAAATAATTGAGGTTTTGTCCATCTCTCTCCCGGTTGCGGCGCCCAGGCAAAGGGGGGAGCTTTTCCATACTGCTAAAGCTCGTCTGGAATTTCCTGAGCACACCCATTTCAATAGCCTCGTGCTTAAGGAGTGGGAACGTCCCAGTAGACTTCCTGGCATACCTAAAAGTTGGGACAGAAAGTATCCCTTTCCTGCTTATATGGTCAAGTGCTGGTCATCGCCCCCCGAGGTCAATGCTCCTATTCTAGGGTTGTCTAACGCCTCTATTATGCACTCCCCCGACACTACTTCGCTGCGGGGACGCTGAAGACCGGCACATTGACCAATTAGCGTGTCATGCCTTTGCATTTGGGGGGGGCGGCGCTGCGCCCTGTTTGCGCCTCTGCCATTACGTCCGTGGCGCTCAAGACCCTGATCAGAAGTGTACTTGATGGGTCTGATGAAGGGCAACCTGTTACATGTAATGCATGTCTAACTGTGATATGTTTGAACTTTATCCTATCTGCCTTGGATGATGCCATTAGGATGTGTGCCAGAACCGCTGCCTTGGCGGTAGCTATACGCCGCGCGATCTGGCTGCGCCAGTGGGCTGCTGACAATGCTGCTAAGAGGGCCCTTACTGGGCTTCCATTTAAGGGGCTACGCCTGTTTGGAGATCGCCTAGATCTTTTTGCTAAAGGAGGTAAGTTACCCCAGCGCAGGCGGCAGTCTCGACCCTTTTGGGGTCAGAGGCCCCCTTCACTCCCCTGCCGCGGTGCTAAGCAGGGCAAAGGGGTGTCCTTCGCGGGGGCTCGTACAGACCCCTGGCGCAGGAACAGTGGATGACGCCCCGGCGCCTCCTGGGGCTCTAAACCAAAACCCTCTCCCAAGCTTCCCCAGGCATGATGGGGCTCCCTCGCTCATCGGGGTGGGGGGACGGCTACAGCACTTTGCACACGTCTGGAGGCATCACGTCTCAGACAGGTGGATTCAGGAGGTAGTGTCCTCTGGCTACAAGATAGTTTGCTGTGCGTTTCTCCCCCCCCCCCCCCCCCCCCCTAAGATTCGTCAAGTCCAGGATCCCCCAGGCCTCAGCTCAGGTCTTGATGCAGGCCGTGCAAGGCCTTCTGGATATGGGGGTCATTTGCAATGTCCCCTTAAGAGAGGCAAGGGGTTCTATTCCAACCTTTTCACAGTCCCCAAAAAAGATGGGTCAGTCAGGCCCATTCTGGATTTAAAGCTACTCAACAAATTTGTCAGAAACAAGCGTTTTCGCATGGAAACTCTGCGCTCGGCCATTGGCTCCCTGCGCCCAGGGGATCTCATGACGTCTGTGGACATCAAAGATGCTTACCTTCACATTCCTGTGTTCCCTGGACACCAAAGGTTTCTCAGATTTTTGTTGGAAGACCAACCTTACCAATTTGTGGCCCTGCCCTTTTGGTCTCACCTCAGCTCCCAGAGTGTTCACCAAAGTGCTGGCAGGGGTGATGTCTCTGGTGCGGTCAAGGGGCATATGCTTGCTACCCTACCTGGACGACAAACTCATCACCTCTCGGTCTCTGCAACAGGCAGAGTTGGACACTCAGCTAGTGGTGTCCACCCTGGAGTCCTTCGGCTGAGTGATCAATCACCCCAAGTCCTCCCTGTCCCCTTCCCCGGTAACCCCATTCTTGGGAATGATTCTGGATACGATTCAGTCAAGGATATTCCTTCCTCAGCAGAAGGTGGAAGCTCTAACTTCGCAGGTGAGGTTCCTGCTATCGTGCCCCCGGCCCTCCCTCAGGCAGGGAATGCAGTTGGTGGGCCTGATGGTGGCGTGCTTCGAGGCGGTGCCTTTTGCTCGGTTCCATTTGAGGCCTCTTCAACTTCACCTTCTGTCAGTATGGGACAAGGATCCAACGTCCTTGGACGGGATCTATGTGCTTCCCCCCTCGGTCCGACGGTACCTTTCCTGGTGGCTGGACCACAGGAACTTGATGGGAGATGGATCCTTCCTGGCCCCCTCCTGGGAGACAGTCACCATGGATGCCAGTCTGTCAGAATGGGGGGGGGATTCTGGAAGTCCCTGCAGTTCCAGGGGAGGTGGGGCCCTCAGGAGGCCCACTTACCCATCAACATTCTGGAACTGCGGGCAATCAGGTTGGTACTGGAGCAGTTGACCAATCACCTGAGAGGTCTGTCTGTGCAGGTGCGCTCAGACAACAGGACTGCGGTTGCCTACATCAACCATCAGGAAGGGACCCGGAGCAGGAGGGCCCTCCAGGAGGTATCGCGGATTCTGACATGGGCAGAGGCCAATGTTCAATGCATTTCGGCTGTGTACATCCCGGGGGCAGAGAATCTACTGGCAGACTCTGAGCAGGGGGACCTCTCGTCAGGGGGAGTGGTCCCTCTGCAACAGGGTATTCCAGTCCCTGTGTCACCGTTGGGGTCTACCGGATGTCGATCTGTTTGCATCCCGTCACAATCACAAGCTCCCGGCCTCTGTCTCCCTGTCTCAGGATCCTCTGGCCTCGGCCACAGATGCTCTGTCCATGTCATGGCAGGAATTTCGGCTCCCGTATGTCTTTCCTCCATTCCCCCTGCTGGGCAGGGTACTGCGCAAGATTGCTCTGGAAAGGGTGCCAGTGATTCTGGTGGCCCCCAGGTGGCCAAGAAGAGTGTGTGGTTCGCAGACGTGGTGCAGATGGCAGTAGATCAGTACGTCCTGCCAGCAGTGCCAGGTCTGCTCACTCAGGGCTCCCTACGCCATCCCAATTTATAAACTCTGGCTTTGACGGCCTGGCTGCTAAAACCTCCATCTTAAAGGAGAAGGGCTTGTCTGCCTCCGTGGTGGAGACCATGGTGAAGGTTAGGAAGAAGTCTTCATCTTCCATCTATTATAGGGTTTGGCCTGCTTACATTGACTGGTGTGAGTCTAGGTCTCTTCCCTGTCGGGTGTTCTCAGTTCCCAGGGTTCTAGAGTTCTTACAGCAAGGCTTGGAGTCGGGTCTCCAACTCAGTACTTTGAAGGGTTAAGTTTCTGCCCTGTCTGTTTTTCTTTCAGAAGTCCTTTGCTCAACATTCCTTGGTCAAGACTTTCTTTCAGGAGGTTACTCATGTGCGCCCCCCCACGAAAACCTATAGTCCCTGTTTGGGATTTGAATTTGGTCTTGTCTGCCTTGCAGGGTGCTCCCTTTGAGCCTATTCAGGATGCTCCTCTGGCTGTACTTAGCCACCAGAAAGACAACCTTGAGGGTATTACTTCGGTCAGGCGTGTGTCTGAGCTGGCGGCTCTGTCTATCCAGCCTCCATACTTTGAGAGACACCAGGATAAGGTGGTGTTCCGCTTTAAGCCGGATTTCCTGCCTAAGGTGGTGTCTGCTTTTCATTTGAACCAGGATATTCTTCCTTCCTTGTGCCCTAATCCTAGTAATGCTAAGGAAAGGGTTTTGCACTCCTTGGATGTGGTCAGGTCTCTAAAGTATTACCTAGTAGTCACTGCGTCCTTCAGGAAAACTGATGCTTTTTGTGGTCTCTTCTTGTCCTAGGAAGGGTTTGGCTCCTGCCAAGTCTACTATCAGCAAATGGATCCGTCAGGCTGTGATTCAGGCCTATTCTGCTAAGGGGAAGAGTCCTCCCTTCCGCCTTACTGCTCATTCTACTCACGCTATTGGTGCTTCTTGGGCCTTCCAGCACCAGGCTTCTGTTGAACAAGTTTGCAAGGCCGCTACTTGGTCTTCTGTTCATACCTTTTCTAAGTTTTACAAGGTTGACGTTAGGGCCTCAGCTGATGCTGTTTTTGGCCGCAAGGTTTTACAGGCGGCAGTGGTTCAAACTGCCTACTGTTGCCTTTTCTTATTGGTGATCCCACCCTACTTTATGGACACCGCTATTGGATGTTGCTATTGGATGTCCCAAGTGTAAGTAATCTATCTGGAGCAGGACGTACTGTATACTAAGAATAATACAATTCTGTGAAGTACTCACCTGTAGAATTGATATTATTTGTATACAGTACGTCCTGCTCCACCCCACCCTGTTGTTGCATTATTCTTGATCCCCTGTATGGTGATTATCATCATGGTTATAGTTACCAGTTTTGTTTTGGGTGGTTAAATTCTCCCGGTTTCTTGTTCACTGCTTTTCAATGCTGGGGATTTGTGGGAGGTCCCCGGGTATTTGAGGGGCCGGGAGGAGCCTGTTTTACATGTCTCTGCAGTGCGGCGCCATCTGGCGGAGGATAACCCAAGTGTAAGTATTATATCTGGAGCAGGACGTACTGTATACTTATAATACCAATTCTACAGGTGAGTACTTCACAGAATTGTATTTTTTTGTGGTCCCTTCTGGTCCTAGGAAGGGTTTGGCTCCTGCCAAGTCTATCGGCCACCCTTGGTTTTGCATTATCTTGGATCCCCCTGTATGGTGATTATTATTGTTATAGTTACTAGTTTGGGTTGTTTTAATTCTCCCGGCTTCTGGTTCACTGCTTTTCAATGCTGGGGATTTGTGGGAGGTCCCTGGGTATTTGAGGGGCTGGGAGGAGCCTATTTTCGAAGTCTCTGCAGTGCTGCGCCATCTGGCGGAGTAATACCCACTTGTAAGTAATCTATTTAGAGCAGGACGTACTGTATACCCATAATACCAATTCTACAGGTGAGTAATCACAGAATTGTATTTTTTTTCCCCCGTCTTTAAAAGCTGGTAAAAACCTGCTCGGCATGGCCCTGGAAACTAAGACTCCAGAGCCAGCCACTAGCCTGCCCCTGGGGCATCCTGGTCTATACCAGGATGCCCCACTGTGAGACCCCCCCCTGGGTTGTTGATAAACTTGTCTTTTCCAGTGGGTCCCGCAATGCTGTTAGCCGCCCGCCACATGCCCGACTTTTATGCATGCCATACATGCTCCAGGACAGTGGGGGATGCGGCCAGCTGGCTGGTGAGCATCGCTGCGGCACTTTAAAAATCGCTACTGGGCATGGCTTAGGAGGTAGAACAACTGTTTTTCTTAGAAAACAAGGCCATGGCTAAGCAATTAGCACCCAGCTGCTGGGGCGGGTGGAACCCCAGGGAATCGTCGGCGAAAGCCCAAATACGTTTTCTAGCTGCTCCCAACTGAGTTAAAGCGGATGGAAATCTAAGACTGAAACAGCAGAGATGAGTGGTGCTTCCTTTTTGAAATGCCAAGTGAGCACAAATATGATAAACGGGGTGGAGGAGCAACAATGATGGGGAGGCCCCCCGACCATCTGGGCTCTAGTGCGGTTGCACCCCCTCAAGTTACACCCCTGCAAAGTTTGTTGTGACTAATCTTACAGGATTAAAAGGTCATGTGGGTGCATTATAGATCTTAAGAGATTACAATCGATGGTCCTTTAGCTGCCAGGAATGACTTCCTCTTCAAGGCTATCACAGGGCAGGAGGTATTTGACCACGAATGCACAAATATAAGGATTGAAGACTTGTAGCCTTACTGTACAAGAGCTAGAAAGTTGTCTGGTGCACTTGAGGCCTTAGGCGCTTACAATCTACCGTATTTGCTGGCGTATAAGACTTTTTTCCCCCCTGTAAAACATGCCTCCAAGTGGGGGGGTCGTCTTATACGCCGGGTGCACCTGGGTCACATGCATATAAATGTACTTACCTTCACCAAGCTGGGCAGCACGATCGTCCTCCTCCTCCTCCTGCAGAGCGATGCTCTTGCTCAGGCAGCACTAGTTGATCAGAGCAGGGAGAAACTAAGCAGGCCAGCTGGATGAGCGCTGAGCAGATCATCTTTCCTGCTCTCAGGCACTGTGTGGGCAGGCAGGGGGCTGGCTCCTGACATCGCCCTCGCTGCTCTCCACTTTGAAGGGGACTCTTCAGCATCTGATCTGAGGTTTGATTTATTTAAGATTTATTAAAAAAAGTTTCTATGGGGCATCCCCCAGTGTAAAACCCCCAACTGGCCCCTTTCCCAGACCCCACACATTACACACTATGCTATTAGATGGGACACATTCTAAACAACCCAGGCATGTCCCCAGCTATAGGCGAGCAGGGATGTGGCCGCAGTGTAATGTGGTGTGGAAACCGGGTCATTGGGGGAGTTTACACAGGGGGCACCCCAACTTGGGGGAGTTTACACAGGGGGCACCCCAACTTGGGGGAGTTTACACAGGGGGCACCCCAACTTGGGGGAGTTTACACAGGGGGCACCCCAACTTGGGGGAGTTTACACAGGGGGCACCCCAACTTGGGGGAGTTTACACAGGGGGCACCCCAACTTGGGGGAGTTTACACAGGGGGCACCCCACTATACCAGCTTCCATGAGAAGAGGACCAGGGATGCCATCCCCATAGGCCAATTATTGCGGTTAAAACGCAATTGTTCCTCACCGATGGAGTATGCCAAACAGTCTAAGGCATTGAAGGAGAGATTTCACATACGTGGGTACCCGGAACCAGTGGTGCGACGGGCAATGAAGAGAGCCAATGAGACCCCCAGGGATGCATTACTGATTCCAAGGTATGCATCCAATAAGGTAGAAGAGGTAAGGTTCATTTCACAATACAACACTAACTGGACACAATTGAGAGGTCTGCTCAGGAAACATTGGGGGATCCTGAAAAGCGACCCCACATTGGCTAGATGGGTGCGTAGGGGACCACTGATGGTGGCACAACGGGCACCTAGCCTGCGTGATAAGGTGTGTAGGAGCCACTTCCCTGGATTGGATGTGGGACAGGTGAGTAACACAGTTAAGGGCTGTCATCCTTGTGGTGCCTGCTCCATATGCCCCTTAATAACACTAGGGGGGTGACCAATTTCAGGACGGGCAGAAGTTATCCCATTCAACAATTCATCAACTGCCGCACTGTAGGAGTGGTATACCTAATTACCTGTGGTTGCCCAAAGAGCTATGTGGGGGAAACTAAGAATACCCTGAAGGCCCGGATTCAAGCGCATGTTTCCTCTATACGATTGGCTAGGCGCAACCGTGATATGGGCAGAATTATACCTCCGGTTGCGGCACACTTTCTTGACAAACATCAGGGCAGCATGGAGGGGCTCAAAGTGACGGCATTGGAGAGAGTTAGTGTGGGACCCAGAGGGGGCGACATCAAAAGACTCCTGCAACAGAAAGAGCTGAGGTGGATGTATGCATTGGACACACAATCCCCTTGGGGTTTAAATGAGGATGTGGCTTTTTCACCATTTTTGGGTTAATGTTTTTCACTTAAGGTGAGTAATTTTGGATGGAGATGATCTCAAGGTTTTTAGGACACGGTTAAGTGGGATTATTAGGTGAGTATGCACACTAATCACCTGAGCACTGTTGGTTTTTTAGTTTGCACATTTTTATACTTTTTCTTCCCTTTTTAGCACACTGGGATTTAGGAGCACTAGTGGCACTACGGTGTGTCTGGGCACTTTTTCCTACACTTTAAATTGGAGTGTCTAAATATTTTGTATTTTTAAAAAAAAAATTTTCTTATATTAGCCAGTCCTTTTAGGATCAGACATCTTGTCCCCGATAAAATCAGGAGTCTCGGAAAATGTTGACCTGAAGGTTCCCTCGTTGTCCTGTTCTATTTGAGTGATGCCACCCATGACGAGTATAAGAATGAAAGAAGATGTTACCTTGTTGGGAACCCAGGCTGGTCATCTATGCACTTGTATCTATGGGGGCACAGTTGTGCCTCATCACTTAATCTGGTTTAGAGGGGGGGGAATTATTTTTGTGTAGAGGGGCACAGTCCATACTGCCCCTGGGGGAGGAGATATACCGGCCCCGTTTTGGGCATCCCCCTTAGTATGTTATTTAGGACCAGTATGGTCATAGGAGATATTTTTCTACTTGAAGCACTAGGTCCATGACTGATTGAGATTTTAAGCTCAGGAGTTATGCGTTGTTGTATTTCAATAACATATTTCCCCACATAAAGTATGGGCTTTATTCTGTCCGGGTTCAGCATGCCCATTATAGCCTGATGTATTTGATGAAGAATTAGCCATAGGTCTATATCTTTAACATTGTGATGTATTGGAGGGTACTACTGTTTGTAAATAGTGTAAAATTGAATGCTGGGTACCGTATGTTATGAATATATTGTGGTCTTGCTTTTTTATTTTTAAATGTTGTGAGTCTTACAGTTAATACTCACCCGTCCGTCGTTCCAGTCCGCCACTTTCGTGTGGTGTGCAGCGGCGCGACGCCGCCTTCTCTCTGCCTGCGCCCGGCCACCTCGCAGTGGGGGAGCGTGTGTGCGGGGCGCCGCGTTGCTGCCTACTGTGACATCACGGAAGCCCTGCGCTCCAAGCTGGAGCGCAGGATCACTTCCGGTTCCGGCCCTGCACGCTTCCGGCCGGAGCGTGCTGGGGCCGATCTAACACACGTGTGGATGCGGATGGTCTGATGGAAAGGTGGGGTATTTAAGGTGAGTGGGGGACGGAGACCCCCATCACCATACAGCCTTGAGAAAGAGCCGTAGCAGGCTCGGAACGCGTGGGCTTACCGTGGGGATCCATTGTGGCCAGCAGTACAGTAAGATGACTCGCTTATGATTTCTTGTTTATTGTCTTTATTGTCACTTTGCACTTTTGTCCCTCGCTGGGCCTGCTTCTTGTTAGGGGTCCTGCTTGGTTAGATAGATGTAACTTGTACACCAGCACTTAGCACTTTATTAGATAGGTTGTACATATATAGATTAATTATATATTCTAGCACTTTATAATCTAGGGTCTGGCCCTCTGGCTCCCCCATGTGGTTATTTACGGTATAGCATCATGATTTGCTGTCATTTTTAAACATGTTTTTAATCGGTTATTCATAATAAAGTATTGTATCAATTAATCTTGGAGAACAATTTTTGGAGTGCGAGTGTTAGTCCCCGGGGGCCTTTGGGAATGTTTAGGAGGACATTCCAAAAATAGCTTAATCTATAATAGGGAGTTGGGTCTTGGAGGAAAGGGCCCTCACTCCCACAGACTGTGGTTTTTTTTTTTCCACCAACTTATATAAAACTGTTGCCCTTTTCAGACGCTTATTCATAACATTGATATGGCCAAGAAGGTTAAGTAGGGATGGTTTTGGATAAAAATATATATTGCTTGATGATAAAAGTAGATATTTACAGAGGGCTGCTTCTATGGAAGAGCAAGCAGGCTCTGGGAGCCAAGGCCATTGGGGGCACCTTTATTTCAGCCATCCTGTTTTCTGCAGATGGGTTTGGGCCTCCGATATTGGTGCCTGACATACTCCAGGCCCCTCATTTGTCCACATTAGCCTCTGTATTGGGGAGGGGGCACTGCCTGGCAGAGCAGCAGCACCATATGGTGGGTAAGGGGGCAGAATTTGTTGACTGGTGACAATATCTTGTACTAGAAGAAACGCCGTTCAGTGTTTTGCAAAAAAAACGTTTGTACAAAACTGATAGAAGGTAAGTGATGCTGTGTTCTCCAATTAGCCTTTGTTCTATATCTATGTATTTATACCTGTAAAAGGTAGAAATCGGAGGACAAAACGTATGCTTATAATTTGCATGGTGGGATGTGACAGAAATATGAGTAAATACCTACGATGCACACTGTATTGGTCATATGTGATAGTTGATAAACAATGGTAAGAGAGTACATTCAGAGAGGGGTGTCTGAGCTTACAATCTACGTTACTACTCTGTGTATTCACGGTAGTAAATATTTGCAAGGAATCTTAGTTTACGGAATTGGATGTATATGGTTATTGATTAAGATGAAATATTTAGACTTTAGAGCTAGAAAATGTTTTTCTGACTTTTTTTCCCCCCCCTGCAGACAGTCATGTTCTCTCAAGCAAACCTTTTTCAAGATCATTGGGCCATCATCCTAGTTTGTTTTTCCGCTTTCATTTCCTTTACTCATGGTAAGTCTTATTTGGTTTAATTATTAAATTAAACTGTTACTAATATAGGCTTCTGATATGTTATGATGTTTTTATGCTGCAGAAGTTTATTTCTAAATCCAAAATACTGCCCAACCACTAAAGGGTCCCTGGACAACATGGCTTCGTCCCAAAGATGCTTTTACTCAATCTGCGTTGTCCAGATCAGCACATCACTGGGTTAGCTGTCTTGGGGATGAAACTGGGCAGCATACATACACATGAGTATGGGGCGCTGCCCTCTTCTTTGCTGCAACCATCTGTTTACTGGATATCTTTGTCTGCGGTCTGTAGGCAATGATGTAGACCTGGTTGCATGTGTGGCCTCTTAGGCTGTGCTGATTTTTTTTTTTTTTTTTTTTTGTTAATGTTACTATGTGTATGTGGCCAGTATATACTTGAAGACACATTGCCACCCATGTATTTCCCTGGTTCTGTAGCCCAGAAGTATTTTGACCCTCACACATACCTCATCTTGTAAGGCTTGTAAATTCAAACACCCAGGTTTGCAGTTTCTATTTACCAAACTAGTTTGCAGGGTACAGACTCTTGCCAGTAGGAATCAGGCCTGCATAGTCCTGAATTTGAGTGGTGCCTGTCCCCTTGGGTCAAGACATCGGATGATTAAAATCGGTTTGAGAGATTTTCACACAATACAGAATATAATACAGAAGAAGAAAAAATCCCTATGTGCCTATCAAAGACAAAATGTATATCACTACTACTTCTTTACTTTGCTAGCCATTAACAATCCTCTCAGTAGGGTCATATCTGAGGGTATATAACCTAGCTTATCAGGTGTCAACTGAGCAGTATTCTATTACTTTAGAACATCCGCTCAATACATACTTTGGAAGATAGAACTTCTGTCAAAGCCTTGAAAACCCACCAAGCAGTCTAGGTCTTTAGAATTTTTTTCTTGGCATCTCTAATCTCCGCCAGAGGCTCCTCCATTTTTGTAATACCCCCTAGCTTAATGTACCACTCTGCTATAGACATTGACTGCATAGTGTACCAATGATGCGGGATCCCTATTCTCACAGCTAAATGTTTCAGGGCTCCCTGTTTTCCCACCTTCCGTGACCCAGGGATCATCTATAGGTGAACCACCTGGGACGTGTTTGAGGTCTCTATACCATAAGCTGTGCCATGTAGTTTTCGTACTTTAGACCAGAATTCTCTGCTGCATATTTGGTGGAGTTGTCCTACAAGCAGAGACTATGCTTGGCCAATGGGATAGATCAAACCTCTGATGTCGGTATTTTGACAACTGCCTAATTCTAAATTGTCAGAACATTAAAGTGGACAGGGTACACCATTGCCTGGTGTGTGTGTGTTCTTATTATTATTTATTATTATTATTGTTCATGTTATTATTGTTCATCATATTATTATTGTTCATATTGTTGTTCATATTATTATTATTCGTGGTGGTGGTTTCCTGATGATAATCTTGTCCCCGACTTCACCCGCACGCTGATGAATTGTTTGCATTACAGCACATTTATTTTTGTGTCTAAATTTTGGCCTATACCAACCTGCTTCAATGAGTGTTGTATAATTTCCAGTTCACACTGTCAAAACGTGTTTTGAACAAGCACAAAGGGGTGTTTGTTTTTCTCGGGTAGGAGGTCAGAAACATGTTTTTTATAGTTCTTGAGACTCCCTCTGTTATATAGCCCATCTGGTCTAAGTTAGGTAAGTAATGCATCTAGAGCTGGGGCCAGTTAAAAATTATTTTGGAAAATACATTTCACATCTATATTGATCAGGTATATAGGTATAGACCTGTAGTTTGAGCAGTGGGTATGATCTCAACCTGATTTCGGGATAACTGTCATCTGTGCCTCCATGGATTGATCAGTGAAACCGCACTGGTCCTATATAGCTTTGAAAGTCTCAAGCATAAAGGGGGCTAAGTGTTCCCTAAATTGTTTGTAGAATTTAGCATTAAACCCCTTTGTCTAGGATTTAGGTGTCTGGCCATGGGCGCCCACATTTATCTCTGTGTAGAGGAACCTATTTTCCCACACCTGCTGTCGTAGGGAAGCCTCATTCATGAGTAACTGCTATCTCTTGTCCTCCAGGGTGGACACTGAGCGAACAGTATCTCTCCCTAAAGAGGAAGCCCCACCCCTTCCCCCTAGTGCTCAGTATTTTGTAGTTCCTCTCCAGGAAACTGATGGGACCTGACCATCACCCATTTTCTTTACTTTTTCTCCCCAGGAAACGCCAGGGGTAGTGCTTGTTGTGCTTTACCTCCACAGGGCAGTGAACCTGTGGCCTAAAAGAGGTCTGCTGGTCACCGGTATGCTCCGCTCTCCGGTCCTGCGCCTCCTCTCGGGATACATAGTGAGTGAGTGCAATACTGCGCGGTTGCCGAGAGGGGACCTCTTTCCTACTGTAGCCTATCGGTGGTATGCTGGCTGCCACTGAACTGGTTCTGGTTTTCACTGGCCGGCGTGTCTCTGTGGGTTACTTGGTGTGTGTTCCAGGTTTTTTAGATCTGATTCGCATGGTATTTCCGGTTTCGCTGGCCGGTCTCACGCTTTCCTTCGTCGTCTTACTCTTCTGTGGACAGTGCTGCAGGGGAAGGGGCAGGGCTGCATTTTTTTCAGCGCTAATATGCGCAACACGCCAGAACATTGACTCGTTGGGCTTTCTGGCACCCGGGTTGCGGTGGTGAAGTAAGGTACTGAGAGGGGGAAAGCAGGAAGCGCAGCAACCTCATCATATCTCAACAGGAAGTACCGGTAAGAAGTAATTTTTCTGCTTCTATGCTCCCTAATTACTGTTTCATACCAATGTTACTAACTTGGCATCAAATTTGTCTTTCTCAGTCTGTTCCTTCTGTCCCTAAAGTAAGACAATTAGAAACAGAAGGAGAATGAGAGAGACAAAGAAACAACTCCCAAGTTCAGGAGACCCGGAGTAGTCAGACTGTCTGAATTCCAAGGCTATTTTGGTTGAATCCTGGAGCAATCCTTTCTGCATCACTTGCATTGATAACAAATTGGGCAATCATGCATCCTCCTTTCTAGTTAATCTATAGGGTCCATTATGTCCAGGGCAGCCCCCATCTATGACTCCGTTTCCTGATAGTAAAGATATGTTCCAACGAGGATCCTTTAACCCTTTAAGTGCCAGCCTACCTGCAGCTTTTGTCACCCTCTGTTGCCAGACCATGTTTCACTATTTTGCGTTACACATGTTCAACTGTGATTTTTGAAGGGATTTCCCAGGAAAATTACCCCCCACAAACTATATATTCTCTGGAAGTACACACCTCCAAGCTTTCTAGGCGTACCAAGCTTGTTTATGTGGGCTTAGTTTTCTGGAAGTAATCCCTCAGTGTATTCTTTGGTTGAACAAAGTTTCCCTAAAAAATAAAAAGGAAAAATCGAGCCACATTTTCCTAAAAAAAAAAAAAAAAAATGCAAACTAGAAAAAACAAACTAAAAGTAAAATCTCAAAAAGCAACATGCCCCGAACAGAACGATACCCAACATGCATAGGTGCTGTCAAGGGAGGAGTTGGCAAACACCACAAAGTAAAGCGTGTACATAACAGTAATTTTACTTGAAAATTTCAACTCTGCAGACAAAATGCGCACCTTGCAATTTTTCAACCAAAACAACCCTTTACATTTGGAATATCCCCCATAAACCATATATTCTCTGAAAGTACACATGTTAATCTTTCTAAGAGTACCCCCCCACCCTGCAGCTTACAAGCCCACATATCCTATGTGGGCCCGGGCTCTTCTGCCCCCCCTGGGCTTTGGGGAGGCAGGTAATAGGGGTGCCGGGGGTTAATGGCAAGTCACCTGCTAGCGGCAGGTGACTTGCCAGCCCCCAGCCTTGTGAACTGGTATAAGGGGTCTCATGGACCCCTTACCAGTTCACAAGGGGTTAACAGAATAAATAAAAACAGACACACAATAATCACATTTTATTTTATTTTTTTACTTTAGTCACCCCCGATACTCTGTCCCCTGGCGATCTCCGATGACAGCTGACGGTCTGCTCGGGTGTTTGGAGGAGACAGCCTTGGGGGGGGGGGGCAATCTCAGCCCTCTCCTCCAAGCACCCGAGCAGACTGATTCTGTCTCGGGTTCTGGCATTAAGAGGCGGCTGCTGGTGACGATATCATCCGGGCTAGCAGACCCGATCCAGGAAGTGGGGGAGGAGGGGGGAGGGAGGGAAATTTCCGCCCTCTCCTCACCACGGAAGAGGCTGGGGGGGGGGGGGGGGGCGGCGGCGATCGGAGGCCTGTCGGGAGACAGCGTGGCCTCAGGTAAGTAAATGTCATTTTTTAATTTTTTTTTTTTTTACAGTTAGCTGCTGCCGGAGGGGGGGGGGGGTGCTATTCCGGGGGCTCTCCTGGAGCCATCCGAGCCCCCCACGGGGGATCGGATGGCACCAATTTAAATAGGAGACCCGGCCAGATCCAACGAGGGGTCAGGTGAGTATTTATTATTTTTTTAACTAGCAGGGGGCAAAGTCAGGCACGTAGATTCTACGTGCTTGGCACTTAAGTGGAGTAGAAGCTAGCACGTAGAATCTACGTGCTTGGCACTGAAAGGGTTAAGTGCCAGCCTACCTGGAGTTTTTGTTGCCAGAAGTATGTCGCACACCCCGCTTCAGATAGTCATTACACTTGGGTTATACTGACCTGTAGATGGCGATCTTGCAGAGATGTCAATAAAAAAAGGAAGGCCCTCCCAGTCCATAAATACCTGGTACCTCCCACTCATTCCCCAGTCTTTCATCTCTGCAGACGGCGAGCAAGTCAGAAGGCGAATGTCTCCTCCTTGCAAGGTAGCCGGGGTGACTCCTGGCCCTCTATCTGATCTATTTCTGCCCGGATCCCTTTACTTTATTGTACTTGCCTCCCAGCCTAGGCTGCTGGTCCGGGCAAAGGTAGATGGCACCCTTTGTGCTTAGGAGCTATGCTCCTCCGTGAAACCCCATAACAAGGGGTAGGCAGTTAACCGGGTTGGTGATCCCGGTTTGGGATGCCCCGTCCCTTGACCCTTCCACTCTAGCGTGGTTTCCCCCTCTCCTGGATTCCCTTGGGGGGGGCCCTGTCCCTTGATTGTCACGTTGGAGTTACTTTAGTGTGTGTGTGTTTTTCACTGTCATGCGTTTTACTTAACCGGCGCCGGCCTCTGTAGCCTGCCATGGCGGCGGGGTGCTTCTTCCCCTCAGGCGTGGGGGGGCGGGGCCGGGCGTTCGCGCGATCGCCTACAGCCCGCCCCCATGCTGCTGCCACTGCTGTTCAGGTCCCGGCTTCTGGCCGGGAGGGGCGTGCCCGGGCGAACCGCGCCCGCCCTCCTTCTTCCTCTGCTTACGCGCCTTCCTCCCCTTGCACCCTCCGGTGTGCGTGTGAGGCCTTGGTTGGGGAGTGGCCTGTGGCCCCATTAGCTTTCTTAGATATGTCTGCATATATTCCATGTTCCTTATTGGGGCTGCTGGCAATGCTTGTTAACCCCTTTGGACATGTCACTGAGGTCTGATTGCTGTGTCTGTGTGTTCCAGGTGGACCATTGTCCTATTAAAGGGGGGCTCTTCTGGTCCTAGTGTCCCTGGTTAAATTTAGGGGTCTGTAAATTCCTCCCACGCGGGACTTAAAGGGACATCCCAGGTTGCATTATTGCGTAATTCCCTCTGGGCATTGTGCCTAAATATAAAAAAATCACCATATGGAGGCTTCCCCGGATACTGGGCTTGTGCTCCCCTCGGGGCAATCCAGGCTGTGTTTGGGGTGTGGGATATCCCTTGCGGGGGATGATGTATTTCTTTGTGTACCCTCTGCGCAGCGGTCTATTACGCGGCAGTCTGGATCTCAGGCGTCTGGTTCTGCTCCGCCAGTCTCCTCTCAGTCTCCCCCTTGCTTGATACATACCCCATGTGATGCGGTCATGGGTGGGGAGTCGCAATCTGAGGTGTGTGCCAGATTGGCCAATCTTGAAAAATTTTCCAGTGCTGTTGCCAAAAAGGCCACAGCAAAGCGAAAACATTTGTATACAGCCACACAGGCCTTTGATATGGAGGAGTTTGACTCCCTGGATTGGTCTGATTGCTCCCCGTTTGAGGAAGGGGAGCTGTTTTGAGGAGTCTGAGGGCTCCGATCAGCAGTTTGTGGGTGCTGATACTGAGCAGGGCCAGGGTGATTCCCTGGATACCTCTAAGGTCCTGGCTCATATGTTTGAGGTCCTGGCTATTTCTCCTCCTGAGGCGGCTCCTCCGCTGAAGGGGGAGTTCTTTGAGGTGACCAAGCCGCGCTTGGAATTTCCTTATCAAAAGCATTTTGATGGCATTATTCTCGAGGAATGGGAGAGGCCTACTCGGCTTCCGGGTGTTCCTCCGGGTTGGTACAAAAAATCCCTTTCTGGTGGACGCGGTGAAGCACTGGTCGTCCCCTCCCGAGGTGGATGCTCCTGTTTTGGGGTTGTCCAGCACCTCAATCCTGCATTCTCCGGACTGCACTACTCAAGGATGGTGAGGATAAACGCATTGACCAGATGGCTTGTCATGGTTTTGCCAGTGTTGGGTCGGCCTTGCAGCCGGTTTGTGCTTCGGCGCTGCTATTGGTAGCTGCCAGGTCGGTGGCAAGAGGACTGTTGACCTCTTCAGGGCTTGACCCGGCTAGTGAGGAGTTTACTGCCCTTAAGCGATGCGGGTTTTTCTTTTGTGCTGACCGACTTGGATGACACATTGGTGATGTGTAGCAGAACTTCGGCCTTGCTTGTGGCTATCTGGCGGTCGGGTTGGTTACGCCAGTGGGCGGCTGATCTTTGTCCAAAAATTCGCTTACGGCCCTTCCCTTTTGTGGGGTTGCGGCTCTTTGGAGAAAAATTGGATTTGGTTGCAAAGGGTGGTAAGTTGCCTCAGCGTAAGAAGCAGCGTCGTCCCTTTCGGGGGGGGCAGCTTCCTTCACTCCTTCCTTTCGTAGGGCCAGAGTTGGCGGGGGATTGGCCTTCCCCCTCAGAGGTGATTCCTGGAACCGGGGCAGGGGTCGTGCCGTCCAGGACACAGCTGGGGCTCTAAGCCTAAGCCTGCTGCCAAGCCGGCTCAGCAATGAGGGGGTGCCCTCACCCTTGCGGGTGGGGGGACGGCTGCAACTCTTCTCCCGGGTCTGGGACCAAGAGGTCTCGGACAGATGGATTCGGGAAGTGGTGTCTTCCGGTTCCGGTTCGAGTTCCGGCCCCCTCCCAGATTCTTCAGGTCTTGGGTGCCGTCAGATCCTCTGGCCGCGCAGGGGCTCCGGGCGGCAGTGGCAAATCTTCCGGACATGGCTGTCATTTGCCCGGTGCCCCCCTCGGACCGGGGCCTGGGCTACTATTCCAATCTGTTCACGGTGCCCAAGAAGGACGGTTCTGTTCGTCCCATTCTGGATCTGAAGTTACTCAACAGGTTCGTCCGTCCCCAGAAGTTCCGCATGGAAACTTCTGCGTTCAGTCATCTACTCACTTCGTCAAAGGGACTTCATGACGTCCATAGACATCAAGGATGCTTACTTGCATATCCCAATCTTTCCGGCACACCAGAGATTTCTCAGGTTCTTGGAAGAGCCACAAACTGGAAATGACGATTTTCTACAGTTTGGCCTCACTTCGGCTCCACGGGTTTTCACAAAGGTGCTGGCGGAGTTGATGGCCCTTCTCAGAGCCCAGGGTATCCGCATTGTGCCTTATCTGGACGATCTTCTTATTGTGGCTTCTTCTCTCAGCCAGGCGGAGCTAGATACCAGGACTGTGGTAGCCACCCTGGAGAGATTTGGCTGGGTGATCAACTATCTCAAGTCCTGCCTCTCTCCCTCCAGGGTGGTGGAGTTCCTGGGAATGTCGCTGGATACTTCTCAGGCCAGGGTGTTCCTCCCCCGGCCCAAGGTTCTTCTGATTCAGGAGTTGACTCGGCGTCTCCTATCCATCTCTCGCCCGTCCATCCGGCTGGGGATGCGACTGGTGGGTTTGATGGTGGCATCGTTCGAGGTGGTTCCCTTTGCCTAGTTTTCACACAAGGACGCTTCAGCTCCATATCTTGGCGGCCTGGGATGGGTCCCCGCTGTCATTGGATCAGTCTTTTCTGATGTCCCCCCCCCCCCCCCCCCCCGGGGGCGGCGTTCCCTTCGGTGGTGGCTGACACCAAGCAATCTGACGAGGGGCAGATCCTTTCTGACCCCTCGTTGGGAGACTGTCACCACGGATGCCAGCCTGTCAGGTTGGGGGGGGGGGGGATTTTGGAAGGATCTTCAGTTTCAGGGACTGTGGGGGCCTCAGGAGGCTCACGATCCCATCAATGTTCTGGAGCTGAGAGCCATCAGGTTGGTTCTGGCTCGCTTGACTCATCAGTTGCGGGGCCTACCGGTTCATGTTTGGTCGGACTGCGGTCGCCCACATCAATCACCAAGGAGGGACTTGCAGCAGGCGTGCCCTCAGGGAAGTGTCTTTTGATCCTGGCTTGGGCAGAGAGCGATGTCCCATGCATCTCGGCAGTGTACATTCCGGGAGTGGAGAACACTGAGGCGGACTCCCTGAGCAGGTGCTCATCTCGCCGGGGGGAATGGTCGCTCAGCCCCAAGGTGTTTCGGTCGCCTTGCCACCGGTAGGGGACTCCGGAGGTGGACCTCTTTGCCTCTCGTCACAATCGCAAGCTTCGGCATGTCTCTCTCTCGCGGGATCCGTTGGCTCTGGCAGCGGATGCCATGTCTCTGAACTGAAGGGATCTGGGGTTTCTGTACCTGTTCCCTCCGTTTCCCATGGTGGGCAAAGTGGTGCGCAAGCTGGCCCTAGAGGGCGCGTCAGCAATCCTGGTGGCTCCAAGATGGCCAAGACAGGTTTGGTTCACAGATGTGGTAAGGTTGGCAGAGGATCTGCCCCTTCTGCCAGATCTGCTCACTCAGGGTCCACTGCTCTACCCCAATTTACCAACGCTGGCTTTGACGGCGTGGCTGCTGAAATCCCCATCTTGAAGGAGGAAGGTCTTTCTGATGCTGTCATTCAGACTCTGGTTAGGGCTAGAAAGAAGTCTTCCTCTGCCATCTACTATAGGATTTGGAGGTCTTATATTGATTGGTGTGAGGTCCGGGTCTTGCCTTGCAGGGCGTTTTCTATCCCTAGGGTTTTGAAATTTCTGCAACATGGTCTGGACCTGGGTTTGCAGCTTAGTACGTTGAAAGGGCTTGTTTCTGCCCTGGCGGTTTTCTTTCAAAAGTCTTTTGCTCTTCACCCTCTGGTTAAGACTGTTTCCAGGGGGTTACGCTTGTGCGGCTTCCTGGGAAGCCTTTGCTCCCAGTTTGGGATTTGAATTTGGTTCTTTCTGCTTTGCAGGGTCCTCCCTTTTGAACCTTTTCAGGATATTGCACTTTCTGCGCTTACTCAGAAGGTTGTGTTTCTGGTTGCCATCACTTCCGTTAGGCGTGTATCGGAGTTGGCGGCTTTGTCCATTAAGGCCCCTTACTTTGGCTTGAAGCGGAAAACAACCTTGTCCTGATGCCTCAGATTTCCTTTCTAAGGTGGTCTCTGCCTTTCATCTTAATCAGGACATTGTTCTACCCTCCTTGTGTCCTACCCTCCTTGTGTCCTAAGCCCAGCAATGACGAGGAGAGGGTTTTGCATTCTTTGGATGTGGTTCGCTGTGTGAAGTACTATTTGGTGGCTACTTCCTCTTTTCGTAGGACTGACGCCCTTTTTGTGGTGCCCTCTGGGCCTAGGAAAGGTTTGGCTCCCGCCAAGTTTTCCATTACTAAATGGATTCGCCAGGCCATTGTTGGGGCCTATTCTGCCAAGGGGGAAGGTTCCCCCTTTTCGTGTTACTGCTCACTCTACTCGTGCTGTTGGGGCGTCCTGGGCTTTTCAGCACCAGGCCTCTGAGCAAGTTTGTAAGGCTGCTACTTGGTCTTCTGTTCACACTTTTTCCAAGTTTTACAAGGTGGATGTGCGGGCTTCAGCGGATGCTGTGTTTTGCCGCAAAGTTCTGCAAGCTGCAGTGGTTTAAGTTGTGTATTGTTGCCTTGTTTTTGGATCCCCGCCCTTTATGGACACTGCTATTGGATGTTCCAAGTGTAATGAATGTCTTGAAGCGGGGTGTGTGACATACTTAGAATACCATTTTGTGAATACTCACCTGTAAAATGGGTATTATAAGTGTGTCACACACCCCGCTTCACCCCGCCCTTTGGTATTCTGGATCCTTTATATGGTGAACCTTTTTACTGCTACTGGTTATTTTGGCTCTTCCTGGTCCCTTTGTTTCCTTACTGCTGTTCTAATACTGGGGAATGAGTGGGAGGTACCAGGTATTTATGGACTGGGAGGGCCTTCCTTTTTTATTCTTAGTATACAGTACGTCCTGCTCCAGATAGATTACTTACTTGGGTTATCCTCCGCCAGATGGCGCTGCACTGCAAAGACATGCAAAACGGGCTCCTTCCGGCCCCTCAAATACCCGGGGACCTCCCACAAATCCCCAGATTTCTCTGCAGTGCTTACTGCGAAGACATGAAATTATCACTCTCTCGCAGGTGAGCGGGGCTATTAGCCTGCGTCCTTGTTGGACTATTCCCACCCGTCCTTCGTGTGATGTGCCTCTCAGCCTGGGCTGCGCTGGTCGGGTGAAGGTAGGCGGCACCATGCTTGCTTATGGAGCGCTGCTCCACCGCAGTCCCCCACCAAAGGGTAGGCGGTATAGGCTGATGGTGAGCCTTTATGGGATGCCCCTCCCGCATTATTGCCACATGCCCCGTGTAGCGGTGGGTCCTGTACAAAGGGCCGCCATCCTCCCTCATTCTCCCCGTAGCCTTTGGGGGGGGGGAAGAAGGGGGGGTGTGAGTCAGTGCGTATAGTGATTACGTGTATGACTAGATATGTGGTGTAGCCGCACTGACTTGTCTGTTTTACTATTATATGGCCGCCGCGCGCATCTTTTCCTTCATTTGGATGTCCGCGACGTTACCTCAGACACTTCTGCGTTATCATTGGCTGCTGTCTGTGGGCTTCGCGCTCTTCGGTGGGGCGGGGGCCTGGCCTGCCACGCTCCGTCACGGCCCGCCCTTCGAGGGTTTTTTTTTGTACAGTCGCGCGCGCAACTGTCCCCCCTTCCGCGGTCTGTAAGTACCCTCGCGGGCGACTTATGCTCATTACTTACTGTGCATGGTTCTGGCGCCCCTTCTTATTGTCTTTCAGACGGGTGAATCCAGTGGCTTCTCTTGGCCCGGTGTATTGTAGTTGGGCCTGGTATAATTACTCCCACTTCCCTAGCGGGTCTTTGGGGCATCCAGGGTAGCTTACAGCGTCAATCCCTACTGGCCTATTGTGCCTATTAATCACCATATGGAGGCATCCCAGGATAATGTGACCGGGGTTCCTTTGGGACAAGCCCGGCTGTGTAGCTTGTGGGGTCTCGCCTATCAGCGGTGACAGCGCACGGGTCTGTTCCTTGCGCACAGCAGGCGCTAACGTTGCAACCCGCCCCTCTGTTGGCTGGGCCTGCACCTCGTCTCAGTTCACCTACTCCCCCCAAGCTTGAGTCTCACCCCCCATTGAATTACATACAAGCGGGGATTCTCAACCTGATGTGTCTGCTAGACTGGCCAGTGTTGAAAAATTGATTGCTAATACCTTAGCGCGTAAGGCCACCGCTAAAAAGCGTCACTTAACCCCGGATGCCACTCCGTTCCCTATGGAGTCTGATGAGTTGTTGCATCTATATGGCTACACCCCATCGGACGAAGGGGAGCTGTTCTCTGACTCAGGGTCATCTGACGAGAGACTCGGGGGTCATGACTATTCTGGCTCTGACCCCTGGTCCCCGGATGATACTGACAGACTGCTGGTTCAGATTTTTGAGGTTTTGTCCATCTCTCCCCCTGTTGCGGCTCCCAGGCAAAGGGGTGAGCTTTTTCATACTGCTAAGGCTCGTTTGGAATTTCTGGCGCAAACCCATTTCAATAACCTCGTGCTTAAGGAGTGGGAACGTCCCAGTAGACTTCCTGGTATACCTAAAAGTTGGGACAGAAAGTATCCCTTTCCTGCTGATATGGTCAAGTGCTGGTCATCGCCCCCCGTTGTCAATGCTCCTATTCTAGGGCTGTCTAACACCTCTATTATGCACTCCCCTGACACTACTACGCTGTGGGATGCTGAGGACCGGCGCATTGACCAATTGGCGTGCCATGCCCTTGCATTTGTCGGGGCGGCGCTGCGCCCGGTTTGCGCCTCGGCCATTACGTCTGTGGCGCTCAGGGCCCTGATCAGAAGTGTACTTGAAGGTCCTGATGAATTGCCACCTGATACGTTTAATGCACTGTCTAACTGTGATGTGTTTGTAAACTTTATCCTATCTGCCTTGGATGATGCCATTAGGATGTGTGCCAGAACTTCTGCCTTGGCGGTAACTATACGCCGCACGGTTTGGCTGCGCCAGTGGGCTGCTGACAATGTTGCAAAAAAGGCCCTTACTGGGCTTCCATTTAAGGGGCTACGCCTGTTTGGGGACCGCCTGGACCTTTTTGCTAAAGGAGGTAAGTTACCCCAGCGCAGGCGGCAGTCTCGGCCCTTTCGGGGCCGGGCCCCCTTTCACTCTCCTACCGCGGTGCTAAGCAGGGAAAAGGGGTGTCCTTCGCGGGGGCTCGTGCAGATTCCTGGCACAGGAGCAGAGGACGACGTCCTGGCTCCTCCTGGGGGTCTAAGCCCAAATCCTCTCCCAA
The DNA here is from genome assembly GCA_027917425.1 of Gastrophryne carolinensis. Taxonomy (NCBI): domain Eukaryota; kingdom Metazoa; phylum Chordata; class Amphibia; order Anura; family Microhylidae; genus Gastrophryne; species Gastrophryne carolinensis. Next base: position 309,759,234 of record CM051236.1, on the reverse strand, counting down.
GCCCCCTCAGGCATGATGGGGCGACCTCGCCCGTCAGGGTGGGGGGACGGCTACAGCACTTTGCGCACGTCTGGAGGCACCACGTCTCAGACCGGTGGATTCAGGAGGTGGTGTCCTCTGGTTACAAGATAGTTTGCTGTGCGTCCCCCCCCCCCCCCCACAAGATTCATCAGGTCCCGGATCCCCCAGGACCCTGTCTCAGGTCTTGATGCAGGCTGTGCAAGGCCTTCTGGATCTGGGGGTCATTTGAAGGGTCACCTTAAGAGAAAGAGGCAAGGGGTTCTATTCCAACCTTTTCACAGGGGTTCTATTCCAACCTTTTCACAGGGGTTCTATTCCAACCTTTTCGCAGTTCCCAAAAAAGATGGGTCAGTCAGGCCCATTCTGGATTTAAAGATCCTCAACAAATTTGTCAAGAACAGGCACTTTGCATGGAAACTCTGCACTCGGCCATCGGCTCCCTGCGCCCAGGGGATTTCATGACGTCTGTGGACATCAGATGCTTACCTTCACATCCCTGTGTTCCCGGGACACCAAAGGTTTTTCAGATTCGCGTTGGAAGATCAACATTACCAATTTGTGGCCTTGCCATTTGGCTGCACCTCAGCTCCCAGAGTGTTCACCAAGGTGCTGGCGGGGGTGATGTCTCTGGGAAGGTCAAGGGGCATCCGTGTGCTGCCCTACCTGGACGACATACTCATCACCTCTCGGTCTCTACAGCAGGCAGAGTTGGACACTCAGCTGGTGGTGTCCACCCTGGAGTCCTTCGGCTGGGTGATCAATCACCCCAAGTCCTCTCTGTCCCCTTCCTCAGTGACCCCATTCCTGGGAATGATTCTGGATATGATTCAGTCAAGGATATTCCTTCCTCACAGAAGGTGGAAGCTCTAACTGCGCAGGTGAGGTTCCTGCTATCGTGTCCCCAGCCCTCCCTCAGGCATGGAATGCAGTTGGTGGGCCTGATGGTGGCGTGCTTCGAGGCGGTGCCCTTTGCTCAGTTCCATTTGAGGCCTCTACAACTTCACCTTCTGTCAGTATGGGACAAGGACCCAATGTCCTTGGACGGGGTCTGTGTGCCCCCCCCCCCCCTTGGTCAGACAGCCCCTTTCGTGGTGGCTGGACCACAGGAACTTGCTGGGGGGCAGGTCCTTTCTGGCCCCCTTCTGGGAGACGTTCACCACGGGTGCCAGTCTGTCAGGATGGGGGGGGGGATTCTGGAAGTCCCTGCGGTTCCAGGGGAGGTGGGGCCCTCAGGAGGCCCACTTACCCATCAACCTTCTGGAACTACGGGCAATCAGGTTGGTACTGGAACAGTTGACCAATCACCTGAGGGGTCTGTCTGTGCAGGTGCGCTCAGACAACAGGACGGCGGTTGCCTACATCAACCATCAGGGAGGGACCCGGAGCAGGGGGGCCCTCCAGGAGGTGCCACGGATTCTGACATGGACAGAGGCCAATGTTCAATGCATTTCGGCTGTGTACATCCCGGGGGCAGAGAATCTACTGGCAGACTCTCTGAGCAGGGGGACCTCTCGTCAGGGAGAGTGGTCCCTCTGCAACAGGTTATTCCAGTCCCTGTGTCACCGTTGGGGTCTACTGGATGTGGATCTGTTTGCATCCTGTCACAATCACAAGCTCCAGGCTTTTGTCTCCCTGTCTCAGGATCCTCTGGCCTTGGCCACAGATGCTCTGTCCATGTCATGGCAGGAATTTCGGCTCCTGTATGTCTTTCCTCCATTCCCCCTGCTGGGCAGGGTCCTGCGCAAGATTGCTCTGGAAGGGGTGCCAGTGATTCTGGTGGCCCCCAGGTGGCCAAGAAGAGTGTGGTTCGCAGATGTGGTGCAGATGTGCATCAACATGGCCCACCCTTATGGTGCGGGAGTGGGCTTGTTCCCAAATGTACTCCCACAGGTCTTGGCCTCCCCACACAACTTTTCCATGGATTTTCCAGTCGTTTGATTTCCATGTGGGCATCCAGGCCGTGAGTCCCTTAAAAACTGCCCAGCTGTCAGTGTAGATGTTAATGCTGGGTGAAGGATCTTCTTGCACAGTCATTAATACTGCTTTTAGCTCTGCATACTGGCTTGATCCTCCAATACCTGTCTCCTGAAGGACTGTCAGAGCTTGGGTTGTATGCGGCTGCGACCCACTGACGCCCTGATGAGTTGATCCATCAGTGAACCATGCCGACTCTCTTTGGTCCACTGACAGGGATTCAAAGGATGGAGCTTCATGGATAGGAGAAGTCTTTAGGACGGGAACTTTTTCTTGTGACTCGGTGCTGGTAAAAGTGACAAGCCCAGCCAACTGTCTGGAGATTTCTCTGACATCCCCAGCTGCAATTCCCCCTCTCTCCTGAAGATACCATTTCCACTTCATCAATGTCTGGTTTTGGGCTACAGTTGTCCTTGTGGTCAGTCCATTATCTCGCACCCACCCTGCGATGGGCAGTGCAGTGTGGATGGTGACTGGGTCTCTACCAGTAATGGGCTCTACATGTAGAAGTGCCATGTATGCCCCAAGCAGGTACTTTTCCAAGGGCGTATATCTTCTCTGTGCCCCATTTAATTGTTTCGACCAAAATCCGATGGGTATGGCACGCTGTCCTCTCTTTTCATTGGGTTGCCACAAGCTCCAGGAAATCACGCTGTTCTCCTCCACTACATCCAACTGAAATGGCACGCCTGGTCTCAGGCCCTAGCCCTTGGTGCTGCAAAATAGCTTCTTTAGCAGCGAGAAAGGCAGTTTGCTGTTCAGGACCCCATGAGAAATCAGTCTTTTTCCTCGTTACATTGTAGATGGGTCTGAGAATCAGTCCAAGGTGTGGTATAAATGACCTCCAGAACCCCACTACTCCAATGAACCTCTGCGCCTCATTCTTGGTGCTAGGGGGAGACAGTCCTTGAATAGTCTGCACGAAGAAAACTTCTTCTTCCATCTATTATAGGGTATGGCGTACCTACATTGACTGGGGTGAGTCTAGGTCTCTTCCCTGTCGGGTGTTCTCAGTTCCCAGGGTTCTGGAGTTCTTACAGCATGGGTTGGAGTCGGGTCTCCAACTCAGTACTTTGAAGGGTCAGGTTTCTGCCCTGTCTTCTTTCAGAAGTCTTTTGCTCAGCATTCCTTGGTTAAGACTTTCTTTCAGGGGGTTACTCATGTGTGTCCCCCACGAAAACCTATGGTCCCTGTTTGGGATTTGAACTTGGTCTTGTCTGCCTTGCAGGGTGCTCCCTTTTAACCTATTCAGGATGCTGCTCTGACTGTACTTACCCTCAAGGTTGTCTTTCTGGTGGCTATTACTTTGGTCAGGCGTGTGTCTGAGCTGGCGGCCCTGTCTATCCAGCCCCCATACTATGAGACACACCAGGATAAGGTGGTGTTCCGCTTTAAGCCGGATTTTCTGCCTAAAGTGGTGTCTGCTTTTCATTTGAATCAAGATATTATTCTTCCTTCCTTGTGCCCTAATCCTAGCAATGCTAAGGAAAGGGTTTTGCATTCCTTGGATGTGGTCAGGTGTCTGAAGTATTACCTAGTAGTAACTGCGTCCTTCAGGAAAACTGATGCTCTTTTTGTGGTCCCTTCTGGTCCTAGGAAGGGTTTGGCTCCTGCCAAGTCTACTATCAGCATATGGATCCGTCAGGCTGTGATTCAGGCCTATTCTGCGAAGGGGAAGAATCCTCCCTTCCGCCTTACTGCTCATTCTACTCGTGCTAATGGTGCCTCTTGGGCCTTCCAGCACCAGGCTTCTGTTGAACAAGTTTGCAAGGCCGCTACTTGGTCTTCTGTTCATACATTTTCAAAGTTTTACAAGGTTGATGTTAAGGCCTCAGCTGATGCTGTTTTGGGCCGCAAGGTTTTGCAGGCGGCAGTGGTTTAAAATGTCTGCTGTTACCTTTTTTTTATTGGGGATCCCACCCTACTTTATGGACACTGCTATTGGATGTCCCAGGTGTAAGTAATCTATCTGGAGCCGGACGTACTGTATACTAAGAATACAATTCTGTGAAGTACTCACCTGTAGAATTGATATATTATTTGTATACAGTACGTCCTGCTCCACCCCACCCTGGTTTTTGCATTATTCTGGATCCCCTGTGTGGTGATTGTTGTCATTGTTATAGTTACCAGTTTTTGGGTGGTTAAATTCTCCCGGCTTCTTGTTCACTGCTTTTCAATGCTGGGGATTTGTGGGAGGTCCCCGGGTATTTGAGGGGCCGGGAGGAGCCTGTATTCTAAGTATGTCACACACCCCACTTCAAACATTAATTATTACACTTGGGTTACTCCACCAGCAGGTGGCGACGTTGCAGAGAAGTCATGAAAAACGAGCCCCTCCTGGTCTATACATACCTGGTACCTCCCACTCATTCCCCAGTTTTTCTTCTCTGTAAGATAGCGACAAGACAGAAGAAAGAAGTCTCCTGCTTGCAGGTAGCCGGGGTAACACCCCGCCCCCCCCTTATGGTCTATTTCTGCCCGGTTCCTCTTGTTACTTTCCCCTGATTTATGTGGTAGCCTCCCAGCTTAGGCTGTAGGCCGGGCAAAGCGTAGATGGCACTTAAGGTGCCTAGGAGATTAGCTCCTCCGCTCGACCCCATATTATGGGGCATAGTGGTTATCTGGCCTGGTGATCCGGATGTGGGATGCCCCAGCTTTTAGGTCAATTCTGCCTCCCCCTCCCACCTTTTGTCCGTGTGTGTGATGGATTGCCCCTCCGTTAATTTCTCCCTGCGTGGGGCCCTTTATTAGCACTTGTGTTATGTGTGAGGGGAGTGTATGTTGTGTTTATGGCAGGGACAGGTGCCGCGGTCCGTCCGTCTGCCGTTCACTGTTTGTTTGGGGGCTCCTTGAGCCCCCTGGTCTGCTTATTGTTGCCGTTGGGGGCGGGTCGGGCGGCGTCTGTGCCGCTGGCCCGTCGCTCTTTTCTTCTTTCTGAGGGCAGGCGCCATTTTTGGCGCCTGTCTCTCAGCCCGGTCTCCAGAGGTCGCGGGCGGCGCGCTGCGCCGCCGGCCCGCTTTAGTTAGGGCGCCGAGGATTCCCGGCGCCCGCTGGCTGAGACTGGGGGCGGGTCTGGGCGGCTCGCGTGCCGTCGGCCGTCTGGCGGCTTATGTCAGCGCCATTCCAGGTGCGCGCTGTCGAGGTAGGTGGGCGGGGCGGCGTCTTTGCCCGGCCCGCGCCGTGTCTTACTGTGCTGGGAGGGGTGTCTCCCGCGCTCTGTAGGTCCGTCCCCCTTTTTCTGCCTTCTCCTCACATTTGCTGGCTGCCATATTGCTCCTCTTGTCCTGGTCCAGGTAGGATTCTCCTCGCTGGGGGGTGGCGGCAGGGCCCTTGCTGGGGATCCTAATGGGTTTCCCTGTTTCTTTGATTATGATATATATATATATATATATTATATATTTTTGTATTTATGGGTCTTTGGCACCTGTTATGCTGCCATGTAAGGGTCTCTGCCTGGGCCGTTTCTTGATTATAATATATGTGTATGTTTTCAGTTGTTACTGTACATGGTGTGTCTGTTTTCTTGTTTTCAGATCTTGGGAGCCCATCCTACAGGGCTCTCCCGGCCTTAAATACCTGGCTAATTGGGATTGTCTTTTCCCCATTTTTAGGGCTTCACATATTTAAAAAAAAAAAAAAAGATATACTAGAGGGGCATCCCGGGTCGCTTACTGCGTAAATCCCTGGTTATTGCGATTACCATAATTTCACCATATGGAGGCTACCAAAGATTCCGGAAACGGTCCTTCGGGGCAGTCCAGGCTGTGCGGGGGGTGTGGGACTCTGCTCCCAGGGGATGATGTTATTTGCATTCCATGTGCACAGCGGAACATTGAGTGCCAGTCCAGCACCCTGGTGCCCGGTACTTCCTCGGCCGTACCATCTCCTTCCCCTCCTCGCCTGTTCCGGACCCCGTGTGACGTTGTCATGGGTGGGGATTCGCAATCCGAGGTATGCGCCCGATTGGCTAGCCTCGAGAAGATGTTTTCCGCTGTGGTTGCTCAGAAGGCTCCGGCTAAGCGGAAACACTTGTCTCCGCCTCCGCCGGATTCAGACGATGAGGTTGTTGAGGCTCTGGATTGGTCAGATCGTCCCCTTGAAGAGGGTGAGCTTATTGAGGAATTAGATGATCCTGAGGTTCAGCAGTTGCTGGGTGCTGAAGGTGACCAGGCCGCCGGGTCGGTCCCCGACACGCCTTCCATTCTGGCCCAAATGTTTGAGGTTTTGGATTTGGACCCTCCTGAAGCTGCTCCTCGGCTAAAGGGTCAGCTTTTTGGGGTGACCAAGCCGCGCTTGGAGTTTCCCAGTCAACAGCATTTCGAGGATGTTGTCCTTAAGGAATGGGAGCAACCTACGCGTCTCGTTGGGGTGCCGACTAGCTGGGATGGGAAGTATCCCTTTCCGGCGGACATGGTGAAGCGTTGGTCTGTCCCTCCCGAGGCTGATTTTGGGACTATCTAATACGGTGGTTGTACATTCTCCTGACACGACTTCTCTTAAGGACGGCGAGGATCGCCGGATTGATCAGCTGGCCCGCCATGGTTTTGTCTGTGCGGGTTCTGTCTTGAGGCCTGTTTGTGCCTCGGCACTTCTTGTTGGCGGTTAGGTCTATTGTCAGGGATTTATGTGTGGATCTTGATCCTACTTGTGATGAGTTTCTTGCCCTTAAGCGTTGTGAATCCTTCGTTTTCATTTATTCTTGCCGCTCAGGATGATGCCATGTTAATGTGTGGCAGGGCTACGGCTCTGTTGGTAGCTATCCGCCGCTCAGTGTGGCAGTGGACTGCTGATTTTAATTCCAAGAGATCGCTCACGGCTCTTCCCTTTCTGGGTTTGAGACTTTTTGGTGAGAAGCTTGATTCTGTTGCCAAGGGAGGTAAGTTGCCTCAGCGCAAGAAATTTTGTCGCTCCTTTCGGGGGGCGGTGTCCTTCAATCCTTCCTTTCGGGGAGCCAGAGCCGGCAGGGGTGCGGGCTTCTCGGCTTCCAGGGGTGCCAGCTGGAACAGGGGTAAAGGCCGTGGCCGTCCCGTTCACGTCTGGGGCGGCAAGCCCAAGCCGGCTGCCAAGCCCGCTCAGCAATGAGGGGGCGCCCTCACCCTTACGGGTGGGGGGACGGTTGCGACTCTTCTCCTGGGTATGGGACCAGGAGGTCTCGGACAGATGGATCCGGGAGGTGGTGTCGGCCGGTTACAAGCTGGAGTTCGAGTCCCGCCCTCCTCCAAGGTTTCTCAGGTCTCGTGTCTCTTCAGATCCTTTGGCCGCGCAGGGGCTCCTGGCGGCGGTAAGGAATCTTCTGGAAATGGCAGTCATCTGCCCGGTCCCTCCTTCGGAGGTAGGGCGCGGGTATTATTCCGATCTCTTCACTGTACCCAAAAAGGATGGGTCGTTCCGTCCCATCCTGGATTTGAAGTTTCTCAACCTGTTTGTTCGTCCCAGGAAATTTCGCATGGAAACTCTGCGGTCTGCGATCAATTCGCTTCGGCAGGGGGACTTTATGACGTCCATAGACATCAAGGATGCATACCTGCACATTCCGATCTTTCCAGCTCACCAGCTCGCTTTATGGTGGAGGATCGGCATTTTCAGTTTGTGGCTCTTCCATTCGGCCTCGGCTCCGAGAGTGTTCACCAAGGTGTTGGCGGGAGTGATGGCCCTGCTCAGAGCTCAGGTGATTCGCATTGTGCCTTATCTGGACGATCTTCTCATCATGGCTCCTTCCTTCAGTCAAGCGGAAGGGGACACCAGCACGGTGGTGCCCACTCTGGAGAGGTTCGGCTGGGTGATCAGCTACCCCAAGTCCTCTCTGGTTCCGGCCAGGGTGGTGACCTTTCTGGGGATGTCGTTGGACTCTTGCCAGCACAGAGTCTTTCTCCCTCAGGCCAAGGTTCTTTTGATTCAGGAATTGGCGCAGCTTCTTCTTTCCAATCCTCGCCCGTCCATCCGTCTAGGGATGAGACTGGTGGGGCTGATGGTAGCTTCTTTCGAGGCAGTTCCCTTCGCGCAGTTTCACATGCGGACGCTTCAGCTTCATCTGTTGGCGTCTTGGGACCGGCGACCGCGGTCGTTGGATCGGTCCTTCCGGATGTCCCCCCGGGTTCGGCAGTCTCTACTGTGGTGGATGGTCTCGGACAATCTCTTGAAGGGCAGGTCATTTCTGACCCCGCTTTGGGAAACTGTCACCACGGACGCCAGTTTGTCAGGATGGGGAGGTTTCTGGAAGGATCTTCGGTTCCGGGGGCGGTGGGGTCCTCAGGAAGCCCACTTGCCCATCAATGTTCTGGAGTTGAGAGCCATCAGGTTGGTTCTGTCTCACTTGACGCAGCATTTACAGGGCTTGCCGGTTCAGGTTCGATCGGACAATCGCACGGCCGTTGCTTACATCAATCACCAAGGAGGGACTCGCAGTCTGGGTGCCCTCAGAGAGGTGTCTCTGATCCTAGTTTGGGCAGAGACTCATGTCCCTTGCATCTCCGGCAGTGTACATTCCAGGAGTGGAAAACACGGAGGCGGACTTTCTGAGCCGGTGTTCTTCCCGCCGGGGGGAATGGTCTCTCCACCCCCAGGTGTTTCGGTCGCTTTGTCTCCGGTGGGGGACGCCGGAGGTGGATCTGTTTGCCTCTCGTCACAATCAAGTTTCCGACATTCATGTTGCTTTCTCAGGATCCGTGGGCTCTGGCGGCGGATGCCATGGCCCTGAGCTGGGGGGACCTGGGGTTTCTTTATCTGTTTCCTCCGATCCCCATGCTAGGCAGGGTGCTGCGAAAGTTGGTTCTGGAAGGGGTTCCCGCCATTCTTGTGGCTCCAAGGTGGCCAAGGCGAGTGTGGTACGCAGACATCGTTCGTCTGGCAGTGGATCAGTTCGATCTGCCTCTTCGGCCGGATCTCCTCACTCAGGGTCAACTGTGCTACCCTAGTTTTCCGACGCTGGCTTTGACGGCTTGGCTGCTGAAACCTCCATCTTAGAGGAGGGTCTTTCGGATTCGGTCATTCGGACTCTTATTAGTGCCAGGAAGAGATCCTCTTCTTCCATCTATTATAGGGCTTGGAGATCTTATATTGATTGGTGTGAGGCTAGATCTTTGCCCTGTCGGGTCTTTTCTGTTTCTAGGATTTTGGAATTTCTTCAATCTGGGCTGGACTCTGGTCTTCAGCTGAGTACTTTGAAGGGGCAGATTTTCTGCTTTGTCTATCTTTTTAGGTCATTTGCACTCCATCCTTTGGTCAGGACTTTTTTTCCAGGGGGTTTCGCATCTGTGGCCTCCTAGGAAGCCTTTGCTCCCTGTTTGGGATTTGATTTTGGTTATCTCTGCTCTTCAGGCTTCTCCTTGAGCCTTTGCAGGTTATTGTTCTTCCTACTCTGACTCAGAAGGTTGCCTTGTTGGTGGCCATCACTTCTGTTCGGCGTGTCTCGGAGCTGGCAGCCTTGTTGGTTCAGGCTCTTCACTTTGAGAGACATCAGGTCAAGGTGGTTTTCCGCTTCTAACCGGACTTTCTTTCTAAGGTGGTCTCTGCTTTTCATCTTAACCAGGGCATTGTTCTTCCTTCCTTGTGTCCTAAGCCTAGGAATGACAAGGAGAGGGTTTGCACTGTTTGGATGTGGTACGCTGGGTGAAGTACTGTTTGTTTACGACTTCTCTTTTTCGTAAGACTGATGTCTTTTTCGTGGTGCCCTGTTGGGCCTAGTAAGGGTTTGGCTCCTGCTAAGTCTTCCATTAGCAAATGGATTCGTCAGGCTGTTGTTGGGGCCTATTCTACCAAGGGGAAGGTTTCCCCTTTTTGGTATCGCTGCTCATTCTACTCGTGCTGTTGGAGTGTCTTGGGCCTTTCAGCACCAGGCCTATGTTGAACAAGTTTGTAAGGCTGCTACTTGGTCTTCTGTTCACACTTTTTCCAAGTTTTTACAAGGTGATGTGCGGGCTTCAGCGGATGCTGTTTTTGGCCGCAGGGTTCTGCAGGCTGCAGTGGTTTGAGTTTTGCATTATGGTTTTGTTGGATACCCGCCCTTTCTGGACACTGCTTTTGGATGTCCCAAGTGTAATAATTGTTTGAAGTGGGGTGTGTGACATACTTAGAATAATACCATTTTGTGAATACTCACCTGTAAAATGGGTATTATAAGTATGTCACACACCCCACTTCACCCGCCCTTTTTGGTATCCTGGATTCTTTATAGGGTGAAGTTTCGTTTACAGTTTGAGGTTACCAATGGGTTTTGCTGGTACCTTGTCTTTACTGCTGTTTGAATACTGGGGAATGAGTGGGAGGTACCAGGTATGTATAGACCAGGAGGGGCTCGTTTTTCATGACTTCTCTGCAACGTCGCCACCTGCTGGTGGAGTAACCCAAGTGTAATAATTGTTTGAAGTGGGGTGTGTGACATACTTATAATACCCATTTTACAGGGGAGTATTCACAAAATGGTATTTTTACATGTCTCTGCAGTGGAGCGCCATCTGGCGGAGGATAACCCAAGTGTAAGTAATCTATCTGGAGCAGGACATACTGTATACTTATATATATATATATATATATATATATATATATATATATATATATATATATATATATATATATATATATATATATATATATATATATATACTATACCAATTCTACAGGTGAGTATTTCACAGAATTGTATTTTTATTGACATCTCTGCAAGATCGCCATCTACAGGTCAGTATAACCCAAGTGTAATGACTATCTGAAGCGGGTGTGTGACATACTTATAATACCCATTTTACAGGTGAGTATTCACAAAATGGTATTTTTGTGCTCCCCATGTTCAAATGTGAATTTTCAAGGGATTTCCCAGGAAAATGATACATTGTATTTTTCAGCATAGTCTGGGCTTTAACATGAAATGTCTGTCATTTTTTAGGTGTATTCTCAATATTTTTGGGTGAAATATGTGGAAAAAAAAAAATATATATATTTTTTACAATTTGTAGTGTTTTTTTTGTAATAAAAAAAGTAAGAGTGTCAATCTTATTGCGTGTAAAAGCCCAATTTCTCCTGGTTACAGCGGTACCACATATGTATAGGTAGACACCCTTTCCTGCCCAGGCGGCTTTTTGAAACGGCGCTTTAGGGGATTTTCAGATAAAATACAACTATGCAATGTGCTATGCGCAACTTGCAGTTTTTCCAGAAAAACAACTCTTTACATTTGAAATACCCCCAACAAACTCTAAAACTATATTCTCTGGAAGTACACACCTCAAGCTTTCTAGGTGTACCAGGCTTGTTGATGTGGCCTCAGTTTTCTGGAAGTAATCCCTCAATGTAATCTTTGGTTGCAAAGAGTTTCCCTAAAATAAAAAAAAAATAAAAAAAAAAAAGCCTCTTTGTATATAGTTTCCCCCCCCCCCCCAAAAAAAATCTGAAAAAGCGGCATCCCCCCGAACAGAACGATACCCAACATGCATTGCTACTGTCAAGGGAAGAGTTGCCAAACACCCCAAAGTAAAGCATGTGCGTAACGGTAATTTTACTTGAAAATTTCAGCTCTGCAGACAAAGTGCGCACCTTGGGATTTTTCAACCAAAACAACCCTTTACATTTGGAATATCCCCCATAAACCATATATTCACTGAAACTACACATGTTAAGCTTTCTAAGCGTACCCAGCTTGTTGTAGTGGGCTCATCTTTCTGGAATTGATCCCTCAAAGAATTCTTAGGTTGCACAGGGTTTCCCTAAAAAAAAAAAAAAAAAAAAAAAAAGTATAAAAAAGCTGAATTAACACCTTTTTCCTAAAATTTAAATATGCAAAAAACAAGCTAAGACGGAAAGCAAAGCGCAAGGTCCCCCGAACAGAACAATACCCAACATGCATAACTACTTTTAACCCTTTTTTTATATATTCTTTATTAGTTTTGTGATTTATAATACACATAAAGGGAAACATGGGCATTCCACAAACATCGAAGTCACAGCATCATCAGGCATACAACATGAGACAGTTTATATATGTTCGGAAGATATGTCCGCTGCCAGAGCCTCACCCCCCCGGTTAACTAAAGCTGTCCAGAGGAGGCTGCCGAGCCCGCTCCTATCCTCCGACTCTATCTATATTTCAAATCTATATGTCAAATCTATATTTCTCAAACAAGGGGAACTGGGCGTCAGCAGCACCTGTCACCTCCATGGGGGGGGGATTAACACCAGCTCATTAGCTGTAAACTGAGGATCATGGAAACCAAGACCAGAAGGAAAAGGAGAGAAGAAGAAAAAAAAAAAGGGGGGGGGGTATAAGATTACATAGACACAATTAGGAAAGGAAAAGGGGAGTACTGCACTCCCGTTGGCCACTAACGAGACTCCGCCACCAACCCTGCAAATTCACTAGAGGCCGCAAACATGTCCCAGCTAGCCCACTTAAGGCGGTGATCCTCCGAGGCTTCATTTTTTGCTACAATAAGGCCTTCGAACCTCTCTGCCACCTTGTGCAGCCACATAGGGATGTCAGGGGGGGTTGGGCTCTTCCACAGCGAGGGGACACAGGCCCTAGCGGCATTTACCATCTGGCAAAGAACTGACTTCTGGTATCTTTTAGTGGGCAACCCCGAGTGGTGGAGAAGGAAGAATGCCGGGCCCTCAGGGACCTCCCAATCCGTAATATGCCTCAGTGTGTCCCTGACCTTTGCCCAGAAACTAGCCAGCTTCGGGCAAGACCAAAAGATATGAATAAGGTCACCATCAGCACTGCCACATCGCCAGCATGTGGGGGAGACATCAGGGAACCATTTGTGTAGTAGCGTGGGTACTCTGTACCATCTCGTAAGTACTTTATAATTGCATTCTTTGTACCTGGTACAAGTAGCTGTTTTGTGGGCCAGGCGTACAATCCGTTTCCTGTGCTCCGAGAAGGTAGTCCCCAGATCTATCTCCCATATTCTAAGTATACAATACGTCCTGCTCCAAATATAATCCTTACACATGGGTATTCTCCGCCAGGTGACGCTGTGCACTGCAGACATGCAAAAAACAGGCTCCTCCCGGCACTTCATATACCCAGGGACCTCCCACAAATCCCCAGATTTCTCTGCAGTGCTGACTGCAAAGACATGAAGTATCACTCTCTCGCAGGTGAGCGGGGCTATTACAGCCTGCAGCCCTGTTGGACTATTCCCACCCGTCCTCCTTGTGATGTGCCTCCCAGCCTGGGCTGCGCTGGTCGGGTGAAGGTAGGCAGCACCATGCGTGCTTATGGAGCCATGCTCCACCGCAGTCCCCCACCATAGGGTAGGCGGTTTAGGCTGATGGTGAGCCTCTAGTGGATGCCCCTCCCGCATTATTGCCCGTGTAGCGGTGGGCCCTATCCAAAGGGTCGCCATCCTCCCTCGTTTCCCCCCGTAGCTCGGGGGGGGGGGGAAGAAAGGGGGGGGTGTGTGTGTGTGTGTGGGGCGGTCTCAAGTGTACTGCGATTACACGATTATGGCCTTAGTATTGTCCTTGACTTGTAACTTGGTGTCAGAGCCGCGCTGTTTGCTTTTTTATTGCCGCCGCCGCGCTCGTCTCTTTCCTTATTGGATGTGCTGCGCCGGGTGTCATACACTCTGCTTCTCTTTACAATATTGACCCCAGACGCTGCGGCGTCTCCATTGGCAAAAATCATCTATGCTATGTGTGTCATACATTTTGCTTCTTTTTACAATATTTTCTACTGCCTTAGAGCTTCGGGGGGGCGGGGACCTGGTTTGCCGCGCTCGGCGTCACGGCCCGCTCTTCGAGGTTCGCTTGGTGCCATTTTGATGTTAGTCGCGCGCCCGGTAACGGCCCTCCTCCTACCTTGGTCTGGAAGTGCCCTCACGGGCGATTTCATGATTCTTGTTACTGCGCATGGCTCTGACACCCTTTATTCACATTATGTCTTCAGACAGTTGAATCCAGTGGCTTCCCCGGCCTGGGTTAAATTATAGCGGGCTTTGTAAAATTCTCCCACCTTCCTAGCGGGTCTTTGGGGCATCCAGGGTTGCTGCTGGCTTATTGTGCCTAGATAATCACCATATGGAGGCATCTCAGAATTATGTGACCGGGGTCCCTCTGGGACAAGACCGGCTGTGTATAGCGTGTGGTCAACCCCATGCTGACGCTGACAGGGCGCGGGTCTGTGGACCCTGTGCTGAGCAAGCACTGGCCCTGCAATCAGGGTTGCCAGTGGCTGCACATCGTTTCAATACACTTATTTCCCCATGCTTAATTCTCAGTCGCATACAAGTGAGGATTTGACGCCTCCTGTTTTCTGTTTGTCCTATGGGAACTGAGGAGTACTCCGTGTGACTATACCCCTTCTGATGGAGAGCTGGTCTGTCTCAGGCTCACCTGATGTGAGGCCGAGGAGTCATGACTATTCTGGCCCTGAATCCTGGGGCCAGTGTGAGATTTGTTGATTAAGGTCTTTAAGGTCCTGTCTATCTCTGCCTGGTGAGGCCTCCAAGCCGAGAGGGGAGCGTTTCCATACAGCGACGGCGCTTGGATTTTCTAGAGCAGGCTAGTTTTCCATGCTCTTGTTCTCAAGGAATGGGAATTCCCCAGTAAATTCCAGGGGTCTGGGATAGGATATGCCCCCTTTTCCCCTGAGGTGGTCAATTGTTAGTCATCACCCCCCGTGGTGGATGTGCAGATCGTAGGTGTTTCTAACCCCCCCCTTTTTATTACAGCCCCTGTTTATAGTACCTTTCGGGATGCTGAGGACCAGCGCATTGATCTGTGGCCTCCCACGCCTTTTCTCGTGCAGGGACCGCGCTGCGCCCGGTCTGTGCCGTGGTCTTCACTGCAGTGGCCGCTAGAACCCTCATCAGATGCTTGGATCATCACCCTGAGTATCTCCCCCTGGGATGCGTTTAATGCACTCTCCAGTTGTGATGTATTTGAAAAATGTATCCTATTAGCACTGGATGACACCATTAGAATGTGTGCAAGGACTTCTGCCCTTGTGGTGGCTATACCTCGCTTGGTTTGGCTGCGACAGTGGGGTACTGGCGATGATGCTAAGACTCTTACTGGGCTTCCCTTTAGAGGGCAACGCCTGTGTGGGGCCTGTCTGGACCGGTTTGGTAAATAAGGGCAATTCACCTCAACGTAGGCGGCCGTCCCAGCCCCTCGGCAGGGTAACCCCTCCCCCTCCCTACCATAGTGTAAAACAAGAACCAGGGGTGTCCTTCCTGGGGGCTCGTGCAGTCTCCTGCCCCAGGAGCGGCATATAATGCCCTGGCCCGTCTGGTGGGGCTAAGTCAAAATCTTCCACCAAAATCCCCTCAAGCATGTTGGGACGCCCTTGCCCGTCGGGGTGAGGGGACGGCTGTGGCACCGTGCTCATGCCAGGAGGTATCACGCCTCAGACTGGTGGATTCAGGAGGTAGTGCCCTTCGGATACAAGATAGAGTTGCTGCACGGCCTTCCCCAAGATTATCGGGTCCCAGGTGCTCCTGGTCCCTGCCTCTGTTCAGGTGCTGGTGCAGGCCCTGCAAGGCCTGCGGGGTCTGGGGGTCTCTTGCAGATTGCCCTTAATAGGCAAGAGCAGGGGCCGATACACTAACCTTTCCACAGTTCCCCAAAAAAGGATGGGTCAGTCTGGCCCAATCTGGTCACACAGATTTTCAGCAATTCGTCTATTACAGGCGGTTTCTGCAATGGAAACACTGCGCTCGGCCATCAGCTCCTTGTGCGTCGGGGGGGCTTCTTGCCGTCTGTGGAGCTCAGTGCTGCTTATCCTTACTTCCCTGTGTCTTTTGGACACCGAGGTTCTTCAGATTCGCGTTTGGTTGACCAACACTGATAATCGTGACCTTGTCATCTGGCTTCTCTTCAGCTCCCAGAGTGCTCACCAAGCTGCTGACGGGGGTGTGGGCTCTCATGAGACCAAGGGGCGTCCGCGCTATGACCTACCTGGGTGTCCTAATCACTTCCCAGTCTCTACGTCTGACTACGTTGGATACTCGGCTGGAGGGTGTCCATTTGGGAATCATTTGGAGGGGTGATCAAACACCCCAAGTCCTTATTGTCCCCTTCATTGGTAACTCATTTCTATGAATGAATTTTATACAGTTCAAGCAAGGATCTTCCTTCCTCAGCAATAAAGTGGACATTCTGGTTGTATGGGCTCAGTCCCTCTTAGCTGTCCCCGTCCCTCCACCAGGCAGGGGATGCAGCTGGTGGGCCCACTGGTGGCGTACTCCGAAGAGGCCCCTTATGCTCAGTCCCCCCTGGGGCCTTCTGCAACTTCTCCTTTTTGTCCTACGGGACAAGGACCCAGCATCCCTGGAGAAGGGTATGTGTGACTTCCTCCCTGGTGAGGAGGTCCCTCTTGTAGTGGATGAACTCAAGGAACCTGCCTGAGGGCAGTCCCTTCTTGCCCTTTCCTGGGTAGACAGTCACCATGGATGCCAATCAGGTTGAGGGGGGTCTTCTTCTGGAAGTCCCTACGGTTCCAGGGGAGGTAGGGCCCTTAGGAGGCCTATACACCTATCAATTTTTGAATCTGAGCGTTCAAGTTAGTTCTAACTCGCTTGCCTACTCCTCTTCAGGGCCTGCCTGTTCGGGGGAGCTAGGCCTAGCTGACGGCCTTGGCCTACATTGAATATTCAGGGAGGGACCCGGTGCAGGAGGGTCCTCCGGGAAGTGTCTCCGATCCTGATCTGGGTGGTGGACAATGTTCCCTGCATATCAGTGGTATTCGCTCCGGTGGAGGTCCCTCTGCGACAGGATGTGCTAATCCTTGTCACTATGAGGCCCAACCAGTGTGGATCTTTGTGTGCCCTGTCACTATCACAAGCTCTCTGTCCTTGTTTCCCTGTCCCAGGATTCTCTGGCCGTGGTCATGATGATTAAGTAATATTATGACAGGACATTCTGTTCTGTATGTCTTTCTCCATGCCTCCTGCTAGGCAGGGTTCTGCGCAGAATTGCTCTGGAAGGGGGGGACCGGTGATTCTGGTGGCCTAGTGGAGTGTGGATCGCAGATGTGGTGTTGAGGACAATAGATCTCTGCGTTCTGCCAGGGATGCCAGCTCTGATCACTCAGGGCCCCTTTACGTCACCCCAATCTACAGACTCTGGCCTAGACGGCCTGACTGCTGAAACATCCATCTTGATGGAGACAGACTTATCTGTCTTGGTGATTGAGACTATGGGAAGACTAGGAGCAAGCTTCTTCTTCTTCTTTCATCTATTATAGGGTATGCGTACCCATATTGATTGGTGTGAGTCTAGGTCTCTTCCCTGTTGGGCGTTCTCTGTTCCCAGGGTTCTAGGACGTTCTCTGTTCCCAGGGTTCTAGAGTTATTACAGCTTTGGTTGGAGTTGGAATTCTCCAACTCGGTACTCGGAAGGGTCAGGTTCTGCCCTGTCCGCCTTCCTGTAGAAGTCTTTTGCTCAGTTTCCTTGGTTATGGCTTCTTTCAGTGGGTTACTCATGTGCGTTCCTCACGTAATTCTATGTTCCCTGTTGGGATTCCAATTTATTCTGCTTGCCTTGCGGGGTGTTCCCTTTGGACTTATTCTGGATGCTGTCTGACTGTTCTTACCCTCAAGTTGTCCTTCTAGGGACTGTTACTTCAGTCAACCGTGTGCCTGAGCGGACGGCTCTGTTTAGCTAGCCCTCGTTCATAGATATATACAACAAGATGAGGTGGTGTTCCGCTCTACGCCGGTCATTCTGCCTAAGGTGGTGTCTTATGCTCATGTATTCAAGACTTTGTCTTTCTTCTGGGCCTTATTCCTAGTATCGCTGAGAAAAGGGGGTCTACATTCCCTCTACAGGTGTTGGAAGTGTCCTGGGGCTTGCGAGCGTCTCCATCCTGTATGTGCCTGGTCTCGTCTGATTCCAGGGATTATGCGGCCTTTGGCCTGGTCTTTACTTGGATGGGTTGTCCCTTCTGGTCCTAGGAAAGGTTTTGGCTTCTGCCAAGACTACTGTTTGCCTTTGGACTTGTCACGCTGTTACTCAGGCCTGTTCTTTTAAGGGGAAGAATCTTCTACTCGCCTTCTGATTTTACTTGTGCTTCGGTATCTTTGGGCCCTTCGGCACCAGGTTTCTGTGGAACAAGTCTGCTAGACCGCTTCTTGTTCTGTTCTTACCTTTCAAAGGTTTTTATGAGGTTGACGTTAGAGCTTTGCTCATGTCACTCTTGGTAGCAACTTTTCCAGGTGACAGTGCTTTTATCTGTCTGCTGTGCCTTTTTGTTGGGTATCCCACCCTACTTTATGGACACTGCTATTGGATGTCCCATGTGTAAGGATTATATTTGGAGCAGGACGTACGGTATACTTAGAATAATACAATTCTGTGAGATGCTCACCTGTAGAATTGGTATTGTACGTATACAGTACGTCCTGCTCCACCCCCACCCTGGTTTTTTGCATTATTCTGGATCCCCTGTATGGTGATTGTTATCTTTGTTATTACCAGTTGGTGGTTAGTTTCTTCCGGCTTCTTTTTCACTGCTTTTCAATGCTGGAGATTTGTGGGAGGTCCCTGGGTATATGAAGGGCCGGGAGGAGCCTGTTTTTTGCATGTCTGCAGTGCACAGCGCCATCTGGCGGATAATACCCATGTGTAAGCATTATATTTGGAGCAGGACGTACTGTATACGTACAATACCAATTCTACAGGTGAGCATCTCACAGAATTGTATTTTTGCAAAGGACGGCATAGAATCCTGTTCCTGATGGCTTACTAATAGTTTATAGGTGATCGACAACATGTGTTGGGCAGGCCCCCTCTCAATACAGAGCCTCTCAAACAGCGTAGGCTCTCTGATCTGCTGGGTCTGAAGCCTCAGGGATGACAAATGTTTAAGCTGCATTTGCTGCCAGCTGCCAAATCTTGGGAGCCCTTTAGATTCAGCAATAGCATCCAGGGACAACAAACCATCTCGGCCATAAAAATCACTGATCCTATTAACTCCCCTCCGTAACCGTCTGCAGTCCCCCCCCCCCCCCCCCCTTGCTCCGGGGACAAGGGAGAGAAACCCGGCGATATCTCGCTGAATGAGGAATATTTGTGGCAAATTTTTATGGAAGCTCCCAACATGGGGTGTTTCATTTCCATACCTAAAGCTTGTCTCGGCAGCCAAGGGAGAGACACTAGTGGAAGCATTGTGCTCTATCTGGACCCACTGTTTATGCTGTGAGTGTCTACACCAGTCCACTATTCTGGTTAGGTGTGTGGCAGCATAGTATAGACTGGGGTCAGGAAGGCCAATCCCCCCCATTGTCCACAGGTCTAATCAAGATCTTCCTGCTTATTCTGGGCATTTTCCCCAGCCAGATAAATTTAGAGAACAGCGCCCCAACTCTCTTAAGGAAGGTGTTTGGAACCACAACAGGTAGTGCCTGGAGTACGTATAGAAGGCGGGGAAGTATATTCATTTTAAGGGCATTACATCTCCCAAACCACGAAAGTTTTTTGAGAGACCAGGCCTCTAAGTCCTTTGTGAATGCTTGTAGCAAAGGGGGAAAGTTCAAGGAGTAAATCCTCTCTAAAGATTTGCCTAGCTTCGTTCCCAGGTATGTTATGTGATCCTTAGCCCAACTAAAGGGGAAGGATTGTCTGAGGTTCTCCTCCCTCTCTGCCGTAACGTTAAGGTTCAGCGCTTCAGACTTCTGCATATTAACCTTATGAGGGAATTGGAGACATATAGCAACTTGTCCAACTATAAGGTTAGGGAGCGTAACCTCGGGACCGGTTATAAAAAACAGTAAATCATCGGCAAATGGCGCAACTTTATATTGACCGGACGAGAGGGGAAACGCCCCGAATATCAGGGTTTCTCCTTATTCTGCAAAACAGGGGCTCCAATGTCAGTATGAAAATTAACGGGGGAAGAGGGCATCCCTGCCTCGTCCCATTCCCGATGCCAAAGGGTTCAGACAAGGTACCATTAACTCTCACCAGAGCCGTCGGGTGTCGATAGAGATTAGCAATCCAAGAAGTCATGTGAGGCCCCAAACCAATATGATCTAGGACCCCAAACATGAAATCCCACTGTACCCTGTCAAACGCCTTCTCAGCATCGGTCGCAAGGAGGATGGAGGGCAATCCCCGCCCACTATCAACCTGCCTTCAACAAAATCGGTCATCCTATCAAACACCTCCTCAAGGAATGTGACCTGCACAGTGTTAGGTGAGTATATGCTAACAAAAGTGTACATCTCAGGTCCTATCCTCCCCTTAACGAACAACCACCTCCCATCTCCACCACTCAGGGCGCCCACCTCCTCCCACGGAATAGAGCTGGCCAGCAGAATACTAACCCCTCTAGACCGCGAATCCGGGGATAAACTATGATACGAGGTTGGAAAAACCTTGTTCTTTAGAGACGAGGCGTTCGCAGCCTTGAAGTGAGTCTCCTGAAGAGGAGCCACCTGCGCCTTCAATGCTTTAAGGTTATTTAGGACCAAAGATCTCTTCTCTGGATTGTTCAAGCCCTTTACGTTGAAAGAAAACTGGGTAAGGTCACTCATGTCTGCAGTAGTGTGTCAGCTATACGCGGGGAAAGAGAAAGGCCAAGAGTATGCAGGAGCGGGGGGGGGGGGGGGACAGAATGGTAGGGAGAGGTATGACGGGGGGGGGGGGGGGGATAGGAAGATTATCGGGGATAGAACAAAACAATCAAGACAGGAACACAAAATTTTAGCTCAAATCTGAGCAGGGGGAAGCGGACTAATGGGCACCAGCCCTAAGTGTCAGCTCGCTTCTGTACAGAGGGGAGTTGAGACCAGTCTAAGTGGGGAACTATGTCCAACAACGAACTAAGAAGCAACCGTCGCCCGAGTTTACCGGGCATTAAATTTCAATTAGGCAACTGGATTTGTGAACAAGCAAATGTTAAGAGAACAAACTATTAGGGGAAATTTAACTGTAACGCCCATTGGGACAGGCGTCCGGCTGACCAGCCGAGCACCAGCAGAGCCACAAAGACCGGTATTTCTCAAGGGAATTTCTGGAGCCACAGATGCCTCCATACCCCCACCAGCACTTAGGGTGCATAGTGCACAACTGCTCCACCGGTGTCCCCCCATGCCCCGCACGCCAGCCGGCCACAAGACAACTAAAACGTTATGTAGACTAAGCATTTGCAAAGACTCAAGCTAGGTGTACAGGAGAAAGAATCAGTCCCCTGATTGAATAATGGGAGATGGATCAGGGTTCGCTATCCGTTGGTCTAGAGCGCCCGACGTTTCGGACTCTTGGTCTGGCAGCTCTGGGTCGTCGAAGGGGTTCCCTCTGTGGCCTCGACATGTTGGATTCCGGAACTGAGAGGAGCCAGTTGGACACTGGGACCGGATCACATCCCAGAAAGGGAAAAAAGGCCCTCCCAAGTCCCGATAAGCATTGAGGAAATATGTATCCCGATTCTTAGATTATCAGGTGAAAGGGGAATCCCCAGCGGTACGAGGCACCTGAACCCCTAATAGCGTCCAATACAGGTCTCAGCATTCTTCTCATTTGAAGTGTACGTCTGGACAGATCTGGAGGGATTTGTATTTGAGCGCCATCAAAGTCCACAGGGCCGTGTCTCCAGGCCCTGCGTGCGATTTCTTCTTTAACTTTGTAGAAGTGCACCCTACAAATCGCATCCCTAGGGCGTGCCGGATCTGGACTACGTGGACCTAAAGCCCTATGCGCCCTGTCAATTTCAGTCGGGGTATCAATATTTTTCTCAAAAAGCCCATTGAAGATGGTGGTGATAATTTGCTTCACATCTTCTGTGACAGAGGCCTCCGGGATGCCCCAGAGTCGGAGATTGTTTCTACGATGCCTGTCATCGTGTTGCAGCTGGAGCTGGAGGATTTGGGTATTCTGCGCCTCAATGCGGGCCGCCAATTCGGCGGAGGCCTCTTCGTTAGCTGACTGGTGCGTTGTGACTCTGGCGTCGATGGCTTCGATGGAGATGACCCCTCACCTCTGCGATGTCTCTCTTGTATGCAGCCTCGTATTTTGATATGAGCGCCTCAAAGTCCGCTCTAGTAGGAATGGATCTCAAGAAGGAAAGAGTTTCTTTGTGAATGTTACTGGCACAGGTCATGTCTCAGTTTCCATCACTCAAATTTGGTGGCCGATTCGGCGAGCAGGAGGGGGTGGGGGATGGGAGGGCAATCTCCTCGGTAAAGGATAAGTCTCCTGCAAGAGCGCCAGCACGGTCGTAGGGCTGAGGGTAGCAGAGCCTCCCGTGGTCTGCTGTGACGCGGCCAAGTCACAAGTGGACAACTGCGGGCTCGAAGTGCGCATGGCTGGAGTGCCTGAAGGCAATATGGCGCAGGGACCCCACTCTCTACCCGGCCTGGGGCGGCTGCCTGATCGTGAGACTCTCTGGGGGAGGGTGTCCGCTGGAGGCGGAAGGATGGTGCAAACCGGCTCCAGCGGTACACCCGGGGACCTCCAGCCACTGGGGTCTCTCGGTTCAGGGCCAAAGGCAAACTTTCCCAGCCTGTCCATGGCTACCTCCCTCCAGTTTGCACTCTGATGCGTTAGGGGGCCAGGAGGGTGCGAGGGCGCCTGCTTCCCAGCACCCTCCACCGTGGTGGCAATCGGGTACCTGACTGGGACCTCTTCTATGGGGCTTATAATGCCCCCCCCCCATACCTTGGCTCCAGCGGGCTGTGACTGCTTCCTGTGATGTCAGCTCCCTCACCCACGGCCGCCATCTTCGCTGACCCTCATGCCTGTAGCGCTGCTTTGCGGTTGTGCTGGGCCTCGTCAGTCCACTCTTCTGGGCTGCATCGGCGGGGGCCCACAACGACTCCCTGCCCGCCGATAGCAGCGGGGCCGCTTTCCAATGCTCCCCGCCTGACAGGCATGGCGGGGGTTATCCGCCCCCCTTCCGGGCCGGCCTCCACGCTGGGCGTATGAGCCTCTGTAACCTGAAGCTCAACACCGCATGCCACCTTCACTCTTCCTGCGGACGGCGGGGCTGCTGGACTACTCGCTCGTCGGTCTGTACACAGTAAGTACCCCTCCTCCGACGCAGAAGACCTCGATGAGGAGGATGGTGATGGCGTCGCCTCGTGCTCCATGCCGCCAGCCTGCCGAGCTGCCGGCAATCTCACTCCCGGTCCGCCGCTTGATCGGACCTGACCCCTCTCCTTTTCCTTCTTCTTGGACCTCTTCCCCTTCATGTCCAATAGAATTTGATCCAGGAGATGGCCTTGAATATGCTGGAAAAGGCCCTGGTTCGCTCGGGAGCTCAGGACAGCACGTCTACTCCATTCAGAGGTTAGGCCACGCCCCCACTTTTAACCCTTTTAATTGGCAGCCTACTTGAGATTTTGTCACCCTCTGTTTACAGGTAATTTTTCCCCATTTTACGCCATTTTTGCTGGAATTTTCAGGGAAAAAAAAAAAATATATATATTTATATTTGCAGCAGAGTTTAGGCTTTAACATGAGATGTCTTGTTTGTAAATTTTATTCTGTTTTTTACAATATTAAGCAAAAAAATAAATACATTTTTTTTTAGAAAAGTCTCCTTTTATTTTAAATACAAAAATGTATTAAAGAAAACCATATTGCATGTGAAAGCCCCATTTCTACCGATGGGGAACAGTACCACATATTTATCGGTAGCCCCCCATTCCTGCCCAGGAGACCCCCCAAACTGAAACAAGTACTTTTTTATAGCATTTACAAATAAAATACAACTACCATCCACACTACAAAGGGTTAAATCGAGAAAAAAAATGACAATGCCCCCCCCCCCCCCCTCCCGGGGGGCCATTTTTAAGGGTTAAAAACCCTTAAAAATCCCTCCCAAAAAATGACATGGGGGTCCCCCTCACCCTAAGTAACCAGCCCGGGACCAGCTATGCAGGGCTTGTAGGAACAGGGCGCAGGGATCAGCTTTTGTGGCCCCTGGCCCTGCAGGCTACAAGCCCGCGTAGCCTATGGCCACAAGCTCTTCTGCCCCCTCTGGGCTTTGGGGAGGCAGGTAATGGGGGTGCCGGGGGTTAATGGCAAGTCACCCGCTAGCCGCAGGTGACTTGCCAGCCCCCATTCTTGTGAACTAGTATAGGGATCTCATGGATCCCTTACCAGTTCACAAGGGGTTAAGTGTAAAAACCTGCTAGCCGCAGGTGACTTGCCATCCCCCAGCCTTGTGAATTGATATAGGGGTCTCATGGACCCCTTACTGTTCACAAGGGGTTAAATGTAAAAAAGGGGGTTTCGGGCCCCCTCCTGAAGACGGAGGACGAAGGGGGAGGGATCTGATGCCCCCCGGAGGAAGAAGAGACCCCCAGCTTTACACATACCAGAGGTAAGTGTTTATTTTTTTTTCTATATTCTAAGCATACAGCACGTCCTGCTCCAGATATAGTAATAACATGTGGGTAATCCTCCGGCGCCGTGCACTGCAGACATGTAGAAAACAAGCTCCTCCCGGCCCTACATATACCGGAGGACCTCCCACAAATCCCCAGATTTCTCTGCAGGGCTGGAACTGCAAAGACATGAAGTATCACGCTCTCGCAGGCGAGCGGGGCTTGACAGCCCGAGGCCCTGCGGGACTATTTCCACCCGTCCTCTTTGTGAATTAATGCCTCCCAGTCTGGGCTGCGTTGGTCGGGTGAAGGTAGGCAGCACCTAGTGTGCTTACGGAGCTAGACTCCACCGCAATCCCCCACCATAGGGTAGGCGGTTAAGGTGAATGGTGAGCCTTCAGTTGGATGCCCCTCCCGCACCAGTGCCCCCACGCCCCGTGTAACGGTGAACCCCGAATATTGGGTCACCTTCCTCCCTAGATCCCCCCCGTTTATGGGGGGGGGAAAAGGGGGGGGGGGTTGTGTGTACAATGGCTAACCTTGCCCTAATTACACTAGACACCTATAGCCTTTAGCGGTTACCGGAGTCAGAGCAGCGCTTCACATTTAAGTTTTTAGTTAACCGCAGCGCCTTTATTGTATTCTACTTGGTGCTTACGGCGGCTCTGTTCGGGGACGCTACGGCGTTTTTATCCCTGTATTCACCCTGTCAGATTTTTTCTCTGAGGTGATTTTTCTAGCATAACTACTGTTTCTTTCTGATTGGCTGCTCGCCTTCGAGCTTCGCGCTCTCCTGGGGGTGGCGTGGTTCGGTTTGGCGCATTCCGCGTCATCGCTCTGGCCCACCCTTCGAGGTTTGCTTGGCGCCATTTCCTTTTCACGTGTGCGTGGTGAAGACGGTCCTCCCCTCGCTGTTCTGTAAGTGCCCTCATGGGCGAATGTTCCCTAGCTTTTGCTTCTTTGCGCTTGGCTCTGACATCCTTGTTCCCCTTGTGTCTTTCAGACCGCGGACTTCGGTGGCTTCTCCCGGCCCGGTCCAGACCATTTTAAAGAAATCACTCCCACTTCCCAGCGGGTTATTGGGGCATCCAGGGTTGCTTTATAGCGTCAATCCCTACTGGCATATTGAATATAATAATCAACATATGGAGGCATCTCGGGCAGGGCTGTATTTACCATTAGGCAACCCTAGGCACGTGCCTAGGGTGGCAACCTGGAAGGGGGGGAGGACACTGCCCTTACTACTGTAGTAAAGAAAATAAATTAAAAATCCTATAGCCAGAACATGAATGCCTCCTAACAACCCCCCCCCCCCCCAGCCACAGAAGGCAGAAGGATGCAGAGTGTATTGGGGGGGGGGGGGGGGCAATGGGTTCAACACAGCATTTCCCCTCTACTGATGTGGTCATGTGACTCCTGTATGTCAGTTTGCCGGAAAGATGGAACATGCTTCTCTGCCTTTCCCCCTTTGTGCCCTTCTCCACACATTCTCTGCATCTAGCCCCTAGCACACACTTTTTTTTTTGTATGCATCGTGACCTAACTTAAAAAAAAGGGGGCGCCAGCACTTAAAGTGCCTAGGGCATCATGAACACCAAATACAGCCCTGATCTCAGGATATTGTGAACGTGGTTCCCTCGGGACAAGCCCGTCTGTGTGTAGCTTGTGGGGTCTTACCTAGCAGCGGTGACAATGCACGGGTCTGCGTCCCTTGTGCCAGGCAGGCGCTAGCCGGTCTCCCCACCTCTTCCGAGGCTGGGCCCGCACCTCGCCTTCCCCTACTCCCCCAAGCCTGAGCCTAACCCCCAATACTAGTGGGGATTCTCACGCAGATTTGGCCACTAGACTGGCTAGTGTGGAAAACTTCATTGCTGGCTCCTTGGCGCGCAAGGCTACTGCCAAGAGGCATCATTTGAATCCTGAAGCTACTATTCTTCCTGTAGAATCTGACGATTTACAGCTGTCCTATGCACATTCCCACTCAGAGGAAAGGGAACTGTTTTCTGACTCAGGGTCCTATGACGACGAGTCCAGGAGTCAGGATGAGTCTGGTTCTGATCATTGGTCCCAGGATGACATTGATAGACTGCTGACCCAGATCTTTGATGTGTTATCCCTCTCTCCCCCTCCCGCAGCTCCACGGCAAAGGGGTGATCTGTTTCATACCGCTAGAGTGCGGTTGGAGTTTCCGGAACAAACTCATTTCAATAATCTGGTGCTGAAAGAATGGGAACATCCCAGCAAACTCCATGGGGTCCCTAAAGCTGTGGATAAGAAGTATCCATTTCCTGCCGACCTGATCAAGTGTTGGACGTCGCCGCCCGAGGTCGATGCCCCGATCCTTGGTCTGTCCAATACCTCTATTATGCACTCCCCTGACACTCCTACGCTGCGGGATTTGGAGGATCGGCGAGTTGATCAACTGGCATGTCATGCCTTTGCATTTGGGGGAGCGTCGCTCCGCCCGGTTTGCGCCTTAGCCATCACGGCGGTGGCGCTCAGGACTGTGGCGCTCAGGACTGTGGTTAAGACTGCTCTGGAAGGGGCGGATGACTTGCCCTCTGATGCCGCCAAAGCTTTGGCTACCTGTGAGACCTTTGTCAATTATATCCTATCTGCATCGGATGATGCTATTAAGCTGAGCGCTAGATCCTCTGCTCTGGTGGTAGCCATACGCCGTGCGGTCTGGTTACGCCAGTGGGCTGCTGACAATGTCGCCATGAAGGCCCTTACGGGGCTTCCATTTAAAGGGCTGCGCCTGTTTGGAGAAAGGTTAGATATCTTTGCCAAAGGTGGCAAGTTGCCCCAGCGCAAGCATCAGATTCGGCCCTTTCGTGGTCCAAGCTCCCATTCGACCCCCTACCGTGGTGCTAAACAGGGTAGAGGGGTGTCCTTCGCCGGGTCTCGCGCAGATTCCTGGAACAAGAACAGAGGACGCCGTCCCAGTTCCTCCTGGGGGCCCAAGCCCAAAGCCCCTCCCAAGACCCCCCAAGCATGAAGGGGCACCCTCGCCCGTCAGGGTGGGGGGACGTCTACAGCACTTCGAGCATGTCTGGAGACGCCATGTCTCAGACCGGTGGATTCAGGAGGTAGTGTCCTCCGGTTACAAGATAGAATTTGCTGTACGGCTCCCTACCAGGTTCGTTGGGTCCCGGATCCCACAGGACCCTGCCTCAGCTAGAGTCTTGATGCTGGCTGTGCAGGACCTTCTGGATCTCGGGGTCATTTGCAAGGTCCCCTTAAGAGACATGGGGTTTTATTCCAACCTTTTCACGGTGCCCAAAAAGGACGGGTCAGTCAGACCCATTCTGGATTTAAAAATCCTAAACAGATTTGTCAGAAACAAACATTTTTGTATGGAAACTCTGCGCTCGTCCATTGCCTCGCTGGGCCCAGGGGACTTCATGACATCTGTGGACATCAAGGACGCTTACCTGCACGTTCCGGTGTTTCCAGGGCACCAAAGGTTTCTCAGATTTGCGCTGCTGGATCAGCATTACCAGTTCGTGGCCCTGCCATTTGGCCTTACGTCAGCTCCCAGGGTGTTCACCAAGGTGCTGGCAGGAGTGATGTCTGTTAAGACTAAAGGGCATACGTGTGTTGCCCTACCTGGACGATATACTCATCACCTCTCGGTCTCTGCGGCAGGCAGAGTTGGACACGCGGTTGGTGGTGTCCACCCTGGAGTCCTTCGGCTGGGTGATCAATTACCCAAAGTCCTCTGTCCCCCTCCTCAGTGACCCTGTTTCTGGGGATGATTCTGGACTCAGTTCAGTCAAGGATATTCCTTCCTACACAGAAGGTGGAAGCTCTGACAACGCAGACGAGGTCCCTGCTCTCGAGCCCTCATCCCTCCATCAGGCAGGAAATGCAGTTGGTGGGCTCGATGGTGGCAAGCTTCGAGGCGGTGCCCTTTGCACAATTCCATTTGAGAACTCTGCAGCTTCACCTTCTGTCAGTATGGAACAAGGACCCTGCGTACTTGGACGAGATCTGGGTGCTTCCCCCCTCGGTCAGACAATCCCTTGCGTGGTGGCTGGACCACAGGAACTTGACAAGGGGCAGATCCTTCCTGGCTCCCTCCTGGGAGACGGTCACAACGGATGCCAGTCTGTCGGGCTGGGGGGGGGGTCTGGAAGTCTCTGCGCTTCCAGGGGAGGTGGGGCCCTCAGGAGGCCCATCTTCCTATCAATGTCCTGAAACTCAGGGCGGTCAGATTGGTGCTGGAACAATTGACCCAGCACCTGAAGGGTCTGGCGGTTCAGGTATGCTCAGACAACAGGACGGCGGTGGCCTACATCAATCATCAGGGAGGAACCCGGAGCAAGGGTACTCTCCAGGAGGTGTCTCTGATTCTAACATGGGCAGAGACCAATGTCCAATGCATCTCGGCTGTCTACATCTCGGGGGCGGAAAACCTGCTAGCAGGGGGTCGTCCCATCAGGGGGAGTGGTCCCTCTGCGACAGGGTATTTCAGTCCCTGTGTCACCGTTGGGGGGTGCCAGACGTGGATCTGTTTGCGTCCTGTCGCAATCACAAGCTCCCGAGCTTTGTATCCCTCTCTCAGGATCCTCTGGCTTGGGCCTCAGATGCCCTGTCAATGTCTTGGAGGGAGTTTCGGCTCCTGTATGCGTTTCCAATTCCCCTTCTGGGCAGAGTGCTGCGCAAGATTGCTCTGGAAGGGGTACCCGCGATTCTGGTGGCCCCAAGGTGGCAAAGAGTGTGGTTCGCAGACGTGGTTCAAATGGCAGTAGATCAGTACGACCTGCCAAGGTTGCCAGACTAACTCGGGTCTCTACGCCATCCCAATTTACTAACTCTGGCTTTGACGGCTTGGCTATTGAAACCTCCATCCTAATGGAAAAGGGTTTGTCTGCATCTGTAGTGGCTACCATGGTGCAAGCCAGGAAGTAGACTTCTGCTGCTATATATTATAGGGTGTGGCGTGCCTACATTGACTGGTGTGAATCCAGGTCTCTTCCCTGCCGGGAATTTAGTCTCCAGGGTGCTGGAGTTTTTACAACATGGTCTAGACTTAGGTCTTAAGCTTAGTACTCTGAAGGGCCAGGTTTCGGCCCTGTCTATCTTCTTTCAGAAGACCTTTGCCCAGCAATCTCATCAAGACTTTCTTCCAGGGGGTCACTTATGTGCGTCCTCCTCGGAAACCTATGGTTCCTGTTTGGGATCTAAACTTGGTTCTGTCGGCCCTGCAGGGTGCTCCTTTTGAGCCTATTCAGGAAGCCGCTCTCGCTGTTTTCACGCTCAAGGTTGTCTTCCTGGTAGCTATCACTTTGGTTAGACGTGTGTCTGAGTTGGCTGCTTTGTCTATTCAGCCTCCCTACTTTGAGAGACACCAGGATAAGGTGGTGTTTCGCTTCAAGCCAGACTTTCTGCCTAAGGTTGTGTCTGCATTTCATTTGAATCAAGATATTGTACTTCCTTCCTTGTGCCCTAATCCAAGTAACCCTAAGGAGCGTGTCTTGCATTCCTTGGATGTGGTTAGGTGTGTCAAGTCCTACCTGGTTATCACTCAGGCCTTTAGGAGGACGGATGCTCTCTTCGTTGTGCCTCACGGGCCTAGGAAGGGTTTGGCTCCTGCCAAGTCTACCATCAGTAAATGGATTCGTCAGGCTGTGGTTCAAGCCTATACTACTAAGGTGAAGACTCCCCCCTTTCGTCTTACTGCTCATTCTACTAGAGCTGTTGGGGCTTCTTGGGCTTTTCAGCACCAGGCCTCTGTGGAACAAGTTTGCAAGGCCGCTACTTGGTCTTCCGTTCACACCTTTACAAAGTTTTACAAGGTTGATGTTAAGGCCTCAGCTGACGCTGTGTTTGGCCGCAAGGTTTTGCAGGCGGCAGTAGTTTAGACTGCTTGCTGTTGCCTTCTGTTGGTGATCCCACCCTTTTCGGACACTGCTATTGGATGTCCCACATGTTACTATATCTGGAGCAGGATGTGCTGTATGCTTAGAATAATACAACTCTGGAGCAGGATGTGCTGTATGCTTAGAATAATACAACTCTGAAGTACTCACCTGTAGAGTTGATATTATATGCATACAGCACGTCCTGCTCCACCCCACCCTGGTTTCACCTTGTTCTGGATCCCCTGTTGGTGATTGTTCTCTTTGGTGGTATTGCCAGTTTTGGGTGGTTTTCTCCTGGCCTCTCATTCTCACTGCTTTTCAATGCTGGGGATTTGTGGGAGGTCCTCCGGTATATGTAGGGCCGGGAGGAGCTTGTTTTCTACATGTCTGCAGTGCACGGAGGCGGAGAATTACCCACATGTTATTACTATATCTGGAGCAGGACGTGCTGTATGCATATAAGATCAACTCTACAGGTGAGTACTTCAGAGTTGTATTTTTTTCACTAGTAGGGGGAAATGCCAGGCATGTAGTTTCTACGTGCTTGGCACTTAACGGTAGGAGAAGCAACCACGTAGAAACTACGTGCTTGGCATTTAAAGGGTTAATGAATGGTTCAGAATGGAGGACTCGGATGAGAATACCTCTGCAGTGAACAAGATCAGAATCTTTGAAGAAACGTCTGCCCTGTTAATGTATTCCTATGTATTCTCCTCTTTCAGACTTGATCAGCAAAGAATGGCGGTTTCCTAGGAAAACAAAATATTTAAATTCCATTAAAGCGGACCAATCACCAGGATTTTGACTGTCCTGGTGATTGGTCCCTGCCCCAGGGAATCCTGATGAAGGATTCCACCTTGTGTGAAACCCCTCCAGATTGCCCTCTTTCACTCGCCTTTCTGCCGTTCCCACGGCACATGTGCAGGCGTTTATCCAATCAGCACTTAGTGCGCTGCATACTAATGCCCCCTGTGGAGTGCATGCACCCGGCCTATCTGAATGGCTGGGCACACGCACAGCTACAGGGAAGCCAGGGATGCGGCTGGCGGCGAAGACATTGTGGGATCCGCTTGGATTAGGTAGGATTTATGCCGCCCTGGGGGTTTTCAAACATGGGGGCATCCGGTATAGGATGCCCTGGGGGAAGACTAGTGGGCAGCCCTGGAATCTTTTTAGTTTTTTTTTTTTTTTTTTTTAATTCCAGGCCAGCTGCAGGGGGTGATTTGTCCACTTTTAGATCAGGGCTGAGACCGAATCCTCTAAAGGAAATTTACACTAAATGTCCAAAACTTGACACCTCCCTTGGCTCAGATTTCCTGTTTCTCGGACCTAAGTATTGTAGATTCGGACATCTTGCACAATCCCATCAATAGGCGAACAGATAGAATCGGCACCTCTTTTGTCTTTAAAGCAGGGCAAAACCCATGCAGCACGGCCCTGCCATGGGGGATATCGGGAGTCTATCTTCACTTTAAGAAACCTGTTATTGACAGTATGCTTACCTATATATTACAATTTTCCAGGCTCTACCCTTTGGGATTTTCTCTGCACCCAGGATGTTTACAAAGATCCTTGCCAAGATAATGAGCATATTAAGGTCAAGGGGAACTCCATCTATACCTCTTATTGACTGAAAACAGAGGCAGTTTTGTTGCACAATCTGCAACTGTAGCCCTTTTCCAAAGCGTAGGTTGGCTGCTAGTGAACAAAGAATAGTCGAATCTTACTGTCAATCATAAATGCTGATTCCTGTTTCTACCTGGACTGTGTAAAGCAAAAAAATCTTCTACTGTACCTCCCAAACAACAAAAACTGGTAGTTCAGATAAGATGGCTCAGTTTTGCGGAAATTGACGTTCAAGATTGTCATGAGAATTTTAGGTCTCATGACCTCGGCCATGCCAGGTGTAACATGGACACAGTTGCACGCCTCTGTTCTGCACAACTGGGATCACAATCTGTATTTTCTAGAATCCTATGTAATTTATTAAAGGGTTTGATGGTCTCCACACCCTGCCTTCCTGCAGAACTAAGGGGGTTCAACCACTATTCCAGGCTGCCTTGCCCTACAGATGCCCGTGGATAGGGTTGGGGTGCTCTCCTAGAATTCCATCACTTCCAGGGTTGCTGGCCCAAAGAATTTACAGATTAAATCCTCAAACTACAAGGAAGACGGAAGGCGGCCGGGGGAGCACTGTTCCATTTCACGCATGGAACAAGGGAGGTTCAAAAGCATCACTATGGCAACCTACATAATTCGCCATGCGGGAAACCAGGTCATTAACTCTTCATAATCTGGCCTACTGCTTTCTGACACTGCTTCAGTATTCTGTAAGGTCTTTTTTGGCAGTGCACCTAAATGGTACCATAAATGTGGTAGCGGGTCTCTTGAGGAGAACACCACTCTCTCAATTAAATGGAGTCGTCTTTGTCACATATGTACACACGAAGTGCTGCTTTAGTTTCACTCTGTGTTGGGGAAAAGTTCTCCAGGCATTATCCCACCCCTAATACCTGAATTGCTTGGTAATCCTCCATTCTGAAGGACAAAGGGAGAAAATTGCCATTAGACTTTAGACGGTATTGGTATTTCTATGATTCTTTCCCGATTGCCCTTGCTACCTTCTCTATATTTAGTCTTTTGGTTTATTAGTTTAATACTGAGGACTAAGGGGAAGGTTTGGGAAATTTAAACTTGTGCTAGTATGTATTTCCATTCCAGGGTGTGGGACCTCTCTGTGTGGCCATCCTGAAGGACTTGTAAAGTTGCCATTACATTTATATTTACAGGGGATTTTGTAGATCGGTTGCCTGTTTTTCCTCATCTGCTTTTTAATTTAACTTTCTGCTGGATGAATATGCCCTGCAGTGTGCATTTGAATGCCTCTCACTGTATGGACGTGCTAGTCTGGTCATTCACACAATCTGATTGCTGCTCCTATTGAATACCAAAAGTTGATGATCATATTTCTTCCAGTTTTAAAGTGGACCAACACCCACCAGGATCGGCCCAGGAATCTATAAGATTCCCAGGCCAATCCCTCCCTAATTCCAAAATCTGGATGCCCCGCTGTGTGAAACCCCCCCAGGACGCCCGCAAACCTTACCTGGCGCATGCGCGGGCCGTGTGTAGCCACTTACAACACATGGTGGCTTCTTCTGCTCATTTTGATAGGAAGGAAACTGACAAGGCTCAGTGGAAACTGTATAAATCCACTATAACTTTGTAAATGAGGTATTGGGATGTTCATCACTGCATTAACTACCTTGCCTATAGGGTAGCCTAGTACCTACATCAGACAAATGCTTAGAGCCGTTAAACACCTTGACTTGCTGTTGAGGTGTAGGGCCCACACTACAGCAGCCTTGGAAAGCAGAACCTGCAAAAAAACTAGTGTGTTTCTCTCTGGGGCTATTGATCATGTTATGGGGGTCGATTCAGGGCCAGGTAAGAATTCACACCTTTTTAGGAGAGAAATCTGCCATTGGCTTTCATTGTTTACCCAGTGTAAATTTTCACCTGGCTCAGAATCGGCCCCATGGTAGGCAATGAAAGTCAATGGCTGTTTTCTCTCCAAAAAAAAAGTTACAATTCTTGCCTTGCTCTGAATCAACCGCATGGATTACATTGATGCCATTACTTTTAGGTTTTGCTTAAAGCGGACCAAAACTCAGTTTAAATCCCCCCTTGTCGGCTTAGGTATCCCAGTTTGTGATGCTCCAATGTGTGAACCCCCCCATTGCAATTAATATTCTTACCTCCTACTGCATATTCTTTGCTCTGCCTAAGCATCCTAGGTGCACCGAACAGGAGAGGTCATCTTGTGACTGCCTTCCAGCCTGGCAACTGCTCCTGTGGTGTTTACTATGGTAAAGGCCATACTGAAGAAGCTAGGGATACAGGTTTACGTGGCAACCTCCTGGTGAAGGACCACTCCTTCAGTAGATGCAGAGTAGAGTGTGCAGATAGAAAATCCATAATATCAAGTCATTTCTGGCCCTTGATAAAGTACACCATGTGCACAGAACTGAGTTTCCTTTCCTGTGATACACAGGGATATAAATTGATGGAACACGAGGGAATATCTCAGCCGTAGGCTGGGACGGCAAGACAGAAAAAAAAGCTCCCCCTGGCCTATCCCCTGGCCTGTATAGAGCAGGCTGTGGCAGGATCTCTTAGTTTTTTTTCTTGAAGTCGCAAGGGACTGTTCCTAAGCCGATAGTGTGGGATCGTGCAGAGTGAGAGGAGCATGTATGGGTCCAGGTAAGGGTGCTGGTGGGGCTCATTCAACTGGGTCTGAGCCCCAAGGATCAGGACCCCACAGCAGGGAACCTGATCTCTGGGCCTTGCATGGTGGCCCTGCCGTGTGTCTCCCACAGAGCCCCGGTCCCTCTACCCCCTGGGTTATCTACCCTAAGACTCGGAGAGATGCAGTCTGCCTTCCCCATTGCGCTGGGTGGGGCCTGATCTATGTGGCTAGGCTCCCTGGTGTCTGTGTGATTACTACCGCTGGCAGCCATGCTGGTCAGAGCTTCTTCAGTGCTCGGCTGCCTGTTTTTAGAGGGGGAGGTCGCAACGTTGCGAGGGTGTGTTGCCACTGGCCCTGCTGCCTGCCTATTGGCTAGCTCGGGAAGGAGTCGGCCGCGTCTGCAACGCCGGTGGGGGCTTGGCCTCAGCCTGCTCTGGCCTTATAGTGGAGTATGGGAGGAGGAGACGGGGATGGCCCCGGGGGTGGCTCCACCCTCCTTCTCACTAACAGTACGAGGCAGAGCCATCTTGTGCGGTGCTCGGAGGTCCCTGCTGCATCCCCAGATTGTCGCTTGGCAGCCCAGGAGAACAGGGAGGCAGTGCAGGAGCCCGGTATTGTATCCAGCCTGGCTGCCTTCCCACGGTTTTCCTTGGTCAGGTAGGGCTCCCACTGGGGGTAAATCCTTTTGACTTGTACGTATTCCTTTAGGAATCTGACATTGTTCTTGTTGCAGGGTGTTGGTCTGAAAGCTGATGCATCCTTGGCTGGTGGGTTGATCTCCGCTGCAGGGAGGTTGCTTTTCCGGTTTTGCAGGCAGGTCTGACTGCTAGTTGACAGGCAGGAGGATGTGGGGACCATCGCACCAGTGCTGTATTGCTTAGCATTTAGAACAGCCATTTCACTATGTCGAATATCGGGATTTCATATTTTAACGGCGTGCCTGATCTGTACGCTGGGTGGACTACTGTCCTGTGCTGCCTTAAGCTGTTGGGTTCTGAGCTTCAGTCGGATCGTCCAGTTTCCCCTGCGGCCTCAGGCTCATCGGACCCCTTCGGAGGGGCTGTTGCTGCCAGGTCCATATGTGTCTCAGGGTCTGTCCCTGGATGGGGTTCCTCCTTTGGGCGTGGCAGTGTGGCTCTGTTGGAGAGCACGGACAGTGGCCAGCTGGTCAGAGGGGGAGGCGTCTTGCCAGAAGCTGTGCATGCGCTGGGGAACCCTCCTTATTGAGGCAATATTAGAGGTTCTGCACCTCTACTCCTCGCCCAAAGCGGCAGATAAAGAAGGGTCAGGCAGGTTTTTGTTTTCCCAGGCTTGCACATTTCAACAGGCTGTTGGCAAAGGAATGGGAGAACCCTGAGTTTGTCTCTTCCCAAGTTCCTGGATGCCAAGTACTCCTTTCCAGATGAGGTGTTCGGGGTTTGGTCTTCGGCTCCTGAGGTAGTTGAACCGGTGTCTGGTCTGGCTCGGCACACCATCATATATTTCAGATAGTGTGGCTTTGAGAGACCCGGCAGATAGGAGGTTGGACCAGCTGGCCATGCACCCTGCTTGCACCACATCCTTGGTGGCTAAGGCAGGCAAGGTCTGGAAGAAGCGGAGGAGGAAGCATTTAGCATCATGAAGGTTTACGTTCCTTTGCACTATTAACTCCTTTGCTGTGGAGGTCTTCAGATACATGGTTTCGGCTATGGATGACTTGTTGCGTCTGGTGGCTAGGGGGCTGTCCTTCGCAGGTCGCCAAATCCCTTCCGGACCTTCAGGGGTTCTACGGACTTCAGACACGGTGAGGGATTTTTGGATAAATGAAAGCCACGAGGGAAACCTAGACCCCAAGGGGCCAGCTGGACCGAGCCCTCTCAGGGTTGACGGGGGGCACCCTCACCTGATCGGGTGGGGGGACAGCTTTTGCACTATGCGCCAGTGTGGAGGGAACGTATATCTGACGCCTGGGTCCAGGAGGTTGTTTCCTCCGGATACAAGCTCGAGTTCGGGACCAGGCCTTCACACAGGTTTGTGGCATCCAAGTCTTCCCATGTCTCTGAATGGGCAGCGGCTTGTGAAGGGGAGTCGTAATAATACTTTAATGCCCTGACTTAATCTCCTGATCAAGATGGAAGGGCGAGACCACCTTTGGTCTCCATGCAGCACCA
Source organism: Gastrophryne carolinensis (assembly GCA_027917425.1). Taxonomy (NCBI): domain Eukaryota; kingdom Metazoa; phylum Chordata; class Amphibia; order Anura; family Microhylidae; genus Gastrophryne; species Gastrophryne carolinensis. Next base: position 309,722,705 of record CM051236.1, on the reverse strand, counting down.
AAAATGGTGATTTGATCGAAAGCGCTGCCAGTTCGGGTGGAGGTAATCACCACAAGAAAAGCCATCTTTAACGTGAGCATCATCAGGGAAGCCTCTGCCGTGGGTTCCAAAGGGGGGCCCCTGAAGTGCCGATACGACCAGATTGAGATCCCAGGGCCACCACTGAGGCGGAAGAAGCATCCTGCATGAAAGTGTGCATTAACTTATTGTCCATGATCGTCCATTAGAGAAAAATGGAAAAGGCTGAGATCTGGTCCTTAAGGGTACTGGGCTGTAGACCAGCGTGCAGGCCTTGCTAGAGAAACTCCAACATTTTGGGCATCGAGAACCTCCTACAGGAGTGGCCCTTTAGTCATCCCCTATAATTCACTACAGGACTTGGAGGGCCTTCATGTCTTGGTGCGAATCGGTTTCCGTGATCGAATCAAGGTTCGAATAACTGCGGCAGACCAACACCTCTCTCAATGTGCTAGTCGCAACAGCCAAGCCGCTAAAGCCAGTGCTGGAAAACTGGGTTGCTTCAGTGGACCCTGTTGCAGAAGATCTGGCCAGTTGGGGAGTAGGCTGACCAGATACACAAACCACACCCTTCTGGACCATTGTTGGGCGATCAGGGTGATGGGATTCATCAAGGAGGCTGTACCCTAACATGGGAATGACCAGCATGTCAAGCGCCAGAGAGTCTCTCACCCTGGACATGACCTCCTGGACCTTCCCACACTGCCAAGATGCAAAGAGGTCCACCTCTGACGCTTCCCAACCGGTCGCAGAGGACTTGAAACACGTCCTGGTAAAGAGACCAATTCCCCTGGTTGGTCCACCGTCTCCCCTCTCAAATAATCTTCCTGAAGATTCTCCACCCCCAAAATATGAATTGCCGAGATGCACGTAACATGAATTTCCGGAACAACTCCTGGTTTATGTAGACCACAGCTGTATAATTTGCCAATTGTACCCTGACCGGAAGGCCCCGGAGCTGGGCAGACCAGTGCCAGAGAACCAGCAGAAGATCCCTCCAGATTCAGCACATTGGATAGCCAAGATGGTTCAGTCTTACAATCAGACGACCTGTAGCCTCCCCCCCCCCCCCCCCTCGCAGCTGGCCAACCTGTAGCCTCCCCCCCCCCCCCTCGCAGCCTGCCAACCTGTAGCCTTCCCCCCCCCCCTCGCAGCCTGCCAACCTGTAGCCTTCCCCCCCCCCCCTCGCAGCCTGCCAACCTGTAGCCTTCCCCCCCCCCCTCGCAGCTGGCCAACCTGTAGCCTCCCCCCCCCCCTCGCAGCTGGCCAACCTGTAGCCTCCCCCCCCCCCCCTCGCAGCTGGCCAACCTGTAGCCTCCCCCCCCCCCCTCGCAGCTGGCCAACTTGTAGCCTTCCCCCCCCTCGCAGCTGGCCAACTTGTAGCCTTCCCCCCCCCTCGCAGCTGGCCAACCTGTAGCCTTCCCCCCCCCTCGCAGCTGGCCAACCTGTAGCCTCCCCCCCCCCCCCCTTGCAGCTGGCCAACCTGTAGCCTCCCCCCCCCCTCGCAGCTGGCCAACCTGTAGCCTTCCCCCCCCCCTCGCAGCTGGCCAACCTGTAGCCTCCCCCCCCCCCCCCCTCGCAGCTGGCCAACCTGTAGCCTCCCCCCCCCCCTCGCAGCTGGCCAACCTGTAGCCTCCCCCCCCCCCCTCGCAGCTGGCCAACCTGTAGCCTCCCCCCCCCCTCGCAGCTGGCCAACCTGCAGCCTCCCCCCCCCCTCGCAGCTGGCCAACCTGTAGCCTCCCCCCCCCCTCGCAGCTGGCCAACCTGTAGCCTCCCCCCCCCCTCGCAGCTGGCCAACCTGTAGCCTCCCCCCCCCCCCCCTCGCAGCTGGCCAACCTGTAGCCTCCCCCCCCCCCCCCCTCGCAGCTGGCCAACCTGTAGCCTCCCCCCCCCCCCTCGCAGCTGGCCAACCTGTAGCCTTCCCCCCCCCCCCCCCTCGCAGCAGGCCAACCTGTAGCCTTCCCCCCCCCCCTCGCAGCTGGCGCCAACCTGTAGCCTTCCCCCCCCCCCTCGCAGCTGGCGCCAACCTGTAGCCTTCCCCCCCCCCCCCTCGCAGCTGGCCAACCTGTAGCCCCCCCCTCGCAGCTGGCCAACCTGTAGGTGGGGGGGGGGGGGTGCCGATGAAGGTGAGTTTTTTTTTTTTTTTTTTTCTTTTTCCCCCTAGGGATCTGCGGCGCAGGAGTTGAGGTTTGATCCTGGGAAACGGCCATCAGCAATTATGGATGTGTAAGAAAGATGGAGAAGAGAAATGACAGCCATGTCAGTCTGTTCATTAAAAAACAGCAGTCTCGTGATGGCATACGGCGCACTGTAGCTTAGATGTTTTTTTAATGAACTGGAGACTGCTGTCTTGTGATGGCATATTTCGAATTTGTTACCCCAATTGTGTCCAGAGGGCCAGGGTGGCAGGGCTGATTCAGTCATCAGAACTGGAAGTCTGTTTTAAAACCTGACTAATGGCTATTTTAAAATAAATAAATATTATTTATTTTTTTATTTATTTTCACAGGGGACTGCGGTGAACCTCCAAATCTGGACTCGGCCATTTTGACAAATACATCTATAGCGCAAAATGTTTCGACTGGCTCTGTTTTAATCTATGAATGTGTACCTGGATACACCAGTGGTGGAAAGAAAATTGCTTTAGTTTGTTTAATGGACTCCACTTGGTCTAAGCCTGGAATCTTTTGCCAACGTAAGTGACTTTAAACCATTAAAGAGGACCAAAACAGACCGAACTTGTGAAATACTTTTGTCTAAAGCCCCTGCCAATACTCCACTATTAGTGTGAAGAACTAGAAACTATTTTCGCTTTTTGAATTGTCCTGGAACTTTTTTTTTATTCTAAGTATACAGCATGTCCTGCTCCAGAGATACTCCTTACACATGGGTAATACATCCACAAGATGGCGCTGGACTGTAGAGACAGCAAAAAAGTAGCTCCTCCCGGCCCCATATGTACCAGGGACCTCCCACAAATTCCCCAGATCTTCTCTGCATTTGGGGCTGCGATGACAAGAAGATGGCTCTCTACTCGCAGGTGAGCGGGGCTATTCCCACCCTTTCCTTTTCCTGCCTTCCAGCTTTGGCTGCACTTGTCGGGTGACGGTAGGCAGCACCGCTGTCAGGTGCTTTGGAGCGCTGCTCCAACCGCAATCCCCCACCAAAGGGTAGGCGGTATAGGCCCATGGTGAGCCTTATGGGATGCCCCTCGCCCCCTGTCCCATCAGTGGGCTCCTGTTAGGCTGGCCGCTGCCCTCCCTCGCTCTCTCTGGTAGTTCTCGGGGGAGGTGGTGTATTCTTCACTGTTTGTGATTATATGCTTATTGTCTTTGTGTCCCCTTGTGATTTGGTTGCACTGGTTGCTTTTGCCGCCGCCGACCGCAGTACAAGCGCGCAGCGGCGGCAAAAGCAACCAGTGCAACCAAATCATCGCCTCAGGCGCTGCTGCGCCATCATTGGCTGGTATTGTCACGTGGGCGCGTTTCGCGCTCTTCGGGGGGCGACGGGCCTTGCGGATGACTTTCTGCATCACTGTCTCCGCGGCCCGCCCCTCGAGGTATATGCGGGCACCATTTTGCTTCCATTGTGCTGTGTGGCTGGCGTCTACCTACCTTACCTAGTTCGTAAGTGCCCCTGCGGGCTGGCTTATTTTTATATTTCATGTATTGCATGTTGCTTACGGGACCTCTTTATGTCTTGCAGGTGGGTCAAACTATTAGAGGCCTATGTCTTGCAGGTGGGTCAAACTATTAGAGGCCTATTGATTCTCATTACCTCCCACTTCCCTAGCGGGCTATTGGGGCATCCTGGGTTGCTTTTTATAGCGTCAATCCCAATTGGCCTGTTGTGCCACGATAATCACCATATGGAGGCTTCTCAGGATAATGTGCTTGGGGTTCCTTCGGGACAAGCCTGGCTGTGTGTAGCGTGTGGGGTGTCCCCTATAAGTGATGTGTGGGTTTGTGTACCCTGCGCCCAGCAGGTGCTTGCCTTGCAGTCTGGGCTATCCCTTACTGGGCCTGGTGGTGTGCCCCCTCTGGCTTCACCTACCCCCCCCACGCTTACATCTGACTCCTAGTGAGGTACATACCAGTGGGGAGTCTACCAGGGTGGCCAGCATTGAAAAGCTGATTGCTGGCTCTGTGTCGCGTAAGGCCCCTGCTATAAGCTGGCATTTGGCACCTGGTGTTACTCTATTTCCGATGGAGGCTGAGGAATTTTTTGACATTGCTGGTTATACTCCCCTGGAAGAGGGGAAATTGTTTTCTGACTCGGAATCATCTGATGAGCAGCCTAAGGGTTATGCTGAATCTGGGTCTGACCCATGGGCTCCAGATGATACTGACAGGTTTTTGGCTCACATTTTTGAAGTACTTTGTATCTCTCTTCCTGCTGCGGCTCCTCTGCAGCAGGGGGAGTTGTTTCACACTGCTAAACCATGTTTGGAGTTTCCTGAACAAACTCACTTGAATAATCTCGTGCTCAAAGAGTGAGAATGGCCTAGCAGGCTCCCTGGGGTCCCGAAGAGTTGGGATAAGAGGTATCCCTTTCCTACTGCAGTGGTTAAACGTTGGTCATGTCCTCCCGAAGTGGATGCACCAATTCTGGGGTTGTCCAACACTTCTATCATGCATTCCCCTGACTCTACTACCCTGAAGGATGGTGAGGACCGGCGCATTGATCAGCTGGCTTCCCATGCCTTTGCCTGTGTGTGGACTGCGCTGTGTCCGGTCTGTGCCTCTGCCATTACAGGTGTGGCTATTTAAAACTCTGCTCAAGAATTTTTTAGATGGGGCTCCTGATGATGCTGCTAGTGAAGAGTATAGCGCTCTTCTGCGTTGTGAGGAATTTGTTGCATATGTTCTCTGCCTTGGATGATACCATTAGAATGTGTGGCAGGGCTTCTGCCTTGGTGGTGGCTATATGCCGCTTGGTTTGGCTGTGCCAGTGGGCAGCTGACAACGCTGCTAAGAAGACCCTCACTGGTATTCTAAGCAGACAGCACATCCTGCTCCAGACATAATCCTTACATGTGGGGTATATCTCCGCCTTCAGTGCCATGCACTGCAGAATCATGAAGAAAACAAGCTCCTCCCGGCCCTACATATACCGAGGGACCTCCCACAAATCCCCAGATTTCTCTGCAGCGCTGAACTGCGAAGACATGAAGTATCACGCTCTTGCAGGCGAGCGGGGCTTTACAGCCCGAGGCCCTGCGGGACTATTTCCACCCGTCCTCTCTGTGAAGAATATGCCTCCCAGCCTGGGCTGCGTTGGTCGGGTGAAGGTAGGCAGCACCTTGTGTGCTTAACGGAGCCATGCTCCACCGCAATCCCCCACCATAGGGTAGGCGGTTTAGGCTGATGGTGAGCCTCTAGTGGATGCCCCTCCCGCATTATTGCCCCGTACCCTGGGTAGTGCTGGACCCTGTGTAAGGGTCGCCATCCTCCCTCATTCCCCAACTAGTTTCCACAACTCATTCCCTCATTCCCCAACTAGTTAGTGGGAAAAGAAAGGGGGGGGGTGTATGTGTGTGGTGGTCCCTGTGTACCAGTATATCACGCCTATGGCCTTATTCTAAGTATGTCACACACCCCACTTCAAACATTAATAATTACAATAGGGGTTAACTCACCGCTAGGTGGCAGCATTGCAGAGAATCTCCAAAAATTCAACAGGCCCCTCCCGGGCTATACATACCTGGTACCTCCCAATAATCACCCCAGTGTTATTCTCTGCAAGGTGGCGACAAGACAGAAGAAAGAAGTCTCCTGCTTGCAGGTAGCCGGGGTATCCCCCCGGCCCCCCCCCCCCCGTGGTCTATTTCTGCCCGGCTCTTGTTTGTAGCATACTTGTTAACTGGCAGCCTCCCAGCCTCGGCTGTAGGCCGGGCAAAAGGTAGCCGGCACCTTTGGTGCCTAGGAGATTAGCTCCTCCGCTCGACCCTTCATTGCGGGGCATAGCGGGATTCCCGGAGTGGTGATCCGGATGTGGGATGCCCCCATTTAACTAGCGGTTAGTTAGCTGTTGCAGGTTTGTGTCTAGCCCTGGGACAGTAGTTTATTCCTTACTCCGGGTGTCATGGTTGTGTGAGTGTGTGGCTGCTGAACTGGCTGGTATTGTGAGGGCTCCTGCGCTTGTTGTCTGTGGCGTGTTTGACGTTTGGGTAGGTGTATCCGCCTGCCTTGTGTGTGTTTTTACTGTGCGGGCGCTGCTTGAGCGAGTTTGGCGGTTTCTCCCCTCAGGAGCCGGGGGGTTGCGTCTGCCACTTGGGACCGGCAGGTTGCTCCGCCGGTCCCGTCCTGGAAGGTGAGCGCGGTTTCGCCGGTCTGGCCGTTCGATGACGCCGCAGGTGGGCGGGACCGCGTCGCGCGCGGGCCGCGCGCTGATTGGCCTACTTGGAGGGGCGGGGCTTTCTCGGCTCCCGCGCTCCCGGGGCTCGTCTTCTCCTCCCTCGCAGACACGGAGCGGTGTTCGGGCCGCCATCTTGCTGCGGGTGCCTCGCTGCGGTCGTGCTCTTCTCCAGGTAGGCGTTCTTGTGTTTTGGCAGATTAGACTGCGGGGGTTGTTTGGTCACATAGGGCTGTTGGCCTGGTCCCCCGCCTTACGTCCCCCTCCTTCTCCCTCCTCCTCGCTCCCGCCCGCCTTTTTAAGGTGCTGGCTGGATATATTAACCATCTTTTTTGGTCTATGGTTAATAGGGGGGGGGGGTTGTAGTTGTATTTGTATTATATTTCTGTATGTTTTCATAGGTATTACTGTGCCTGGATTGACTGTTGTCCCTGTCTTTTGTGTCTTTCAGATCCTGGGATCCCGTCTGGCAGGGCTCTCCCGGTCTTATATACCTGGCTAGTGGGGGGTTGGTTTTCCTTCATTGGATATATATATTTTATGATAAAACCCCTGGGTCAGGATTTTTTTTTTTTAAACAATTTTAGATATTAGGGGGCATCCCGGGTCGCGTACTGCATAAATCCCTGGGTTCTGCGAATACCATAAATTTCACCACATGGAGGCTGCCACAGATACCGGAAATGGTCCTTAGGGACAATCCAAGGTGTGCGGGGGTTGTGGGACTCCGCTCCAGGGAGATGATGTCATTTTGTGTATTCCATGTGCACAGCGGAACATTGCACGGCAGTCCAGTACTCCGGTGCCTAGCACTTCGTCGGCCGCGCCATCTCCCTCTCCTCCTCGCTTATTCCGGACCCCGTGTGACGTTGTCCTGGGTGGGGATTCGCAATCTGAGGTATGCGCCCGTTTGGCCAGCCTTGAGAAAAGGTTTTCCGCAATGGCCGCTCAGAAGGCGCCAGCTAAGCGGAAGCATCTGTCTCCGCCGGTTTCAGATGAGGAAGTTATTGGAGATTTGGATTGGTCGGATCGTCCTCTTGAAGATGGTGAACTCATTGAGGAAGAGGATTCCGAGGTTCAGCAGTTGTTGGGTGCTGAGGGGGATCAGGCTGAGGGCCTTCCTCTCGATTCATCTACTATTCTGACTCAGATGTTTGAGGTTTTGGATTTGGATCCTCCGGTGGTTGCTCCTAGGCCTAAGGGTCAGCTTTTTGGGGTGTCCAAGCAGCGCTTGGAGTTTCCCAGCCAACAGCATTTTGAAGAGATTGTTTTCAAGCAATGGGAGCAACCTACGCGTCTCGTCGGTGTGCCGTCTAGCTGGGATAGGAAGTATCCTTTTCCGGCGGAGTTGATGAAGCGTTGGTCTGTCCCCCCTGAGGTAGATACTCCGGTCTTGGGACTGTCCAACACGGCGGTCGTGCATTCTCCTGACACGACTTCGCTCAGGGACGGCGAGGATCGCCGGATTGATCAGCTGGCCCGCCATGGTTTTGTATGTGCGGGTTCGGTGTTAAGGCCTGTCTGTGCTTCGGCTCTTTTGACTTTTGCGGTCAGGTCTATTGTCAGGGACTTGGGTGTGGATCTCGAGCCTACCTGTGATGAGTCTCTTGCGCTTAAGCGCTGTGATTCCTTCTTGTCCTTTATCCTGGCCGCTCAGGAGGATGCCATGTTGATGTGTGGTAGGGCTACTGCCTTGCTGGTAGCTATCCGTCGCTGTGTGTGGTTGAGACAGTGGACGGCTGACTTTAATTCTAAAAGATCGCTCACGGCTCTTCCCTTTTTGGGTTTGAGGCTTTTTGGTGAGAGGCTGGATTCTGTTGCCAAGGGAGGTAAGTTACCTCAGCGCAATAAATTTCGCCATTCCTTTCGGGGGACGGTCTCCTTCAATCCGTCCTTTCGGGGAGCCGGCAGGGGTGCGGGCTTCTCGGCCTCCAGGGGCGCCAGTTGGAATAGGGTAAAGGCCGTGGCCGTCCCGTTCGCGTCTGGGGCGCCAAGCCCAAGCCAGTTGCCAAGCCCGCCCAGCAATGAGGGGGCGCCCTCACCCGTTCGGGTGGGGGGACGGTTACGACTCTTCTCCCGGGTGTGGGACCAGGAGGTCTCGGACAGATGGATCCGGGAGGTGGTGTCGGCCGGTTACAAGTTGGAGTTCGAGTCCCGTCCTCCTCCAAGGTTCTTCAGGTCTCGGGTATCTTTGGATCCTTTGGCCGCACAGGGGCTCCTGGCGGCGGTAAGGAATCTTCTAGACTTAGCTGTCGTTTGCCCGGTTCCTCCGTCAGAGGTAGGGCGCGGGTTTTATTCCAATCTCTTCACTGTCCCCAAAAAGGACGGGTCCTTCCGTCCGATTCTGGATTTGAAGTTTCTCAACAGATTTATTCGTCCCCGGAAGTTCCGCATGGAAACCCTGCGGTCTGCGATCGGTTCGCTTCGGCAGGGGGACTTTGACGTCCATAGACATCAAGGATGCGTACCTTCACATTCCGGTTTTCCCAGCTCATCAGAGGTTCCTTCGTTTCGTGGTGGGGGATCGGCATTTTCAGTTTGTGGCTCTTCCATTCGGCCTCACCTCTGCTCCGAGAGTGTTCACCAAGGTGTTGGCGGGGGTGATGGCCCTGCTCAGAGCTCAGGGGATTCGCATTGTGCCTTACCTGGGCGATCTTCTCATCATGGCGCCTTCCTTCAGTCAAGCAGAGGGGGACACCAGCATGGTGGTGTCTATGCTGGAGAGGTTCGGCTGGGTGATCAATTACCCCAAGTCCTCGCTGGTTTCGGCCAGGGTGGTGACCTTTCTGGGGATGTCGTTGGACTCCTGCCAGCACAGAGTGTTTCTCCCTCAGGCCAAGGTCCTGTTGATTCAGGAATTGGCTCAGCTTCTTCTCTCCCATCCTCGTCCGTCCATTCGACTAGGGATGAGACTGGTGGGGTTGATGGTGGCCTCGTTCGAGGCAGTTCCCTTTGCGCAGTTTCATACGAGGACGCTTCAACTTCATCTTTTGGCGTCTTGGGACCGGCGTCCGGGGTCGTTGGATCGGTCCTTCCGGATGTCCCCTCGGGTTCGGCAGTCCCTTCTGTGGTGGTTGGTCTCGGACAACCTTTTGAAGGGCAGGTCGTTTCTGACCCCGCTTTGGGAAACTGTCACCACGGATGCCAGTTTGTCAGGATGAGGAGGTTTCTGGAAGGATCTTCAGTTTCAGGGGCAGTGGGACCCTCTGGAGGCCCACTTGCCCATCAATGTTCTGGAATTGCGAGCCATCAGGTTGGTTCTGTCTCACTTGACGCATCATTTACAGGGTCTGCCGGTTCAGGTTCGATCAGACAATCAGACGGCGGTTGCTTACATCAATCACCAAGGAGGGACTCGCAGTCTGGGTGCCCACAGGGAGGTGTCTATGATTTTAGTTTGGGCAGAGACTCCTGTCCCTTGCATCTCGGCAGTTTACATTCCGGGAGTGGAAAACACGGAGGCGGACTTTCTGAGCCGGTGTGCGTCCCGTCGGGGGGAGTGGTCTCTCCATCCCCAGGTGTTTCGGTCGCTTTGTCTCCGATGGGGGACGCCGGAGGTGGATCTGTTTGCCTCTCGTCACAATCACAAGCTTCCGTCCTTTGTGTCTCTGTCCCGGGACCCTCTGGCGGTGGATGCCATGGCCCTGAGCTGGAGGGACCTGGGGTTTCTTTATCTGTTTCCTCCGATTCCCATGCTAGGCAGGGTTCTGCGAAAGTTGGTTCTGGAAGGAGTTCCCGCCATTCTCGTGGCTCCAAGGTGGCCAAGGCGGGTGTGGTTCGCAGACATCGTTCGTCTGGCCGTGGATCAGTTCGATCTGCCTCTTCGGCCGGATGTTCTCACACAGGGCCAACTATGTTACCCCAGTTTACAAACGCTGGCTTTGACGGCTTGGCTGCTGAAACCTCCATCTTAAAGGAGGAGGGTCTTTCGGATGCGGTCATTCGGACTCTTTATTAGTGCCAGGAAGAGATCATCTTCTTCCATCTATTACAGGTATTGGAGGTCTTATATTGACTGGTGTGAGGCTAGGTCTTTGCCTTGCCGGGTCTTTTCTGTTTCTAGGATTTCGGAGTTTCTTCAGTCGGGGCTGGACTCCGGTCTTCAGCTGAGTACCTTGAAGGGGCAGGTTTCTGCTTTGTCAATTTTTTTCCAGAAGTCTTTTGCTAGCCATTCCTTGGTCAAGACTTTTTTCCAGGGGGTTACGCATGTGCGGCCTCCTAGGAAGCCGTTGCTCCCAGTTTGGGATTTGAATTTGGTTCTTTCTGCTCTTCGGGCTCCTCCTTTCGAGCCTTTGCGGGATATTGCTCTGTCCACTCTTACTCAGAAGGTTGCCTTTCTGGTGGCCATCACTTCGGTTCGGCGTGTTTCAGAGTTGGCAGCTTTGTCTATTCAGGCTCCTTATTTCGAGGATCATCAGGACAAAGTGGTTTTTCGCTTCAAGTCAGATTTTCTCCCTAAAGTTCTATAAGGTTGATGTGCGGGCCTCAGCGGATGCTGTTTTTGGCCACAAGGTTCTGCAGGCTGCAGTGGTTTGAGTTTTTCTGCATTATTGCCTGGTCGGATACCCACCCTTTCCTGGACACTGCTGTTGGATGTCCCTATTGTAATTATTAATGTTTGAAGTGGGGTGTGTGACATACTTAGAATACCATTTTGTGAATACTCACCTGTAAAATGGGTATTATAAGTATGTCACACACCCCACTTCACCCGCCCTTTTTGGTATCCTGGCTCTTTATATGGTGAAGTTTAGTTCTTTACGTTTGAGGGTTACATTGTTTGTTCCTGGTACCTTGTCTTACTGCTGTTTTAATACTGGGTGATTATTGGGAGGTACCAGGTATGTATAGACCGGGAGGGGCCTGTTGAATTTTTGGAGATTCTCTGCAATGCTGCCACCTAGCGGTGAGTTAACCCCTATTGTAATTATTAATGTTTGAAGTGGGGTGTGTGACATACTTATAATACCCATTTTACAGGTGAGTATTCACAAAATGGTATTATTTCTGCCCTTCATTAACATTGTCGGAGCCGCACCGCCGTATGTCTTATGCACGGTTTGCTGCGTTGTCTAGATGCTGTGGCGCCTTTTCCTTACTAGACGTAAGGGTTTTTCTACAAATCCTTAAGCGTGTGATTGTATCCTTGCTTTGCCGTTACCTCAGCTTCGCGCTCTTCGGAGTGGGCGGGGACTTGAATTGGCGCGCTCCGCGTCACGGCCGAGCATAGAGCCCGCCCTTCGAGGTTCGCTGGGCGCCATTTTGCTGATCTTCGCACGCACGTGGTGTCGGTTTCCCTCCTCCCTTGGTCTGTAAGTGCCCTCGCGGGTGACTCCTTTTATGTTTTCCAGCTGCGCATGGCTCTGACACCCATTCTTCTTCTTATGTCTTTCAGACGCTAAGATTCTGGTGGCATCCCCCGGCCTGATATATATCTTAAACGGGTTCACTTTTATATTCTCCCACATTCCTAGCGGTTCTTGGGGCATCCAGGGTCGCTTATAGCATAAATCCCTGCTGGCATATTGCTTTGAATTATGTGTCCGGGGTCCCGCGGGGACAAGACCGGCTGTGTACTGCGTGGGGACCACCCCACGCCGACAGAGCACGGGTCTGCAGACGGTGTGCTGAACAAGCACTGGCCCTGCAATCAGGTTTACCAGTGGCTGTACCTTCAATACACCTGTCTCCCCTTGTTTAAATCTCACTCCTGATGAGTCGCACTTGAGCGGGGATGACCAGCAAGTGGTGCCGCGCAGGCTACCTACGGCTGAGCAGGTGATGCCTGGTTGGCGGAGCGCTTGGGCGCTGGAAAGAAGTGGTCCCTGACTCTTCCTGGTTCTATGTTTCCCAGTGAAACTGAAGAGTCTGCTGCTATGCAGGTCCTTGATCCTTCTGATGAAGGTGGACTGTTCTCAGGTTCTGGTTCCTCAGACGAGATACCTTGGACCAGTGATAATTCTGGCCCTGGTTCCTGGGGCCGGTGTGACACTGATAAATTACTTATAAAGATCTTTGGAGTACTGTCCATCTCTCCTCCGGGAAGTCTCCCAAGCCCAAGAGGGAGAGTTTCCACACGGCGACACCGCGCTTGGAATTTCTGGAGCAAGATCATTCCAGGCTTATATCTAAGGAATGGGAATCGCCTTGTGAACTTACAGGAGGTCTGGGATTGGAAGTACCCTTTTCCCCCTGATGTGGTTGGCTGCTAGTCAGTCCCTCCCGAGGTGGATGCACCTATTATTGGGGTTGCTAACCCTCCCTTCATGACAGCCTCTACTCATCGTACCCTTCGGGATGCTGAGGACCGGCGCATTGACAGTCTGGCTTCCCACGCCTTTTCGTGTGCAGAGACGGCTCTGCGTTCGGTCTGTGCCGCGGCCGTCACTGCGGTGACTGCCAGGACCCTTCTTAGGAAGATACTTGACCACCAACCGGAGGATCTCCCTTGGGAGGTCTTTAAGGCACTGTCTGATTGTGATGTTTTTGTGAGTTTATTCTCTCAGCGATGGATGACACTGTTAATTTGTGCACTGGAACCTCGGTTCTTGTGGTGGCTATTCGCCGCCTACTTGGCGGCGACAGTAGGGGGCTGACAATAACTAAAAAGGCTCTTACTGGCCTTCCCTTTAGAGACTCTTATTGGGGCCCGGTTGGACCTTTTGGGACTAGGAGTAAGGCACCGTCGAGCAGAAGGCCGTCTCAGCCTCCCAGGGGCAGGGACACCCCTCCCCTTCCCTACGTTAGTGTCAAGCGCGAACCAGAAGTGTGCTTCCAACTTTTTGGAGTGGAGACCCGCCCCAGGGGGGGCAGGCAACGCCCTGGATCCTCCGGCTGTGCGAAGTCCAAATCTGCCGAAACCGCACAAACGTGAAGGGACGCCCTCGTCTTGTTGGGCGAGTGGACTGGGCTCCTATCGCAGGGCGCAGGGCAGGTAGTCCCCCCGGATGCAGAATGGAGTCTGCTGGGCGGTCCTTTTTCTAAGGTTATCAGGGTTCTTCTAGTCCCTGTTTTCCCTTTGGGAGTTGAGGCAGGCAGAGTTTGGCGTGTAGGGTCTGGGCTCTCTTACAGGTTGGCCCTTGATCTGTGATTGCATCCACATTAACCTTCCCCCCCGGGATGAAGCAGTCTGACCCAGGTTGGCATTCTCGGGCCTAGCATTTATACCTTCACAGTCAGTTTCTACATGGTATCTACCTGTTGGGCCGCAGGCGCTCTTGTCCAGTAGACCTCTTGATGCATGTGAGGATTTATAATCCCTTTTTAGTCCCCTGTGCCTTCAGGACACCTAGGCCACTTCCAGCCAGTGTCCAACTCTGTGCATTGGGGTATTGTTTTTGGTTCCTCTCCTGCTCCCAGATGACTCACCAAGGCGAGTATGGGAGTGGTGTCTTGGACGTGCCTGTGTGGCGTCCGCGCTAGGTTCTACTTTATTGTCCTTCTTTGCTTCCTATTTTTGCATCAGGCCGTGTTGGCTATTGACTTGTGGCTCCTTTGGGAGTCCTGTGGATTGGTGCTCAGGCACATCACTTACTTAGTGTTCCCTGGTTCGGTATCCCCCTACGGTGTGGCATTTAGATTAGTTCATGTTAGAACCTTCCTTCTGCTAAATGTGGACTTGTTATGGAAAGGGCCTTGCCCTCTTTGATGTCACACTACCTTTACCTTGCAGCTGGTGGGCCTGTTGGTGGCGGCCCAGATGCTGTCCCTTATTCTCAGGAGCCCTTGGGCCCTGCGACACCTTGTTGCTTATCCTGGACAGGGTTCCAGCACCCCTGGAACTAGGTCAGTACGCTCCCCCTTGTTACGGGGGTTCCTTTTGAGGTTGTAAATTCAAGGAAGATGTCTGGGACCATTCCTTCCTTCTCTCTTCTCCCTGTAGATGGTCATCATGGGTACCAAGTCTTGCAGGTGGACTGGGGGGGTCTTATTTCTTCTGAAATCCCCTGTGGTTCCTAAAGGGGTCCCCTTAGGGGATCCATCTTCATACGGTTTTTTGGTTGATACATTGATCCTTTGGTGGGCTCTAATTTGCTGGACTACTCCTCTTCAGGACTTGTCCTTTTTTGGGGACTCTCGGTCAGTCTGAGGACAGTGGCTTGTCCCTTTTTATCTGCGAAGGTCTCGGAACAGGTTGACCCTTCAAGAAGGTTCCGGTTCGGTTCTAAGTGGGGGTTTACATCCCTTGCACTTCATTGGTATTAGCTTGGCTGGCTGCCCTAACGTGGCAGGAGGTCTATTCTAGTATCTCACTGAGTCCCTACTGGTGTGGCCCTGTGGGGCCCCTTTGCTATTACAGGGACTCTGTCCTGGGTTATTGTCCCAGGAGACTCTGGCCTTGGTCATGAGGGCCTAGTATTGCTTCTGTCAGGACATTATATTCTATTTGTCTTAACGTCTTTCACCCTGCCAGGCGGGGTTCTGCATAAGATTGCAGTAGAAAGGGAGAACCATTATGCTGGAGGCCCTGGGTGGCCCAGCGGGGCGTGGTTCGCAGATTTTCTGCTGAAGACAGTCACTGTATAACCTCTCAAGAGGGCTGTTCTGCCTATTCAGGCTCCCTACTACGTCGCCCTTACCTACAGGCCTTTTAGGCGATTGGTCGGTTGGCTTTTCACCCTATTGGAGATGGGTATCTCTGGGTGTCTTTTCTCTATTGGAGGGCTAGGCCTAGCTCCCTCCTCTTCTTCTCCCTTTTCTGCCGGCTATGTTGGGAGTATGCTGTTCTAGTCTGCTTTGCTTGGACTAGCTCTCTTTCCTGCGGGATGTTCCCTATCCCTGGGTCCTAGAATTATTATAGCACGGTTGAAGTTGGCTCCCCAACTCAGTGCTCTGAAGATTTCAGGGCTCGCCCTGTTCACCTACTGCAGAAGTCTAGTTCAATCTTCTGTGTTGCGCATTCCTCAGGGGTTGCTCAGGTGCATTCCCCAGGGAATTCTATGCTCCCTTTTTAGGGGGTTACTTATCCGGATGTCCTGCTAAGGGTTCCCTTGGGTCTTATTCAGGTTCCTGTCTGAACTGTTCCTTCCCTCATATCGCTCTTCTGGGGCGGTTGCTTCAGTCAGAAATGTGCCATAAAGGATGGCTCTGTTAGCGGTATATATATATATATATATATATATATATATATATATATATATATATATATATATATATATATATATATATTAAAATATCTGTACACCATGAGGTGAGGGTGTTCCGCCTTACACCGAATTGGGTCCAGGCGGTATTCTTATTCTCCTTTAGTCCAGACCCTACGGTCTCTGGGCTATTGTCTGGCTTACTCTGAGCGAAAGGGATCTGTATCCCTCATCAGGTGTTGGAGATTCCTGGTCTTTCTCTTGTCCCTGGTAGGGATTATGCCCCTTGGGGCTTATAGGTTTCTCCATCCTTATGTACTGGATCTGATTGCTAACACGGGTGTAGGTGCCCTTGGCTTGGTCCTGCTCGGTCGCTTTTGTTCCTCTGAGCCTAAAGTAAACGTCTCGGCTCTTGCTGAGCCTTTAGCGTTTTTCAGTATTCCTGCTGGTCTCGCCTGAGACCTGGGTTCATATTTCCAGATGGGGAGAGCTCTAAAGTTGCCATGGCTGCCCTTTTTTCCAGTAGCATGGTTAGGCTGTTACTTTGGCCTACTCGTTAGGGGAAGATTCTTCTTCTCTCTTGGTTTTTTACTACTTGTGCTTGGCTTGGGCCTTTCAGCACTAGGTTCTGTTGAGCAAGCTGGCTAGTCCGCTGCTTGTGTTCAGTTCTGCCTTTACAAGAATTCAATGGCTGTGGTTAGAGCATTGCTCTCGTTGCTCTTGGTAGCATGGTTAAGGTGACGGCACTTTTGTGGTTGTCTGTGCCTTTTTTCACGGGGATCCCACCCTACTTATGGACACTGCTATTGGATGCCCCACATGTAAGGATTATGTCTGGAGCAGGACGTGCTGTCTGCTTAGAATACAACTCTGTGAAGTACTCACCTGTAGAGTTGGTATTATATGCAGACAGCACGTCCTGCTCCACTCCACCCTGATTCACCTTGTTCTGGATCCCCCGTGTGGTGATTATTATCTTGGATATTATTGCCAGTCTCTGGGTGGTTGTTTTCCTCCTGGCTTCTTCTCTCACTGCTTGTCAATGCTGGGGATTTGTGGGAGGTCCCTCGGTATATGTAGGGCCGGGAGGAGCTTGTTTTCTTCATGATTCTGCAGTGCATGGCGCTGAAGGCGGAGATATACCCCACATGTAAGGATTATGTCTGGAGCAGGACGTGCTGTCTGCATATAATACCAACTCTGCAGGTGAGTACTTCAGAGTTGTATTTTTCCCTTTTTAAAGGACTGCTCCTATTTGGGGATCGCCTGGACCTGTTTGCTAAGGGAGGCAAGTTACCCCAGCGCAAAAGACAGTCTTGGCCCTTTTGGGGTTCAGGTTCCTTTCTTCCCTCCTACCGTGGGTCGAGAATGGGAAGGGGAGCCTCATTTGCTGGGGCCCGCAGAGATTTTTTGGGCAGGGGCTGAGGACATGGCTGCCCTGGCCCCTCCTGGGGTTCCAAGCCTAAGTCTTCCCCTAAGCCCCCTCAGGCATGAAGGAGCGCCCTCACCCATCCGGGTGGGGGGGGGGGGCGGCTTCGGCTCTTTGCTCACGTCTGGAGGCGTCATGTCTCAGACCGGTGGATTCAGGAGGTAGTGTCCTCCGGTTACAAGATAGTTTGCAGCCTGGCCGCCCCCAAGATTCATCAGATCCCGGATGGCTCTAAACCCCCTGTAAGCTCAGGGTCTGATTCTTGCTTTGCAAAACCTTCTGGAGCTGGGGGTTATTTGCCAGGTGCCCTTAAGGGAAAGGGCCAAAGGCTATTCCAAGCTTTTCACTGTTCCCAAAAAAGATGGGTCCATCAGACCCATTCTGGACTTAAAGCTTCTCAACAAATTTGTCAGATTCAGGCCCTTTCGCATGGAGACTCTGTGCTCAGCTGTAAATTCACTACGCCCGGGGGACTTCATGACCTCTGTGGACATCAAGGATGCTTACCTTCATATTCCAATCTTTCCAGGTCATCAGAGATTCCTCAGGTTCGCTCTGGAGGATTAGCACTACCAATTTGTGGCATTGCCATTCGGTCTCACATCGGCTCCCAGGGTATTCACCAAGGTGCTGGCAGGAGTGATGGTTCTGCTGAGATCTCAGGGCATTCACATTCTTCCCTATTTGGTTGACATTCTCATCACTTCTCAGTCCCTCCAACAGGCAGAGCTGGATACCCAGCAGGTGGTGTCCACACTGGAGTGGTTCGGCTGGGTGATCAACCACCCCAAATCTTCCCTGTCTCCTTCCTTGGTGAAGTCATTTCTGGGCATGAATCTGGATACAGCTCAGGCTTTCTTCCTCAGCAGAAGGTGGAGAGTCTTCTTTCTGTCTTGTCCTCATCCTTCCATCAGGCAGGGAATGCAGCTGGTGGGCCTGATGTGTCCTGCTTCGAGGCGGTTCCATATGCTCAGTTTCACATGAGACTTCTTCAATTCCACCTCTTGTCAGTATGGGACAGTGCCGCGGCCGTCACTGCGGTGACTGCCAGGACCCTTCTTAGGAAGATACTTGACCACCAACCGGAGGATCTCCCTTGGGAGGTCTTTAAGGCACTGTCTGATTGTGATGTTTTTGTGAGTTTATTCTCTCAGCGATGGATGACACTGTTAATTTGTGCACTGGAACCTCGGTTCTTGTGGTGGCTATTCGCCGCCTACTTGGCGGCGACAGTAGGGGGCTGACAATAACTAAAAAGGCTCTTACTGGCCTTCCCTTTAGAGACTCTTATTGGGGCCCGGTTGGACCTTTTGGGACTAGGAGTAAGGCACCGTCGAGCAGAAGGCCGTCTCAGCCTCCCAGGGGCAGGGACACCCCTCCCCTTCCCTACGTTAGTGTCAAGCGCGAACCAGAAGTGTGCTTCCAACTTTTTGGAGTGGAGACCCGCCCCAGGGGGGGCAGGCAACGCCCTGGATCCTCCGGCTGTGCGAAGTCCAAATCTGCCGAAACCGCACAAACGTGAAGGGACGCCCTCGTCTTGTTGGGCGAGTGGACTGGGCTCCTATCGCAGGGCGCAGGGCAGGTAGTCCCCCCGGATGCAGAATGGAGTCTGCTGGGCGGTCCTTTTTCTAAGGTTATCAGGGTTCTTCTAGTCCCTGTTTTCCCTTTGGGAGTTGAGGCAGGCAGAGTTTGGCGTGTAGGGTCTGGGCTCTCTTACAGGTTGGCCCTTGATCTGTGATTGCATCCACATTAACCTTCCCCCCCGGGATGAAGCAGTCTGACCCAGGTTGGCATTCTCGGGCCTAGCATTTATACCTTCACAGTCAGTTTCTACATGGTATCTACCTGTTGGGCCGCAGGCGCTCTTGTCCAGTAGACCTCTTGATGCATGTGAGGATTTATAATCCCTTTTTAGTCCCCTGTGCCTTCAGGACACCTAGGCCACTTCCAGCCAGTGTCCAACTCTGTGCATTGGGGTATTGTTTTTGGTTCCTCTCCTGCTCCCAGATGACTCACCAAGGCGAGTATGGGAGTGGTGTCTTGGACGTGCCTGTGTGGCGTCCGCGCTAGGTTCTACTTTATTGTCCTTCTTTGCTTCCTATTTTTGCATCAGGCCGTGTTGGCTATTGACTTGTGGCTCCTTTGGGAGTCCTGTGGATTGGTGCTCAGGCACATCACTTACTTAGTGTTCCCTGGTTCGGTATCCCCCTACGGTGTGGCATTTAGATTAGTTCATGTTAGAACCTTCCTTCTGCTAAATGTGGACTTGTTATGGAAAGGGCCTTGCCCTCTTTGATGTCACACTACCTTTACCTTGCAGCTGGTGGGCCTGTTGGTGGCGGCCCAGATGCTGTCCCTTATTCTCAGGAGCCCTTGGGCCCTGCGACACCTTGTTGCTTATCCTGGACAGGGTTCCAGCACCCCTGGAACTAGGTCAGTACGCTCCCCCTTGTTACGGGGGTTCCTTTTGAGGTTGTAAATTCAAGGAAGATGTCTGGGACCATTCCTTCCTTCTCTCTTCTCCCTGTAGATGGTCATCATGGGTACCAAGTCTTGCAGGTGGACTGGGGGGGTCTTATTTCTTCTGAAATCCCCTGTGGTTCCTAAAGGGGTCCCCTTAGGGGATCCATCTTCATACGGTTTTTTGGTTGATACATTGATCCTTTGGTGGGCTCTAATTTGCTGGACTACTCCTCTTCAGGACTTGTCCTTTTTTGGGGACTCTCGGTCAGTCTGAGGACAGTGGCTTGTCCCTTTTTATCTGCGAAGGTCTCGGAACAGGTTGACCCTTCAAGAAGGTTCCGGTTCGGTTCTAAGTGGGGGTTTACATCCCTTGCACTTCATTGGTATTAGCTTGGCTGGCTGCCCTAACGTGGCAGGAGGTCTATTCTAGTATCTCACTGAGTCCCTACTGGTGTGGCCCTGTGGGGCCCCTTTGCTATTACAGGGACTCTGTCCTGGGTTATTGTCCCAGGAGACTCTGGCCTTGGTCATGAGGGCCTAGTATTGCTTCTGTCAGGACATTATATTCTATTTGTCTTAACGTCTTTCACCCTGCCAGGCGGGGTTCTGCATAAGATTGCAGTAGAAAGGGAGAACCATTATGCTGGAGGCCCTGGGTGGCCCAGCGGGGCGTGGTTCGCAGATTTTCTGCTGAAGACAGTCACTGTATAACCTCTCAAGAGGGCTGTTCTGCCTATTCAGGCTCCCTACTACGTCGCCCTTACCTACAGGCCTTTTAGGCGATTGGTCGGTTGGCTTTTCACCCTATTGGAGATGGGTATCTCTGGGTGTCTTTTCTCTATTGGAGGGCTAGGCCTAGCTCCCTCCTCTTCTTCTCCCTTTTCTGCCGGCTATGTTGGGAGTATGCTGTTCTAGTCTGCTTTGCTTGGACTAGCTCTCTTTCCTGCGGGATGTTCCCTATCCCTGGGTCCTAGAATTATTATAGCACGGTTGAAGTTGGCTCCCCAACTCAGTGCTCTGAAGATTTCAGGGCTCGCCCTGTTCACCTACTGCAGAAGTCTAGTTCAATCTTCTGTGTTGCGCATTCCTCAGGGGTTGCTCAGGTGCATTCCCCAGGGAATTCTATGCTCCCTTTTTAGGGGGTTACTTATCCGGATGTCCTGCTAAGGGTTCCCTTGGGTCTTATTCAGGTTCCTGTCTGAACTGTTCCTTCCCTCATATCGCTCTTCTGGGGCGGTTGCTTCAGTCAGAAATGTGCCATAAAGGATGGCTCTGTTAGCGGTATATATATATATATATATATATATATATATATATATATATATATATAATATATATATATATATATTAAAATATCTGTACACCATGAGGTGAGGGTGTTCCGCCTTACACCGAATTGGGTCCAGGCGGTATTCTTATTCTCCTTTAGTCCAGACCCTACGGTCTCTGGGCTATTGTCTGGCTTACTCTGAGCGAAAGGGATCTGTATCCCTCATCAGGTGTTGGAGATTCCTGGTCTTTCTCTTGTCCCTGGTAGGGATTATGCCCCTTGGGGCTTATAGGTTTCTCCATCCTTATGTACTGGATCTGATTGCTAACACGGGTGTAGGTGCCCTTGGCTTGGTCCTGCTCGGTCGCTTTTGTTCCTCTGAGCCTAAAGTAAACGTCTCGGCTCTTGCTGAGCCTTTAGCGTTTTTCAGTATTCCTGCTGGTCTCGCCTGAGACCTGGGTTCATATTTCCAGATGGGGAGAGCTCTAAAGTTGCCATGGCTGCCCTTTTTTCCAGTAGCATGGTTAGGCTGTTACTTTGGCCTACTCGTTAGGGGAAGATTCTTCTTCTCTCTTGGTTTTTTACTACTTGTGCTTGGCTTGGGCCTTTCAGCACTAGGTTCTGTTGAGCAAGCTGGCTAGTCCGCTGCTTGTGTTCAGTTCTGCCTTTACAAGAATTCAATGGCTGTGGTTAGAGCATTGCTCTCGTTGCTCTTGGTAGCATGGTTAAGGTGACGGCACTTTTGTGGTTGTCTGTGCCTTTTTTCACGGGGATCCCACCCTACTTATGGACACTGCTATTGGATGCCCCACATGTAAGGATTATGTCTGGAGCAGGACGTGCTGTCTGCTTAGAATACAACTCTGTGAAGTACTCACCTGTAGAGTTGGTATTATATGCAGACAGCACGTCCTGCTCCACTCCACCCTGATTCACCTTGTTCTGGATCCCCCGTGTGGTGATTATTATCTTGGATATTATTGCCAGTCTCTGGGTGGTTGTTTTCCTCCTGGCTTCTTCTCTCACTGCTTGTCAATGCTGGGGATTTGTGGGAGGTCCCTCGGTATATGTAGGGCCGGGAGGAGCTTGTTTTCTTCATGATTCTGCAGTGCATGGCGCTGAAGGCGGAGATATACCCCACATGTAAGGATTATGTCTGGAGCAGGACGTGCTGTCTGCATATAATACCAACTCTGCAGGTGAGTACTTCAGAGTTGTATTTTTCCCTTTTTAAAGGACTGCTCCTATTTGGGGATCGCCTGGACCTGTTTGCTAAGGGAGGCAAGTTACCCCAGCGCAAAAGACAGTCTTGGCCCTTTTGGGGTTCAGGTTCCTTTCTTCCCTCCTACCGTGGGTCGAGAATGGGAAGGGGAGCCTCATTTGCTGGGGCCCGCAGAGATTTTTTGGGCAGGGGCTGAGGACATGGCTGCCCTGGCCCCTCCTGGGGTTCCAAGCCTAAGTCTTCCCCTAAGCCCCCTCAGGCATGAAGGAGCGCCCTCACCCATCCGGGTGGGGGGGGGGGCGGCTTCGGCTCTTTGCTCACGTCTGGAGGCGTCATGTCTCAGACCGGTGGATTCAGGAGGTAGTGTCCTCCGGTTACAAGATAGTTTGCAGCCTGGCCGCCCCCAAGATTCATCAGATCCCGGATGGCTCTAAACCCCCTGTAAGCTCAGGGTCTGATTCTTGCTTTGCAAAACCTTCTGGAGCTGGGGGTTATTTGCCAGGTGCCCTTAAGGGAAAGGGCCAAAGGCTATTCCAAGCTTTTCACTGTTCCCAAAAAAGATGGGTCCATCAGACCCATTCTGGACTTAAAGCTTCTCAACAAATTTGTCAGATTCAGGCCCTTTCGCATGGAGACTCTGTGCTCAGCTGTAAATTCACTACGCCCGGGGGACTTCATGACCTCTGTGGACATCAAGGATGCTTACCTTCATATTCCAATCTTTCCAGGTCATCAGAGATTCCTCAGGTTCGCTCTGGAGGATTAGCACTACCAATTTGTGGCATTGCCATTCGGTCTCACATCGGCTCCCAGGGTATTCACCAAGGTGCTGGCAGGAGTGATGGTTCTGCTGAGATCTCAGGGCATTCACATTCTTCCCTATTTGGTTGACATTCTCATCACTTCTCAGTCCCTCCAACAGGCAGAGCTGGATACCCAGCAGGTGGTGTCCACACTGGAGTGGTTCGGCTGGGTGATCAACCACCCCAAATCTTCCCTGTCTCCTTCCTTGGTGAAGTCATTTCTGGGCATGAATCTGGATACAGCTCAGGCTTTCTTCCTCAGCAGAAGGTGGAGAGTCTTCTTTCTGTCTTGTCCTCATCCTTCCATCAGGCAGGGAATGCAGCTGGTGGGCCTGATGTGTCCTGCTTCGAGGCGGTTCCATATGCTCAGTTTCACATGAGACTTCTTCAATTCCACCTCTTGTCAGTATGGGACAGGGACCCTGTGTCCCTGGATCAGGTGTGTGTTCTGTCCCCTCTGGCCAGGCGGTCCCTCTCATGGTGGCTGTTGGTGGGCAGATCCTTTCTGGCCCCTTGCTGGGGGACAGTCAGCACGGGTGCCAGCCTGACAGGTTGGGGGGCTTCTGGAAATCCCTAAAATTCCAGGGGCAGTGGTGCCCTCAGGAGGCCCACACCCCTATCAACATTCTGGAGCTGAGGGCGATCAGGTTCGTTCTAGCCCACTTAACCCCACACCTTCGGGGTCGGGCTGTTCAGGTACGCTCGGACAACCAGACGGTGGTTGCCTACATCAATCATCAGGGAGGGATGCGGAGCAAGAGGTACCTCAAGGAAGTGTCTCTGATTCTGTCCTGGGCGGAGGACAATGTTCCCTGCATCTCAGTTGTGTACATTCCGGGGGTGGAGAATCTGCAGGCAGACTCTCTGAGCAGGGGGACTTCTCGCCTGGGAGAATGGTCCCTCGGCAACAGGGTGTTTAGCTCTGTCACCGTTAGGGTCAGCCAGATGTGGATCTGTTTGCGTCCCGTCACAATCACAAGCTTCCAGTCTGTCTATGTCCCAGGACCCTCTGGCCTTAGCCATGGATGCCCTAGCAATGCCTTGGAAGAGCTTTCAGCTACTGTATGTGTTTCCCCTGTTTCCTCTGCTGGGCAGGGTTCTGCGCAAGATGACTCAGGAAGGGGTGCCAGCAATCTTGGTGGCCCCCTGTTGGCCAAGAAGAGTGTGGTTCGCAGACATCGTGCAGCTGGCAGTGGATCAGTACGCCCTGCCCAGGGTTCCAGACCTGCTCACTCAGGGGCAGCTACGCCACCCCAATTTACAAACGCTGGCTTTGACAGCCTGGCTGCTGAAACCTCCATCTTAATGGAAAAGGGGCTGCCTGCCTCTGTTGTTAACACCATGATCAGGGCTAGGAAAGTCCTCTTCTTCCATCTACTACAGGTCCTTCTCAAAAAATTAGCATATAGTGCTAAAGTTCATTATTTTCCATAATGAAATGATAAAAATTAAACTTTCATATATTTGAGATTCATTGCACACCAACTGAAATTTTTCAGGTCTTTTTTTGTTTTAATCCTGATGATTTTGCCATACAGCTCATGAAAACCCCAAAATCCTATCTCAAAAAATTAGCATATCATGAAAAGGTTCTCTAAACGAGCTATTAACCTAATCATCTGAATCAACTAATTAACTCTAAACACCTGCAAAAGATTCCTGAGGCTTTTAAAAAAAAGCCCAGCCTGGTTCATTACACACAACCGCCATCATGGGTAAGACTGCCGACCTGACTGCTGTCCAGAAGGCCATCATTGACACCCTCAAGCAAGAGGGTAAGACCCAGAAAGAAACAAATAGGCTGTTCCCAGAGTGCTGTATCAAGGCACCTCAATGGGAAGTCTGTGGGAAGGAAAAAATGTGGCAGAAAACGCTGCACAACGAGAAGAGGTGACTGGACCCTGAGGAAGATTGTGGAGAAGGACCGATTCCAGACCTTGGGGGACCTGCGGAAGCAGTGGACTGAGTCTGGAGTAGAAACATCCAGAGCCGCCGTGCACAGGCGTGTGCAGGAAATGGGCTACAGGTGCCACATTCCCCAGGTCAAGCCACTTTTGAACCAGAAACAGCGGCAGAAGCGCCTGACCTGGGCTACAGAGAAGCAGCACTGGACTGTTGCTCAGTGGTCCCAAGTACTTTTTTCTGATGAAAGCAAATTTTGCATGTCATCCGGAAATCAAGGTGCCAGAGTCTGGAGGAAGACTGGGGAGAAGGAAATGGCAAAATGCCTGAAGTCCAGTGTCAAGTACCCACAGTCAGTGATGGTCTGGGGTGCCATGTCAGCTGCTGGTGTTGGTCGACTGTGTTTTATAAAGGGCAGGGTCCATGCAGCTAGCTATCAGGAGATTTTGGAGCACTTCATCTCCATAAAGCTTTTCAGCCGATGGAAGCATGAAGTTTGCATTTTTCAGCACAACCTGGCACCTGTTCACAGTGCCAAAACCACTGGTAAATGGTTTACTGACCATGGTATTACTGTGCTCAATTGGCCTGCCAACTCTCCTGACCTGAACCCCATAGAGAATCTGTGGAATATTGTGAAGAGAAAGTTGAGAGACGCAAGACCCAACACTCTGGGCCGCTATGGAAGCATCATGGGCCTCCATAACACCTCAGCAGTGCCACAGGCTGATTGCCTCCATGCCACGCCGCATTGAAGCAGTCATTTCTGCAAAAGGATTCCCGACCAAGTATTGAGTGCATAACTGAACATAATTATTTGAAGGTTGACTTTTTTTTTTTATTAAAAACACTTTTCTTTTATTGGTCGGATGAAATATGCTAATTTTTTGAGATAGGATTTTGGGGTTTTCATGAGCTGTATGGCAAAATCATCAGTATTAAAACAAAAAAAGACCTGAAAATTTTCAGTTGGTGTGCAATGAATCTCAAATATATGAAAGTTTAATTTTTATCATTTCATTATGGAAAATAATGAACTTTAGCACTATATGCTAATTTTTTGAGAAGGACCTGTATAGGGTTTGGCATACCTACATTGACTGGTGTGAGTCTAAATCTCTTCCCTGTCGTGTGTTTTCTATTCCTAGGATTCTGAAATTTCTTCAACATGGTTTGGATCTGGGGCTTCAACTCGGCACTCTGGAAGAAAATAGCCAAGGCCGAAACATGACCTTTCAGAGATCATTTGCTCAGCATCATCTGGTCAAGAGTTACCTGTCTGGGACTTTGCATGAGGCTGCTTTGTCCATTCTTACTCTTAAGGTAGTCTTTTTGATGGCTATCACTTCTGTTAGGCGTGTTTCTGAGTTGGCAGCGCCTTCCATCAAACCCCCCTTACTTTGAGAGACACCAAGACAAGGTGGTGGTTCGCTTTAAACCAGATTTTCTGCCTAAAGTTGTGTCTGCATTTCATCTCAATCAGGACATTGTTCTGCCTTCTCTGTGCCCTAATCCTAGTACCCTAAGGAGAGGGCTTTACATTCTTTGGATGTGGTCAGAAATCTGAAGTTCTATTTGTTGGCTACTGAGCCCTTTAGGAAGACTGTTGCTCTTTTTGTGGTCCCTTCTGGTCCTAAGGGTCTGGCTCCAGCTAAATCCACTATCGGCAAGTGGATTTGTCGGGCTGTGAATCAGGCCTATTCTGCTAAGGGGAAGAATCCTGCCTTCCATCTTACTGCTCATTCCACTCGTGCTCTTGGGCCTTTCAGCACCAGGCTTCTGTTGAACAAGTTTGCAAGGCCGCTACTTGGTCTTCTGTTCATACCTTTCTAAGTTTTACAAGGTTGATGTTAGGGCTTCAGCTGATGCTGCTTTTGGCCGCAAGGTTCTGCAGGCGGCAGTGGTTTAATCTGCATGTTGTTGCTTTTGGGGATCCCACCCTACCTTACGGACACTGCTATTGGATGTCCCAAACGTAAGGAATTACTATCTGGAGCAGGACGTGCTGTATAATTAGAATAATACAATTCTGTGATTACTCACCTGTAGAATTGGTATTATACGTATACAGCACGTCCTGCTCCACCTCGCCCTTGTTATCATTCTTAGTACCTCTGTATGGTGATTGTTGTCATTGTTATCCTTGGTAAAATTTGATTATGGTTATATATTCCTAGTATGTCACACCCCCCACTTCCCGATATTCATGACACTTGGGAACCCGGCCTGTAGAGGGCGATCTTGCAGAGATGACATGGAAAAAAGGAGCCCCTCCTGGTCCATAAGTACTGGGTTCCTCCCACTATTCCTCAGTCTTTTCGTCTCTGCAGTCGGCGAAGCATTCAGAAGATGACTCTCCTTCAAGCTGCAGGTAGCCGGGCCTGCTCCCGGACCCTTTTTTTCTCTATTTCTGTCTGAAACTCTTTAAACCTGTTTGGTTATATTGTATGCCTCCCAGCCCTGGCTGTGGTTCAGGCAAAGGTAGATACATACACCTTCTGGTGTATACAGGAGTATTACTCCTCCGTGAGACCTAAATGTGGGTAGGCGGCTTCCGGGTTGGTGTTTCCGGCATGGGATGCCCCTGTCCCTTTTATAATCCCCTTGTGCCTTATGAGTGCTTTTCTATCCTCTCCCCTTAGTTCTCCTTTAACCCTGCTGGGTAAAAAAGGAGGGGGAAAGGGGGGGTGTCATCTGGGCTTATTTGTCACCATGCACACAAAAAAAGATATATAAAATAAGTCTTTATTTCTTATTTTTATTTGTTTTACTATACTATTTAATAGGAAAATCTAAATAAAACATTTCCTATCTCTGTCTAGGCAGCATTTTTTGCTTACTTATTAAAGTGGACCATCACCCAGGGGTGATCGGCCCTGGAATCTATAAGATTCCGATCACCTCCCTCACCGCGGGACATCCGAGATGTCTTGTCCGCCGCTGTCACCCGCTTGTCCGTGGCCACGTGGGAGCGTGTTGAGGTGAGTGTTGGGGGCTTTCTGGGGGGTTTTACACAGCGGGGCACCCCCAATCGGGGTGCCCCCCTGAAGTGGACCAAAACCCAGGATAGTCAAAATCCTTGGTGTTGGTCCACTTTAAAGCTCTTTTTTTCTGGCTGTGTTCAAATTTGAATTTTCCCTCCATTTTTGGCCATGTGATCCTGGAAGTGGGCGGGGCTTAGGCATGCTTTTATTTAGAGAGCACCTGTATGCTCGGTTTGACTTCCTGTTTCCTGCTTCCATGTGGCCTTACCTCATAATGTGAGCTTATTGCATGGGCTGTGAGTACCCTTCAGCTTGGCTGAAGGGAGTTTATCTCATTTATTTATATTGTGTGCATTTGGTGACTGTTTCCTCTGTAGGTAGAAACTCCTTATTTAAAAAGGGGTTTCTCCTGGGAATATATATATATATCTCTCTATCATAATAATATCTCTCTCTATCTCTCTCTATCTCTCTCTATCTCTCTCTATCTCTCTCTATCTCTCTCTATCTACTCTCTATCTACTCTCTATCTACTCTCTATCTACTCTCTATCTACTCTCTATCTACTCTCTATCTACTCTCTATCTACTCTCTATCTACTCTATATCTACTCTCTATCTACTCTCTATCTACTCTCTATCTACTCTCTATCTACTCTATATCTACTCTATATCTACTCTATATCTACTCTATATCTACTCTATATCTATATATATATATATATATATCTATCTATCTATCTATCTATCTATCTATCTATCTATACTATATATATATATCTATCTATCTATACTATATATATATATCTATCTATCTATACTATATATATATATCTATCTATCTATACTATATATATCTATCTATACTATATATATATATATATATCTATCTATACTATATATATATATATATCTATCTATACTATATATATATATATATCTATCTATACTATATATATATATATATATATCTATCTATACTATATATATATATATATCTATCTATCTATACTATATATATCTATCTATACTATATATATATATATATATATATATATATATATATATCTATCTATCTATACTATATATATATATATATATATATATATATATATATATATCTATCTATACTATATATATATATATATATATATATATATATATATATATATATATATATATATATATATATATATATATCTCTATCTATACTATATATATATATATATATATATATATATATATATATATATATATATATATATATATATATATATATATATATATATATATATATATATATATCTCTATCTATACATATATATATATATATCTATCTATACATATATATATATATATCTATCTATACATATATATATATATATCTATACTATACATATATATATATATATATATATATTCTCCGTAAATCCCATATATACTTGGCGACTATAATCAATTATAGTATAATACTAAACACCATATGGAGGCATCCCAGGATAACGGACATGCAATTCCCTCTGCACAGACTCGGCAATGTTTTGGATGTGGGGCATCCCTTGTTGGGGATAACGCAAGTCTTTGCGTCCCTTGTGCACAATTAACTATTATGCAGCAAACTGAGGCCCAGGCTTCAGGGCCTGCGGCTAATGCCTCATCTCCTACTCCGCCATGTCTTGTCCGTACCCCCAATGATATTGTCATGGGTGGCGAGTCGCATGCTGATTTTATGTGCCAGATTGGCTCATCTTGAAAGATTAATGTCTACCTCTGTGCCTAAGAAGGTCTCAGCTAAAAGAAAGCACTTGACTCATGCCGCTCCGGCAAGGGAGTCGGACAATTGTGAATTGCTTGATTGGTCTGATCTTTCTCAGTTAGAAGGAGAATTATTATGAGGAATCAGATGTTTCTGATGAACAGCAATTTGTTGGTACTGAGATTGAGCAGGGTGAAGCAAGTGTTGTGGATACCCCAAAAGCTCTTGCTCAGTTATTTGAGGTTTTGGTTATTACTCCTCCTGAAGTAGTCCCTCCTCAAAAAGGGGAATTCTTTGGAGTCTCTAAACCTCGTTTAGAATTTCCAAATCAAAAGCATTTTGATGAAATTATTCTTAAAGAATAGGAGAAGCCTGCGCGGCTTCCTGGCATTCCCTTGGGCTGGGACAAGAAATATCCCTTCCCAGCTGATACTGTTAAGCGTTGGTCATCACCACCTGTGCCCACCGCTCTGGGCATGTGTACACTCACTGCACGTATGGGTTAAATGCGGAGGACAAATTCCTATGTGTGCGCAAGCATACAATGGCCATCTATGCATTAATATTTAATTAATTTATAGAGACACTGGATTTTTAAAAGATACTCTGCTCATGGGTGGATGCCCCTGTGCTTAATTTATCCAATTCTTCTGTTTTGCATTCTCCTGACTCCACTACACTTAAAGATGGAGAGGATAAGCGTATTGATCAAATGGCGTGCCACGCTTTTTCCAGTGTGGGCTCGGCCTTGCTGCCTGTTGGTGCTTCAGCACTCATGACAGTGGCTATTAGGTCTGTTGTGAGAGACCTAATGAATTACTCAGGGCTTGATCCGGCCTCTGATGAGTACGCCGCTCTTAAACAATGTGAGATGTTTGCATCGTTTGTACTTTCTGCCTTAGATGATACTCTGCTCATGTGCAGCAGAACCTCTGCCTTGTTAGTCGCCATCCGGCGGTCAGTATGGTTGCGGCAGTGGGCAGCTGATATTGTAGCTAAGAAATCGCTTACAGCGCTCCCTTTCGTGGGATTGCGCCTCTTTGGAGAAAGAATTGGATTCTGTCACTAAAGGAGGTAAATTACCTCAGCGTAAGAAACGTCGTTCCTTTTGTGGAATAGGGGAAAGGGACGTGGCCGTCCAAGTCAGAATTGGGGGTCCAAAACCAAATCTGCCACTAAGCCTGCTCAACAATGAGGGGACGCCTTCACCCTTACGGGTGGGGGGGACGGCTGCGGTTCTTCTTCCAGGTCTGGGTTCAGGAGATATCAGACAATTGGGTTCTGGATGTAGTCTCTTCCGGTTACTAACTGGAATTCGAGTCCCGGCCTCCTCCCAGATTTTTCATGTTTCGGATGCCGTCAGATCCGGCAATTGCGCAGGGACTGCGGGCAGCAGTAGCAAATCTGTTAAACATGGCTGTTATGGGCCTAGTGCCTCCAGCGGAAAGGAGTTTGGGGTTTTACTCCAACCTATTCAAGGTACCCAAAAAGGACGGCTCTGTTCGGCCTATCCTAGACCTAAGGAGACTAATCAATTTATCAGTTTCGGAAAAATTCCGCATGGAGTCTCTGCAATCAACCATCGATGCTCTCCGTCAGGGGGACTTCATGACATCCATAGACATCAAGAATGCTTATTTGCACATTCCTATTTTCCGGGTCACCAGAGATTTCTCAGGTTCTTGATAGAAGACCAGCATTATCAATTTGTGGCCCTGCCATTCGCCCTTCCCTCGGCCCCAAGGGTCTTTACCAAGATGCTGGCAGGAGTGATGGCTATATTCAGGGTCCAGGGCATCTGCATTGTGCCTTTTCTGGACGATCTTCTTTTCGCGGCCTCCTCCCTCGAACAATCAGAGTTGGACACCAGGACGGTGGTCTCTACGCTAGAGAGGTTCGGATGGGTAATAAGTTACCCCAAATCCTGTCCTTCCAGGGAAATTCCCTTCCTGGGCCTGATTCTGGATACATTTCAGGCCAAGGTTTTTCTTCCTCTGTCCAAAATGGTTCTGATTCAGGACTTGATTCGTCTATTCTTGTCCAACTTTCGTCAGTCTATCCGTCTAGGGATGAGACTAGTGGGATTGATGGTAGCTGCATTTGAGGCAGTCCCGTTTGCCCAGTTTCACATAAGGGCGCTTCAGCTCTTCCTCTTGGCAAAGTGGGACTATCATTGAATCAGACTTGTCTATTGTCTCCCCACGTTTTGCAGTCCCTTCAGTGGTGGTTAATATCGCACAACCTCCAGAAGGGCAAGTCATTTCTGACTCCGCGTTGGGAACTGGTTACCACGGATGCCAGCCTGGTGGGCTGGGGGGGCTTCTGGAAGAAGCATCAGTTCCAAGCATTGTGGGGGCCTCAGGAGGCTCATTCTCCAATCAATGTATTAGAGCTTCGGGCCATACGTCTTGTTCTACTTCGACTGACCCATTTCTTACAGGGTCTGCCAGTTCAGATTCGGTCAGACAACCGAACAGCTGTTGCATACATCAATCACCAGGGAGGGACTCGCATTTGGGGTGCCCTCTGGGAAGTCTCTGATCCTTCAGTGGGTAGAGATCAATGTTCCCTGCATATCAGCAGTTTACATTCTGGGGATAGAGAATGTGGAGGCAGACTCCCTGAGCAGGGGATGTTCTTGCCAGGGAGAATGGTCTCTCAATCCAAGGGTCTTTCAGTTCCTCTGTCACAAGTGGGGGACTCCATGGTTGGACCTGTTTGCTTCTTGTCACAATCACAAGTTGCCAGCTTTTGTCTCTATCCCAGGATCCTCTGGCAGTGGATGCCATGTCTCTGGCCTGGAAGGATCTGGGGTTCCTATATCTGTTTCCCCCATTCTCCATGATCAGCAAGGTGGTGCGCAAGCTAGCACTGGAGGAGGTGCCAGCAATTCTGGTGGCGCCAAGACGTCTGTGGTACGCAGACGTCGTAAGGCTGGCAGTGGATCGTGTCAATCTGCCTCTTCTTCCAGATCTCATCACTCGGTCAACTTTGTTACCCCAATTTACAAACGCTGGCTTTGACGGCATGGCTGCTGAAGTCTCCATCTTGAAAGAAGGTCTTTCTGATGTGGTTATTCAGACTCTTATTAGAGCTAGGAAGAAGTCTTCCTCTGTCATTTATTACAGGACTTGGAGGTCCTATATTGATTGGTGTGAATCCAGGGCTGCCAGTCTAGAAGAAGTTGCCAACGGCAACGAAACGCGTTACGGTGGACGGCGGCAGAGACATCACCCCTAGAAACACCAGTGCAAGCGGAGCGCTCACCCTTCCCCCCCCCCACCATCGGCCGAGGTGAAGTAAAGGCTGGGTGAGAACCGCTCTTGTACACACTGCTAGTTTTTATAGGATTTTATTGTAAATGCGCACTTGGCACTTTTTACAAAAGGATTTTAAGATTAAAAGAACGTATTACACTAGATCCTCTCTTTTCCTCCCTTTCTTATGCTTTCATGCTGAATTTGAGCTAAGCTTAAGATCTAAGCTCTGCAAGCTTTTGCATGAGTGGAAGGTGAAGTCTAAAACCATACATGAGAAGATCTCTGGAGTTAACAATTAAGGCGTTTAATCGAATTTATATCTGGTAAGCCTTCAATTTATAAGGTGATGGGCACCTGGTGGTCTAAATAGGATCGATTGTAATCACAGTGGATGGAACAGAGTCACCAATGAAATTGTGCATGCACCTGCGGGCTGATACCGGATTGGTTTAAACTATTGGACATTTAGCTTATACAGCATTGTCTAGTTTTTAAGAAGTTTATAACTGCTCTGTGCTATACAACTGTACATTTATGTGAACCTGCTGGATATTCAGGCAAAAGCACGTAGAGCAGTTGCACTGTGTAAGGTGTAAAGTTCTCTTTTGGATTTAGAAATTAAATTTTTAAGATTTAGCGCAGGTTTTTCTACCCAATTTTTACAATCCAGGGCTTTGCCTTGTAGAGTATTTTCTATTCCTAGAATTCTGGAATATCTGCAACGAGGTCTGGATATGGCATTACAGATTAGTACTTTGAAAGGGCAAGTCTCTGCCTTGGCAATTTTCTTTCAAAGATCGTTTGCTCTTCATCCTTTGGTTAAGACCTTTTTCCAAGGAGTCGCGCATGTGAGGCCTCCCAGAAAGCCTTTACTTCTGTTTGGGATCTTAATTTGGTGCTTTCGGCTATGCAAGCTGCTCTCTTTGAGCCGTTGCAGGATATTCCTCTTCCTATTCTTACTCAGAAGGTTGCCTTTTTGGTTGCTATTACTTCTGTCCGCCGAGTTTCTGAACTGGCGGCTTTGTCTATTCAAGCCCCTTATTTTGAGAGGCATCAAGATAAGGTTGTTTTCCGTTTTAAGCCGGATTTCCTTCCTAAGGTGGTGTCTGCTTTCCACCTAAATCAGGATATAGTTCTTCCTTCCTTGTGTCCTAAACCTAGTAACGACAAGGAAAGGGTCTTACATTCTTTGGATGTAGTTTGTTGTGTTAAGTAGTATTTAGTTACTACCTCGGCCTTCCGCAAGACGGATGCCTTTTTTGTTGTGCCTTCTGGGCCCAAGAAGGGTTTTTTGCTCCTGCCAAATCTTCCCTTAGTAAGTGAATACGTCAGGCTATCATTGGGGCCTATATGGCGAAGGGGAAGGTTCCCCCTTTTCGTGTCACCGCTCATTCTACTCGTGCTATTGGAGCCTCTTGGGCTTTTTAGCACCAAGCTTCTGTTGAACAAGTCTGCAAGGCTGTGTATACTTGTTACAAGGTTGATGTGCGGGCCTCAGCGGATGCTGTTTTTGGCCGCAAAGTTCTGCAAGCTGCAGTAATTTGAGTTATGCATTATTCCTTTGGGATCCCCACCCATTATAGACACTGCTATTGGATGTCCCAAGTGTCATGAATATCGGGAAGTGGGGGGTGTGACATACTAGGAATAAGTAGATCAGCCTTGATCCAGTTTAAAAGGATAAAATATCCACGTTTTTATTCCATACAAGATTCTTTAAAAGCATTCTATCCATAGATATGTCAGGATAAAGCATAAGGGAGCAGTTTGGATGCCAACGCGTTTCGGGCACAGACTCGGCCCTTAATCATGACATTACTTCCTACTCCCATAAAGCACATTTAAATACGGACACCATGCATGCATCTCCCATTGCCGCACACCTGAAGTTAATTAGACCTTTACACAACCGGATGGGCGAGCACTATCGCTCCATAACAGTTAATGAACAAAAAGGAAAGAGAAAATGTAACCCCCCCCCCCCCTTTCAATGTGTTAACAAAAATTATTACTAGGAATAATACCATTTTGTGAGATACTCACCTGTAAAATGCTTATTACGAGTATGTCACACCCCCTTCCCCCGCCCTTTTTTGTTCGAGGGATCCTTTATATGGTGATTATTCAAATAATTTTACAATTATTGAATAGAATTGGCTTTTTGTTCTAAGGGATCCTTTATTTGGTAGTATTCTCATATAATTTTACAATTATTGAATATAATTGGCTCTTCCTGGTTCTTCACTGCTGTGGGACTGAGGAATAGTGGGAGGAACCCAGTACTTATGGACCAGGAGGGGCTCCTTTATTCTAAGTATGTCACACACCCCACTTCAGATATTAAATCATTAGTCATGGGTTATACTCACCGCTAGGTGGCACTGTTGCAGAGAAGTCCAGAAAACAACAAGCCCCTCCCGGTCTATACATACCTGGTACCTCCTAACAATTCCCCAGTGTTCTTCTCTGCAAGGTGGCGACAAGACAGAAGAAAGAAGTCTCCTGCTTGCAGGTAGCCGGGGTATCACCCCGGCCCCCCCCCCCTCCCCCTATGGTCTATTTCTGCCCAGCTCTTTTTGTTTTTTTATCCCCTGGTTAATGGTAGCCTCCCAGCTTAGGCTGTAGGCCGGGCAAGGGTAGATGGCACTTAGAGTGCCTAGGAGATTAGCTCCTCTGCTCGACCCCATATTATCCGGACGTGGGATGCCCCAGCCCTTATACTCCCCCTTAGGTTTTCACTTGGCTTTTATCTTCCTTATGCATGTGTGTGGATGTTAGTGTGTGTGCGTGTTGTTGCAGGGACGGGTGGCCTGTGTGGCGCGGGCCCGTCTGTTTTCTGCCCTTTTTTCTTGTGCTTGGGGGCTTCCTGAGCCCCTGTGTTTTTTACTTGGGGACGGGTCGGGCGGGGGTTCCGCCGGCCCGCCACCCGGTTGTGAGGGCGGGCGCCATGTTAGGGCCGTTTTTTGTCCAAAGTTACCTCAGTGTGCTTGGTCACGGTGGGCGGGGCCGGGCGGCGCGCTGCGCCGCCGGCCCGCCTGGGTGCTAGGGCGCCGAGGACTTTCGGCGCCCCGCTGGCTATTATTTTTGGGGGCGGGACCAGGCGGCATGCGTGCCGCCGGTCTGCCCGACGGCCTCTGCGGGCGCAATTGCCCGCTCGGCCTCGGAAGTGGGCGGGCCGCGTCAGGCGCCGTGTCTGGCGGGTTTAGGGAGGGGCGGGGCTACAGCTGTCCCGCGCTTCTGACGGGCCCGCCCCTCGTCTCTTGTCTCTCGTTCATTCCCGCTGGCGCCATTTCGCTACGGGGACGCAGGTAGGCTGTGGCTTTGATTCTTTATTGCCTGTCATTCAGGGCCTTTTTTATTATGCAGAATGAACGTTCCTTGAGAGAGCGTTTAGTAAAGGGGGCAGCTCTTGTTTATATGAGCACTAACGGCCGCCTGTCTTTTAGTTCTGGCTGCTACATGGTCTATACCCCCCCCCCCCCTCGTTGGGGGTGACGGCAGGGTGCTTCAGCCAGGCCTTGGGCATGCTGGCTGGAAGTGTCTTCTATGTCTTTTTTCATATGATCTTGGTCCTGTAGTCTTTGTTTTAGCCTGACCCGCCTTTGTTCCTCAGTGTTTTTGTGTGTTTTTGTTTTTCTGTGTGCCTGGATTGACTGTTGCTTTTGTTTTCCAGATCCCGGGATTCCATCATACAGGGCTCTCCCGGTCTTGTATACCTGGCTATTGGGGTTGGCCTTATAGTCCCTTTTGCTAATTTCCCTGGTCAGGGCTATTTTAATATTTTCATATATAGATATATTTCTATTGAATCTGAGAGGGGCATCCCGTTTCGCTTACTGCGTAAATCCCTGGGGTCTGCGAATACCATAAATTCACCATATGGAGGCTACCAAAGATACCGGAAATGGTCCTACGGGCCAGGCCAGGCTGTGTGGGGGGTGTGGGACCCCGCTCCCAGGGGATGATGTCATTATTTGTATTCCATGTGCACAGCGGAACATTGAGCGCCACCCCGGTGCCCAGGACTTCTTCGGCCGCGCCATCTCCCTCCCCTCCTCACCTGTTCCGGACCCCGTGTGACGTTGTCATGGGTGGGGATTCGCAATCTGAGGTATGCGCTGGATTGGTCAGATCGTCCCCTTGAAGAGGGTGAGCTTGTTGAGGAAGTAGAGGATCCCGAGGTTCAGCAGTTGCCGGGCGCTGAGGGGGACCAGGCTGAAGGGCCCCCCCCGATACGCCTTCTATTCTGGCCCAAATGTTTGAGGTTTTGGACTTGGATCCTCCGGAAGTTGCTCCTCGGCCTAAGGGTCAGCTTTTTGGGGTGTCCAAGCAGCGCTTGGAGTTTCCCAGTCAACAGCATTTCGAGGACGTTGTCCTTAAGCAATGGGAGCAACCTACGCGTCTCGTCGGGGTACCGCCTAGCTGGGATAGAAAGTATCCTTTTCCGGCGGACTTGATGGAAGCGTTGGTCTGTTCCTCCTGAGGTGGATGCTCCGGTTTTGGGACTGTCTAATACGGCGGTTGTACATTCTCCTGACACGACTTCTCTCAAGGACGGCGAGGATCGCCGGATTGATCAGCTGGCCCGCCATGGTTTTGTCTGTGCGGGTTCAGTTTTGAGGCCTGTTTGTGCTTGTGCACTTTTGTCGTTGGCGGTTAGGTCTATTGTCAGGGACTTCTTGCTCTTAAACGTTGTGAATCCTTCTTGTCATTTATTCTGGCTGCTCAGGATGATGCCATGTTGATGTGTGGCAGGGCTACTGCTCTGTTGGTGGCTATTCGCCGCTCTGTGTGGTTGAGACAGTGGACGGCTGATTTTAATTCTAAAAGATCGCTCACGGCTCTTCCCTTTCTGGGTTTGAGGCTTTTCGGTGAGAAGCTTGATTCTGTTGCCAAGGGAGGTAAGTTACCTCAGCGCAAGAAATTTCGCCGTTCCTTTCGGGTGCGGCCCCCTTCAATCCGTCCTTTCGGGGAGCCAGAGCCGGCAGGGGTGCGGGCTTCTCGGCCTCCAGGGGCGCCAGTTGGAATAGGGGTAGAGGCCGTGGCCAGGGGTAGGCGCCAAGCCCAAGCCAGCTGCCAAGCCCGCTCAGCAAGGGTAAGGGTGGGGGGGCGGTTGCGACTCTTCTCCCGGACCAGGAGGTCTCGGACAGGTGGATCCGGGAGGTGGTGTCGGCCAATTACTAGCTGGAGTTCGAGTCCCGCCCTTCTCCAAGGTTTTTCAGGTCTCGGGTACCTTCAGATCCTTTGGCCGCGCAGGGGCTCCTGGCAGCGGTAAGGAATCTTCTGGAATTGGCAGTCATCTGCCCGGTCCCTCTTTCGGAGGTGGGGCGCGGGTATTTTTCCAATCTCTTCACTGTACCCAAAAAGGATGGGTCGTTCCGTCCCATCCTGGATTTGAAGTTTCTCAACCGGTTTATTCGTCCCCGGAAGTTCCGCATGGAAACCCTGCGGTCTGCGATCGGTTCGCTTCGGCAGGGGGACTTTGACGTCCATAGACATCAAGGATGCATACCTTCACATTCCGATTTTTCCGGCTCATCAGAGGTTTCTTCGCTTTGTGGTGGAGGATCGGCATTTCCAGTTTGTAGCTCTTCCATTCGGCCTCACCTCTGCTCCGAGAGTGTTCACCAAGGTGTTGGCGGGAGTGATGGCCCTGCTCAGAGCTCAGGGGATTCGCATTGTGCCTTATCTGGACGATCTTCTCATCATGGCGCCTTCCTTCAGTCAAGCGGAAGGGGACACCAGCATGGTGGTGTCTATGTTGGAGAGGTTCGGCTGGGTGATCAACTACCCCAAGTCCTCTCTGGTTCCGGCCAGGGTGGTGACCTTTCTGGGGATGTCCTTGGACTCTTGCCAGCACAGAGTTTTTCTCCCTCAGGCCAAGGTTCTTTTGATTCAGGAATTGGCTCAGCTTCTTCTTTCCAATCCTTGCCCGTCCATCCGGCTAGGGATGAGACTGGTGGGGTTGATGGTAGCCTCTTTCGAGGCAGTTCCCTTCGCGCAGTTTCACACGAGGACGCTTCATCTTTTGGCGTCTTGGGACCGTCGACCGCGGTCGTTGGATCGGTCCTTCCGGATGTCCCCTCGGGTTCGGCAGTCTCTTCTGTGGTGGATGGTCTCGGACAATCTTCTGAAGGGCAGGTCATTTCTGACCCCGCTTTGGGAAACGGTCACCACGGACGCCAGTTTGTCAGGATGGGGAGGTTTCTGGAAGGATCTTCGGTTCCGGGGGCGGTGGGGTCCTCAGGAAGCCCACTTGCCCATCAATGTTCTGGAGTTGAGAGCCATCAGTTTGGTTCTGTCTCACTTGACGCAGCATTTGCAGGGCCTGCCGGTTCAGGTTCGGTCGGACAATCGGACGGCGGTTGCTTACATCAATCACCAAGGAGGGACTCTCAGTCTGGGTGCCCACAGAGAGGTGTCTCTGATTCTAGTTTGGGCAGAGACTCATGTCCCTTGCATCTCGGCAGTGTACATTCCAGGAGTGGAAAACACGGAGGCGGACTTTCTGAGCCGGTGTTCGTCTCGCCGGGGGGAATGGGCTCTCCATCCCCCAGGTGTTTCGGTCGCTTTGTTTCCGGTGGGGGACGCCGGAGGTGGATCTGTTTGCCTCTCGTCACAATCACAAGCTTCCGACATTCGTGTCGCTGTCTCAGGATCCTCCTGGCTCTGGCGGCGGATGCCATGGCCCTGAGCTGGAGGGACCTGGGGTTTCTTGATCTGTTTCCTCCGATTCCCATGCTAGGCAGGGTGCTGCAAAAGTTGGTTCTGGAAGGAGTTCCCGCCATTCTCGTGGCTCCAAGGTGGCCAAGGCGGGTGTGGTTCGCAGACATCGTTCGTCTGGCAGTGGATCAGTTCGATCTGCCTCTTCGGCCGGATCTTCTCACTCAGGGCCAACTGTGTTACCCCAGTTTACCAACGCTGGCTTTGACGGCTTGGCTGCTGAGACCTCCATCTTAAAGGAGGAGGGTCTTTCTGATTCGGCCATTCGGACTCTTATAAGTGCCAGGAAGAGATCCTCTTCTTCCATCTATTATAGGTCTTGGAGATCTTATATTGATTGGTGTGAGGCTAGATCTTTGCCTTGCCGGGTCTTTTCTATTTCTAGGATTTTTGGAATTTCTTCAATCAGGGCTGGACTCTGGTCTTCAGCTGAGTACTTTAAAGGGGCAGATTTTCTGCTTTGTCTATCTTTTTAGGTCATTTGCACTCCATCCTTTGGTCAGGACTTTTTTCCAGGGGGTTTCGCATCTGCGGCCTCCTAGGAAGCCGTTGCTCCCTGTTTGGGATTTGAATTTGGTTCTCTCTGCTCTTCAGGCTCCTCCTTTTGAGCCTTTGCAGGATATTGCTCTGTCCACTCTGACTCAGAAGGTTGCCTTTCTGGTGGCCATCACTTCGGTTCGGCGTGTTTCGGAGTTGGCAGCCTTGTCGATTCAGGCTCCTTATTTTGAGAAACATGAGAGAGTGCGTTGCACTGCTTGGATGTTGTACGTTGTGTCAAATACTATCTGCGTACTACGTCTTCCTTTCGTAAGACTGATGCCTTTTTCGTTGTGCCCTGTGGGCCTAGGAAGGGTTTGGCTCCGGCTAAGTCTTCCATTAGCAAATGGATTCGTCAGGCGATTGTTGGGGCCTATTCTGCCAAGGGGAAGGATCCCCCTTTTCGTGTTACTGCTCATTCTACTCGTGCGGTTGGAGCGTCCTGGGCCTTTCAGCACCAGGCTTCTGTTGAACAAGTTTGTAAGGCTGCTACTTGGTCTTCTGTTCACACTTTTTCCAAGTTTTACAAGGTTGATGTGTGGGCCTCAGCGGATGCTGTTTTTGGCCGCAAGGTTCTGCAGGCTGCAGTGGTTTGAGTTTCTGCATTATTGCCTGGTTGGATACCCGCCCTTTTTTGGACACTGCTGTTGTATGTCCCATGACTAATGATTTAATATCTGAAGTGGGGTGTGTGACGTACTTAGAATAATACCATTTTGTGAATACTCACCTGTAAAATGGGTATTATAAGTATGTCACACACCCCACTTCACCCGCCCTTTTTGGTATCCTGGTTCTTTATATGGTGAAGCTTTTTCGTTTACAGTTGAGGGTTACCTTTGTTTTTTTCCTGGTACCTTGTCTTTACTGCTGTTTGAATACTGGGGAATTGTTAGGATGTACCAGGTATGTATAGACCGGGAGGGGCTTGTTGTTTTCTGGACTTCTCTGCAACGGTGCCACCTAGCGGTGAGTATAACCCATGACTAATGATTTAATATCTGAAGTGGGGTGTGTGACATACTTATAATACCCATTTTACAGGTGAGTATTCACAAAATGGTATTTTTTCCATGTCATCTCTGCAAGATCGCCCTCTGCATGCCGGGTTCCCAAGTGTCATCGTGAAGTGGGGGGTGTGACATACTCGTAATAACCATTTTACAGGTGAGTATCTCACAAAATAGTATTTTCTCCCGGCTTCTTCGATGTATTACCCATGTGTAAGCAGTATCTCTGGAGCAGGACGTGCTGTATACTTATAATACCAATTCTACAGGTGAGTAATCGCAGAATTGTATTTTTGCTGTCCCTCTGAGATGGCAGGTGATCAGTCATTGCATAGGTTTGGCAATTAAATAATTGCCGCACACAACAAAGGCAATGAACAGAGGAGGCAGAGCTTTACAGCTAAAACAGGCTGCATTATCTGTGGTTAGAGTGAAGCAGGTTCGCTAAAAATTGGCAAAAGGTACTCTTCATCGGGGGAGCAATTCGGGGGGTAGTTAAAAATGTATTTTTCAATTTAAACAGGACTACATTAAGTGTGCCCCATGAGCAACCCATTCTAGGTGCTCATGCTAGTATGAGGGTGCATCCATCTCTGCTTCCTCCAGTGGAGGGAAGAAGCCTCTTGCTCCTCGAGTGAAGGTACCTGGCAGTGAAAAGGCTACAGTCTTGGGGTCCTTCTTCCATAAGGTCCTTGCTGGAGCAGAGTATTGAAGGTGGTTATTGCTGGTGCTCGACTGGAGAACTGAGGCCATGATGGACTGAGAGGTGGCATGAAGTTTGGCTCTTTATTGCACCGTAAGGCCCCACAGGTAAAGCGCAAAACATGTGCTTTGCCTGTGGTGCCCATAGACTTCTATGGGCTGTGTTGCGCTGCGGGCAAAACTTTGCATGTTGCATTTTGCAAATCACAATGCACTGATGTGAGAGGGCCTATTTAATTTCATGGGCTGCATTTACTTCTTGTTTCTGACATGTTGGAATATTGGTACTCCCAATACTATGCAAAAGGGAAAGTGTGAAAGGGGCCTTATTTTTAAGAAAGTAGTGGGATTTGTAGTGAACAGGCAGTGTCTGGGCAGCATACAAGAATAGATGGAAATAAACCGCCCAGAAGCCATAGAAATTGGTTAGACCGATAAGGATGCAGAATTGCATAAATCCTGTTTGACTGGGAAACAAGGTAAGTGTATTGGGCAACCAGGGCCCAATATCTAGATCAAGTATTAGAGGTCTCGGCAAATCAGTTGAGGGA
This sequence comes from Gastrophryne carolinensis, assembly GCA_027917425.1. Lineage (NCBI taxonomy): Eukaryota > Metazoa > Chordata > Amphibia > Anura > Microhylidae > Gastrophryne > Gastrophryne carolinensis. Next base: position 309,680,639 of record CM051236.1, on the reverse strand, counting down.
GATGCAGTAAGTAGCAATTTTATTCTTTTTGCCTGGACTGTCCTTGAAGTATAATTAGATATTCTGCAAAGGTTTGTTTGCATTTTTATTTATTTTTTTTTGTAGGGCGATCATGTGGCAATCCGGGAGAGATAGAAAATGGAGAAATGCAAGCCGATGATTTTCTATTTGGGTCTAGGGTTAACTACACATGCAAGACTGGGTAAGACCTCCAAATTACAGAAACACATGCAGACTCAGTTTACATGTTGTTGTCGGCAAGTACTTTATGCCATCTATGTAACATTATTTGCATCCTGTCATTACCGTTGCTTTATACGTTCCTCCCAATAAGCTTTGTGCTATGAAATGGCCACAACACATAGGCTTTGACAATCTGGGAGAGAGCCTGGAGGGGCTAAAAGCTTGTTAACTGCTACTTATGCGCTTCCTTTTACCTCTAAATTTCAGCCCGTAAGTATTATGCTTTTTTTAAGGTATAGGTATTATTTACCAAGTTGTCTGGTGTTATGCTGTACATGTATTTTTATCAAACCACACTCTGCCTCTCAGCTGATAAAATCATTACATTCTGTCTGATAAAACTATATTCAGCCTGTCACCAGACCAACTGGCAAGTGATTTTTTTATTTTTCCTCTTCCATTCCGAGGCACCATCAGTAGCAACGCATGGGTTAACCAGGCCTCCACACAGCTTCGTGGCATCCCAAGCCTTCCTGTGTCATGGATAGGGTGTCGACTCGCGACCGCACAATGGAGCTCTTGCTGGATCGGGGAGTTGTAGTACCTGTGCATCTTGGCAGTTCACATTCTGGGAGTGGAGAATCTGCAGGTTGATTTTCGCAGGGGAATGGTCCCCTTCACCAGGACGTTTCAAGCCCTATGCGACTGGTGGGGATTGCCGGAGGTGGACCTCTACGCATTTTGGAATGGTCCAGAGGTGTTAAAGAAGGACGACCTCGAGCAGATTCCTATCATCCTGATCTACCCACATTTGCCCAGAAGGGTATGTTTCGTGGAACCCCCGTGGCAACTGCCCAGATCATCTGCAACAGGGTCCTCTGCGGCACCCCAATTCTCCAGCGCTGGCTTTAGCGGTTTGGCTGTTGAGACCAGCATATTGGAGGAGAGGGGTCTGTCCACTGCAGTTACTGCGCTCGAGCATGGAAACAGTCATCCTCTCGCATTTACTACAGAACTTGGAGGTACTTGGAGGCCTACAAAAAGGTATGGAAACTTTTTTTTTCTTTTTTTTGTGAAGAGAACAAGTTGAAGAAAAAAATAACCACAGTACTCTAAAGTACGTACAGCCAACCCCTTATCAAATCCTTCCAGCAGCAATTATTTTAATTCGGCGAGCGAATTTATATATTGATATTGGTAACCGGGAAATCTTAGCAGTTAACTTAGCTTTCAGGAATGGAGACATTGGTTGGAGGCCAATCCCCAGTCACGGTCTATAAGGACCATAAAAACCTAGAATACATAGTCTCAGGTTTTTTTTTTTTTTTTTTTTTCTTCAGGCCGACGCTCGCAGAGTTTTTCCACCCCAAATCCACCTGAAGAGTAATTTGCCTATACTTCCACAGCATAGGGTTATTCAACCTGATCTCTCCGAATTGAGCCAGTTTCAAGCAGACTCTCCTCTGGGTAAACCTGACCATGTCCAGTGTACCATTATCTTACCGTCTAGTGGTTCTGCAGCAATTTCATGACTCCCAAGACGGTGGGCCATCCAGGGGTTAAGGCAATAGCACTTTTATCTTGCCATGTCTGGTGGCCTTTCTTGAGAAAAGATGCACAGTCTTTCATTCAAGCGTGTAAAATCTGCACCCGCAGTAATACTCCTAAGCGCTCCCCTGTTCATTCCATCAAGGCCTTGGACACCTCTTCCTTTGGATTTTATTACCGTTCTACCACAATCTCAGGGGTTTACAGTCATTTGTGTTGCGGTGGACCGGTTTAGTAAGATGGTGCATTTTGTTCCATTAAAGAAATTGCCCACAGCCCAAGAATTAGTACAGCAATTTTTAGTCCATGTATTTAGTCTGCACAGAATTCCTGAAGATTTCAGATCAAGGAGTGCAATTCTGGAGAGCGTTTTGTGCTCAATTGGGGTTCTTTCTCCTTGTCGTCAGCCTTTCATCCTCAGTCCAATGGGCAGACAGAGAGGACCAATCAATCTTTGGAACAATAGGTCTGCTGTTTTGTTTCTGATATCCAATCTGAATGGTCGCAGTGGTCTGCAGAATTTTGCCTTTTAACAATGCTATTCATACGTTTACTGGGGTTTCGCCATTCCGCTGTGTTTTCAGGAGGTATCTGAAGTTTACTTCATTATCAGACTTGCCCTCTGTTTCCTCTCTCGATGACTGGTTGTCCCAATGGCCTAATTTGTGGGCCAAGATTCGACAAAATCTAACGTGGGCTACTAATCGGCAGAAAACTTTTGCAGATCGCTACCGTACCGGTCTAGTAATCCAGACTATAAATTTGGGGAATTTGTCTGACTCTCTACCAAGAATCTAACTTTATGCCAACACTTTAAGTTCAGACCTCGATACATTGGTCCTTTTCCCATCCTACAAAAAATAATCGGGTCACATAACGACTCCCATCTTTAAAAATTTGCAACTCCTTCCATGTCTTCCTCCTTAAGCCCACAAAAGGAGTGGAGGCCGATACATCTCCTCCTGCTATTATAGTTGATGGTTAGTAAGAATTCAAGATCGCCTGAATTCTACATTCTCGTTTTCTCGAATTCCCTCAATAGGGGTATGGTCCTGAAGAGAGAAGTTGGGTTCCTGCCAGAGATGTTCATGCGGGAAATTCCATAGGTAAAATCCCCTTAAACCCATGGTGGAGGATCCTGGGGCCCCTACTCAGGGTTGGTGTAATGTGAGGAGCTTGCGTGTGCCGGCCGGCATGCTGTTCCCCGGCTGTCTGGTGCAGGGTGCGGTGCTCCCAGAAGCCGGAGAGCACAGCGAGCCTGCATGTCTGGCTCCTTAGCTCCCCTGCAGTAGTATGGGTGTGCACCCTGCTGGTTGACAGTGGTTCACAGCTGATGCCGCTCTGTCTAGTTTAATTCACAGCTGATGGTCTCTGGGACTGGACAGCCTGACTGGTTAGGGCAGTCCAGCCCCTGGGATCAGTTCCAATCAGTGTCTCTCGGTTGCACCAATCCCTACACTATTCCCTGCATTGCTATTGGCCAGTCATCCTTTTTAAATAAAGTCCAGCCCTGACCCCTTTGCCCATTATAGCCAGTATTGCTCAGGGTGTGACTTAGTGTGTATTTACTCATGATTGACCTGGCTTCGCCTGACCATCCTAGTTTGCTGCCCGAACCGAAACTCTGCCTGCACGACCTCGAACTCCATCTGACCCTGCATACTTTTTATCTCCCGGCCTGACCCTCAGCTCGTTTCTGACCATTCTTCTGCCTTAACCTTGTTAGCAGATGCACCTTCGGACGGACTACCAGTGTGTGACCTCGGCTTTGGGATACCCTTGTGGTTCATTGGCCTTCTTGGTAAGCTGACATCCTTTGCGCCTTTAAGTCCTGGGGGCAACCGTGTCCGGCGAGGCATATTGTGCATTCCAGCGAGCCGGAATTTAAAAAGAAAATACCACTAATATGTATCTTGCAAGAAAGACAACCCTTTACATTTGTAATACCCCCCACATACTATATATTTTCTGAAAGCACCTCAAGCTTTCTAGATATACCAGGCTTGTTGTCAGGGGCACAGTTTCCTGGGAAATGGTCCTTCGTGGATTTCTGTGGTTGTGCAAGGTTTCCCTGAAAAATATATATAAAAAACAAAATAAAAACCAAATTTTCCTAAAACGGCAATATGCAGACAAGAAAAGCAATCGAAATCTCCTAACTAGAATACCCAAAATACATACATAGGTACTAGGATAGATTTGCCAAACACCCCAAAGTAAAGCAGTAACTGCTTTCAAGAAAAACGCTTTACGTTTATTATCTGAAAATACACACCTTCAGCATTCTAGTTCTTCTGGATGCAATGCCTCGGAATTGGGGTAGCAGAGTAAAAAACAATTTTCCTAAAACTATGCAGACAAGAAAAACAAGCTAAATCTGAAAGGCTATTAATAAAGCAGAATCAAAACCACATGCATAGGTACTTTTAAGGGCAGGGTTGCCAGAAGTAAACAGAAGTAAAGCATGCACTATAAAAGAACACAAAACAGCCCTTTTACATATCTTTATGGTACTAAAATGTGGTATCGGGATTAGCCTTGGGATGTGCCATTAGGATAACTTGTGGCATCGGTTGTCCGGATCAGTTATTAGGATACTGAAAAGGGGCCCAAAGTTTTTAATCACACACGTAACCAGCTGCTCCTCTAGAGCTTCCCTTCACTCGAATACAAACAGAAAATAAAAGAAAATACACTGACAACATCAGATGTAAAATACCTATGCCAGCACACAGAAAACGTATACATTAAAGTGGAACAAAAGCCATGATTTACTATTGCATATGTAAGGTTAGACAAACTGCTCTGTGCTTGGCAACCGAGCAGTCTTCAAACCCCCCCCCCCCCCCCCCCGCCAGGCAATGTGGACATCCTAATCCCACTACAGGTTCAAATCCAGTCATTAACTGCAATTCATCTGAGGGGGGCCCTGAATACTCTGGCAGATGCTGAGTCACAAAAACGTTCAGCAGACAAAGTGGTGTTTGAATCAGTCAGCTGATCACAGGAGTTTGGGGGTCAGCTTCAGATAGATTTGGTTGCTAACAAGAATTCAAAAGGTAAATTATTTTCCCTGGTCAGGGATGAAGGTGTGGTAGCAATAGATGCTCTGGTTCAAAAATTGGACTTTCACCTTGCTTATGCATTTCCCCTTTCAGAATCCTGCCTCAAGTGGTCCTGAAGATCAGTTAGGAAGAAGCGACTGTGATTCTCATGCTCCCTTCTGGCCAAAGAGTGTGGTTCGTGGAGTTGATCAAGATGGTAGTAAAGGGGCTCTGGAGTCTTCCAAATGTTAGAGATCATCCATCAGGTAATCATCCTGCATCCAAATCTGTCAAGACTATGGCTGAGAGCCTGGATACTGGAAGGTTGTTATTAAGAAGGAAAGGTTGCTCCTCGAAAGTCACTGAAACACTACTAAAGAGTCATAAGTTAACGAAGAGACTGATCTATGGATAGGTATGGAAAGATAACAATTTGAAGAAAAAGGAACTAGAGTTTCTACAGGAAGGTTTTGACAAGGGATTGGCTGTAAATACCCTGAAAACTCAAGCCTCCGCATTGTCATTTATTCTGGAACGTAAATTGAGACAAAATGAACTTGTTAATCGTTTTTTCAACTCCGTCCTGCATAAGAGACTGGCACCAGTCAAGGGCTTCCCTACCTGGGACTTGTCAATTGTATTAAATTGGTTAATGGAGCCTCCATTTTGATCCACTAGAGGAGGTTTCAGAAAAATCTTTGAAATGTTTCCTGCTAGCTATTACTTCTGCCAGGAGAGTGAGCTCCAAGCACACTCGATCAAGGAACCATATTGTGCGATACTCCCAGACAAGGTCATGCTTGGACCCAATCCATTGTTTTTGGCAAAAATAGTGACTTCAGATAACGGGTCGTAAGAAATAGTTCTTCCAATGCTGCCGGAGCAGGAAAGGAAGAAGACCTCTCGTTGCTTGATGTCAGTCCTGATCATCTACCTGGAAAAATCCTGAGACTGGAGGTCAGCAAAACAATTACTAATATTTAGTGTGGAAAAATAAGGGCTCAGCAGCTTCTAAATCCACTATTGCTAGGTGGATAAAACAGACTATTGCAAAGACTTGCTCTACTAGGGGAGTCTCTTCCCCCCCCCCCCCCCCCCCCAAAGTTTCTGCTCACATGGCCAAGTCATGGGCAGAAAGGACAGGTGCTTCGATAGATGAGATCTGCAAAGATCTGGTCATCACCTCACACCTTCCACAAACACTATAGACTTGATTTTACTATCTGTAAAGCATCTGACCTTCGGTAGAAGTTTACTACTTGCAGCTTTCCACCCTTAAGGTATAATTACTTGCCTAATCCTCTTCACGTGGTCAAGCTGAAGGATGACTTGGAAAAACCACTTAGACTTACCGGTAACTTATTTTTTTTAGGTATCCTTCAGCTTGACAGCTTATTACTCGCCCATAGTCCAAAGTTAGTTGTATGATTACTGTTCTATTACTGAGGTGGGGAGGAAGGGGTGGGGCTTTTAACCTCTGTTCCTGTTTCCTCCCAGGGGGAGGAGCATGATATCTCCACGTGGTCAAGTTGAAAGATTCCTAAAAAATCCGTTACTGGCAAGTCTAACAGTGTTTTTTGTTGCCATTTCCAGGAGACCAGTCCCCTCTACCGAATGTCCTACATGGGATCATCTAACCCTTGTGCTTGAGGGATTATCCAAACCACACTTTGAGCTGCTTGCCGAGGGATCAGAGTAAACTAAACTAAATTAAATTAGTTTTCTGCTTGCTATTGCTTCGGCATGCAGAGTTGATCTACAAGCCCTTTCCATTCGCGAACACTTCTGTACAGTATTACCAGATGAAGCCAACCTTAGGCCTGATCCATTTTACCTGCCTAAAATTGCCTTCATGTTTCATAGATCCCATGATATTATCCTACAATCTTTCAGGGGCAATTCTTTGAATGTAGTAGCAGTATCCACTTGGGCAAAAAGATATGGTGCTGCCTCTGAGTTTTGCAAGGCAGCCACATGGTCTTCCCCTCATACTCTTCTTCTTAAACATCATAGACTTGATTTTCTTGTCTGACTCTCGACAATCGGTAGTAGTGTTCTTAATTCGGTTTCCCGGCCTTAAATTGAAAAAAATCCCTGTTAGTCTACGAATCCTTCAGGGCCCTACCTACCCTCCCGAATTCAACTGGTCCTTTTTTTGTTTTGCTTTCTATCAAATACTGGGGACTGGGAGGAAGGGGTGGGGCATTTAAGCTTTGTCCCAGTTTGGATTTCCCCTCTGGGGGGGGGGGGGGGGGGGGGAGCCATCTCTCTCGTGACCATCCTGAAGGACTTGTAGAAATAGTTACCGGTAAGGCTAATTGGGATATTTAATATCTCACAATTTTAATGCTGTCCAGGCTTTTGTGCTTCCTGTTTCAGGTGGGAGGACCCAATTGCCTAGCCGTCCTGAAGGACTACTGGAAAAACCGTTACAGGTAAGCAAACTGGGTTTTTGTTTACAAAGGCATACGAAATTTAAATGAACAATATAGTGTTATAGGTGGTGTCGGATGCTGGCTATTTTAACGTGGACCTCACCTTCTGGCAGCTGTCCAGATGTTACCACCATACACAGCTGTGTGTTGTCAGGAGGACCATTAGCCTATGTGCTGTGGAGGCTGTTGGGGCACTCAAGCTGTTTAGCAGTGAAATGTGCTGTCTGGGTGATTTGACAGTCTGTGATAAGGAAATATCTCTCCTCTGCACTGCCTCCACACCCTACCAATGAAAAGCCCCCAGCCAGCGTAATAAACTTTCGAATTCCCTTATCGCTGACTCACTAAATCACCTGGCCAGTGCCCAATACTTATCCTTTAACTGTCAGCCGCCTTCCCCTTACACACTCTTCTGCCCGCCCTGAGTGTTTTGGGGTGATCACCATTCTGAGTATCTACATGGTCGCACATGCCCAGTTGTAAGGGGGGGCGAAGTGCATAGGCCTCGCCCTCCTTACAACTGGGCATGCGGATATGCATTAATGCCACCACTGGTTTGGAGGTATTTTTGTGATCTGTTCATGCCGCCTTAAAATTCTGAATAAGCGCCCCTATATTGAAACTTGGTATAGAGATTAGGAGTAGAAGTTCCCTTGTGGGGCGAACTTCCATAAATGGCACTATAGTAGAGGCCAATATTAACTCTTTAAGTGCTAGCCTGCCTGGAGATTTTGTCGTCCTTTGTTGCCAGACCATTTATCGCTATTTTGCGCTATGCATGTTCAGATGTGATTTTTTTGGAAGGGATTTCCCAGGAAAATTATAATAGTTTTTTCAGCAGTGTGTGCTTTAACATGAAATGTGTTAAGTGTATTCTCAATATTTTGGGGTGAAATATGTGCAAAAATAATTTGTCAAAATCTTATTGCATGTGAAATTCCACTTTCTCCACATGTATTGGTAGACACACTTTCCTTCCCAGGAGACTCCCCCCAAACTGAAACCGCGCTTTAGGAGATTTTCAGATAAAATTAAACTATGCTATGTGGTTTGCGCACCACCCTTTACATTTGAAATATCCCCAACAAACTAGTACACACCTCAAGCTTTCTAGTCGTACAAGGCTTGTTGATGTAGTATGTCTGGAAGTAATCCCTCAATGTATTCTTTGGTTGCACAGTTTCCCTAAAAAGGATAAAACTGCAGAACCAAAGCCACAGTTCTCATCCAATCCAGGCCGTCCATTTCCTTCACGAAAGGGTTAATTCCTGCCTGGAGGGCGTGGACTGCGAGATTGAAAGGTGTGGCTCCTCCCAGCCCTATATGCATGCGGCTGCCTCTGACCAAGCCATTTTCATTCTTGCTGTTGGACTGTACTGTGAAGGTCGCTTGGATTTCACTCTCAACTCTAGGTATTGGCAGCAAGCTGGGGATTGTCTGCTTCTTGCATGGCCTTATTCCCACAGATCCCCTGACCCATTTTTGCCTCCCCAGCTTTGCTGATTTGGTTTCATGCATAGTAAGGTAAAGCGCCGGGTCTGGGGCGCTTTACAATCTGTGCTGCAGGCTTATAGAAAAGCAAGTCAGCCATAGGACTGTTGCCACAGTCTCTAGTCCTTTACAAACTAGAGCTCCTTCTGAAGTTCAGCCTCCCCATGTAGCCCCTAGGGATGGGGTGGGGCAGCGAGGCACAGTCAGAGATTGGCCTTCCTACAAAAGCAGCTGTTATCGGTAGCCCCTAAGAAAGACCTCCAGTAGTAATAGCAGGCATTTGGAACCCTCTAATTCAGAGGAGGATTTATTTTCCTCCTTTGGTTCTGAGGAGGATGAAGAGGTGCAGATGGTTGAGGAACCACTGTCAAGGGGCAAATTGCTTTCTAGTGGGGAGGACAGTATTTCTAATATTCTTAGTATACAGTACGTCCTGCTCCAGATAGATTACTTACACTTGGGTTATCCTCCGCCAGATGGCGCTGCACTGCAGAGACATGCAAAACAGGCTCCTCCCGGCTCCGCAAATACCCGGGGAGCTCCCACAAATCCCCAGATTTCTCTCCAGTTCTTACTGCGAAGACATGAAATTATCACTCTCTCGCAGGTGAGCGGGGCTATTAGCCTGCGGCCCTGTTGAACTATTCCCACCCGTCCTTCGTGTGATGTGCCTCCCAGCCTGGGCTGCGCTGGTCGGGTGAAGGTAGGCGGCACCATGCGTGCTTATGGTGCGCTGCTCCACCGCAGTCCCCCACCAAAGGGTAGGTGGTATAGGCTGATGGTGAGCCTTTATGGGATGCCCCTCCCGCATTATTGCCACATGCCCCGTGTAGCGGTGTGTCCTGTACAAAGGGCCGCCATCCTCCCTCATTCTCCCCGTAGCCTTCGGGAGGGAAAGAGGGGGGGGGGGGGGGGGTGTTTGTCAGTGCGTATAGGGATTACGTGTATGACTAGATATGTGGTGTCAGCCGCCTCGCTGACTTGTCTGTTTTACTATTATATGGCCGCCGCCGCGATGTCTGCGCCGGACGGCGACGTTACCTCAGACGCTTCTGCGTTTATCATTGGCTGCTGTCTGTGGGCTTCGGGGGGGGGCGGGGGCCTGGCGCGCTCCGTGTCACGCCCCGCTCTGGCCCGCCCTTCGAGGTTCTTTTGGCGCAATTTTGTACAGTCGCCCGCGCGTGTGTGACGGTTCTTCCTTCCGCGGTCTGTAAGTGCCCTCGCGGGCGGCTTTTATGCTCATTACTTACTGTGCATGGTTCTGACGTCCCTTCTTCTCATTGTGTCTTTCAGACGGGTGAATCCAGTGGCCTCTCCCGGCCCGGTGTAATTGTTAGTTGGGTCATTGGGGCATCCAGGGTAGCTTACAGCGTCAATCCCTACTGGCCTATTGTGCCTATTAATCACCATATGGAGGCATCCCAGGATAATGTGACCGGGGTTCCTTCGGGACAAGCCCGGCTGTGTGTAGCTTGTGGGGTCTCTCATATCAGCGGTGACAGCGCACAGGTCTGTGTTCCTTGCGCACAGCAGGCGCTAACGTTGCAACCCGCCCCTCCGGTGGCTGGGCCTGCACCTTGTCTCACTTCACCTACTCCCCCAAGCTTGAGTCTCACCCCCATTGAATTACATACAAGTGGGGATTCTCAACCTGATGTGTCTGCTAGACTGGCCAGTGTTGAAAAATTGATTGCTAATACCTTAGCGCGTAAGGCCACCGCCACCGCTAAAAAGCGTCACTTAACCCCTTATGCCACTCCGTCCCCTATGGAGTCTGATGAGTTTTTGCATCTATATGGCTACACCCCATCGGACGAAGGGGAGCTGTTCTCTGACTCGGGGGTCATCTGACGAGAGACTCGGGGGTCATGACTATTCTGGCTCTGACCCCTGGACCCCAGATGATACTGACAGACTGCTGGTCCAGATTTTTGAGTTTTTGTCCATCTCTCCCCCTGTTGCGGCTCCCAGGCAAAGGGGTGAGCTTTTTCATACTGCTAAGGCTCGTTTGGAATTTCCGGAGCAAACCCATTTCAATAACCTCGTGCTTAAGGAGTGGGAACGTCCCAGTAGACTTCCCGGTATACCTAAAAGTTGGGACAGAAAGTATCCCTTTCCTGCTGATATGGTCAAGTGCTGGTCATCGCCCCCCGATGTCAATGCTCCTATTCTAGGGCTGTCTAACACCTCTATTATGCACTCCCCTGACACTACTACGCTGCGGGATGCTGAGGACCGGCGCATTGACCAATTGGCGTGCCATGCCTTTGCATTTGTGGGGGCGGCACTGTGCCCGGTTTGCGCCTCGGCCATTACGTCTGTGGCACTCAGGGCCCTGATCAGAAGTGTACTTGAAGGTCCTGATGAATTGCCACCTGATACGTTTAATGCACTGTCTAACTTGGATGATGCCATTAGGATGTGTGCCAGAACTTCTGCCTTGGCGGTCGCTATACGCCGTGTGGTTTGGCTGCGCCAGTGGGCTGCTGACAATGCTGCAAAGAGGGCCCTTACTGGGCTTCCATTTAAGGGGCTACGCCTGTTTGGGGACCGCCTAGACCTTTTTGCTAAAGGAGGTAAGTTACCCCAGTGCAGGTGGCAGTCTCGGCCCTTTCGGGGCCAGGGCCCCCTTTCACTCCCCTACTGCGGTGCTAAGCAGGGAAAAGGGGTGTCCTTCGCGGGGGGCTCGTGCAGATTCCTGGCACAGGAGCAGAGGACGACGTCCTGGCTCCTCCTGGGGGTCTAAGCCCAAATCCTCTCCCAAGCCCCCCCAGGCATGATGGGGCACCCTCGCCCGTCAGGGTGGGGGGGATGGCTACAGCACTTTGCGCACGTCTGGAGGCATCACATCTCAGACCAGTGGATTCAGGAGGTAGTGTCCTCTGGTTACAAGATAGTTTGCTGTGCGGCCCCCCACAAGATGCATCAGGTTCCCGATCCCCCAGGACCCTGTCTCAGGTCTTGATGCTGGCTGTGCAAGGCCTTCTGGATCTGGGGGTCATTTGCCCATTCTGGATTTAAAGATCCTCAACAAATTTGTCAAGAACAGGCGCTTTTGCATGGAAACTCTGCGCTCGGCCATCGGCTCCCTTCGCCCAGGGGATTTCATGACGTCTGTGGACATCAAAGATGCTTACCTTCACATCCCTGTGTTCACGGGACACCAAAGGTTTCTCAGATTCGCGTTGGAAGATCAACATTACCAAATTGTGGTCTTGCCATTTGGCCTCACCTCCCAGAGTGTTCACAAAGGTTCTGGCGGGGGTGTCTCTGGTAAGGTCAAGGGGCATACGTGTGCTGCCCTACCTGGACGACATACTCATCACCTCTCGGTCTCTACAGCAGGCAGAGTTGGACACTCAGCTGGTGGTGTCCACCCTGGAGTCCTCTGGCTGGGTGATCAATCACCCCAAGTCCTCTGTCCCCTTTCTCGGTGACCCCATTCCTGGGAATGATTCTGGATACGATTCAGTCAAGGATATTCCTTCCTCAACAGAAGGTGGAAGCTCTAACTTCGCAGGTGAGGTTCCTGCTATCGTGTCCCCAGCCCTCCCTCAGGCAGGGAATGCAGTTGGTGGGCCTGATGGTGGCGTGCTTCGAGGCGGTGCCCTTTGCTCAGTTCCATTTGAGGCCTCTACAACTTCACTTTCTGTCAGTATGGGACAAGGACCCAACGTCCTTGGACGGGGTCTGTGTGCTTCCCCCCTTGGTCAGACGGTCCCTTTCGTGGTGGCTGGACCACAGGAACTGGCTGGGGGGCAGGTCCTTTCTGGCCCCCTCCTGGGAGACGGTCACCACGAATGCCAGTCTGTCAGGATGGGGGGGGGATTCTGGAAGTCCCTGCAGTTCCAGGGGAGGTGGGGCCCTCAGGAGGCCCACTTACCCATCAACATTCTGGAACTACGGGCAATCAGGTTGGTACTGGAGCAGTTGACCAATCACCTGAGGGGTCTGTCTGTGCAGGTGGGCTCAAACAGGACGGCGGTTGCCTACATCAACCATCAGGGAGGGACCCGGAGCAGGGGGGCCCTCCAGGAAGTGTTGCGGATTCTGACATGGACAGAGGCCAATGTTCAATGCATTTCGGCTGTGTACATCCCGGGGGCAGAGAATCTACTGACTCTGAGCAGGGGGACCTCTCGTCAAGGAGAGTGGTACCTCTGCAACCGGGTATTCCAGTTCCTGTGTCACCCTTGGGGTCTACCGGATGTGGATCTGTTTGCATCCTGTCACAATCACAAGCTCCAGGCCTTTGTCTCCATGTCTCAGGATCCTCTGGCCTTGGCCACAGATGCTCTGTCCATGTCATGGCAGGAATTTCGGCTCCTGTATGTCTTTCCTCCATTCCCCCTGCTGGGCAGGGTCCTGCGCAAGATTGCTCTGGAAGGGGTGCCAGTGATTCTGCTGGCCCCCAGGTGGCCAAGAAGAGTGTGGTTCGCAGACGTGGTGCAGATGGCAGTAGATCAGTATGTCCTGCCAGGAGTACCAGATCTGCTCACTCAGGGCCCCTTAACGCCATCCCAATTTACAAACTCTGGCTTTGACGGCCTTGCTGCTGAAACCTCCATCTTGATGGAGAAAGGCTTGTCTGCCTCGGTGGTTGAGACCATGGTGAAGACTAGGAAGAAAACTTCTTCTTCCATCTATTATAGGGTATGGCGTACCTACATTGACTGGTGAGTCTAGGTCTCTTCCCTGTCGGGTGTTCTTAGTTCCCAGGGTTCTGGAGTTTTTACAGCATGGGTTGGAGTCGGGTCTCCAACTCGGTACTTTGAAGGGTCAGGTTTCTGCCCTGTCTGTCTTCTTTCAGAAGTCTCTTGCTCAGCATTCCTTGGTTGAGACTTTCTTTCAGGGGGTTACTCGTGCGTCCCCCACGAAAACTTATGGTCCCTGTTTGGGATTTGAACTTGGTCTTGACTGCCTTGCAGGGTGCTCCCTTTGAACCTATTCAGGATGCTCTGGCTGTACTTACCCTCAAGGTTGTCTTTCTGGTGGCCATTACTTCGGTCAGGCGTCTGTCTGAGCTGGCGGCTCCGTCTATCCAGCCCGCATACTTTGAGAGACACCAGGATAAGGTGGTGTTCCGCTTTGACGGATTTTCTGCCTAAGGTGGTGTCTGCTTTTCATTTGAACCAAGATATTATTCTTCCTTCCTTGTGCCCTAATCCTAGCAATGCTAAGGAAAGGGTTTTGCATTCCTTGGATGTGGTCAGGTGTCTGAAGTATTACCTAGTAGTAACTGCGTCCTTCAGGAAAACTGATGCTTTTTGTGGTCTCTTCTTGTCCTAGGAAGGGTTTGGCTCCTGCCAAGTCTACTATCAGCAAATGGATCCGTCGGGCTGTGATTCAGGCCTATTTTGCTAAGGGGAGGAATCCTCCCTTCCGCCTTACTGCTCATTCTACTCGTGCTATTGGTGCCTCTTGGGCCTTCCAGCACCAGGCTTCTGTTGAACAAGTTTGCAAGGCCGCTACTTGGTCTTCTGTTCATACCTTTTCTAAGTTTTACAAGGTTGATGTTAAGGCCTCAGCTGATGCTGTTTTTGGCCGCAAGGTTTTGCAGGCGGCAGTGGTTTAAAATGTCTGCTGTTACCTTTTTTTATTGGGGATCCCACCCTACTTTATGGACACTGCTATTGAATGTCCCAAGTGTAAGTAATATATCTGGAGCAGGACGTACTGTATACTAAGAATAATACAATTCTGTGAAATACTCACCTGTAGAATTGGTATTATAAGTATACAGTACGTCCTGCTCCACCCCACCCTGGTTTTTGCATTATTCTGGATCCCCTGTATGGTGATTGTTATCATTGTTATAAGTTACCAGTTTTTGGGTGGTTAAATTCTCCCGGCTTCTTGTTCACTGCTTTTCAATGCTGGGAATTTGTGGGAGGTCCCCGGGTATTTGAGGGGCTGGGAGGAGCCTGTTTTGCATGTCTGCAGTGCAGCGCCATCTGGCGGAGGATAACCCAAGTGTAAGTGATCTATCTGGAGCAGGACGTACTGTATACTTATTATACCAATTCTACAGGTGAGCATTTCACAGAATTGTATTTTTTTTTCATCTGACGAAGATCCTTTACTCTCAGATGAGACAGAGAGGGCCTGCTTTCCTCTGTTTTTGAACTTTACACATTTCCCCTTCTAAAGCTTCCAAGAGAAGGAAGAATGACTTGTTTAGGCCCGAGAGGCCATGGCGGGTTTTTCTGGAACAGTCACATTTTTTTCCAGGATGAAGGAGTGGGAAAAGCCCAACAAGCTTCCTCCTATCCCCTAGGATCTTAGATTTTAGGTATCCTTTCCCTTCAGATATGATTTAAGCTATGGTCCTTTCCACTTGTGGTGGACCCACCCGTTTCAGGCCTGTCCAACACTTATGCCTTTTGCTTCTACCGCCCCTTTAAGAGATCCTACTGAAAGACGAATGGATCAGTTGGCCCGCCACGCCTTTGCTATGGTGGGTTTTCTTAACGTCCGGCTTGTGCCACTTCTTCCTCATTGCCAAGGAAACGATAGAAGGTGAGGCAACTTATGGCCAGGGCTAAGTCTCGAAGACATTCTCAGGATTCTTTTTCCCGGGCATTCAGAACTTGCCTAGAGTTATAGCTATTAAGCTTTGTTTTTATGGCTATGGATGGTTAGGCTAGGTGCCAGAACCTCTGCCCTTCTTATTGCTTCACGCCGTTCTTTATGGTTAAAGCAGTCGATGCTGCTGCTAAGAAATCCCTTACAGATCTCGCCTTCCTGGGGAGTCATCTATTCGCCTTGACCTTGTGGTTAAGGATGGCAAGCTTCCTCAGAAGAAGTCTAATATATATATTATATATATATTCTTGGTGTGCCACACACCCCGCTTCACCTTTAATATTCTTCACGATTGGGTTACTCACCGCCAGGTGACGCTGTTGCAGAGAGGAAGTCTTGTAACGAGCCCCCTTCCGGGCCTATATATACCTGGTACCTCCCATTTATCACCAGTGTTTTTCTCTCTGCATGACGACAAGACAGAAGGTTGAAGTCTCCTGCTTGCAGGTAGCTGGGGTCTTACCCAGGCACCCCCTTTGGTCTATTTCTGCCCGGTTTTGATTGTTTGTTACCTTTGTGGTTAAATGGAAGCCTCCCAGCCTAGGCTGCTCACTGGGCAATTGGTAGATGGCACTATAGGTGCCTAGGAGCTTATCTCCTTCGCTCGACCCCCTCTTTTGGGGACAATGCGGCTGTCCGGCATGGTGATCTGGATTTGGGATGCCCCTGTCCCGAGGGTCCCCTTGGCCCCTTGCTCTCCCGTTTCGGTCCCTTCTTCCTTCACTATGGGGGGGGGGGGGGTAGAGGGATGTGTATTCTGTGTGTTTTACTGTATGTTCATGTGTTTGCTTATTTCAATGTTGTCAGGCTGCACCGCAAGCGAGTGTGCGTGTGGCCTGACTTAGATTCCTCCTTATATTGCAGTCTCTGTTGTGTGGGCTGCTGCTGCTGGCCTGTAGAGCCAGAGCTTTGGGTCAGCTTTAGGGGTGACGGGCGGGCTGTACGGTGTCAGGCTTGCTGCCTGCGCCCTTCTCACTTATTCAGCTCTCCCTCCCCCCTCCCCTTGTCTCCTTTGTTTTTAATCGACCGCCGCTTGGCGTTTTATTTGGGGCAGCACAGGCTGCCTAGTATCTCCGGTTCCCCTCCCCCCTTCTTCTTTTTTACTGAGGGCTGGTTAGCCCTCTGATTGCTTTGCACCTTTTATTTAAAAAAAAAAAAAAAAAAAAAAACAAAAAAGTAAAGAGGAGGAAAATCAGAGGCCAGTTTTCTTTGCCTCTTCAAAGCACTCTGGTGCTGTGTATGTATGTCATATTGCATGTTGCCATTTCTGGGGGTCTTACTGTTGGTTTGTTTCTTCCCCACAGATCCTGGGATTCCCTCAATACAGTGGCCTCCCGGTTCTATTTTGCCTGGCTAGTCCTTTCTTTTCTTCCAAATTGGGACATATTTATATATTTATATATATATATATATATATACTTGTGTATATATATTTAAAAATAAATAAAAATATATACTATTTTTTTAAGGGGACCTTTATTATAATTTAAATCCTCCCTCCCGGGACATTAACATAAAGGGGCATCCCGGGTGGCTTATGCCTTAAACCCAGAATTTTTGCGAATACCATAAATCACCATATGGAGGATTCCGATAATACCGGAAATGGTGGTTCTGGGCCATCTAGGGTGTGTGGAGGCTGTGGGACTCCGCTCCCAGGCGATGATGTTTTTGTATGCATTCCTTGTGCAAGGCAGAGTATTGCGCGTCAGTCCGTTGCTCCGGCTGCTGGCTCTTCGCAACTTCCATCATCCCCTACCCCTCCCTGTTCCAGACCCCGTGTGACATTGTCAAAGGTGGGGATTCGCAATCCGAGGTGGCGGCACGGTTGGCCAACCTCGAGAAGATAATTTCCGTTAAAGCAGGGTTAAAGGCCACTGCGAAACGGAAGCACCTTTCTCCTGTACCTCAGGCTTCACAGGATGAAGTATGTGAGCCTGTAGATTGGTCCGATTGCTCCCTGGACGAGGAGGGAGAATTTCTGGTGGAGTCAGATGAGCCTGCAGATCAGCTTGAGGTTGATGCTATTGGCGATTTGTCTGCGGGGGTTTCCCTTGACACCCCCTCCATTCTGGCTCAAATGTTTGAAATTTTGAATTTAGATCCGCCTGAGGCCGTCACCCTGCCAAAGGGTCAGTTGTTTAATGTACCTCAGCCGCGTTTGGTTTTTCCCAGACAACAACACTTTGAGAGGGTTGTGCTTAAGGAATGGGAACATCCCACGCGGTTAACTGGAATTCCTTCCAGTTGGGAGAAACGTTATCCCTTTCCGCCAGAATTGGTGAAGCTTTGGTCGGTTCCTCCTGACGTCGATACCCCTGTGCTAGGGCTCTCCAGCACGGCTATGGTGCAGTCTGCTGAGACCACTGCCCCTAAGGATGGTGAGGATCGTCGGATTGACCAGTACGCTCGCCATGGTTTTATTTATGCTGGGTCAACGATGTGCCCGGTGTGTGCTTCGGCGCTTCTTCTATTGGCGGTTAGATCTGTAATTCAGGATCTGTGTGTGGATCTCGATCCCACTTCTAAGGAGTTTACTGCTCTCAGGCAGTGTGAGTCTTTTGTTTCCTATGTTCTGTCCGCTCAGGACGATGCGCTGGCTATGAGTAGCAAGACAGCGGCAATGCTGGTGGCTATTCGTCGGGCAGTATGGCTGCACCAGTGGTCGGCGGACGTAGCTTCTAAAAGGGTGCTCACAGCTCTCCCCTTTTTGGGATTGCGCCTGTTTGGTGTTAAAATTGATTCAGTTGCAAAAGGTGGCAAAATGCCGCAACGCAAGAGGCCTCGTCGTCCCTTTCGGGGGGCAAGTTCTGGTAGGCCTTCCTTTCGGGGATTCAGAGCAGGTAGGGGGGCTTCCTTTCCCGCTACCAGAGGTGCAGGTTGGACTCGGAGGGGCCGTGGCCGTCCCACTCAGTCCTGGGGCACCAAGCCCAAACCTGCTGGTAAACCCGCTCAGCAATGAGGGGCTGCCCTCACCCGTGCGGGTGGGGGGATGATTGCGACACTTCTCCCAGGTTTGGGAACAGGAGGTTCCGGACAGATGGATCCGGGAGGTAGTGTCGTCTGGTTACAAGCTGGAATTCGAGTCTCGCCCTCCTTCACGGTTCTTTCGGTCTCGGGTGCCCATCGATCTCTTGGCCGCGCAGGGGCTCCTGGCGTCGGTAAAGAATCTGTTAGAAATGGCGGTCATCCGGCCGGTACCGCGCTTAGAGATGGGCCTCGGTTTCTACTCCAATCTTTTCCCAGTCCCCAAAAAGGACGGGTCGGTTTGTCCCGTCCTGGACCTGAAGTTCATCCGTTTTTGGAATTTTCGCATGGAAACTTTGCGTACGGCCGTCGGTTCCCTTCGGCAGGGGGACTTCATGACGTCCATAGACATCAAGGATGCTTATCTTCATGTTCCCATCTGCCACGCTCATCAGCGTTTTCTTCGATTCGTGATGGAAGATCAGCATTTTCAATTTGTGGCACTTCGTTTGGCCTTACCTCGGCTCCAAGAGTATTCACCAAGGTGCTGGCAGGGGTGATGGCCATTTTCAGATCTCGGGGCATTCGTGTCGTACCTTATTTGGACGACCTTCTTATCATGGCTCCGTCACTCAATCAATCGGAGACAGACACCAGGATGGTGGTCTCCACGCTGGAAAGCTTTGGTTGGGTGATCAACTTCTCCAAGTCCTCCCTCGCTCCAGCCAGGGTGGTGTCCTTTCTGGGAATGCAGTTGGACTCTCTTCAACAGAGTGTTTCTCCCCCAGTCCAAAATTCATCTGATTCAGGAGTTGGCTCGGGTCCTACTTTCCAATCCTCGGCGTCCATCCGTCTGGGGATGAGGCTGGTAGGGTTGATGGTTGCCTCCTTCGAGGCAGTTCCTTTTGCTCAATTTCACACGAGGACGCTTCAGCTTTATCTGTTGGCGTCTTGGGACCGGCAGCCTCGGTCGCTGGATCAGTCCTTCCAGTTGTCCTCCCGGGTCCGGCAGTCCCTCCAGTGGTGGTTGGTCTCGACCAATCTCGTGAAGGGCAGGTCTTTCCTGACCCCCCTTTGGGAAATTGTCACCACGGACGCCAGTCTTTCGGGATGGGGCGGATTCTGGAAGGAGCGGCAGTTCCAGGGGCAGTGGGGACCTCAAGAGGCCCACTTAGCCATCAATGTTCTAGAACTGAGAGCCATCCGTCGGGTTCTTGCTCTCCTGACTCAACACGTTCTGGGCCTTCCGGTCCAGGTGCGTTCAGACAATCGAACAGCGATTGCTTACATCAATCATCAAGGAGGGACTCGCAGTCTGAGTGCTCGCAGGGAGGTGTCCCTGATCCTGACCTGGGCATAGGCCCATGTTCCTTGTCTCTCGGCGGTATACATTCCAGGAGTGGAGAACCAGGAAGCGGACCGGTTGAGCAGGGGCGCTCCCCGTCTGGGAGAATGGGCTCTCCATCCTCAGGTTTTTCGCTCACTGTGTCTCCGATGGGGTACACCGGAGGTGGACCTGTTTGCCTCTCGTCACAATCACAGGCTCCCGAACTTTGTGTCGCTCTCCCAGGATCCTCTGGCAGTGGACGCCATGTCCCTGAGCTGGGGGGATCTGGGATTTCTATACCTGTTTCCTCCGATACCCATGCTGGGCAGGGTGGTTCGGAAGTTGGCTCTGGAAAGGGTGTCCGCCGTTCTCGTGGCCCCAAGGTGGCCAAGGCGAGTGTGGTTCGCAGACATCGTTCGGCTGGCAGTGGACCAGTTTGTTCTGCCTCTTCGGCCCGATCTCACTCAGGGTCGGTTGTGTTACCCCAATTTACCAGCGCTGGGTTTGACGGCCTGGCTGCTGAAACCTCCATCTTGGAGGGGGGTCTTTCTGACTCAGTCGTTAGACTCTGATCAGTGCCCGGAAGAGGTCTTCTTCTATCATCTACTATAGGACTTGGAAAGCCTATATCGCTTGGTGTGAGATGAGATCTTTTCCTTGTAGGGTCTTTTCGGTCTCCAGGATTCTGGAGTTTTTACAATCAGGGCTGGACTCTGGTCTTCAGCTACGTACGTTGAAAGGGCAAGTTTCTGCCTTATCTATCTTTTTTCAGAAGCGTTTTGCGCTTCAGCCTTTAGTTAAAACTTTTTTCCAGGGGGTTACGCATGTGCGGCCTCCCAGGAAACCATTACTCCCGGTTTGGGATTTGAATTTGGTTCTTTCTGCTCTTCAGGCTCCTCCTTTTGAGCCTTTGCAAGATATTGCTTTGTCTACCCTGACTCAGAAGATTGTCTTCTTGGTAGCTATCACTTCGGTCCGGCGTGTCTCGGAGTTGGCGGCCTTGTCTATCCAGGCGCCTTACTTTGAGAGGCATCAGGATAAAGTGGTCTTTCGGTTCAAACCAGACTTTCTTCCTAAGGTTGTTTCTGCTTTTCATTTGAACCAAGATATTATTCTTCCCTCCTTGTGTCCTAATCCTAAGAATGACAAAGAGAGGGTTTTACATTGTTTAGATGTAGTACGCTGTGTTAAGTACTACTTGATTATCACGTCTCCTTTTCGTAAGACGGATGCCTTTTTTGTTGTGCCCTGTGGGCCTAAGAAGGGTTTGGCACCAGCCAAATCTTCCATTAGCAAATGGATACGTCAGGCCGTTATTGCGGCCTATTCTGCTAAGGGGAAAGTTCCCCCTTTTCGTATCACTGCTCATTCTACTCGCGCTGTTGGAGCGTCTTGGGCTTTTCAGCACCAAGCTTCTGTTGAACAAGTTTGTAAGGCCGCCACTTGGTCTTCTGTTCACACTTTTTCTAAGTTTTACAAAGTTGATGTGCGAGCCTCAGCGGATGCTGTTTTTGGCCGCAAAGTTCTGCAGACTGCAGTCATTTAAGTTATGCTTCACCTTGCCTTGGGATGCCCATCCCTTGTGGACACTGCTTTTGGATGTCCCAATCGTGAAGAATATTAAAGGTGAAGCGGGGTGTGTGGCACACCAAGAATAATACCATTTTGTGAGTACTCTCCTGAAAAATGGATATTGTTGGTGTGCCACACACCCCGCTTCACTCCCACCCTTTTCGGTATTCCGAATCCTTTATATGGTGAAGCTTTTATTTTTTTTGAGGTTACCATTAATTTACTGGTACCTTGTCTTTCTGCTTTTTAATACACTGGTGATAAATGGGAGGTACCAGGTATATATAGGCCCGGAAGGGGGCTCGTTACAAGACTTCCTCTCTGCAACAGCGTCACCTGGCGGTGAGTAACCCCATCGTGAAGAATATTAAAGGTGAAGCGGGGTGTGTGGCACACCAACAATATCCATTTCAGGTGAGTACTCACAAAATGGTATTTTTGAGAAGCCCTCAACATCTCTGTCCTTTCAGGGTGGTAGAGGTTCCTCCTTTTTTTTTCGTGTTTCTGCAGGGAATTCTGGAGCAGAGGTGGTTCCCGGAATAGGCCAGGTTCCTCTTGGGGAGCTAAATCAAAGCCTCCAGCTAAATCCACCCAGGCATGAAGGGGCGCCCCCACCCATGCGGGTGGGGGGACGGCTTCTTCAGTTTGCTTCAGTCTGGAAGCACCACATGTCAGATCTTTGGATTCAGGAGGTGGCGTCTTCAGGCTACAAGATTGAGTTTGCAGCCAGACTGCCCACGAAGTTTCTTTTGGTCAAGGGCATCCCGAAACCTGTCAAAGGCAGAAGCCTCGAACCTCAGTTCTGCATTTACTTCAGACAGGGGTAATTTGTCAGTCCCCTTCAGGAAAGAGGCCAGGGGGTTTACTCCAATCTGTTCACCATCCCCAAGAAGGATGGATCGGTGCGGACGATTCTAGATCTAAAGGGTTTCAACAAATTCATCCAGTTGAGACATTTTCGCCTGGAATCATTAAGGTCAGTGGTGAGGTCAATTCAGCCTGGGGATTTCATGACCATAGTAGATATAAGGGATGCACATTTTCACATCCCTATTTTTTCAGGACATCAGAAGTTTCTAAGATTTGCATTGGATGGCCAGCATTTTCAATTTGTGGCTCTTTGCTTGATCCTTCCACAGCCCCAAGGGTATTAACAAAGGTGTTGGCCGGCCTCATGGCCATCCTGAGGGATCAGGGGATTCACATAATCCCTTACCTTGATGATCTGTTGATCTTGGCTCTGTCTTTTCAGGAGATCGAGAGAGACACTCCCTGTGGACAGTAAGGTCATTTTTGGGAATGTCTCTGGACACTGCTCAGGCCAGAGTTTTTCTGCCGGAACAGAAGGTTCTACTACTCCGGACCCAGATAGAGACCCTTTTAGGCTGGCAACAGCCAACAATTCAGGAATTCTAGGAATGCTTCGAAGCAGTGCCCTTTGCTCATTTTCACATGAGGCCTCTACAGATGGAATTATTGTCTAAATCCCCTATCGGCAGGTGGATTAGACAGGCAGTAGTAAGAGCCTATTCTGCCAAGGTGAAGGAGCCCCCTTTTTTTTGGTTGCAGCTCATTCCACTAGGGCGATTGGTGCTTCCTGGGCTTTTCAGCGTCAGGCCTCTGTGGAAAAAGTTTGTAAGGCTGCCACCTGGTCTTCGGTTTATACATTTACCAAATTTTACAAGGTAGAAGTTAGGGCCTCAGCAGACGCTGTTTTTGGTTGGAAGGTTTTACAGACGGCAGTGAAATGAACTACCTGCTGCTTCTGCATTTGGGATCCCGCCCATATATAAGCACTCCAAAAAGGAGGTCCCTTTTGTGAAGGAAGCGGACGGCCTGGAATGGATTGGAAGAAAAAACACAATTCTGTGATACTCCACCTGTAGAATTGGTTTCTCTGCCATATCTATTCCAGGCCGTCAGACCCGCCCTGTTTTGGGTTACGATCTTATCCATTTGATGCCTTTTTATATGGTGTTTGGTGTGCCATAACATTGTCTCCTATACATAATAGACCTTAGCCTCCCGGTAGGTGATAATACTGCTTATATACTGGCTTGGTCAGAGGCAGCCGCGTGCTTATAGGGCCGGGAGGAGCCATGCCTTTGCAGACCACACTCTCCGAACAGGAATTGACCCTTTTGTGAAGGAAGCTGATGGCCTGGAATGGATATGGCAGAGAAACCAATTCTACAGGTGAGTAGCACAGAACTGTTTTTTTTTTTTTTTTTTTTTTTTTTAGGAAAAAGAAAACTGGTTAAATCTGAAAAAGCAACATCTCCCGAACAGAACAATTCCCAACATGCATAGGTACTGTCAAGGGAAGGGTTGCCAAACACCCCAAGTATGTGCGTAAGGGTGATCTTACTTGAAAATTTCGACTCTGCAGACAAAGTGCACACCTTGCGCCTTTTCTACCAAAACAACCCTTTACAAAACAATATCCAACATGCATAGCTACTTTCAACACTTTTACTGCCCGCTTACTTGAGATTTTGTCACCCTCTGGCAGGTCATTTTTTCACCATTTTGTGCTGTTTAACCATGATTTCTGCAGGAATTTCCATAAAAATTATATATATATAATTATATTTGCCGCAGAGTTTACGCTTTAACATGAAATGTCTTGTTTGTAATTTTTCTGTTTTTTAATAAAAAAAAAAACAAAATAGAAAATGTATTTTTTAGAAAATTGTCTCTTAATAAAACATTTATTTTATTAAAGATAACCATATTGCACGTGAAAGCCCCATTTCTCCCGATTACAATGGTACCACATATTTATCGTTAACTCCCCGTTCCTGCCCAGGAGACCTCCCCCCTCCCCAAACTGAAACGAGTACTAACATTTACAAATAAAATACAACTACTATCCACATTATAAAAGGGTTAAATCAAGAAAAAATTGGCATGAGGGGCACCCCATTTTTGTGGGGAATTTTACTGGTGACACATGTATGTGTATATAGTATATATAATGTGTGTGTGTGTGTATATATATATATATATATATATATATATATATATATATATATATATATATATATATATATATATATATATATATATATATATATATATATATATATATATATATATATATATATATATATATAATTATACCCTGTTTCCCCGAAAATAAGACCTACCCCAAAAATAAGGCCTACTGTGCTTTTAGCATGAAGGCTAAATATAAGGCCTTCCCCGAAAATAAGACCCCCTCCCCCCAAAATACCGTATTTGCCGGCGTTCGGGTGACATACCTGCAGACAGGGGCGGACTGGCCATCGGGCGCACCAGGAGAAGCTCAGGTCGGTGAGCAGCTGAAACAGGCTGGTTGCGGGTGAGTGGCGATGTGCAGGAGGGCGGTAGAGGTACCGGTAGCAGCTAACATGCGTGGGGGAGGAAAGCGGAGTTAGCGGCCGACAAGCTGAAAGGCGGGAGCGAGGAGGGAGGCCGATGTGAGTGCCGCAGGGTTGTAGCTGCCGTCATGCGGGAGGGCGGCGAATGAGCATCCGATGTGCAGGAGGGCGGGTGGTGACACTGGCCAATCAACGTTCTGACGTTTGCATACGGTACCTCGCAACTGGGCAGGACAATCACGGATTGGTTATGTCCCGCCGCCCCGCCCCCTCAGGAAATGTCCCGGAATGCCATTGGAGCAGAGTGCAGGGCCGCAGGAGGCATAAGGCCATGTGAGGCCGCAGCGGCGGCGCCTGTCTCTTTCGCCTGACAGAGCGGAGCCGGCTAGCTGCGGGAGTTGGGGGGGGGGGTGGTCCCAGCAGCTGATCCACCAATGAATCAGGCGGCACAGGCTGAGGGCCTTCTGATCACCCGCCCCACTGGACGCCTGCTGCTTCAACAATACCGTAGGTGAGTGCTTGCTGGAGAGGCTGAGGTAAGCCTTTCCTTTAATAGATGTAAGCATACCTCCCAAGTGTCCCTATTTGGAGGCCGTGTCCCCCTGTCCCTCGTTGTTCTCATTTGTCTTTGAAGTGTAACATGCAGATCTGCAGCAATGGTTCATTTGTAAAAATTTGTAAAAATGTAAGACATCCCCTGAAAATAAGACCTAGCACATCTTTGGGAGCAAAAATTAATATAAGACAGTGTCTTATTTTTGGGGAAACAGGATATATATATATATATCTATATATATCTATCACACAATATTACACACACTATATATGTGTGTGTGTGTGTATATGTGTGTGTGTGTGTGTGTGTGTGTGTGTGTGTGTGTGTGTGTATGTATGTATTTAAATAAAAAATATATTTTGTAGTTCTGTATGTATGGCCCTGCCTGCTGTGTGCCTTTCTTATGGGTCCCTTCTTATTGTGTCTTTCAGGAGGACTCCCTATCCGCATAAAAAAGGGGGTTCTCCCGGTCCTAGGGTCCCTTGGATAAATTGGGGTCTTACAAATCCTCCCACTCGGGACTTAAAGGGGCATTCCGGGTAGCTTAATTGGCGTAATTCCCTCTGGTCCTTGCGACTACCATTAAAATCGCCATATGGAGGCTCCCTAGGATACTGGGCCCTTCGGGGCAATCCCGACTGTGGGTTGTGGGGTATCTCTTATGGGGGACAATGTACTGATTTGCATACCATGTGCTCAGCAGGCCATAACGCAGCAGTCGGGGTCCCAGGCGCCTGGGTCAGTGCCGCCGGCCTCATCCCCTACTCCACCCCATCTGATCCGTACCCCTGGTGACACTGTCAGTATTGGGGAGTCGCAATCTGATGTATGTGCTAGATTGGCCAACACCGAGAGACTGATTTCTAGCTCTGCGGCCAGAAAGGCCTCAGCTAAGAAGACATTTATCACCGCCCGCACCGGTTCTGGATTTGGATGATTATGATACCCTTGACTGGTCTGATTATTCCCCACTTGAGGAGGGGGAATTGTTTGCTGAGTCTGATGGCTCTGAGGATCAGCAGTTTTTGGATGCTGGGCAGGAGCTTGGGGATGCTGTGAATACCCCCAGGATTCTGGCCCATTTATTTGAGCTGCTGGCTATTTCTCCTTCGGCGGAGTCCCCTCCGCTGAAGGGGGAATTTTTTGGGATCTCTAAGCCTCGTTTAGAGTTCCCAAATCAGAAGCATTTTGACAGTGTGAAATGTTCATGACCTTTGTCTTATCAGCCTTGGATGACACAATATGCATGTGTAGCAGAACCTCAGCATTGCTTGTGGCTATACGCCGATCAGTCTGGTTGCGCCAGTGGGCGGCTGACACTGCGGCTAAGTCACTTACAGGGCTATCCTTCTTGGGTATGAGGCTTTTTGGAGATAAATTGGAATCTGTAGCGAAAGGAGGAAAGCTACCACAACGTAAGAAGCAGCGTCGCTCCTTTCGGTGGGCAGGCTCCTTTAATCCTTCCTTTCGCAGTGCCAGAGCAGGCAGAGGAGCTTCCTACTCTACCTTCAGAGGTGACTCCTGGGGCAGAGGCAGAGGACGTGCCCATCCAGGACCTGCCTGGGGTTCCAAGCCCAAGACCGCTGCCAAGCCAACTCAGCATTGAGGGGGCGCCCCCACCCTTGCGTGTGGGGGTACGGCTACGGCACTTCATCCAGGTCTGGGCCCGGGAGGTCAGACAAATGGATCTTGGAAGTGGTCTCTTCCGGGTACAAACTGGAGTTCGGGTACCGGCCTCCTCCCAGATTCATCAGATCTCGGGTTTCCTCGGACCCCCGGGCTGCGCAGGGGCTCCTGTTGGCAGTGCAAAATCTTCTGGACATGGAAGTCATCTGCCCGGTGCCTTTCTCAGAGAGAGGCCGGGGCTACTATTCCAACCTTTTCATGGTGCCCAAAAAGGATGGCTTCATAAGACCCATTCTGGATCTGAAGCTTGGTTCTGATGAACCTGTTGAGAAGAAGTTCCGCATGGAGACTCTGCGCTCAGCCATCAATTCTCTTCGTGAGGGGGACTTTATGATGTCCATTGACATCAAGGATGCTTATCTCCATGTACCGATCTTCCCAGCACACCAGAGATTTTGGTGGGAGATCAGCATTTTCAGTTTGTGGCTCTTCCGTTTGGACTGACCTCGGCACCACGGGTGTTCACCAAGGTGCTGGCGGGTATAATGGCCCTTCTCAGAGCCCAGGGCATTCGCATTGTGCCGTATCTGGACGACCTTCTCATTACGGCATCCTCTCTCACACAGGCGGAGTTAGACACCAGGACGGTGGTGACAACGCTGGAGAGGCTCGGCTGGGTGATCAACCACCCCAAGTCTTCTCTCCATCCATCAAGGGAGATATTCTAAGTGTGCCATACACTCCACTTCGATCTTCATGACATGTGGGTAGAGGGCGAACTTCTGCAGAGATAAATATGCAAAAAAGAGAGCCCCTCCTGGTCCATATATACCTGGGACCTCCCACCAATTCCCCAGTTCCTTCTCTGCAGGGAAGGCGACAAGACAGAAGATGATGACTTCTTTACTTACAGGTAAGCCGGGCCCGTGCCCGGCTATTTATTGTCCCTATTGCTGCCAGGACCCTTTCTAAATTGCCCCTATTTGAGCCTCCCAGGGCTGCGGGTCCTGGTGAAGGTAGGCAGCACCCTATGGGTGCAGAAGGAGCACTGCTCCACCGTGAGACCTCACTATGGGCTAGGCGGTTATCCAGGTTTTTGGTGGTCCTGGTGTGGGATGCCCTGTCCCTCTATGCTTATGGCTGGCTGGATTCTGGCAGGGTTCCCCCCCTTCTGGGTCCCTTACTCCCCTCCAGGGGTGGGGGGGGGGGGTTGCCTGGCCGTTAGTTCGGTTTCATTCTCCTATGCTCCTGTGTGTGTGGGTGTGTGATTTTCACTGTGTGCAGGGGTGTGATTGACAGGATGTTTTTCACTTCAGGGACCATATCTGGTGCTTTTGCTTTAGCCTGGGGGAGCTTCTCCCCCTCAGGCTGTGTTCAGGGAGGGGGCAGGCTCTTGGCGCGGCCTCGGTAGCCCCGCCCCCTTTGGCGCGATTCTGTGGCTCACTCCTGGGGATCCGCGTTGCTGGGAGGGGGGCGTGGGCTTGGTGAGTACGCGTTCTGTGCTGGCCCGCCCTCCCCTTCTCTTCCTGTCTTTTCTACATGAGGCACTTCTCGGGGGGCCATTTTGGATGCTGTTTCTGAGCTGCGCTCCTGGTGGTAAGGGCCGGATGGCCACTTCCTTAGCTTATGTGGGGGCCCCTCACTGATTGCGGGCGTGTGTGTATTTGTTTTGGTTACGCATGTCTGGAGCTGGGATATATACATTATATTATATTATATGTATGTGTTATTGCTTTATATATGTAGGATTGCACTTATGTTGCCTGTTGGTGTGTTACAGATTGCATTGTATATTGTGCATATTAAGGGGTTCCTCCTGGTCCTGGGGTCCCTAGCGTAAATTTGATCACCTCAAATCCTCCCACCGGGACTTTTAAGAGGCATCCCGGGTAGCTTAGGCGTAAATTCCCTGCGGTCTTGCGACTGACCACAAAAATTACCATATGGAGGCTGGGCTTAAGCTCCCTCTGGGACAATCCGGGCCATGTGTGGGGTATCCCTTACGGGGGAGAATGTGCTGATCTGTATACCATGCGCACAAAAGGCCATAACGCGGCAGTCTGGTACCCAGCCTTCTGGGTCGGCTCCTCCCGCTTCATCGCCTTCCCATCCCCGCCTTATCCGTGCCAGCGGGGAGTCACACTCTGGGCTAGGTTGGCCAGCATCGAGAAAATTATTGCTAGCACGGTGGGCAAGAAGGCCCAGGCTAAAAAGACATTTGTCGTCGGCCCAGCCCTTGTGGGATGTTGACGATGATTCCTTTGATTTGTCAGATTTTTCCCCGTTAGAGGAGGGGGAATTGTATGAATTGTATTGGCTGACTATGTTCAGTCTGGGGATGCCGATGTCGGGCAGGCGCTGGTGGATGCCGTAGATACGGCCACTGTTTTGTCACATCTATTGGAGGTGTTGGATATTGAACCGCCTGAGGCGCCCCCTCTCAAGAAGGGGGAATTTTTTGGGTCCGCGGGGTCAATTTGATGCGCTGATTCTTAGAGAATGAGAGAGGCCCAGTCGGCTTCCTGGTGTTCCTCAGGGATGGGATAAGAAGTATCCTTTTCCTGGTGGAGGAGGTTAAGCGCTGGTCTTCTCCTCCCGACGTCGACGCGCCAGTTTTAGGTTTGACCAACTCTTCTGTGCTGAACACCCGACACCACTTCCCTTAAGGATGGCGAGGATAAGCGCCTTGATCAGATGGCGTGCCACGCATTTGCCAGCGTGGGCTCGACCCTGCGGCCTGTTTGTGCATCTGCCCTGGTGTCGCTTGTTACCAGGTCTCTTATCAGGGACTGGCTGAATAACGCTCAGTTTGATCCAGCCTGCGCTGAGTTCGCTATCCTTAAGAGATGCGAATTGTTCATGGATTTTGTCATGGCTGCTATGGAAGATTCTATTGTGTGTAGTAGGACTTCAGCCTTACTGGTGGCTATGCGCAGATTGGTCTGGCTCCGCCAGTGGACGGCGGACGTTGGGGCCAAGAAGTCGCTCACAGCTCTTCCCTTCTTGGGTACACGGCTATTTGGAGATAAATTGGATGCTGTTGCTAAGGGAGGTAAGTTACCTCAGCGGAAGAAACAGCGCCGCCCCTTTCGGGGGGCTGGCTCGTTCACTCCTTCCTTTCGAGGGGCCAGAGCGGCTAGGGGTTAGGCCTTCTCGGGTGTTAAACCGGCTCAGCAATGAAGGGGTGCCCTCACCTGCCAGGTTGGGGGGGGGGGGGTGGCTGCGGCTCTTCTTCCAGGTCTAGGCCCGGGAGGTCAGACAATTGGATCTTGGAAGTGGTCTCCTCCGGGTACAAACTGGAGTTCGAGTACTGGCCGCCCCCAAGATTCTTAAGGTGCCCTCTCGGATGCCCTCGGACCCTCAGGCTGCACAGGGGCTCCTGTTAGCAGTGAAAAACCTTCTGGACATGGGGGTTATATGCCCGGTGCCTCCGTCGGAGAGAGGCAGGGGTTACTACTTCAACCTTTTCATGGTTCCCAAAAAGGAGGGTTCGGTGAGACCCATTCTAGATCTCAAGGTTCTCAACAGGTTTATCGGAGCCCAAAAAGTTCCGCATGGAGACTCTGCGCTCGGCTATCAATTCCCTTCGACAAGGGGATTTTATGACATCCATAGACATCAAGGATGCGTATCTGCATGTTCCGATTTTTCAGGCACATCAGAGATTCCTCCGGTTTGCGGTGGAGGATCAACATTTTCAGTTTGGAGCTCTTCCCTTCGGACTGACCTCGGCGCCGAGGGTCTTCACCAAGGTCTGTCTTGGCGGGAATAATGGCTCTGCTCAGAGCTCAGGGCATTCGCATTGTGCCTTATCTGGACGACCTGTTGATCTCAGCTTCTTCCCTCCGTCAGGCGGAGCTGGACACCCACCAGGTGGTGTCGACCCTGGAGAGGTTCGGGTGGGTGATCAACCGCCCCAAGTCTTCTCTCTCTCCGTTTCGTGTGATTTCATTTCTGGGCATGAATCTGGATACCATTCTGGCCAGAGTGTTTCTTCCCCAGACCAAGGTGCAGGGGATTCAGGGTCTGATCCGCCTTCTTCTGGCCAATCCTTGTCCCTCTATCCGACAGGGGATGAAACTGGTGGGCTGGATGGTATCCTCCTTCGAGGCGGTACCATTTGCACAGTTTCACATGAGATCTCTTCAACTTCACCTATTGACGCATTAGGACAGGTGTCCGCAGTCATTGGATCAACCTTTTAGGATGTCTCCCAGGGTTCGGCAGTCCCTTCGGTGGTGGCTGGAATCAAGCAACCTGTTGAAGGGCAGATCCTTTCTGGTCCCTTGTTGGGAGACTGTTACCACGGATGCCAGCCTGTCGGGCTGGGGAGGTTATTGGAAAAGTCATCAGTTCAGCGGGGTGTGGGGTCCTCAGGAGGCTCACACCCCCATCAATGTCTTGGAGCTCAGAGCCATCCGACTGGTTCTGGCTCGGCTGACCTCACATTTACAGGGTCTACCGGTTCAGGTTCGTTCAGACAACCGAACGGCAGTAGCTTACATCAATCACCAAGGAGGGACTCGCAGCAGGAATGCCCTCAGGGAAGTCTCTCTGATCCTGCATTGGGCGGAGAACAATGTTCCTTGCATTTCGGCAGTATACATTCCGGGAGTGGAGAACACAGAGGTGGATTCCCTGAGCAAGGGATCCTCTCGCCAAGGAGAGTGGTCTCTCAACCCTGAGGTTTTTTTGGATCTTTGCCGCAAGTGGGGGACTCTGGAGGTGGATCTCTTTGCCTCGAGGCACAATCACAAACTTCCAGCCTTTGTGTCTTTCTCAGGATCCTCTGTCTCTGGCAGTGGATGCCTTGTCCCTTGCTTGGAAGGATCTGGGGTTTCTGTACCTGTTTCCGCCCGTCTCCATGTTGGGCAAGGTAGTTCGCAAACTGGTTCTAGAAGGGGCACCAGCGATTCTGGTGGCTCCAAGGTGGCCAAGAAGGGTTTGGTACGCAGACGTTGTAAGGCTGGCCATAGATCAGTACTGGCTTCCCTTGTTGCCGGATCTATCTCAGGGTCAACTACTTTACCCCAATTTACAAACGCTGGCTTTGACGGCTTGGCTGCAGAAACCTTCATTTTGAAAGAGGAAGGTTTGTCTGAGGCTGTTGTTCAGACCTTGATTAGGGCTAGGAAGCGTTCCTCTTCTGGCATTTACTATAGGACTTGGAGGTCCTATATTGATTGGTGTGAGGCTAGGGCCTTGCCTTGCAGGGTGTTTTCGATACCCAGGATTTTGGAGCTTCTTCAGCATAATCTGGATCTTGGGTTCCAGCTTAGTACTTTGAAAGGACAGGTTTATGCTCTGTCGATTTTCTTCCAGAGGTCTCTTGCCTTACACCCGCTGGTTAAGACCTTTTTCCAAGGGGTCGCATGTGCGGCCCCCTCGGAAGGCTGTGGTTCCTGTTTGGGATCTGAATTTGGTTCTGCAGGGTCCTCCTTTTGAGCCGCTACATGATATTGCTCTTTTGGTTCTCACTCAGAAGGTTGCTTTCTTGGTGGCTATTACCTCTGTTCGGCGTGTCTCTGAGTTGGCGGCTGTCGATTCAGGCCCCTTACTTTGAGACACACCAGGATAAGGTGGTTTTTTGTTTTAAGCCGGATTTCCTTCCTAAGGTGGTGTCTGCTTTGCACCTCACTCAGGATATTGTTCTCCCTTCCTTGTGTCCTAAGCCTAACAATGACAAGGAGAGGGTTCTGCACAATTTGGATGTTGTTCGCTGTGTGAAGTACTATTTGGTGACTACTTCTTCCTTCCGCAAGACGGATGCCTTATTCCAAGTATGCCTCACTCCCTGCTTCGTTAATGATTAATCACTTCTGGGTTATAGCCACTAGATGGCGCTTTTCTAGCAGAGATGGCAAAAAAAGCCCCTCCCGGTCCACAAATACCTGAGACCCCCCACACATTCCGCAGTATAGTCTCTGCTAGAAGGCGACGACAGTCAAGATGATGGCTCCCTCTCCTTTCAGGTAGGCCGGGTGCACACCCGGCCCCAATTATTTTTTCTATTTCCACCTGGACTCTTTTTGTTAATGCCCCTACGCCTCCAAGCTATGGCTGCAGGGTCTGGGTGAGGGTAGGTGACACCTTTAGAGGTGTTTTTGGCTAGTAGCCGTGCTCCACCGCAAGGCCCTCATCAAAGGGTAGGCGGTCGTCAGGTTATGGTGCTCCTGACATGGGATGCCCTGTCCGTTCTGAAGCCCTCGCTACATATCCAATTGTAGCTATCAGTATCCCCCCATTTACTCCCCGTTCCCGGTTAGTAAGGGGGGTGGGTCTGTCCCTCCATTTTTGTTCTATCTAGTGTGTGGTCTGTGTGCTTGGTGCAGTACGGTCACTTTTATTGTTTATGCGCTGGCTATTGCCAGCGTGCATGTTGTGTGTGTGTTTTTTGTACTAGGCGCGGCCCGTACGCTCTCTCTCCGGCAGCGGCGGCGGGCCGGTTTCACAGTGAGTGGCCGGCTTTTGTTAGGCGCGGCCCGCACGCTCGCTCTCCGGCGGTGGGCCGGTTTCACGGTATGTGGCCGGTCTCTTTCATAGGCGCGGCCCGCACGCTCGCTCACCGGCGGCGGCGGGCCGGTTTTACTGTCAGTGCCCGGCTCCGCAGCCTTTGCCGGGGAGCGAGGCTCGCTTCTCCTCAGTCAGGGTAGGGGTGGGGCCTGGCGTTCTTCGCGCCTGTGACGGCCCACCCTTCCCTGTGGCGTGTCGGCCGGCTCTCAGCCCTATTGGCTGGGAGCGCGGCAGCGTAGGTTTCCCGCGTAGTGGGGGGGCAGGGCACGATCCGCTTTGGCCCGCCTCCCTCCTCCTTCCTTCCCTCGGGTCTGCGCCGCCATCTTTCACCGGTTTTGTGAGTGTCCCTCGGTGTCATTTTAGTGTTAAGATGATAGATATAATTTTCAGTGTATGCTGGCGCCCCCGGGGGCCTTTAGATATTGCCTGGTATACTTACCTATTCATATATCTATATACATGTCTGTGTATGCTTATATATATATCTATATATAGATATAGAATGTCTCTTTTGCCTTATGTATTTGTTGTATGCATTATGGAGACGACTTATGCATGTTGTGTTAAAGGGGTCCCCCCGTGGTGTCTTTCTGGTGGGACAACTGTGGCTATTAAGGTCCCTTGTCAAATTGTGGTTCCCTTTTAATTCTAAAAAACCTCCCACCAACGGACTCTATGGGGCATCCCGGGTAGCTTATAGCGTAATTCCCATTGGTCAATGCGACTACCTAAATAAATTAAAAAAAAAAAAAAAAAAAAAAATCACCATATGGAGGCTTCCCAGGATACCGCGCTCGGGATCCCTTCGGGGCAACCCCGGCTGTGTGTGATATGTGGGGCATTCCTTGTGGGCAACATTGTGCAAATTTGTGTTACATGTGCACAGCAGGCGATTGTGCGGCAATCCGGGCCCCGTGCGGCCAGGTCGGCCCCGCTGACCTCATCACCTACACCCACGCCTGGTCTTGACCCCAAGTGACGTTGTCAATAGTGGGGAGTCGCAATCCGATGTCTGAGCCAGACTGGCCAACATTGAGAGAATGATTGCTAGCTCTGCGGCCAGGATGGCCCCAGCTATGGGACGGCACTTGGCGCCCGCTGCGCCGGCCCTTGACTATGATTATAATCCTTTTGATTGGTCGGCTTATTCCCCGTTTGAGGAGGGGGAATTGTTTCCTGACTCCGATGCCGGTACGGAGCGTGGGGATACCGTTGATACTCCCAGGCTCCTTACCCATAATTTTGTAGTGCTTGCCATTTCCCCTCCTGCGGAGGCCCCTGCGCGTTGGGAAAAATTTTTTTGGTACCACTGAGCCTCGTTTGGAGTTTCCGGATCAGAAGCACTTTAACTATCTGATTTTTAAGGAATGGGAATGGCCCAGCTGGCTCCCTGGTTTTCCTTAAGGGTGGGATAGGAAGTATCCCTTCCCTGTTGATGTGGTTTAGCGTTGGTCTACATCCCCAGAGGTCGACGCTCCCGTCCTGGGATTGTCCAATACGTTGGTCGTGCATCCCCTGGATTTCACTACCTTGAGGGATAGTGAGGACCGACGTCTCGTCCGACTAGCTTCGCATGCCTTTGCTGGTGGGTGCGGCCTTGCGCCTGGTGTGTGCTTCAGCTCTTACGGCTGCGGCTACTAGAGCTTTCTAGGGGCCTTCTGGATGGTTCCCAATCTAATCCTTGCAGCGAGGAGTTTAGACCTTTGACTCATTGTGATATGTTCATTGCCTTTGTCTTATCAGCCTTGGATGATACCATCCGTATGTGTAGCAGGGCCTCGGCATTGCAGGTTGCTATACGCGATTGGTCTGGTTGCGCCA
Organism: Gastrophryne carolinensis; assembly: GCA_027917425.1. Taxonomy (NCBI): domain Eukaryota; kingdom Metazoa; phylum Chordata; class Amphibia; order Anura; family Microhylidae; genus Gastrophryne; species Gastrophryne carolinensis. Next base: position 309,645,609 of record CM051236.1, on the reverse strand, counting down.
GTAGGCGTCCGATAACGCTGCCAAGAAGGCGCTCACAGGGCATTCCTTTGCGGGTCTGCAACTGTTTGGTGATCGACTAGATTCTGTTATCAAGGGAGGCAAGTTACCTCTACGCAAGTAGCAGGACCGGCCCCTTCGTGGTTCAAGCTCTTTCAACCTCTCCTTTCGTGGCTCTTGGACGGGCAGGGGAACATCCTTCATTGCATTCAGAAGTGGTACCTGGGGTAGGGGCAGAGGACTTGCCCGACCTGGGTTTTCCTGGGGTGCTAACCCCAAATCCGCTGCCGAGCCCGCTCAGCAATGAGGGGGCACTTTTACCCTTGCGGGTGGGGGGACGGCTGCCGCTCTTCGCTTTGGTCTGGACTCAAGAGGTCACAGACAATTGGATCCTGGAGGTGGTCTCTTCCAGGTACAAGCTGGAGTTTACCGGCCTCTCCCAGATTCCTCAGGTCACGGGTTCCTAGGACCCACGGGCGGCTCAGGGACTGTCGGTGCAAAGCCTTTGGCATATGGGGGTCGTTTGTCCAGATCCCCCCATAGAGAGAGAGGTCTGTGTTACTTTTCCAACCTCTTTACTGTGCCCAGGAAGGATGGCTCCGTAAGATCCTTTTTGGACTTAAAGATTCTCAACCGGTTCTTCTGAACCAGAAAATTTCGCATGGATTCCATGCGCTCTGCTGTCAATTTCCTATGCCCTGGGGACTTTTTGACCTTGATGGGCATTAGGGATGCTTACCTTAATGGGCCGTTTTTTCCCGGGACACCAATGGTTCCTCAGGCTTGCGGTAGGCGATCAGCACTACCAGTTTGTGGCTCTTCTCTTCGGGTTGGCCTCGGCACCCAGGGTGTTCGCCAAGGTGTTGGCGGGCGTGCTGGCCCGTCTTAGAGTCCAGGGCATTCGCATTTTGCCTTATCTGGACGACCTTCTCATTACGTCATCTTCTTTCCTCCAGGCGGAACTGGACATCTGGAAGGTGGTGACGACGCTGGAGAGGTTCGGGTGGGTATTCATTTGCCCCAAGTCCTCGCTCTCTCCGTCAAGGGTGGCTCTCATTCCTGGGCATGACTCTGGATACCATTCAGCTCAGGGTTTTCTTTCACCAGCCGAAGGCGGATGTTCTTCATGCACTAATTTGTTTTCTTATGTCCAACCCTCGTCCGTCCTTCAGACAAGGGATGAGGCTGGTGGGATTGAAGGTGGCTTGCTTGAGGCAGTGCCCTTTGCCCAGTTTCACATGAGACCTCTTCAACTCCCTCTATTATCGTCCTGGGACAAATGTCCTCAGTCCCTGGATCGGACCTGCGTTCTGGAGAGACCTTCAGGTCCAGGGGCTGTGGGGTCCTCAGGAGGCTTACTTTCATCAACTTTCTGTAGCTGAGGGCGGTTTGGTTGGTGCTGTCGCACGTGGCACATCATCTCCAGGTACCGGTTCTGGTTCGCTCCGATTATCGGACCGCAGTTGCTTACATCAATCGCCAAGGAGGGGCTCGCAGCAAGAGTGACCTCCGGGAGGTGTCTCTGATTCTTGCATGGGCCGAGAGCAATGTGTCAGGCATCTCGGCAGTGTACATTCCAGGGGTGGAGAACCTGGCAGCGGACTCCCTAAGCAGGGGGTTCTCTCGCCGGGGGGAATGGTCCCTCAGCAACGAGGTAATTCTATTCCCCTGTCGCAGGTGGGGGATGCTGGAGGTGGATCTGTTTGCCTCTCGCCACAATCACAGGCTCCCTGCATTTTTCTGTCCCAGGACCCTCTGGCTCTGGCGGTGGATGCCATGTCTCTGTTCTGGCGAGAACTCGGTTTCCTGTATCTGTTTCCTCCCTTTCCCATGGTGGGCAAGGTGGTACGCAAGCTGGTTCACGAGGGTGTGCCAGTAATTCTGATGGCCTCGAGGTGGCCAAGACAGGTGTGGTTCGCAGACGTCGTGTGGTTGGCAGTCGATCAGTACAGACTGCCTCTGGTTTCGGATCTGATCACGCTAGGTCAGCTTGTTACTCCAATTTACAAATGCTGGCTTGACAGAGTGGCCGCTGCAGCCTCCATTCTACTAGAAATGGGTTGGTCTAAAACTGTTGTCCGAACGCTTGTCAGGGCTAGGAAGTAATCTTCCTCTGATATCTACTACAGGACCTGGCGGACCTACTTTGATTGGTGCGAGGATAGAGTCTTTCCTTGTCGGGTGTTTTTTCCATCCCTCGAACTCCGGAGTTCCTTCAGCATGGACTGGACATGGGTTTTTCAACTTAGCACTCGGAAGGGGCATGTTTCCGCTCTTGCGGTTTTCTTCAGAGGTCTTTTGCTCTTCATCCTTTGGTTAAGATTTTTTTCCAGGGGGTCACTCTTGTGCGCCTTCCTCGCAAACCCTGGTTACCTGTTTGGGATTTAAATTTGGCGTTGTCTGACCTTCAGGGTCCTCCTTTTGAACCTGGGCAGGTTTCTGCTCTATCCATTTTCGATGTGTTTCTGAGTTGGCGGCTCTGTTCATTCAGGACCCCGCTTTGAGAGACATCAAGGTGGTTTTCCGCTTTAGACCGGACTTTCTGCCAATGGTTGTCTCTGCCTTTCAACTCAGGGCATTGTGCTTCCTTCCTTGTGTCCTAAGCCTAGCAACGACAAGGAGAGGGCCTTGCACTCTCTGGATGTTGTTAGATGTGTAAGGTTCTATCTAGTGGCTACTTCACCATTCCGGAAGGCAGACGCCTTTTGTTGTGGTGCCCTCCGGACCCAGGAAGGTTTTTTTTTTTTTTTTGGCGTCCGTCAAGTCTATCTTTAGTAATTGGATTCGTTAGGCTGGTTTTAGGGCCTATGCTGCCAAGGGGAGGGATTCCCCTTTTTCAGATCACTGCTCATTCTACTCGTGCTGTACTTGGTCTTCTGTTCATACTTTTGCCAAGTTTTATGAGGTTGATGTGCGGGCCTCAGTGGATGCTGTTTTTTGGCCGCGAAGTGATTAATCATTAACGAAGCAGGGTGTGAGGCATACTTGGAATAATACCATTTTGTGATTACTCACCTGTAAAATGGATATTATAAGTATGCCTCACACCCTGCTTCGACCCGCCCTGAGTTGTATCTTGGATCCTCTTTATGGTGAAATGTTTTCCTTGTTCATCATGTTTTTTATTATTGGCTCTTCCTGGTCCCCTTACTGCTTTCATATACTGGGGAATGTGTGGGGGGTCTCAGGTATTTGTGGACCGGGAGGGGCTTCTTTTTTTGCCATCTCTGCTAGAAAAGCGCCATCTAGTGGCTATAACCCAGAAGTGATTAATCATTAACGAAGCAGGGTGTGAGGCATACTTATAATATCCATTTTACAGGTGAGTAATCACAAAATGGTATTTTTCGTGGTGCCCTGCGGGCCCAGGAAAGGTTTGGCGCCTGCTAAGTCTACGATTAGCAAATGGATTTGTCAGGCCATTGTTGGGGCCTATTCTGCTAAGGGGAGGACTCCCCCCTTTTAGGGTCACTGCGCACTCTACTCGTGCTGTTGGTGCATCCTGGGCTTTTCAGCACCAGGCTTCGGTTGAACAAGTTTGTAAGGCTGCTACTTGGTCTTCTGTTCATACTTTTTCCAAGTTTTACAAGGTTGATGTGCGGGCTTCAGCGGATGCTGTTTTTGGCCGCAAGGTTCTGCAAGCTGCAGTGGTTTGAGTTGGTACATTCTTTACTGTTTCTGGTTCCCACCCATGATGGACACTGCTATTGGATGTCCCACATGTCATGAAGATGGAAGTGGAGTGTATGGCACACTTAGAATAATATCGTTTTGTGAATAATATCGTTTTGTGAATAATATCGTTTTGTGAATAATATCGTTTTGTGAATAATATCGTTTTGTGAATAATATCGTTTTGTGAATAATATCGTTTTGTGAATAATATCGTTTTGTGAATAATATCGTTTTGTGAATAATATCGTTTTGTGAGTACTCACCTTTAAAACTGGTATTATGAGTGTGCCATACACTCCACTTCGCCCCACCCTTTTTTCAGGTATTCTGGGGCTTTTATATGGTGAACCATTGGTTTTGATTAAGGTTATAATTGGTTCTTCCTGGTCCCCTTACTGCTTTTTTACACTGGGGAATTGTTGGGAGGTCCCAGGTATATATGGACCGGGAGGGGCTTTCTTTTTTACATATTCATCTTTGCAGAAGTTCGCCCTCTACTGGAGATTACCCACATGTCATGAAGATCGAAGTGGAGTGTATGGCACACTCATAATACTCGTTTTAAAGGAGAGTACTCACAAAACGGTATTTTCATTTCTGGGCATGAATCTGGATACCATTCAGACCAGGGTGTTCTTGCCTCTGTCGAAGGTGCAGGTGATTCTGGACCTGATCCGTCGTTTTCTGTTCAACCCGCGGCCGTCTATCCGGCTAGGGATGAGGCTGGTGGGGTTGATGGTGGCCTCCTTCGAGGCTGTTCCCTTTGCTCAGTTTCACATGAGATTGCTCCATCTACTGTTGGCTTGGGACAGATGTCCGCTGTCATTGGATCAGTCATTTCTGATGTCTCCCCTGGTTCGGCAGTCTCTTCAGTGGTGGCTGGAACCAAGGCATCTTCTGAGGGGCAGGTCTTTTCTGACTTCTTGTTGGGAGACGGTCACCACGGATGCCAGCCTGTCGGGCTGGGGGGTTTCTGGAAGGAACATCAGTTCCAGGGGCTGTGGGGTCCTCGGGAGGCTCACACCCCCATCAATGTCTTGGAGCTGAGAGCTATTCGGTTGGTATTGTCACGCTTGACGCATCACCTCCAGGGTTTACCGGTTCAGGTTCAATCGGACTGCGGTCGCTTACATCAATCACCAAGGAGGGACTCGCAGCAGGAGTGTCTTCAGGGAAGTTTCTCTGATTCTTGCATGGGCAGAGAGCAATGTCCCATGCATCTCAGCAGTGTACATTCCAGGAGTGGAAAACATGGAGGCGGACTCCCTGAGCAGGGGATCCTCTCGCCAAGGGGAATGGTCTCTCGACCACAAGGTATTCCGGTCCCTTTGTCACAAGTGGGGGATTCCAGAGGTGGATCTCTTTGCCTCGCGTCACAAGCTTCCTGCATGTGTCTGTCTCAGGATCCTCTGGCCCTGGCAGCGGACGCCATGTCTCTTGCCTGGAGGGATCTGGGGTTCCTGTACCTGTTTCCCCCCTTCTCCATGGTAGGCAGGGTGGTGCGCAAGCTGTCCCAAGAGGGTGCGCCAGCAATTTTGGTGGCCCCAAGGTGGCCAAGACAGTTTTGGTCCGCAGACGTCGTACGGTTGGCAGTAGATCAGTACAGATTGCCTCGGTTTCCGGATCTGATCACTCAAGGTCAACTTCGTTACCCCAATTTACAAACGCTGGCTTTGACGGCGTGGCTGCTGAAACCTCCATTCTAAAGGAAGGTTTGTCTGATGCTGTGATTCAGACACTTGTCAGGGCTAGGAAGAGATCTTCCTCTTAACATCTACTACAGGACTTGGAGGTCCTATATTGATTGGTGTGAGGCTTGGGCCTTGCCTTGCAGGGTGTTTTCGATTCCTAGGATTTTGGATTTTCTTCAACACGGTCTGGACTTGGGGTTCCAGCTTAGTACCTTGAAAGGGCAGGTCTCTGCCCTGGCGGTCTTCTTTCAAAGGTCCTTTGCTCTTCATCCTTTGGTTAAGACCTTTTTCCAGGGGGTCACTCATGTGCGGGCCCCTCCAAAAGCCTTTGTTGCCTGTTTGGGATTTGAATTTGGTTCTGTCGGCCCTCCCGGGGCCTCCCTTTGAGCCAGTGCAGGATGTTGCACTTTCTATGCTCACTCAAAAGGTTGCCTTTCTGGTGGCTATTACCTCTGTTAGACGTTTCTCTGAGTTGGCGGCTCTGTCGATTCAGGCTCCTTACTTTGAAAGACACCAGGACAAGGTGGTTTTTAGCTGTAAACCAGATTTCCTTCCTAAGGTGGTTTCTGCCTTCCATCTCAATCAGGATGTGGTTCTCCTTCCTTTGTGTCCTAGGCCTAGCAATGACAAGGAGAGGGTCCTGCACTCTTTGGATGTGGTTCGTTGTGTGAAGTACTATTTGGTGGCTACTTCTCCCTTTCGTAAGACAGACGCCTTGTTCGTGGTGCCCTCCGGGCCCAGGAAAGGTTTGACGCCTGCCAAGTCTTCCATTAGTAAATGGATACGTCGGGCCATTGTTGGGGCTTATACTGCCAAGGGGAAGGTTCCTCCTTTTCAGATCACTGCTCATTCTACTCGTGCTGTTGGGGCTTCCTGGGATTTTCAGCACCAGGCCTCTGTTGAACAAGTTTGTAAGGTTGCTACCTGGTCTTCTGTTCATACTTTTTCCTTATAAGGTTGATGTGCGGGCCTCAGCGGATGCTGTTTTTGGCCGCAAGGTTCTGCAAGCTGCAGTGGTTTAAATGTGTGCGTGATTGCCTTTTTGGGATCCCCACCCTTGTTGGACACTATTTGATGTCCCATATGTCATGAATATTGGAAGCGGGATGTGTGACCTACTTGGAATAATATCATTTTGTGATTACTCACCTGTAAAATGGGTATTATAAGTGTCACGCACCCCGCTTCATCCAGCCCTTATTGTATTCTGGATCCTTTATATGGTGAACCTTTTTATTAATTTTGTATTTGGCTCTTCCTGGTCCCCTTACTGCTTTACTATACTGGGTAATGTGTGGGAGGTCCCAGGTATTTATGGACCGGGAGGGGCTCCTATTTTCCTGTCATCTCTGCAGAAGTTCTCCCTCTACTGGTTATAGCTCATATGTCATGAATATTGGAAGCGGGGTGTGTGACATACTTATAATACCCATTTTACAGGTGAGTAATCACAAAATGGTATTGTGTGTGTGTGTGTATATAATATATACACACACATACACACACCAACCACCCGGAATAACCAGCCCAGGACCAGCTATGCCGGGCTTGTAAGAACAGGGCGCAGGGGCCAGCTCTGGCTTGCCCTGCAGGCAACAAGCCCACATAGCGTTTGTGGGCCTGGGGTCTTCCCCCCCCCCTTGGGCTTTCGGGAGGCATGTAATTGGGGGTGCCTGGGGGTTAATGGCAAATCGCCCACTAGCTGCAGGTGACTTGCCAGCCCCTGAGCCTTGTGAACTGGTATAGGGGTCTCATGGACCTCTTCCCAGTTCACAAGGGGTTAAATGTAGAAATAGACACTGACACAGAGAAAATCACATTTTTTTACTCACCTCTGATCCTGTGTCCCGCGCTGCTGTCTCGTGCTGATAGCTGCCGGTAGTGATCGGAGCAGGGCGGGTGAGTGGCAGAAGATTGGAGCCTTCTCGCCTCTCACCCGCTCTTACCGTACTAGTGGCATCTGTCTGAGCCGGATGACGTCATCCCGCTCCTCCCACAAAAAGGCGTGGCTATGGGCGGCCAGAAGAGGTGGGGAGGACCCGCTTCCGGGTCCTCATTTGAGGCTTGCGTAGCCCGGCCGGAGGGATCGGGCAAGGAGGTGAGTGAGGCGGGAAATAGCAAGCACATAGAAACCTAAGTGCTTGGCATTTAAAGGGTTAAATATATAATCAGATATGACCTAGGTCAGATTTGCATTACTCCCAAACACTTAACATAATTTCTGAAGGGGACATGTTTAACATTTTTTTGCAAAAGCCACCATGTGCTTAAGCGGACCAAAACCCAGAATTTTGACTATCCTGGGTTTTTGTCTTTTCCCCAGGGGCACCCAGATTGCTGCTCTTAGATGCACAGTGGGACCGAGAAGAGGTGAGCTGGTCTCGGCATTCTTTGGGGGGGGGGGGGGGGGGGATTATGGAAAATGAGAACTTGTCTAGTATATTATTAAATAAAGAACATGTGTTTGAACCAGTTTGGGCGCCATGGATTGAATAAACTAAAGAGTGTGTGTGTGTATAGCTGGGATGGGAGAGAGAGCATAATTGAACAAATGTATCCCCCCCCCCCTTCTTTCTCTTTCTCTATACCATTTCTTAGTGTGCTAAATTGAATTGGGATTTTTTTTTTTTTGCACAATAAGAGGCATCTGACCATTGCACCTTGGGTTTAGAGGAGGAAAATCTAAAAAAAAAAAATATTCTGAACCAAATTGTGTGCTAAAATACCCCCCATCTAATCACCCCATAACAAGCAGCGTGCAGAGTGCCCCTCAGTTACTCTATAACAGGCAATGTGCAAGCTTCCCAATCGCCTCATAACAGGTAGTGTGCAGAATTCCCTCCCCCTAATCATCCCATAACAGGCAGTGTGCAGAATACCTAACATCCAAACCCAAATCGCCGTTAGCATAATAGCCACTGCTGCTTCCTCTCCTTGTGCGCATACACACACTGGTCTGAGTGCCAATTAATTGGACACACCCTCTCCCACCTGGACCCTAGAGAGGCAGTAGCTGAGGCAGACGGGGCAGGTGCACATACAGTCCCATAGAGGTCGTAACGATGGTGGGCGTGGCCTGAACGAGTGTTCATTGTTTTTCAACGAAGCCTGCCATAGGTCATGCCCACCTCTGCTCAGACCTGTGTGTGTACGCTCAAACAGGAGAAACGGCAGCCGGGGGGAGGAATCGGTGTAGGTCGTCCTTTTTTTTTTTTTTTTTTTTGTTTTTTTTTAGATTTGCTTCATAAGACAAACATTTTCTCACCATTTTTGGCGGGGGGTGTAAGGGTGCGTCTTATGGATGGAAAAATCTAGTGTTTGGAAAGATTAAAGATGATTTTGGCTATGAATAATGAAGATTAATATATGCATTTAGTGTGCAAGTAGTGTAAATTTTCCCTCTCCTCCCCCCCCTTCTCCCCTCTTTCCTTTCTCCTTTTTCTCTTACCTTTCCTTTGTCTCTTCCTCTCCTTGCTCCCTTTCCCCTTCTTCCCCCTTTCCTCCCCCCTCCTCCTTGCCCTCCCTTTCCTCCCCCCCCTCCCCCTCTTCCCTTCTCCCCCTCTCTACCCCTTTATACATACCCCCTATGGACCCCTGGCTAACTGTAATAGAAAGAAGAAATAATCGGGGTTAGTACCCCACGGGAATCTAGCCCCCGTATTATCACCTCGGTTTCCCTTTCTTGTTCCCTCTTTCCATCACCTCCCCTTCCCTCCCTCCTTGCTGGGCATGTATAGTATAATATGTAGATATGCTGATACAATGTCCTGTGTAATACATGCACTTATATCCGGGGAATGTATATATGTGTATATGTTGGATACCCCATGATACTGTAGAAGGGTGTGTTACGTTCAAGTCACTAAGCGGACTTGGTCTGGCTTCTGTTGTCCGATTCCCAATTACTATATTCTAAGAGAAATCAATACACGCGACAAGGTGTGTAGCAAAACCTCAGAGAAACACACTGAGCAGGGGGAGCTTCTGACCCCTTTTTTATTGAAAACTTTCATAGTTAGAGCATGCGCAGAACAGACAATTACCTAAGTTAAAAATAATGAGAACAGAAAATGTATGACCATGTACAAGGTTGAGTTCAGGGAGTATTTTATAGTTTTCTCAGTTCCCAGAGCCCCCCATGCGAAGCAGCACATTCCTTAGATAAGAAATAAGGGATAAGGAGAAGCCTTGCAAAAGCAATTACAGAAAAGTCCAGCGTTAAAGCGTTACTCTAACATACAGAAAATAAACCATAGTCTTTCAGAACTATGTTTCTTAAATCTGGATCTTCTCATTTCCCCCCTTTGACATCTCCATCTGTCTTTCCTTTGACTGTGTCCACTTCGGAAGGTTTATAGCCAGTTCAGTCACTCAGGTACTATCCCAGGCCGGCGAGTTGCCTAGGGGGAACACAGGTCTTCTCCAACTGGTTCCATCCCCCAAGTACTTGAACAGCATCCTTCCAAAGAAGAGTCTCGAATTTTGACAGATGATATGTCAATTCTAAAGGAAAGAAACATAGTTACTCATTTAGAAAGCGCATTATCTGCAATCAAGATACGTTTATGTGTTACTTTAGGTGTCTTGATCCTGGCTACAAGGCAAAGAGCTAGTTTTACTAGAACATAAATCATTATGCCCAGAAGGCACAATGCCAAAATATTAATCAAGATATTCTTGATCCATTGTAGTGGACCACTCCAGTTTCCCCAATCTCCAAAAGGAGACCAGTCTTTTGCAAATGTCCTGATTTTACTCTGTATCTTTTGAACTTCTTCTCTATGACCTATTATTACTTCATAATAATCAGGTATCTCTAATGAGGTATTATGTATCCAAGTACAGCACTCGTAATCCTCTGTCATTTCACAAAGTTATTTAACAAACTCTCTTTACAAGTAGATGCTCCTATATGGGTGTGGTTTTTATTTCCTAATAAGAAGCATCAATCTGGTCTATATGCTCTTCCCGTTAAATGGTAATTTATCTCATTAGCAGAACTATTGACTCTCTCATACTGTAATTGAATAGGGATGGCTACGAGGGGTACCCGGGAAGACGAAGGATGTAACTTACTACATATGCAACATTTGTCAAAACCAGTTTGTCTAGCAAAAGAGTATTTATACTTTAGCAAAAGTAACTTTTGATGATGAGTGCATATCTCCCTTCTATTTCTTATAGGTGCAGGGGATGAAATATTGAGGCAGAAAGCCATTATCATTGTTAAGAGGAAATATTTAATTTTCCCTCTGGACCTGTAACCTTTTTACAATGACTTGCGTGTATCCAACTGGATTTTCCTTCAAGTTTCACTGAAGTAGGCGTTGTCAAAAGAACTTGAAAGGGTCCTTCAAACCTTGATTCCAAAGATTTTCTAGAATGTTTCTTTACATAGACAAAGTCTCCTGGTTGGAGATTATGAGTTCCTGTTATCTGGTCGGGGTCTGGAAGAGAATCAAAAACACTTTTGTGCAGTTTAGTGAGATGTTTCTGCAACTGTATCACATAATCAGTCAATTCATCACATTTTAGGGCAAGATGTTGTGGAAAGTACAACCCAGTTCTGGGAGCACTTCCAAACAAAATTTCATAAGGTGACAACCCTGTTTTCTTTGTAGGGGGGCATCTTATTGAAAATAACACAATTGGTAAACAATCTATCCATGGTTTACCTAATTCCTTCATAGTTTTCTGTAACTTCAGTTTAATGGTGCCATTCAGTCTCTCCACACTCCCAGAACTCTGTGGGTGATAGGGTGTATGGAAGGACTGTTGGACACCTAGCATTTGCATCACGTTTTGCATTATTTCACCTGTAAAGTGCGAGCCACGGTCACAAGAGACCAAAACGTGGTATTAATTCTGTGATTAATTTCTTAGCCGTGGTTTTAGCTATTGCTGATTTTACTGGGTAAGCTTCTGGCCATCCCGAAAACAAGTCAATACACACAAGTACATACTCAAAGGGTCCACTCTTAGGGAGTTGGATGTAATCAATTTGAAGCCTTTGAAATGGATAGAGAGACCTAGGTTGATGTCTTACCGGTGTCTTAACAACCTGTCCTGGGTTCTCCGTCAAACAGAGCATGCTGCACAGTATTGTCGTGCCATGCTACTAAAGCCTGGAGCATACCAAGTCTGATTGGTACTCCTTACCATAGAGTTTGCACTCTGATGTGTAGGCAGATGTGATACCTGTGCCTGTTCTGGGTATAAGAAGCTAGGCAAGCACAATCGGCTTCCTTTGACCCATAATCCATCATTTTGCTGGGCTCCTGCTTTGAGCCATTTTTCCTTTTCCTCAGGCATTACCTTGTCCTGAAGATTTTTCATTAGTTCCATACTTACCGCCGATTCCTGGGTAAGATTTACACTTACACTCTCTATCTTCTTCAAAGCTGCTTGTTTAGCTACTAAGTCAGCTTTTTCATTACCTTTAACCTCTTTGGTTGTTTTGTGTGGGCTGCTACTCTTACAATAGCTACCTTTTTGACATTGTTCAGGTTGGTCAGAATTTTTTTAACTAAATCAGCATGTCTAATGGGGGTACCTGCAGCTGTTAAGAATCCCCTTGCATTAATGCCCTAGAGAGGGCTGTAAGTTCTGCTTCCTGAGCAGACATATGAGGTGGTAATGGCTCAGCTTCTACAACTTCATGTTCAGTTACTATTGCATAACCTGTATGAAACTGTCCTTTTTCATCAGCATATCTGCTGCCATCTACAAAAAATTCAAATTCTGGGTTTTCTAAAGGTGTATCATGCACATGTGGTAAACCCATTGTCTCTTGCTTCATAAGTTCAATGCAGTCATGTGTGTCTTCAGTATATTCAAATTCTAAAAAATTCTCAAAATCTTCACTATTACTCCCCCCTTCAGAATCTGAAGAAATTGGTAACAAAGTCGCCAGATTCAGAGAAGTACATCTTTGAAACTTAATTGTTGGGGGTAGTAAAAGGGTACACTGCAGCTTAAGCTGTCTAGCCATTGACAGGTGTTTGGGATTAACTTGTGATAATATCCCATGAATGTCGTGATTGGTAGACACAGCTAATTCATTATCAAGTACAATTTTAGAAGCTTTGTCTACCAATAGAGAAACTACTGCTACACGAATAATAAGCAATAGGTCTTTGTTTTGTGCCATGTGCCTGCCTTAAAACTCCTGTAGCGTGTCCTTGTATTTCAGTAGCCATGAGTGTAAATGGCTGAGAATAATCAGGAAGACCTAAAGCTGGTGCTTGTGTGACTGCAAGTTTAAGTTGTTCAAAAGCATCTCTTACTTCTGGTGTTAGGCAAAAAAAAAAGTGTGACTTTGACACAATCATACAGTGGTTGCATAAGTGAACTGGCATGCATAATCCACTGTCTACAGTAAGAGATGAGTCCTAGAAACGCTCTTAACTGTTTATGTGTCTTAGGAGGTGACATGTTCTTGACTATTTCCACTCTGTCTTTAGTAAGGTGTCTAGTGCCTTGTGAAATGCAGTGACCTAGAAAGGTAACTTGTGTTTGGCAGAATTGTAGCTTTTCTTTGCTAGCCTTGCAGCCATTCTCAGCCAAAAATGTAAGAAGAGACAAAGTACCCTCCTCACATGTGATTTTGTCTGGGCAGCAAAGAAGCAAAACATCTACCTATTGTAGAAGTACACAACTGTTGATGGTTTCCATCCTGCCAAGACTGAAAAGCGAAGAGGTGGTAACATTCAGGTGCTAAAGGAACCAAAAAGAAAGCTCCCGTTAGATCCACGCAAGAAAAAATACATGCTTGTACTCGGTATTTGAGAAAGCAATGTATGAGGGTTTGGAACCACTGGTGTCATTGGAGCCAAAATGTTATTAATGGCTCTAAGATTTTGTACCATCCTGTATTTCACAGGCTGTCCTGGTTCCAAAACCTTTTTCCTGACTGGATACAAAGGAGTATTAGCCCCTGATTGCATCTGAATCAAAGCACCCTTGGCCAAAAGCTTGTCAATTTGTTCTCCTATAGCTTGTTCTTGTGCAGCACTCAAAGGGTACTGCTTAAGCTGTGGTAGGGTAGATCCTGGTTTGATATGGACCTCTACTGGTGAGACAGGGAGAAGTCCTATATCAGACCCTGACTTAGACCATAAATGGTCAGGTACAGTTCTTAGTAAATCTTGATCATTCTCTGTAAGTACATTAGTGAGTTCAAAATCTTCAAGAGCTTGTACTTGCATACAATATTCTAAATCATCAGGATGGTCAGGCAAAGTTAGAACAACTTGACCATCTTCTTGAAAATCAATTTTTGCTTGAAGTTTAGTTAAGTTATCTGCACCCAATAAATTGTAAGGTGCTGAATCACAGACTAGAAATTTAGAGATAAACATGTGTGGACCAAGCCTGCCCTCTAGTGGTTTAGATATGGGCATAACTTTAGGCAGACCATCGAAACCTGAAGCTATAGTTTGGGCTTCTGACTGCTGTTTCTTACTTAAAACTTTATTACTAATTACAGATTTAGTTGCTCCTATAGCAATCAAAAATTCAACTGTTTTGCCATCAATTTCAATCGGTATTATGGGTGTTTTAGCTGGTACTGTGAATGTTACTGCCGATAGTCAGTCTTGTTCTTTACTTTTAGATTCTGACTTAGTGGGGGCTGTTCCTTGATCGGCAGCAAACTTTCTACAATTCCTCTTAATATGACCAGGTTTGTCACAGTAGTAACATTTTAAAATTTTACTCTGAAAATTACCTTGAGATTTAGGTCTAACATCAGTATTAACCTGGGCAACCATACGCACCTTGGGCTTGTCATGCATATCCATTTCAATACCCTGTGCTTTAGCTAACAATTGTGCCATAGTATGGTTAGTTCTCCAATCTGGGGTAGAAGCCTTTAACTTTTCCTTAATGGTTGGTTTTAAACCATCAATATAGGCTCTAACAAACAACCTTTGAACTCCAATATTTCCAACATCTAAGCCTTCATCAATATATGTTGGTTCAAAATAAAAAAAAAAATCAGTTCTACTGTCCCCAAGTCTAACATTCTGTGGTACATGTGCTCTCATATAATCAGTAAATTGATTAAACATAGTAGGGGACATTTTCATCCTACAAAGACCTTCTCCATCCAACCAGGTGGCATTATGTGACTCCATCATTTGTACTACATACCTGCCAAACCTAGTAGGGCTAGTACGGGGATCAGGTGCATTCTGCAACAAAGCCATACATTCAGCTGGAGTCCATGGCTTATAATAAGGGGTTTCTTGGTTAATAAATTGACCTGCATCTTGGGCATCTGGAATCTGCCTGGTATGGGTAAACACAGGCGCAACTAATTTATAAGTGTTGCTTCTAGGAGGGGGTCCTGCAAGCATATAAGTTTTGCATCTTGGACAATGTGTGACATTATTTGGGATGCCATAAGTCATACAATGTTCACAAGTCCAAGATTTTTCAGTAACTATATTGACATTTTTCTTTCTTGTACTAACTCCATTTATTCTCTCACCTGGATCCCCTCCTTGCTGATCTGCTCCACAAACATTACATTCTTCTTGTTCTAAACCCATCCCCCTACAACCACAAACTTTACATTTCCATGTTCCTTCTTCATTTACCACTTTATCCTGCTCCCTTACTTTACACTGGGTACACATTCTGTCCCAACCCTTATTTATCATTCCACAATAGCATTGCCATAAACCGCTATTGCCATCATCTGGTCCTGGATCTGGACCATACGTACTGTTACTGGCCAATGGGGAGTCTAGGATACAACTTACTAGTTTCTTTCTTTACTGTCTTTTCATATGGGGGTGGCGGTACTGGGGCTGTTGGAACATCAGGTATGGGGTCTACTTGGGGATGAAGCAATGGTGTAGTATTCCATTGTTTCCTATGTGGACTGTACGTCCAGCCTTCCTTTTCTGCTAAACTTGAAAGTTTCAGAGCACATTCTACTTGATGATCCCATCCTTTGTCAAAAATAATTCCATGTTTCCCTTTAGCTATCTGTTCCCATTTCCCTAAATCTAATTGTCATTTATGAACTAGCTTAAATTCCTTCCAAATCTTTTTCAAATTCCTAGCGGCATCTAAGCCACACCTTTCCCTGGTGATTTCTTCTAATGTCTGCCACTTCTCTTCCTGGGGTATCTCTTTGGACTGTTCTTTTCCCACCTTCCTAGCAACCTGCCTCAGGTACCTTATTGGGGTCTAACCTCTCTGTGGGCTAGCCTTCTTTGGCTTCCTCCTAAGGAACTAGGAACTGGAGTACCTCTCCGTGGGTCTCTCCTGGTAATGTCTAGTGATCCTACACGCTAACCAAATAGCAACACATAATCCAAGACAAACAATTAGGATCACAAACACATCACCTATCATATGGGTAAGTGACAGTCCTAGATACACTAATTGTATCTTATTCCCATCCCAGTAATATTGGCTTTAATTTTCTGAAATCACCACAAACACATCACCTATCATATGGGTAAGTGACAGTCCTAGATATACTAATTGTATCTTATTCCCATCCCAGTAATATTGGCTTTAATTTTCTGAAATCACCTATCGACTAGTCCTGGTCTTCTAACTAAGCCTGGGAACTGTGGTTCTTATAACTCAACGTAGTCAAGATCGGCTGGCATGCACCGTAAAGGCGCCGTCAAATCCGGTCAACTTGACAAACTGGCTCACGCCTAAATGAGTTATGGAACCGTACAGGGTAAAATTTTTATCTAAAACTTCTTCTGGTCACCACTTGCGTTCACAGTCACTGGGTTATAGCGGGTTTCCCCTCGCCAGTGGGATGGGGCGTCTAATGACCTTCCAAAGTTTTTAACTAGATGCCAGGCTCATAAAGTTTTTTTTTATCACACTCTCAAAAATAACAAATTCTTAAGGGAACAGACAGACAAGACAAATACAGACAGACAAAACAAATGCAGACAACAGAAGCGCCTTAGGATTCTTAAAATGACCCTCTTTCGCAGAGGCTGGCTATACCTATCTTACCTTAGAACGGACCCGCTGATGCCTCACAGGGGAAGAGCAGAGTATAAGAGTACATAAAAGCTGTCTCTTACCTGGCCAGGTTTTGAAGTCTGCTGTTCCGAGGTGGCATCAGTTGATGTTCCGTTCGGCGGGTGCGATACCTCTTGCGACAAAATAGAGAGTCTCTGTTCGGAGCGCCACGTAATGTTACGTTCAAGTCACTAAGCGGACTTGGTCTGGCTTCTGTTGTCCGATTCCCAATTACTATATTCTAAGAGAAATCAATACACGCGACAAGGTGTGTAGCAAAACCTCAGAGAAACACACTGAGCAGGGGGAGCTTCTGACCCCTTTTTTATTGAAAACTTTCATAGTTAGAGCATGCGCAGAACAGACAATTACCTAAGTTAAAAATAATGAGAACAGAAAATTTATGACCATGTACAAGGTTGAGTTCAGGGAGTATTTTATAGTTTTCTCAGTTCCCAGAGCCCCCCATGCGAAGCAGCACATTCCTTAGATAAGAAATAAGGGATAAGGAGAAGCCTTGCAAAAGCAATTACAGAAAAGTCCAGCGTTAAAGCGTTACTCTAACATACAGAAAATAAACCATAGTCTTTCAGAACTATGTTTCTTAAATCTGGATCTTCTCAGGTGGAATGGTTCAAAATATCTAAATGATGTTAATATGATGTCCATAATATGATGAAATATATGGCATATAATTATAGTAACTCTAAATACCATTCAATTTTGTATATATTGTATATTTGTGTATGTATATATTATGTATGTTTGTATTATTTGAACCGTATTCACTGTGTTCCCTGTAAACGCATCCGTCCTGGGTGCCCTGCGCCTGCGCACACCTGCCCCCCTTTGTGGTGGCTGTGTGTGGGTGCGTGGGGCGGCGCGGACGCTGCCGCGCATGCGCTGGACACCGGTTGAATGCCCTGCTTGATTATTAATTGTGCGCATATATCTATCCTGGGTGCCCGACGCCTGCGCGCTGGCGCCGTGCGGCCGCACGGGTGCACACTGGCCCCCTCTCCTGGTGGCTTTGTGCGTGGCGTGTGGCGGCGCGGGCGCTACTGCGCATGCGCTGGACACTGGCTGAGTGTCATTTTCTTATCTATAACCGCACACATAGGAATATGTGTGCCTGGCCTGTGAAACTTTGTCTCATTGCGCAGACATGGTTGCGCTTATACATTCATTGGCCCCATACTTTCTCCTTTTTCTCCCCCTTCCCTCCATATTATTTTGGGAGTAGATTTAACCATGACAGGCGCAAGGACCTTTTTCTATTAGTAGTATTGCCTGGTTGCGATGTGACGCACTTCCGGCCAGGGGAGTCTGCATGGCAACTTTGGAGCGCAGGCATTGTGGTGACGCGCTTCCGGCCGGAGCGTGCCGCTTAACAATGGACCTATCTATACTATGCTGGGCTAATTACCCTGATTTGAATTCATACAGCACCTGTTTTGGACACTATCTCCCTAAACACGTATCTATGGAGGGGCGGGGGACAACAGGTGTATGCAATTAGTATCTGGCCAGCCATTTGGCGCTCACTTGCTCCAATTACAAGGATGTATATAGGGAATTACACATGGCCCCTTGGCATAATATCGCCCTGAGGAAGCAGCGTGTGGCCGCTGCGACACGCGTTGGCGGGTTCATATAGGGGGTAGGTCCATCTGGCATACTTACTTATGTTATATTGTTCCATGACTTTTCCATCCACCCTGGCTGGTTCTTATTTGGAGATGTATTAGATTGGATTGAAGCTATTATTTTGCACAGTCTATATTGCACAAGCACTTTGTTTCTTACTACTATTGTTAGGATTATTTGCACATGTATATACATTTTTGTACACAAATGGTATTGAATGAATTTTAGATATCTTACTTGTTTATAGTTTTCCAGCCTAGTTGAGCTTTTTATTGGAACTTTGTTATTATGAGATCTATGTGATAATCTGGCGCCCCCTAGTGTGTGTTTTTGGTAGGATTGTCTTACATGTTTTTTTAATGTCTGTTGGATAATTCTTTCACTGTGTGTAAAATACAATACAATTATATATTTTTATATCTAAGAGGGTAGTGCCCTATTTCTCTACCACCTGTCTTGGTACTAATTTTTGGGGTGTGTGGGGACCCTATACAGCAACTTCTTTTCCCTTTTGTGGTATTCTAGTACCAAGTTTAGTGAGCACACTCCTATATTTATAATTTACTGGTGCGATCCACTTTCTTCTGCCAAGTAGTGTAAATGTAATTATTTTAATGTGCAACTCTTAAGTGGCGTAGACCTAACTTATTGATGATGCTTTGCTTTGTGTATAGGCTTGTATATATTAAATATTTGATAATAAAAGAATTGAAATACAAGAGTTCCTTCAGGATTTTCCAATGAGTACTACAATCTCCATTTTCTTATTTACAGATATAACATGGTATCAAGATATAACTATAGAGACTGCCAGGCAGATGGAATTTGGAGTAACGCACCGCCAATATGTGAAAGTAAAGTTAATTTTATGTTTTTATAGTTGTCAAATAATGGTAATATACTTAGTTTGTATGCACACCCCTACACAATGAAACAATAGAAGAAAAATATAGGTGCAGTACCTTTTTTAACTAGTAAACCACACAATCATTTTTGCCAAAAGAACAGGCAAGCATAATGACATATAAGTACCATATTTTCTCCCTTCGTTCTTCAGGACGGCCACTTGGGGGGGCCCCCTCCCCCCTGGAGAGTAAACACAAACTGGGACAAGTTTAAAAGCCCCACCCCTTCCTCCCAGTCCTCCAGTATATTCTTAGTATACAGTATGTCCTGCTCCAAATCTAATACTTACAGTTGGGATATACTTCGCCAGATGGCACTGGACTGCAGAGACATCGAAAATAGGCTCCTCCCGGCCCCCCAAATACCCAGGGACCTCCCACAAATCCCCAGAATTTCTCTGCACTTTGGCTACGAAGGACGAGAAATTGGCTCTGTACTCGCAGGTGAGCGGGGTTATTAACCTGTGGCCCTGTAGGACTATTCCCACCCGTTCCGCTAGTAATATGCCTCCCAGCCTTGGCTGCGCTGGTCGGGTGAAGGTAGGCAGCACCGCCGTTGGTGCTTAGGATCACTGCTCCACTGCAATCCCCCACCAAAGGGTAGGCGGTTCAGGCTTATGGTGAGCCTCTATGGGATGCCCCTCCCGCACTATTGCCCCTTGCCCATACCTATCGGTGGGCCCTCTTTAAGTGGCCGCCGTCCTCCCTCATCATCCTCGTAGTCTTCGGGGGGAAAAGGGGGGGGGGTGTGTATGTGTATAGATATGTATGTTATGCAGTCTGTGCTTTCACTTTTCACATGTCTTTATTCTTGTGTCAGCCGCCGCGCTGACTTGTCTTTTAAAATTACCGCCGCCGCGCGCTGACTTTGTTCTGCGCTTGGCGGCGGCATTACCTCAGGCGCTGGTGCGCCATCATTGGCTGTTGGCCTTTCTGGATTCGCGCTCTTCTGGGGGGGCGGGGCCCGTCTTTGTCGCGTTCCGCGTCATCGTTTTTATTGGCCCACCCCTCGATGTATACCGACGCCATCTTTTCTGACTTGGTTGGCCTATGCGCGTCGAACTCCTACATACCGCGGTCCGTAAGTGCCCTCGCGGGCGGCTTTATCTGCTTCACTTTTGTTACGATGTACTTAAGGTCTTGTCTGCTTATGTCTTTCAGGCGGGACGAACCCTTCTTGGCTTCTCCCGGCCCTGTTTTAGTATATTGCTTGTAGGCCTTGTAAAAATTATACTCCCACGTCCCTAGCGGGTTATTGGGGCATCCAGGGTTGCTATATAGCGTTATTCCCTATCGGCGTATAGCGCTGCTATAATCACCATATGGAGGCATCCCAGGATGTTAACGGGGTCCCTTTGGGACAAGACTGGCTGTGTGTAGCGTGTGGGCAGCCTCATGCTGACGCTGACAAGGCGCGGGTCTGCATACCCTGTGCTCATCAGGTGCTTGCATTGCAATCTGGCCTGCCAGTGGCTGCACCTCGTTTCACTTCGCCTACTCCCCCAAGCTGAAACCTCACTCCTACTGAGTTGCATACTAGTGGGGATTCTCAGCCTGATGTGTCTTCTAGACTGGCTACTGTTGAACAGATTATTGCGAAGTCTTGACGCACTTGACGCCTAATGTTACTGTTTTCCCTGTGGGAACTGAGGAGTTTATGAATCTGTGTGGCTATACCCCATCTGATGAAGGGGAGCTCTTTTCTGATTCAGGCTCATCTGATGAGAGACCAAGGGGTCATGACGATTCTGGCTCTGACCCCTGGGCCCCGGATGACACTGACAGATTGACCCAGATTTTTGAGGTTCTGTCTATCTCTCTCCCTGTTTAGGCTCCCAGGCAAAGAGGGGAGCTTTTCCATACAGCAAGATCACGTTTGGAATTTCCAGAGCAGGCACATTTCCATAACCATGTGCTCAAGGAATGGGAACGCCCCAGTAAACTTCCCCGGGTTCCAAAGAGTTGGGATAGGAAGTATCCCTTTCCTGCTGAGGTGGTTAAATGTTGGTCACCCCCCCCCGAGGTGGATGCCCCGATCCTAGGACTAACTAACACCTCTGTCATGCATTCCCCTGATTCTACTACCCTGCGGGATGCCGAAGACCGGCGTATTGATCAGCTGGCATTCCACGCCTTTGCATGTGCGGGGACGGCGCTGTGCCCGGTCTGTGCCTCTGCCATTACTGCTGTGGCCACTAGAACCTTTATCAGAAATATGCTTGATAGTGCCCCTGATGAATTGCCTTGTGAGGTGTTTAATGCACTCTCCAGTTGTGATGTTTTTGTAAACTTTGTACTATCCGCATTGGATGACACCATCAGAATGTGTGCCAGAACTTCTGCCTTCGTGGTGGCTATACGCCCCTCGGTTTGACTGCGCCAGTGGGCTGCTGACAGCGCTGCCAAGAAGGCCCTCACTGGTTTTCCCTTTAAAGGACTGCGTCTGTTTGGAGACTGCCTGGACCTTTTTGCTAAGGGAGGCAGGTTACCCCAGCGCAGGCGGTAACCTCGGCCCAGGGTTCCTTCTCCTCCCCTTATCGTGGTGCAAGACAGGGAAGGGAGGGTCTCTTTCCCTGGGGCCCGGGGAGATTTCTGGGGTAGAGGCAGAGGACGTGGACATCCTGGCTCCTCCTGCGGTCCCAAAGTTAAATCCTCTCCCAAGCCCCCTCAGGCATGATGGGGCGCCCTCACCCATCCGAGGGTCATCTGCCAGGTCCCTTTAAGAGAAAAAGGCAAGGGCTTTTATTCCAACCTATTCACAGTACCCAAAAAGGATGGTTCTGTCAGGCCCATCCTGGACTTAAAGATTCTCAACAAGTTTGTAAGGGGTAGGCGCTTTCGCATGGAGACTCTGCGCTCTTTGCCATCAGTTCCCTGCGCCAAGGGGATTTCATGACTTCTGTGGACATCAAGATGCTTACCTTCATATTCCTGTGTTCCCAGGTCATCAAAGGTTCCTCAGGTTCGCTCTGATGGATCAACACTACCAATGTGTGGCCTTGCCCTTCGGCCTCACTTCAGCTCCCAGGGTGTTCACGAAGGTGCTGGCTGGCGTGATGTCTCTGCTCAGATGTCAGGGCGTCCGCGTGCTTCCCTATCTGGACGACATCCTCATCACTTCCCAGTCTCTACGTCAGGCAGAGTTGGATACTCAGCTGATGGTGTCCACTCTGGAGTCATTTGGATGGGTGATCAACCACCCCAAGTCCTCACTGTCCCCTTCCTTGGTAACTCCATTCCTAGGAATGAATCTGGATACAGTTTAGGCAAGGATCTTCCTTCCTCAGCAGAATGTGGACAGTCTGATTGCACAGGCTCAGTCCCTCCTAGCTTGTCCCCATCCCTCCATCAGGCAGGGGATGCAGCTGGTGGGCCTGATGGTGGCGTGCTTCGAAGCGGTCCCTTATGCTCAGTTCCACTTGAGGCCTCTGCAACTTCACCTATTGTCTGTATGGGACAAGGACCCAGCGTCCCTGGACAGGGTCTGTGTGCTCTCCCCCCTGGTCAGGAGGTCCCTCTTGTGGTGGATGGACTCCAGGAACCTGTTGGGGGGCAGATTCTTTCTTGTCCCTTCCTGGGAGACGGTTACCACGGATGCCAGTCAGGTTGGGTGGGGGGGGTTTCTGGAAGTCCCTGCGGTTCCAGGGGAGGTGGGGCCCAAAGGGGGCCCACACACCTATCAATGTCTTGGAGCTGCGAGCGATCAGGTTAGTTCTGGCTCGCTTGACTACTCCTCTTCAGGGCCTGCCTGTTCAGGTGTGCTCGGACAACCAGACGGCAGTTGCCTACATCAATCATCAGGGAGGGACCCGGAGCAAGGGGGACCTCCAGAAGGCGTCTCTGATCCTGACTTGGGCGGAGGCCAATGTCCCCTGCATTTCAGCTGTGTACATCCCTCTGTCCAGGGATCCTCTGGCCCTGACCTCGGATGCGCTAGCAATGTCATGGAAGGACTTTCAGTTCCTGTATGTCTCCCCCCCCCCCCCCCCCCCCCAATTCCCCTCTGGGCAGGGTTCTGCGCAAGGTTGCTCTGGAAGGGGTGCCAGCAATTCTGGTGGTCCCCAGGTGGCCAAGAAGAGTGTGTGGTTCGCAGACGTGGTACAGCTGGCAGTAGATCAGTACGCTCTGCCCTTGGTGCCAGATCTGATCACTCAGGGCTCACTACGCCATCCCAATTTACAAACTCTGGCTTTGACGGCTTGGCTGCTGAAACCTCCATCTTGATGGAGAAGGGGCTGTCTTCCTCAGTTGTGGATACTTTGATTAAAGCTAGGAAGAAGTCTTCCTCTACCATTTATTACAGGGTTTGGCGTGCCTACATTGACTGGTGTGAGTCTAAGTCTCTTCCCTGTCGTGTGTTCTCTATTCCCAGGATTCTGGAGTTCCTGCAGCATGGGTTGGAGATGGGGCTCCAACTCAGTACTCTGAAGGGTCAGGTTTCTGCCCTGGCTATTTTTTTTCCAGAAGTCCTTTGCTCAGCACCCTCTGATCAGGATTTTTTCCAGGGGGTCACTCATGTGCGTCCCCCACGTAAACCTATGGTGCCTGTTTGGGATTTGAACTTGTCAGCCTTGCAGGGTGCTCCCTTTGAACCTGTGCAGAATGCTGCCTTGGCCATTCTTGCTCTCAAGGTTGTGTTTCTGGTGGGTATCACTACTGTCAGGCTTGTGTCTGAGTTGGCGGCGCTGTCCATTCAGCCCCCCTACTATGAGAGACACCAGGACAAGGTGGTGTTTCATTTCAAACCTGACTTTCTGCCTAAGGTAGTGTCTGCCTTTCATTTGAATCAGGATAATGTTCTTCCTTCTTTGTGCCCTAATCCTAGCAATGCTAAGGAGAGAGTTTTGCACTCTTTGGATGTGGTTAGGTGTCTGGTTAGGTGTCTGAAGTACTATCTGGTGGCTACTGCACCTTTCAGGAAAACTGATGCTCTTTTTGTGGTCCCTTCTGGTCCTAGGAAGGGTTTGGCTCCTGCCAAGTCTACTATCAGCAAGTGGATTCGTCAGGCTGTGATTCAGGCCTACTCTAAGGGGAAGAATCCTCCCTTCCGCCTTACTGCTCATTCCACTCGTGCTATTGGTGCCTTTTGGGCTTTTCAGCACCAGGCTTCTGTTGAACAAGTTTGCAAGGCTGCTACTTGGTCTTCTGTTCATACCTTTTCAAAGTTTTACAAGGTTGATGTTGGGGCCTCAGCTGACGCTGTTTTTGGCCGAAAGGTTCTGCAGGCGGCAGTGGTTTAAACTGCCTGCTGCTGATTTTTCTTCAGGATCCCACCCTACTTTATGGACACTGCTATTGGATGTCCCAACTGTAAGTATTAGATTTGGAGCAGGACGTACTGTATACTAAGAATAATACAATTCTGTGATTGCTCACCTGTAGAATTGGTATTATGAGTATACAGTACGTCCTGCTCCAACCCACCCTTGGTTTGCATTTTCTCGGATCCCCTGTATGGTGATTGTTATCATTGTTATAGTTAATTGGATTGTTTAATTCTCCCGGCTTCTCCTTAACGGTTTTTCAATGCTGGGGATTTGTGGGAGGTCCCTGGCTATTTGAGGGGCCGGGAGGAGCCTATTTTCGATGTCTCTGCAGTACAGCGCCATCTGGCGGAGTATATCCCAACTGTAAGTATTAGATTTGGAGCAGGACGTACTGTATACTCATAATCACTGTATAATTCTGTAATCACAGAATTGTATTTTTGTTTCCTCTCTGTCCGGTTTATTTCTTTAGTGTATTTTCTACCCCCTGGAGTTACTGGGGCAGTGCTCGCTAACCCTGTTTTTTACTTCTGCATGATAATTTTGCTGAGGTCCATTTGAGCTCCAGTGTTAACACCTGTTTATGCCCTTTTCACACTTTCCTTTTTTTTCTGCACTATTGGCCTTAAATTGCTTTTCACTCAGGGTGCTAACCTATACTCTGCCTTTCCCTTTCATCAGCCTGGTATTGCTAATTCCAAATGGCCCAGGAGCCCAGACCCACTAAATTGGGTTTAGGTTGTCATACAGTTCTTCTAAAATCATGGACTAGAACAGACCTTTCTGCCAGGCTTCCACTGACAAGTTTGGAGGCAAAGCCTCCTTTTTTTTTTTTCTTTTTTTTTTTTATTAGAAACTGTGGGTTCCATTAAGATGGATATGGCTACCCTAGAGATTTGCAAAGCTGCACTTTTGGGGAGGGCAGTCCCCCACTAGCTGCATTTTCTCTGACATACTTCCCCTTGGGATACCCCCAGGCAACCATTCAAATGTATGGTTACAGACACAGAATTATTTTGACCAGGGCAGATGCTGAAATACATTGCCCAGGACAGCCACAGAATCATACAGAATAAAACCTTATATTGCCCTTTACAGATGCAGAATTACTTTGCCCATGACAGATGCATATGCTGAATTATTTTGACCAGGCCACCCCTACAATGGTTCTCCCCACTATATATTCTCAGTGTGCCACACACCCTGCTTCCCCTTTAATTCTTACGATCGGGTTACTCCACCAGCAGGTGGCGACATGCAGGGAGAAGTCTTGAAAACGAGCCCCTTCCGGCCTATATATACCTGGGACCTCCCACTGAATCACCAGTCTTTTTTCTCTGCATGAAGCGACAAGACAGAAGAATGAAGTCTCCTGCTTGCAGGTAGCCGGGGTAAAATCCGGCATCCCCTTTTGGTCTATTTCTGCCCAGTTCTAGTGTGTTTATTATGCCTAGTTAAATGGAAGCCTCCCAGCCTAGGCTGCGGGCTGGGCAAAGGTAGATGGCACTTTAGGTGCCTAGGAGCTTATCTCCTCCGCTCGACCCCACTTGTGGGGCAATGCGGCTATCCGGCTGGTGATCTGGATTTGGGATGCCCCTGTCCCGATGTTCCCTTTAGGTCACCTCCCGCTCAGCCTTCTCCCTTTGCTAAGGGGGGGGGGGGGGGTAGTGTGCATGGGTGCTTTACTTTTACTGTGAAAGGTCTTTGTAGTTTTCAGTGTCAGCGCGTGGCTTGGGCTGCTGGGGCCTGTTTTTACTGCACGTTTTTGTATTTCCCTCTCTTTCTCGGTTGCGGCTCGCCATTGGACGAGCCGCGTCACTAGGGGGCGGGGCCGCGCTCTCTGCGGCCTCGCTCTGCGTGTAAAGGGGGCGTGGCCGGACGCGCTGTCTCCGGGCCGCCCTTTGCTTCCCTGGTCTCATTAGAGACCTGGACGCTGCAGCCGGTGGGGGAAGAGCTTCTATGCGGCAGAAACTTCACAGGTAAACGGCCCCACCTTTGCGCACGTGGGGCTGTTCTTATGCTATGCGCTGCTTGTGCAGCGGTTTCTCCCTGGGGCATTTCTACTTATGGGGGATATTGTTTGTCATCCTTCTGATAGGTTGACATATTTTATCACATAGGTGGGATATGTGCTCCAGTGGCTGCGATAGTGCACATTACCATTCTGATATATATAGACTGAATATAATATATATATATATATATATATATATTTATTATTCATACCGGTATGTACTCTGATTTGCCTTGAAATTACATGTGTCATGTATATTTATTCAAGATGTTTTAAGCTAGCCATATATGTTTGCCTTATTGGTTATGTATGATTGTGGCTGGGGGACTGACTGTGGTCTCTTTTCCCCCACAGATTCTGGGATTCCCTCACTGCAGGCTCTCCCGGTCTGTTATACCTGGCTAGTCTTAGTCTCTAAATTGGGATTTTCCTAGGTTTAAAAAAAAAAAAAAAAAAAAATCCGCCCACTTCCGGGACTTTAATTACAAAGGGGCATCCCGGGTTGCTTAATACCACAAATTCACCATATGGAGGCTTCCAACGTTACCGGAAATGGCTCCTCGGGGCTATCCAGGTTGTAGGGTTCCGCTTCCAGGCGATGTCATATTATGCGTTCCATGTGCTCAGCAGAACATTGCGCTCCAGTCCGTTGCTCCGGCTTCTGGCTCCTCGCAACTTCCATCATCTCCTATCCCCCCCAACCTAGTCCGGACCCCGTGTGACACTGTCAAAAATGAGGATTCGCATTCCGAGGTGCATGCGCGGTTGGCAACCTCGAGAAAATTATCTCCACTTCAGTGGCTCAGAAGGCTACGGCTAAGCGGAAGCACCTTGCTCCGGCAGTACCTGCCTCGGAGGGTGAGGTACCTGAATTTTTGGACTATTCCGATTGTCCGCCTGATGAGGAGGGGGAACTCCTTGAGGAGTCGGATGAGCCTGCAGACCAGCTATTGTTTGACACTACTGGTGATCAGGCTGTGGGGGTGTCCCTTGACACTCCTTCCATTTTGGCTCAAATGTTTAAAGTTTTGGCCTTGGATCCGCCTGCGGTGGTCCCTCTGCCAAAGGGTGTTGAGCTGTTTGATGTACCCCAGCCGCGTTTG
This sequence comes from Gastrophryne carolinensis, assembly GCA_027917425.1. Classification (NCBI taxonomy): domain Eukaryota; kingdom Metazoa; phylum Chordata; class Amphibia; order Anura; family Microhylidae; genus Gastrophryne; species Gastrophryne carolinensis. The sequence goes on along the minus strand of CM051236.1, from coordinate 309,618,303 downwards.
GTGTTTCCCAGGCAACAGCACTTTGAGAAGCTTGTCCTTAAAGAATGGGAACAACCCACGTGCCTGGCTGGAACTCCTCCTAATTGGGATAAGCGTTATCCCTTTCCGGAGGACTTGGTGAAGCTTTGGTCAGTGCCCCCCGAAGTCGATACCCCGGTGTTGGGGTTGACTGGCCCGGCTGCGTTGCACCTTTCTGGCACCACTACCATTAAGGATGGTGAGGATCGTCGGGTTGATCAATTGGCTCGCCATGGTTTTATCAGTGCCGGGTCGACACTATGGCCAATTTGTGCTTCGGCGCTTCTTCTGCTGGCTGTTAGATCCATTATTAGGGATCTGCTCGCAGATCTTGATCCCGCTTGTGATATGTTTAGCTCTCTCAAGCAGTGTGAGTCGTTTGTTTCTTTTGCCCTGACTGCTCAGGACGATGCTCTTGCGACGAGTAGCAGGACAGCGGCATTGCTGGTGGCTATTCGTCGGTCTATATGGCTGCGCCAGTGGACGGCGGACCTTAACTCTAAACGGGCGCTTACAGCGCTACCCTTCTTAGGTTTACGCCTTTTTGGCGAGAAATTGGATGCTGTTACCAAGGATGGTAAGTTGCCTCAATTCAAGAAACCTCGTCACTCCTTTAGGGGTGCGAGTTCCTTTAGTCCCTCCTTTTCGAGGAGCCAGAGCGGGCAGAGGGGCTTCCCTTCCCGTTACCGGGGCTGTAGGTTGGTCCCGGGGACGAGGTCGTGGCCGTCCCGGTCAGTCCTGGGCCGCCAAGCCCAAACCTACTGCTAAGCCCGCTCAGCAATGAGGAGCTGCCCTCACCCGTGCGGGTGGGGGGACAATTCCGACACTTCTCCCTGGTTTAAGGCCGGGAGTCTCCGGACACGTAGATCTGGGAGGTGGTGTCACCCAGTTACATACCGGAGTTCGAGTCTCGCCCTCCTTCACAGTTTTTCCTGGAAATGGCGGTCATCCGCCCGGTGCCGCACTTAGAGGTGGGCCTCGATTTTTACACCATTCTCTTCGCAGTCCCCTAGAAGGACGGGTCAGCTTGCCCCGTCCTGCATCTGAAGTTTTTCAAACTTCCCAGGTCCCCCCTTGCTCTAGCCAGGGTGGTGTCCTTTCTGGGAATGCGGTCGGATTCCGGTCAACACAGGGTGTTGCTCACTCAGTCCAAAATTTGTCTGATTCAGGAGTTGGCTTGGGTCCTTCTTTCCAATCCTCGGCCGTCTGTTCTGGAGCTGAGAGCCTTCCGTCTGGTTCTTGCTCTTGTGTCCCATCATGGTCTGGGCCTTCTGGGTCAGCTACGCTCGGACAGTCAAACAACGGTTGCTTACTTCAATCATCAGGGAGGGACTTGCAGTCTGGTTGCCCTCAGAGTGGAGTCCCTGATCCTGACCTGGGCGAAGGCACATGTTCCTTGTCTCTCGGCAGTCTGCAGTCCGCTCCGGTGGGGGACATCGGAGGGGGTCCTGTTTCCCTTTCGTCACAATTGCAGGCTCCCGATCTTTGTGTCGCCCTCCCAGGATCCTCTGGCGGCGGAAGCCATATCCCTGAGCCGGGGGAACCCGGGTTTTCTGTACCTGTTTCCACTGATACCCATGCTAGGCTGGGTGGTACGGAAGCTGGTTCTGGAAAGGGTGTCCGCCATTCTCGTGGCCCCAAGACGGCCAAGTGTGGTGCGCAGACATTGTTTGGCTGACAGTAAATCGGCTCATTCTGCCTCTTCGGTCCGGTCCGCTCGCTCAGGGTCGGCTGTCTTACCCCAGTTTACCAACACTGGTTTTGATGGCTTGGCCACTGAGACCTCCATCTTGGAGGAGGGTCTTTCTGACTCGGTTATTAAGACTATGATCGGTGCCCGAAAGAGGTCTTCTTCGATCACCTACTATAGGACTTGGAAAGCCTATATCACTTGGTGTGAGGTTAGATCTTTTCCTTGTAGGGTCTTTTCGGTCTCCAGGATTCTGGAGTTTTTACAATCTGGGCTGGACTCTGGTCTTCAGCTGAGTACTTTGAAAGGGCAGGTTTCTGCCTTATCTTTTTTCAGAAGCGTTTTGCGCTTCATCCCTTAAAACTTTTTTCCAGGGGGTTACGCATGTGCGGCCTCCCAGGAAACCATTACTCCCTGTTTGGGACTTGAATTTGGTTCTTTTTGCTCTTCAGGCTCCTCTTTTTGAGCCTTTGCAAGATATTGCGTTGTCTACCCTGACTCAGAAGATGGTCTTCTTGGTAGCCATCACTTTTCGGTTCGGCGTGTCTGAGTTGGCGGCCTTGTCTATCCAGGCGCCCTACTTTGAGAGGCATCAGGACAAAGTGGTCTTTCGGTTTAAACCAGACTTTCTTCCTAAGGTTGTTTCTGCTTTTCATTTGAACCAAGATATTGTTCTTCCCTCCCTGTGTCCTAAGCCTAAGAATGACAAGGAGAGGGTTTTGCATTGTTTGGATGTAGTACGCTGTGTTAAGTACTATTTGATTATTACTTCTCCTTTTCGTAAAACTGATGCCTTTTTTGTTGTGCCCTGTGGGCCTAGGGAGGGTTTGGCGCCGGCCAAATCTTCCATTAGCAAATGGATACGTCAGGCCATTGTTGCGGCCTATTCTGCTAAGGGGAAAGTTCCCCCTTTTCGTATCACTGCTCATTCTGCTCGCGCCGTTGGAGCGTCTTGGGCATTTCAGCACCAAGCTTTTGTTGAACAAGTTTGTAAGGCTGCAACCTGGTCTTCTGTTCATACTTTTTCTAAGTTTTACAAGGTTGATGTGCGGGCCTCAGCGGATGCTGTGTTTGGCCGCTAAGTTCTGCAGACTGCAGTCGTTTAAGTTATGCTTCACCTTGCCTTTGGATACCCATCCCTTGCGGACACTGCTTTTGGATGTCCCGATCGTAAGAATTAAAGGGGAACCGGGGTGTGTGGCACACTGAGAATACCATTTTGTGAGTACTCACCTGAAAAATTGATATTGTCAGTGTGCCACACACCCCGCTTCACGCGCCCTTTTCGGTATCCCGAATCCTTTTATATGGTGAAGCTTTTCTTTATTTTGAGGTTACCGTTGGATTTCCTGGTACCCTGTCTTTCTGCTTTTTAAATAACTGGTGATTCAGTGGGAGGTCCCAGGTATATATAGGCCGGAAGGGGCTCGTTTTCAAGACTTCTCCCTGCACGTCGCCACCTGCTGGTGGAGTAACCCGATCGTAAGAATTAAAGGGGGGAAGCGGGGTGTGTGGCACACTGACAATATCCATTTTTCAGGTGAGTACTCACAAAATGGTATTTTGGCAGTAGCTGGCAATAACCCCTTAAGTAGATGTGGGTTAGGTGGTTGGCACATACACACAGAACAGTTGCAGACACTACTCCTTCCCCAGCACGTTAAAAATGGTACACAACTGCCATTTCTGGACATTCTGCCTAGGGACAGGAATAGAGGCGGTACTGTGGTCCATAGTGGAACACCACGTACCAGTACCAGCACAGAACCACACACAGGCGCGAAGATGCCGGTTGTCAGAAACCTAGGAGTAACCAGGCTGACTGGAAGGGGTGCCACCCAGCTGCTGCCATCGGTCATTGTCGGAGGGCCACATAAAATTGGAGGGCCTCAAATTTGACACGCTTGGTCTAAAGGCAAGATTTCTGAAGAAACTACGCTTTTATTTGACATTTATGGCACTATGAAAATTACTAATGACCAAATGCTATCGATACAGGATATCATTTATCATAAACTTATCTCCCGAAAGGAGAAGTCTTTCCTATTCATTCATCCCTCTCTAAGTTAATTAAAAAAAGGGGCAGTTTCCAAATAGAAAGATCTTTTTCTCAAACTCCATTAAGCGCAAATTCTCTTATGGAGGCAGTCTGTGAGTCTTGTTTCAAATGTCCCAAATTGGACGCCTCCCTGGTGCAGGTCTTCTAACTTGAGTTTTGAAGATAAATTAAAGTGGGGAAAAGGCAGCATGGGTTATGTGAAGCAACATCCTATGTGAGTGGCCAATCTTAAGTTTCAAATGAAAGACAGTTCAAATACTGGGTGGGCTAAATAAGATCTTAAAATGCTTAACACACAGTATCATGTATTGTTGCTTAGTAACGCACACCACACGTTTTTTAAATATGCAAAAGAAAGTCTTTATTAACCAGAGTTTGTGCACAAGATTATATACAGAACCAAATCATCATAACTGAGCTCATGAACGTGTGGTAGGAATCTCCTTTTCTGTATAGCTATATCAATATCAACATTGAATACAATATTCAGGAACAAAGAATATATGATGGCTATTAAAGCGGACCTCCACCCTGAATAAGAGCCTATCTTATGTTTCCCACACCCTGTACATACAGATTGCTCACATTAAAAATCGTCCTACCTGCATATTCTGCATGTTATGAGCCTTTAAACATACAAGATGGCGGCTCATGGAACATCAGGCAGCCTGCAAAACAGGAAGTGCCTTCTGACTGTGCCGCTCTGCATTCTGGGATTGCTGACCTTATTCTTAGTATACAGTACGTCCTGCTCCAGATGTAATACTTACACTTGGGTTATCCTCCGCCAGATGGCACTGCACTGCAGAGACATGGAAAAACAGGCTCCTCCCGGCCCTTCAAATACCCAGGGACCTCCCACAAATCCCCAGATTTCTCTGCAGTGCTGACTGTGAAGACATGTGTCACTCTCTCGCAGGTGAGCGGGGCTATTAAAGCCTGCGGCCCTGTTGGAATACTCCCACCCATCCTCTTCGTGATGTGCCTCCCAGCCTGGGCTGCGCTGGTCGGGTGAAGGTAGGCAGCACTACGTGTGCTTATGGAGCCATGCTCCTCCGCAGTCCCCCACCAAAGGGTAGGCGGTTTAGGCTGATGGTGAGCCTCTTGTGGATGCCCCTCCCGTGCTATTGCCCCATACCCCATGTAGCGGTGGACCCTGTTCAAAGGGTCGCCATTCGGGGGGGGGGGGGAAAGAAAGGGGGTGGGGTGTGTGTGGTGGTCTTGTGTATTCAGTACACGTTATGGCTTTAGTATTGTCCTTGACTCATACACCTGATGTCAGAGCCGCGCTGCCTTTATTGTCTATCGGCCGCCGCCGCACGATTATCTTGCGGCGCCTCTGATGCTGCTGCGTGTTCATTGGTATATGTTGTCGGGCGCATCTGGGAGTAATCCCCGTTTTCCTTCTGTAGTGTCATTCACTTTACTGGCTGCGCTGACTGTCTTCAGAGCTTCGCGCTCTTCGGGGGGGGGGGGGGGTGGCGGAGACCTGGCTTGGTGCGCTCCACGTCACAGCCCGCTCTGGCCTGCCCTTCGAGGTCCGCTTGGCACCATTTCGATGCTCATCGCGCACGTGGTAATGGTTGTCGTCCTCCCTCGATCTGTAAGTGCCCTCGCGGGCGATTTTCATTTGTCTTGCTTACTGCGCATGGTTCTGACATCCCTATTCCCATTATGTCTTTCAGACGGTCGAATCCAGTGGCTTCTCCCGGCCCGGTGTAATTGCCAGTTGGACCTAGTAAAATTACTCCCACTTCCCTGCGGGTCTTTGGGGCATCCAGGGTAGCTTATAGCGTCAATCCCTACTGGCCTATTGTGCCCATTAATCACCATATGGAGGCATCCCAGGATATTGTAAACGGGGTTCCCTCGGGACAAGCCCGGCTGTGTGTAGCTTGTGGGGTCTCATCTATCAACGGTGACAATGCTCGGGTCTGCGTCTCTCTTGTGCACAGCAGGCGCTAATGGTACTTCCCGCCCCTCTGGGGCTGGGTCTGCGCCTCACTTCACCTACCCCCCCAAGCCTGAGTCTAACCCCCAATACAAGCGGGGATTCTCACCCTGATGTGGCTACTAGGCTGGCCAGTGTTGAAAAATTGCTTGCTAGTACTCTAGCGCGCAAGGCTACCGCAAAAAAGCGGCCCATAATCCCTGACTCTGCTCCTTTCCCTACGGAGTCTGAGTTTACGCATCTATATGACCATACCCTTTTGGACGAAGGGGAGCTGCTCTCTGACTCAGAGTCATCTGATGAGAATTCTAGGGGTCATGACGATTCTGGTTCTGATCACTGGACCCCGGATGATACTGATAAGCTGTTGCTTCAGGTTTTTGAGGTTTTGTCCATCTCTCCCCCTGTTGCGGCTCCCAGGCAAAGGGGTGAGCTATTCCATACTGCTAAGGCTCGATTGGAATTTCCTGAGCAGACCCATTTCAATAACCTCGTGCTTAAGGAGTGGGGACATCCCCAGTAGACTTCCCAGGATCCCTAAGAGTCTGGACAGGAAGTATCCATTTCCTGCTGACATGGTCAAGTGCTGGTCATCGCCCCCCGAGGTCGATGCTCCTGTTCTAGGGCTGTCTAAACACCTCTATTATGCACTCCCCCGACACTACTACTCTGCGGGATTCTGAGGACCGGCGCATTGACCAATTGGTGTGCCATGCCTTTGCGTTTGGAGGGGCGGCACTGTGCCCGGTCTGCGCTCTGGCCATTACTGCCATGGCGCTCAGGGCCATGGTCAGGAATGCACTTGACGGCCCAGACGAGTTGCCTACTGATACTATTAATGTATGCAAAAGAGGGGATCCTAGACTGAACCCCAAAAACCCTTAAAGAGGCCGCACACTAGTTATGAAAAATGTATGTATAATTTTAATAGAAATAATATGAAATAAAAGGGAACACTTATCTACACATATACAAGCTTAAAAAACATAAAAGACACAGGCTAAGGGGATCCAATATACAGTGACTACAAAATATACAATTAAGCTGATGCTGCCATGTTTGTATGATGCAAAGAGCTGAATGTAGGGAGTGTGCCAAGGTCCGGCAGCGTATATGTGTACTTGAAACAATAAAAGGAATATGGTGATAAATGTGCTGATATAATGTGAAAAAAAAACTAACATGTGGAGAAAAACTAAAAACATGTACTATATATACATAATTATGTGCAAACCATGTAATATATACAAAATAGCAGCATTAGAATGTGCAAAATAGCAATGTGACAAATGTGCAAAAAAGTCAAAACAGCAGTGAATAGTTCTGATAAACAAATTGTGTGAGCCGAAAACCGGCTACACATGTAACAAAGCCGGGCGCAGCCGCCAGACAATCAATAATAAGTAACAAGTAGCAAGTAATAACAAACACTGAATTACATCACCGTGTCACAGAGGATCCCCCACCGCAGCCGCCACCGACGTGTTGCGTGTCGCTAAGACACTTCGCCAGGGTGTACTGATACTATTAATGCACTGTCTAACTGTGATGTATTTGTGAACTTTATACTGTCTGCATCGGATGATGCTATTAGGCTGTGTGCCAGATCTTCCGCCTTGGCGGCTATACGCCGCGCGGTATGGCTGCGACAGTGGGCGGCCAACAATGCTGCTAAGAAAGCCCTTACTGGGCTCTCATTCAAAAGGACTATGCCTGTTTGGGGACCGCCTAGACCTCTTTGCTAAAGGAGGTAAGTTGCCACAGTGCAGGCGGCAGCCTCGGCCCTTTCGCAGCCAGGGCCCCCTTTCAGCCCCCTACAGAGGCGCTAAGCAGGGAAAAGGTGTCCTTCGCGGGGGCTCGCACAGACTCCTGGCATAGGAGCAGGGGGCGACGCCCTGGCTCCTCCTGGGGGACCAAACCCAAAGTCCCTCCCAAGACCCCTCAGGCATGATGGGGCGCCCTTGCCCGCCAGGGTGGGGGGACGGCTACAGCACTTCGCGCACGTCTGGAGGCGCCAAGTCTCAGACCAGTGGATTCAGGAGGTAGTTACCTCCGGCTACAAGATGGTTTGCTGTGCGGCCCCCCTCAAGATTCGTCAGGTCCCGGATCCCCCAGGACCCGGTATCAGCTCAGGTCCTGATGCAGGCAGTACAAGGACTTCTGGAGCTGGGAGTTATTTGCAAAGTTCCCTTGAGAGAATTGGAAGAAGGTTTCTACTCCAACCTTTTCACAGTACCCAAAAGAGATGGGTCAGTCAGGCCCGTTCTGGATTTAAAGATCCTCAACAAATTTGTCAAGAACAAGCGCTTTCGCATGGAAACCCTGCGCTCGGCCATTGGCTCTCTACGACCAGGGGATTTTATGACGTCTGTGGACATCAAAGATGCTTACCTTCACATCCCTGTGTTCCCAGGGCATCAAAGGTTTCTCAGATTTGAGTTGAAAGATCAACACTACCAATTTGTGGCTCTACCGTTCGGCCTCCCTTCTGCTCCCAGAGTGTTCACCAAGGTATTGGCGGGGGTGATGTCCTTGCTAAGGTAAGGGGGCATTCAAGTGCTGCCCTACCTGGACGACATCCTCATCGCCTCATGGCCTCTACAGCAGGCGGAGCTGGACACTCAGCTGGTGGTGTCCACCTTGGAGTCCTTCGGCTGGGTGATCAATCATCCCAAGTCCTCCCTGTCCCCTTCACCGGTGACCCCATTCCTGGGGATGATTCTGGATACGGTTCAGTCACGAATATTCCTTCCCCAACAGAAGGTGGAAGATCTGACTGTGCAGGTGCGGTCCCTGCTCTTGTGCCCCCAGCTCTCCCTCAGACAGGGAATGCAGCTGGTGGGCCTGATGGTGGCGAGCTTCGAGGCAGTGCCCTTTGCTCAGTTCCATTCGAGGCCTCTGCAGCTTCACCTCCTATCAGTATGGGACAAGGACCCCGCGTCCTTGGACGGGATTTGTGTGCTTCCCCCATTGGTCAGAAGGTCCCTCTCGTGGTGGCTGGACCACAAGAACCGGTCACCACGGATGCCAGTCTGTCAGGTTGGGGGGGGGGGGGATTCTGGAAATCCCTGAGGTTCCAGGGGAGGTGGGGCCCTCAGGAGGCCCACTTACCCATCAACATTCTGGAACTACGGGCGGTCAGGTTGGTTTTGGAGCAGTTGACCGATCACCTACAGGGTCTGTCTGTGCAGGTGCGCTCAGACAACAGGACAGCGGTTGCCTACATCAACCATCAGGGAGGGACCCGGAGCAAGGGTGCCCTCCAGGAAGTGTCGCGGATTCTGACATGGGCAGAGGCCAATGTTCAATGCATCTCGGCTGTTTATATCCCGGGGGTAGAGAATCTTCTAGGAGTGGTCCCTCTGCAACAGGGTATTCCAGTCCCTGTGTTACCGGTGGGGCCTACCGGATGTGGATCTGTTTGCATCCCGTCACAATCACAAGCTCCTGGCCTTTGTCTCCCTGTCTCAGGATCCTCTGGCCTTGGCCACGGACGCCCTGTCACTGTCATGGAAGAAATTCCGGCTCCTGTATGCCTTCCCCCCCCCCCCCCCGTTCCCCCTGCTGGGCAGGGTTCTGCGCAAGATTGCCCTGGAAAGGGTGCCAGTGATTCTGGTGGCCCCGAGGTGGCCAAGAAGAGTGTGGTTCGCAGACGTGGTACAAATGGCAGTAGACCAGTATGTCCTGCCAGAGGAGCTAGATCTACTCACTCAGGGCTCCTTACGCCATCCCAGTTTACAAACTTTGGCTTTGGCTGCTGAAACCTCCATCTTGATGGAGAAAGGCTTGTCTGCCTCAGTGGTGCATACCATGGTACAGTCTAGGAAGAAAACTTCTTCTGCCATCTATTATAGGGTATGGCGTTCCTGCATTGACTGGTGTGAGTCTAGGTCTCTCCCATGCAGGGAATTCTTAATCCCTAGAATTCTAGAGTTTTTACAACATGAATTGGAGTTGGGTTTAAAACTCAGTACTCTGAAGGGTCAGGTTTCTGCTCGGTCTGTCTTCTTTCAGAAGTCTTTTGCACAGAATCCCTTGGTTAAGACCTTCTTTCAGGGGGTCACTCACGTGCGTCCCCCACGTAATCCTACGGTCCCTGTTTGGGACTTGAACCTGGTTTTGTCTGCCTTACAGGGTGCTCCCTTTGAGCCTATTCAGGATGCTGCTCTGGCTGTACTTACCCTCAAAGTTGTTTTTCTGGTGGCTATTACTTCGGTCAGGCGCGTGTCTGAGCTGGCGGCTCTGTCTATCCAGCCCCCATACTATGAGAGACACCAGGACAAGGTGGTGTTCTGCTTTAAGCCAGATTTTCTGCCAAAGGTGGTATCTGCCTTTCATTTGAATCAGGATATTGTAATTCCTTCATTTGTGTCCTAATCCTAGCAACGCTAAGGAAAGGATTTTGCATTCCTTGGATGTGGTCAGGTGTCTGAAGTACTACCTGGTAGTCACTGCGGCTTTCAGGAAGACTGATGCTCTTTTTGTGGTCCCTTCTGGTCCTAGGAAGGGTTTGGCTCCTGCCAAGTCTATTAGCAAATGGATTCGTCAGGCTGTGATTCAGGCCTATTCTGCTAAGGGGAAGAGTCCTCCCAGTGAACAAGTTTGCAAGGCTGCTACTTGGTCTTCTGTTCATACCTTTTCAAAGTTTTACAAGGTTGATGTTAGGGCCTCAGCTGATGCTCTTTTTGGCCGCAAGGTTTTGCAAGCGGCAGTAGTTTAAACTGCCTGTTGTCACCTTTTGTTGGGGGATCCCACCCTACTTTATGGACACTGCTATTGGATGTCCCAAGTGTAAGTATTACATCTGGAGCAGGACGTACTGTATACTAAGAATAATACAATTCTGTGAAGTACTCACCTGTAGAATTGATATTTGTATACAGTACGTCCTGCTCCACCCCACCCTGTTGTTGCATTATTCTGGATCCCCTGTATGGTGATTGTTATCATTTTTATCATTACCAGTTGTTCTGGGTGGTTTAATTCTTCTGGCTTCTTGTGCACTGCTTTTCAATGCTGGGGATTTGTGAGAGGTCCCTGGGTATTTGAAGGGCCGGGAGGAGCCTGTTTTTCTATGTCTCTGCAGTGCAGCGCCATCTGGCGGAGGATAACCCAAGTGTAAGTATTATATCTGGAGCAGGACGTACTGTATACAAATATCAATTCTACAGGTGAGTACTTCACAGAATTGTGTTTTTCTGACCCCAGCTCTGCTCTGTCTGATCAAAGCACACCTATAACCTGCCCCCCTGTACTTTATCCCCCACTCCTCCAGTAAGTGTGATGCTTCTGAGTCAAGATGGCGGCGCCTGTATCCTAAATTCCTGAACGGAGTTGCAGCCCAGTGGGGGAAAGAATAAGTGACTAAAAACTTAAATATATTTATTTTATATGCTGGGGAATCGTTTAAGGGTTTGAGCTTTTCGATAAATCATGGTGAAGGTCCGGTTTAAATGCCTGGGTGAAAGATGTTAAAGCAGCACTGGCCCCTGGTGGTCACTCCTGGTAATAAACCACAGTAACAAGTAGTGATGGGTAAACAGACCTTAAAGTGGACCAACACCCAGGATTTTGACTATCCTGGGTCTTGGTCCACTTCGGTGGGGCACCCCCGATCGGGGTGCCCCGCTGTGTGAAACCCCCCCCTAACCCCCCGAAAAACTCACCTCTCCCCGCTCCCAGCGCCGACGTACAAGCGAGGATCAGGAACGTCTAAGCGGCAGCCGCCGCCGCCGCCTCCCTCGCGTCACTTTTGACGCGCGCCCGCACCGGCCATTCGCAGACGGCCGGCGCGGGCGCGCGCACGCCTACAGGAGCGCGAGGGAGGCAGAAGATGAGGTAAGGAGTTTGGGGTGTTTGGGGGGGTTTCACCCCGCGGGACATCCCGATCTCGGATGTCCCGCGGGGTGGGGGGTGATCGGCCCGGGAATCTTATAGATTCCCGGGCCGATCACCCGTGGGTGTTGGTCCACTTTAAGCAATGACCATGTATTATAATACATTCTTATAACAGGGAAAACTCATAGGTGTAACCACAGGGGTATGATGCTGCTTTGTAGCCATAGAGAGGATTATTTCCACAACAATAAATAATAAATTGAAACGTCCTTGTGCCATGAAACAAGACAGCAATATCGCATTACACAAAAAATATACAGCATGAAAAGTCACAGTGGGGAGATATGATCGCTCGCTAGAAAGGTACATTTTGGGGCTTTAAGGCCCCCTCAGCTGAGCGATGTCCTAGCATCACTCTTAATATAGGTCCCATTTCCCCTGGCCAGCCAATAGGTGAACGCCAGCTCACAGCCAATCGGGCGTGAGCTGACGTCACATTCGCATTTGGCCGTCCAACCTGTGGTTTATCTAACCACAAAATTGAACAATGCACAAAGCGCAAAGTGAAGGGGAGCATCTTCTCAGGGAAAGGGGTGGAGGCAGTTCTTTCTACTGGACAAGCGGCTTGTGACGACGCCTATGAAAAATACACAACATTATCATTATCATAACACAGTAACCAAAAGATAAAAATACATATCTCGCTCCTCTTATAAAAGGTTCACCCTACCCAGACAAACGTGACTGTGGATTCTGACACGGATACTTATTACTCCTATTATTGCTCTTCTATTAAGGGGCATTCTGCCCAAATATGAGAAGCTATGATTAATTACAGGATCAAGTTACTAGACAGGAACTGCCATAAATGCTATTATAAGTAAAGCGGTTATTGTACCAACACAGCACGCTATGTCTGGGTCATGGAGTGTCCGAGCTCTAAAAGAAAGGGGATTATTCCCAGTATGTCACACACCCCGCTTCTGAATATTCATGACACTTGGGTAACTGTCCTGTAGAGGGCGATCTTGCAGAGATGACATGAAAAACCAGGAACCCCTCCCGGTCCATAAATACCTGGGACCTCCCACCATTCCCCAGTCTTTCGTCTCTGCAGTCGGCGAAGCAAGTCAGACGATGGCGGTCTCCTCCTTGCAGGTAGCCGGGGTAACCCCCCGGCCGTTTGTTTCTATTGCTGCCTGTTTCTTTTTTATTTAAACTATAGCAGTATGCCTCCCAGCCTAGGCTGAAGGTCCAGGCAATGGTAGACTGCACCTTGTGGTGTATATGGGAGCTTGCTCCCCCGTGAGACCCCATACAAAGGGGTAGGCGGTGTCTGGGTTGGTGATCCCGGCTTGGGATGCCCCGTCCCTCTTGCCCTTTCACCTATCGGTGTGGGTTCTCCCCCCTACCGTGTCCCTCTGTGCCCCTTGGGGAGGGGGGGAGGCCTTTTGTCCCGTGGGTTGTTTTGCTTTATTTGGGGGAAAAGGTGTGTGTATGTGTGTTTTTGCGGCCGTTGTTGCTGGGCCGGTTTCACTTTTACTACAGGTTCAGTTAAGGAGGGGGTGGGGCCGGCCGCTCAGCGTGCTTGTCGCAGCCCGCCCACCCCCCTCCCCCTCGAGACCGCTTCTCTGAAGCGCTCTGCTGGCTGCGTGTGGGAGGAGGCGGGGCCGGAGCCGGGCGCGGCCGCATTGTGCGCTGGCCTGCCCCTCTTCTTCCGACCTCGCTGCTCTGCTGCTCTCTTTCTCATTCCCTCGCTGCTGTCAGGATTGACGGTCGCCGTTTTGCTGCTGTGAGTAGATTTTATTTATTTCCCCATTTTATCTGTCATATATGGTGGGTGATGTGCATGTTGACACTTATGTCTGTTCTCATGTCTTCCAGGTGGGATCCCTTCTTTTGATGTTTAAAAAGGGGGTTCTCCCGGTCCTAGGGTCCCTTAGAGATTAATGTAATTAAAAAAAAAAAAAAAATCCTCCCACTTGGGACTTGAAGGGGCATCCCGGGTAGCGACTACATTAAAATCGCCATATGGAGGCTTCTCGGGATACTGGGCTTGGGCTCCCCTCGGGGCAACCCCGGCAGTGTGTGGGTTGTGGGGCATCCCTTGCGGGGGGATAATGTACTTGTTTGCATACCTTATGCTCAGCGGGCCATAACGCAGCAGTCGGGGGCCCAGGCGTCTGGGTCTGGGGTCCCGGCCTCATCTCCTTCCCCACCCTGCCTTATCCGTACCCCTAGTGATGTCACAGGTGGGGAGTCGCAATCTGATGTGTGTGCCAGACTGGATAATATTTAGAAATTTATTTCTGGCTCTGTTGCCAGAAAGGCCTCGGCTAAGCGAAAGCATTTGTCTCCAGCCGCGCCGGCCTTTGAGTTTGATGATTATGATTTTCTTGACTGGTCTGATTATTCCCCGCTAGACGAGGGGGAATTATTTGAGGATTCTGACAATCAGCAGTTTGTTGGTGCTAATACTGAGCAAGGGCAAGGGGGATGCTGTGGATACTTGACTCACCTTTTTGAGGTTCTGGCAATTTCTCCTCCTGAGGAGGCCGCTCCTCAAAAAGAATTCTTTGGGACTTCCAAGCCGCGCCTGGAGTTCCCAAATCAAAAGCAGTTTGATGGCATTATTCTTAAGGAATGGGAGAAGCCTACTCGGCTTCCAGGTATTCCTCAGGGTTGGGATAAAAAGTATCCCTTTCCGGTGGATGTGGTAAAACGATGGTCGTCCCCTCCCGAGGTGGATGCCCCGGTGCTCGGGTTATCCAATACTTCTATTTTGCATTCTCCTGACTCCACCACTTTCAAAGATGGTGAGGATAAACGCATTGATCAGATGGCTTGCCACGCTTTTGCTAGTGTCTGCTCAGCCTTTTTGTGCTTCGGCGCTTATGGCAGTGGCTACCAGGTCTGTGGTTAGAGACCTGTTGAGTACCTCCAGGCTTGACCCGGCTAGTGATGAGTTCGCCGCCCTTAAGCGGTGTAAATTGTTCATGTCCTTTGTGCTTGCCGCCTTGGATGACACCATGGTCATGTGTGGTAGAACCTCGGCCTTGCTTGTAGCTATTCGGCGGTCGGTACGGTTGCGCCAGTGGGCGGCTGATTTTGTGGCCAAAAAGTCGCTTACAGCACTTCCCTTTGTGGGATTGCGGCTCTTTGGAGAAAGATTAGATTCTGTCACGAAAGGAGGGAAGTTACCTCAGCGTAAGTGGCAACGTCGTCCCTTTCGGGGGGTGGCCTTCTTTAACCCTACCTTTCGTGGTGCCAGAACTGGCAGAGTTTTGGCCTTCTCTACCCTCAGAGGTGATTCCTGGAGTAGAGGCAGAGGTCGTGCCCGTCCAGGTCACAATTGGAGTTCCAAGCCCGCTGCTAAGCCAGCTCAGCAATGAGGGGGCGCCCTCACCCTTGCGGGTGGGGGGACTGCTGCGGCACTTCTTCCTGGTCTGGGACCAGGAGGTCTCAGACAAATGGATTCTGGAAGTGGTGTCTTCAGATTACAAGCTGGAATTCGAGATCCGGCCTCTTCCCAGATTCTTCAGGTCTCGAGTGCCTTCGGATCCGCTGGCCGCACAGGGGCTCCGGGCGGCAGTAAGTTATCTGCTGGACATGGCTGTCATTTGCCCAGTGCCTTCCGCGGAAAGGGGCTTGGGCTTCTATTCCAATCTATTCATGGTGCCCAAGAAGGGCGGCTCCGTTCGACCCATTTTGGATCTGAAGCTCCTCAATCGGTTTATCTGCTTCAGGAAGTTTCGTATGGAAACCTTGTGTTCAGCCATCGATTCTCTTCGTCAGGGGGACTTCATGACGTCCATAGACATCAAGGATGCGTATCTGCATGTACCTATCTTCCCGGCACACCAGAGATTCCTCAGGTTCGTGGTGGAAGATCAGCATTTTCAGTTTGTGGCCCTTCCATTCAGGCTTACCTCGGCTCCGAGGGTGTTCACCAAGGTATTGGCGGGGGTGATGGCCGCCCTCAGGGTCCAGGGCATTCGCATTGTACCATACCTGGCCGACCTTCTCATTTTGGCTTCCTCTCTCAGCCAAGCGGAGCTAGACACCAGAGTGGTGGTATCCACGCTGGAGAGGTTCGGCTGGGTGATCAACTATCCCAAGTCCTCCCTCTCCCCGTCCCAGGGAGGTTTCGTTTCTGGGCATGACTCTGGATGCCTTTCAGGCCAGGGTGTTCCTTCCTCAGGCTAAGATTCTTCTGATCCAAGATTTGATTCGGCTTCTGCTTTCCAATCCTCGCCCGTCTATGCGGCTAGTGATGAGATTGGTAGGTCTGATGGTGGCTTCCTTCGAGGCAGTCCCTTTTGCCCAGTTTCACATGAGGACGCTTCAGCTCCATCTTCTAGCGACTTGGGACAGGTGTCCGCTGTCATTAGATCAGTCTTGTCTGCTGTCTCCCCGGGCTCAGCAGTCCCTTCAGTGGGGGCTAGTGTCAAGCAATCTGTAGGGCTGGGGGGGCTTCTGGAGGGAACATCAGTTCCAGGGGTTATGGGGGCCTCGGGAGGCTCATACCCCCATCAACGTTTTGGAGCTGCGGACCATTTGGTTGGTTCTGTCTCGCTTGACTCTTCTCTTGCAGGGATTGCTAGTTCAAGTCTGATTGGACAATCGGACGGTGGTCGCTTACATCAATCACCAAGGAGGGACTCGCAGCAGGAGTGCCCTCAGGGAGGTATCTCTGATCCTTGTTTGGGCAGAGAGCAATGTCCCATGCATCTCAGCCATTTACATCCCGGGAGTGGAGAACACAAAGGTGTACTCCCTGAGCAGGAGATCCTCTCGCCGAGAATGGTCTCAGTTCCAAGGTATTCCAGTCACTTTGTCACAAGTGGGGGACTCCAGAGGTGGATCTCTTTGCCTCACGTCACAATCACAAGCTTCCTGCCTTTGTGTCTGTCTCAGGATCCTCTTGCCCTGGCAGTGGATACCATGTCCCTGGCTTGGAGGGAACTGGGGTTTCTGTACCTGTCCCCCCCCCCCCCCCCCCTTCTCCATGGTGGGTAAGGTGGTGCGCAAGCTGACTCTGGAGCCACCAGAATTGCTGGTGCCCCTTCCAAGACGAGTGTGGTTCGCAGACGTCGTGCAGCTGGCAGTAGATCAGTTTTATCTGCCTCTTCTTCCGGATCTTATCACCCAGGGTCAGCTGCGCTACCCCAATTTACAAACGCTGGCTTTGACGGCGTGGCTGCTGAAACCTCCATCTTAATTGAGGAAGGTCTTTCTGATGCGGTGGTTCAGACTCTTGTTAGAGCTAGGAAGAGATCTTCCTCTAACATCTACTATAGGACTTGGAGGTCTTATATTAACTGGTGCGAGGCTAGGGCCTTGTCTTGTAGGGTGTTTTCTATTCCCAGAATTCTGGAGTTTCTTTAACATGGTCTGGACTTGGGGTTCCAGCTTAGTACTTTGCAAGGGCAGGTTTCTGCCCTGGCAGTTTTCTTTCAAAAGTCTTTTGCCCTTCATCCCCTGGTTAAGACATTTTTCTAGGGGGTTACTCGTGTGGCCTCCTAGAAAGCCCTTGCTGCCGGTTTGGGATTTAAACTTGGTTCTGTCGGCTCTCCAGGGGCCTCCTTTTGAGCCGGTGCATGATATTGCTCTTTCTCTGCTCACTCAGAAAGTTGACTATTACCTCTGTTCGGCATGTCTGAGTTGGCGGCCTTGTCTATTCAGGCTCCTTACTTTGAGAGGCACCTGGACAAGGTAGTTTTCCGCTTTAAGCCGGATTTCCTTCCTAAGGTGGTTTCGGCCTTCCAGCTCAATCAGGATGTAGTTCTCCCTTCCTTGTGTCCTAAGCCTAGTAATGACAAGGAGAGGACCTTACATTCTTTGGATGTGGTTCGATGTGTGAAATATTATTTGGTGGCTACTTCTCCTTTTCGTAAGAAGGACTCCTTTTTCGTGGTGCTCTCCGGGCCCAGGAAAGGTCTGGCGCCCGCTAAGTCTTCCATTAGTAAATGGATTCGACAGGCCATTGTTGGGGCTTATTCTGCCAAGGGGAAGATTCCCCCTTTTCGTGTTACTGCTCATTTAACTCGTGCTGTTGGAGCATCTTGGGCTTTTCAGCATCAGGCTTCTGTTGAACAAGTTTGCAAGGCTGCTACTTGGTCTTCTGTTAATACTTTTTCTAAGTTTTATAAGGTTGATGTGCGGGCCTCAGTGGATGCTGTTTTTGGCCGCAAAGTTCTGCAAGCTGCAGTAGTTTAAGTTTGCATTATTGCCTTTTTGGGATCCCCACCCATTATGGGCACTGCTATTGGATGTCCCAAGTGTCATGAATATTCGGAAGCGGGGTGTGTAACATACTGGGAATAATACCTCTTTGTGATTACTCACCTGTAAAATGGTTATTCTAAGCATACAGCACGTCCTGCTCCAGCCATATTCATAACGTATGGGTATACCTCCGCTTCAGCGCCGTGCACTGCAGGTCATAAAGAAAACAAGCTCCTCCCGGCCCTACATATACCGGAGGACCTCCCACAATCCCCACATTTCTCTGCAGTGCTGAAACTGCGAAGACATGAAGTATCACGCTCTCGTAGGCGAGCGGGGCTTTACAGCCCGAGGCCCTGAAGCACTATTCCCACCCATCCCTTTCGATATTCACAATGCCTCCCAGCATGGGCTGCGTTGGTCGGGTGAAGGTAGGCAGCACCTTGTGTGCTTACGGAGCTAGACTCCACCGCAATTCCCCAACCATAGGGTAGGCGGTTTAGGCTGATGGTGAGCCTCTAATGGATGCCCCTCCCGCATTACTGTCCCATTCCCCACTTAGTACTGGACCCTATTACCGGGTCGTCATTCTCCTTCTTTTCCCCGTACACTTAGGGGGAAAAGAAAGGGGGGGAGGGTACGCGTGTGGCGGTCTCAGTGTTGCCGTTGTGTCACGCTCTTGGCTTCTATTCTGCCCTTTATTAGCTCAGAGATGTCAGAGCCGCGTTGCTTGCTCCTTAATTCGGCTGCGCTGTGTGTGTTTTTACGTTGCTTGACATATGTTTCCGCGGTGCCTGTGTTTAGTGTGGGTTTCGGCTCTGTAGCGCGGTTAGGCCTATGGTGGCTTCCTGGCCTTATGTTTTACCTCAGAGCTTTGCGCTCTTTAGTATGGGCGGGGCCTTAGTTCGGCGCGTTACGGCGGAGTATTTAGCCCGCCTTTCGGGCTTGTCCGGGCGCCATTTTGGTTAGCTGCACGCGTCGTGGCGGTCTCCTCCTCCACTTGAGCTGTAAGTGCCCTTGCGGGCGAATCCCTCTGATTATTGTCTGTCCATCTGCGCATGATCCTGACATCTTTCCCTTTGTGTCTTTCAGACGCTGAGTTCCCGGTGGCCTCTCCCGGCCTCATACCCATTTATACAGTAGCTATATATTTTTTCAGATTATAATATACGTATATATTGCTATACGTATAAGGAGCGGGCCTTCCCAAAAATCTCCCACATTGATCAGTGGGTAGTGGGGCATCCAGGGTTGCTTATTGCATAAATCCCTACTGGCATCCTGTCTTTAAACAATCACCGTATGGAGGCATCTCAGGATAGTGTTACCGAGGTCCCTCTGGGACAGGACCGGCTGTGTATCTCGTGCGGTCTCCCCCATGCTGGGGCGGATGGGGCACGGATCTGCGCGTCATGTTCTGAACAGACGCTGGAATTGCGAGCGACTCTTGCGGTTGTACCTCGCTCCTTCTCGCCCCTTTCCCCCTCCCTAAACCTCACTCCTGTTGAGTCTTGTACAAGTGGCGAGTTACAAATAGACCTTTCTCCTAGACGGCCCACGCTTGGCCAGATTGTGGAGGGTTTGTCCGGCTGGATGGGTCCGGATAGACAACGGCCTTGGACCCCCGCGGCTTCGGCCTGTGCTATGGGCTCAGAGGAGTCTTTTTCCACATGTGCTAGCGCCTCGTCTGAAGAGGGGGACCTGTTCTCTGACCTAGGTTCCTCTGACGAGAGGCCGAGGGGTCAGAACGATGCTGGTCAGGCCGATTGGGATCAGTTTGATATTGGCGGAATGTTACTCAGTATTTTTAATGTTTTGTCCATTTCGCCTCCGGGTGCGGCCTCCAGGCCGAGAGGGGGGGCGTTTCCACACTGCGCCTGCGTGCTTGGAATTCCTCGAGCAAGCCCACTTCCATTCTCTTGTACTCAGAGTGGGAATGCCCAGCTGCTCTGCAAAAGCCCCCGGAGGACTGGGTTTGGAAATACCCTTTCCTCCCCGAGATGGTAGATATTTGGTCCTCGTCCCCGGTAGTGGACGCACCGATTATTGGGGTTCCTAACCCCCCCTTCCTTACAGCTCCGGCTTACAGCTCTCTGCGGGACGCCGAGGATCGGCGCATTGATAGGCTGGCTTCCCACGCCTTTACCTGTGCAGGCACGGCGCTGCGCCCTGTCTGTGCCGCAGCTATCACGGCAGTGGCTGCTAGGACTCTTATAAGAAAGTTGCTGGAGCAGCAGCCTGAAGATTTACCCTGGGAGGTGTTTTACACTCTAGCTGCGATATTTTTATCAGATTTATCCTTCTGGCTCTGGATGACACCATCAAAATGTGTGCGAGGACTTCTGCCCAAGTGGTGGCTATACGTCGCCTGCTCTGGCTTTGTCAGTGGGGGGTGGACGATGACGCTAAGAGGACCTTGACGGGGCTTCCCTTTAGAGGGCATCGCCTGTTTGGGGCTCGTCTGGACTTATTTGAGAAACAGGATAGTCCACCCAGTCAGAGGCCACCGTTGCGCCCCCCGCGGAGAAGGGATACCCCTCCCCCTTCATATCATACTGTTAAGCAGGAACCAGGGGTGCCCCTTGCAGGGTCTGGTTCGGTGTCCGGTCCCAGGAGTGACGTTCAATGCCCAGGGCCCTCTGGCCGGGCTAATTCTTTTTCCTTCCCTGAAAACCTCCATGCATGATGGGACGCCCTCACCCATCTGGGTGAGGGGATGACCACAGCACCTTACTCCTGTCAGGAGGCATCCTGCCTCGTCCAAGTGGCTTTAGGAGAGAGTTTCTCCAGATATGGGATAATGTTTGCTGGGTGGTCCTTCCCTGAGTTGGTCAGGAGGACTTTGGTTAGGCCTGTCAGGTATGGCTTTCTTGCAGAACGCCTTTATCATATACAAACGGGGGCACCTGCGCGGGTCTGCCCCTTCCTCCCTTCAAGGACAAGGGAGTCTATTTGCCTAACCCCTAGGGGGGTATGGTATCTGTTTCCATAGGCATTCAGACTGGCGCCCTTGACAGGGCTGTTTGTGCACCAGGGGTCCATTGACTGCTGGTGGCGTGTTTGGATGTTTCATAAGATTCCAACTAGTCTTCTGGATATTGGGCCCACTTCTGCGGGGCATTGGTGATCACTGACACCGTTGAAGCTTCGGCTGGGCCCTCTGTTGCGCCCATGTACGCACTAGGTTCTAAAGGGTCTGATGACTCACACTGCACCAGGGGGCATCTACCAGGGGACCTATCAGGCCCTACTATGCTTTCACGAAAGTTGTTGTGGGATGGAACCTGGCGAATTCGGACTCAACTCTGTTCCACCCTCTAGTTCACGGTTGTGCCTGGATCAGGCTTCACTTAGTGTCTTTTTCCTTGGCTATAAGGTTTTTACTGGTGTGAGGCCGCTGGTCCTCCGTCCTGTACAGTTTTTTCCAGACAAAATTGCCGTTGGTGTGCTGGTTGGTGACTGTCTTTTGACATCACTTGGCACTGTGATCTTTGGCTCTGAGGCGCCTTAGCCCCTAGCCCTGGGAAAGGGGGTTTGCAACCTGGGTCTAGGTCGGCTTACTGTACTCCTAGTGGAGGCAGTTATTCTTCTACTGGTTGCTCGAGAGTACTGTGGGGGAACATTACACTCCTCTCTCTATTTTGCCCTGTTGGTTACCATGGTACCTATTCTGACAGTAGGTCAAAGGGAGTTTATTCTTCTGAACCCCCAAGGGGGTCCTAGGAAGGGACCTTGAAGGTTCAGATCCCTAGATGTTTTTTTGGTCATATTAAGCATTTAGTGGTCCTAGTGGGAACTACTCCGCCTTGGCACCTGTCCATTGGGGGATTTTTTGTCCATGGTAGGACAGTGGTTGCCCCTTCGCAGCTCATTGGGCCTGGTTCTATTCCAGGGAAGCACTGATTCCTAGGGGGGACTTAATAGTCCTTGCCCCTCCGGTAGTATCCCTCTCGGGGGAGTTTGTGTGCCTAGGTGCTCACGCTAGCAGGGTTCTGTGGACTCCGTCTCTATCGCAGAGTTCTACTACTGTTATTGGCCAGGTTGGTCTGCCCTGGTTGGGTTAGTGGTTCTGGCTGGATAGTTTACCTGTGAGACATTATTCCCTTGCCCTATCAGGCGTGGGGAGAGCTTGCGTTAGTCTCTGATGGCAAGCAGCACCTTATGCTAGGGGCCTGGGTGGCCCAGTGGGGTGTTGGTCCTCAGGGAGTTCTGCTTAGAACAGTAGGACTGTATGTCCCCTCATGAGGCCTATTTTTATCATATTAAGGTGCCTTTGCCTTAGGCATACTTTAGCGTTGGCAGATTTTGTGCTTACCCTGTGGGAGATGACAGATCTCTGGGTGTCTTGTTCCTTGGAGGCTCTGGACTGGTTCTTCCTCTTTACTTTCTTCCTTCTGCCACGCTAGGTTAGGTAATGTTGTACCCACGCTGTTCCGCTGGGTCTAAGCTCCTTCCCTTGCGGGATGATATCTGCTCCTGGGACTAGGGTCCTATAGGCAGTGTTTGGTGTTGGCTCACAACTTGACTCGGTCTATGGTTGGGGCCTGCCCCGCTCTTCTATTGCAAGACCTGATCCAATCTTTTGTTTGCATTCTTCAGGGTCTGCTCAGGTGCATTCCTGGGGGATTCCTAGTTCCCCTTTTTAGGGGATGACTTATTCTGTTACCCTTCCAGGGTTTCCATGGGTCTTATTCAGGTCCTTACCTGACCTGTTCCTTCCATCAGGCTACTCTTCTGGGGAGCTTGCTCCAGTCAGATTTGTGCCATAAGGAACGGCTCTATTGCCGGTCCTAGTTATATATATTTATATATATATATATTTATATATTTATATATATATATATATATATATATATATATATATATATATATATATATATATATATATATATATATATATATAATAAATATATATATATATATATATATAATAAATATATATATAAAATATATATATATTATACATACCTTGTGTATAGCTGTATCCCTTTAAGTGCCAGCTATTGTTTTTTTCAGGGCTTTAACATGAAATGTCTTGTTTGTCAATTTTTACATATTGTAGTTTTTTTTGTAATAAAAAATGTAAGTTTGTCAATGAAATCTTATTGCGTGTGAAATCCCAATTTCTCCCGGTTACAGCGGTACCACATATGTATAGGTAGACACCCTTTCCTGCCCAGGAGACTCCCCCAAACTGAAACAGCGCTTTAGGGGATTTTCAGATAAAATACAACTGTGCTACGCAATATGCGCACCTTGCAGTTTTTCCAGAAAAACAACCCTTTACATTTGAAATACCCCCAACAAACTATATATTCTCTGGAAGTACACACCTCAGGCTTTCTAGGCGTACCAGGCTTGTTGATGTGGCCATAGTTTTCTGGAAGTAATCCCTCAATGGATTCTTTGGTTGCAAAGAGTTTCCCTAAAAAAAGGATAAAAAAGCAGAATCAAAGCCACATTTTCCTAAAAAAAACTATATACAAACAAGAAAAAACAAGTTTAATCTGAAAACGCAACATCCCCCGAACAGAACAATACCCAACATGCATAGCTACTGTCAAGGGAAGAGTTGCCAAACACCCCAAAGTAAAGCATGTGCGTAACGGTAATTTTACTTGAAAATTTCAGCTCTGCAGACAAAGTGTGCACCTTGCGATTTTTCAACCAAAACAACCCTTGACATTTGGAATATCCCCCATAAACCATATATTCCCTGAAAGTACACACGTTAAGCTTTCTAAGGGTACCCAGCTTGTTCTAGTGGGCTCATCTTTCTGGAATTATTACCTCAAAGAATTATTTGGTTGCGCAGGGTTTCCCTAAAAAATGTATAAAAAAGCTGAATATAAAACACCTTTTCCTAAAATATAAATATGCAAACCAGAAAAAACAAGCTAAGTCTGAAAGCGCAAGGTCCCCCGACCAGAACAATACTCAACATGCATAGGTACTATTAACCGTTTTAATTGCCAACCTACTTGAGATTTTGTCACCCTCTGACAGGCAATTTTTCCCCATTTTGCGTCATGTTTTGTGCCATTTTTGCTGGAACTTTCAGGAAAATTATATATATATTTTTTTTTGCAGCAGAGTTTAGGCTTTAACACGAAATGTCATGTTTGTAAATTTTTTTTTTTTTTTTTACAATATTAAGTAAAAAAAATAAATAAAAAATTTTTTTAGAAAATTGACTCCTTTATTTTAAATAAAAAATGTATTTTATTAAGGAAAATCATATTGCATGTGAAAGCCCCATTTCTACCGATTAGAACGGTACCACATATTTATCGGTAGCCCCCTGTTCCTTTCCAGGAGACCCCCTCTAACTGTTATTTTATAACATTCACAAAAAAAATACAACTACCATCCACACTACAAAGGGTTAAATCGAGAAAAAAAATGACATAGGGTCCCCCCTCCCAGGGGAGGGAGACCCCATTTTTTTTTTATTTTTAAGGGTTAAAAACCCTTAAAAATAAAAAAAAAAAAATTGACGTGGGGTCCCCCTTACCCAAAGTAACCAGCCCGGGACCAGCTATGGGGGCTTGTAGGCACAGAGTGGGGGGGCCAGCTTTTGTGGCCCCCCACCCTGCAGCCTACGAGCCCACATAGCCTATGTGGGCCCGGGCTCTTCTGCCCCCCCTGGCCTTTGGGGAGGCAGGTAATGGGGGTGCCGGGGGTTAATGACAAGCCACCCGCTAGCGCAGGTGGCTTGCCATCCCCCCAGCCTTGTGAACTGGTATAGGGGTCATGGACCCCTTACCAGTTCACAAGGGGTTAAAAATAAATAAGACACAGACACAAGAAAAAAAATCTTTATTTTTCTTTTTTTACACTGTACTCACCTCCGATCCGGCGTCCCTCGCCGCTGTCATGTCCGTGACAGATGCCGGTGGTGATCAGCGCAGGGCGGGTGACAGGCGAGGGGGCTCCGATCGGAGCCTCCTCACCTGACACCCGCCCTGGTCCGATCACCACCGGCATCTGACAGATGCCGGAGCTCGGAGGGGGTATAGGAGGAGCGGGATGACGTCATCCCGCTCCTCCCACAATGGGCGGAGCTAAGCGGCGGCGGCCATCGCCGCCATTACAAGAGGTGAGGACCCGGAAGAGGGTCCTCACCTGAAGACTGCGCAGCCCAGGGGGGGGATCGGACCCCCCCCTGGTGAAGAGGAGACCTGATAGAAGGCTCGGGCGCGGAGGTGAGTAAATGACAGTTTTTTTTTTTTTTTGTTTTTTTACAGCGCCGATGTCAGCGCTGGAAATGGGGGGGGGGGGGGGGTGGCTGGTTTCGGGCCCCCTCCTGAAGACGGAGGACGACGGGGGGGCGATCGGATGCCCCCCGCAGGAAGAGGGGACCCCAAGCTTCACGGGGATACCAGAGGTAAGTGGTTTTTTTTTTTTCTATTTTTTAACTGTTTGGGGGAAATGCCAGGCACGTAGTTTCTACGTGCTTGGCACTTAACGGTAGGAGAAGCAACCACGTAGAAACTACGTGCTTGGCATTTAAAGGGGTATACCATGAGGTAGGGTGCCTGCCTTTCACCAATTGGATCCAGGCGTTATTTTGCTTCCCTTATGCCTTGCCGGATCCTCCTGGTCTCTGGCCTATTGTCTAAATACTATGAGATATTAGGGATCTGTACTGGGGTTAGAGATCTGCCTGAACTGTCTGGTCCCTGATTGGGATTTTATCTTCTGGGGACTACCGGTGCCCCCTTCTTGTTATGCCGGTTGATCGTTTCCATGGGCTAAGGGCCCTCTGGCTTGGTCTTATTCTGGGTTTAAGAGGAGAGTTCCACTGTTTTCCTCAGGTAGGTGGCCCGAGGATCAGACTGGACTCTTGATTACCTTACTCCACACACCGTTATGTAATATTCACACTAGTTTAATTATTATAAGCATGCTATATACATTCATTTACATATTTTTTCTTGTATCTTGCAAGCATTATGCAATATTCATACATGTATTTTCCTTACATATGATACATTGTAAAATTATGTTCAACATTTCACTGTCGAACATAATTTTACAATGTATCATATGTAAGGAAAATACATGTATGAATATTGCATAATGCTTGCAAGATACAAGAAAAAATATGTAAATGAATGTATATAGCATGCTTATAATAATTAAACTAGTGTGAATATTACATAACTGTGTGTGGAGTAAGGTAATCAAGAGTCCAGTCTGATCCTCGGGCCACCTACCTGAGGAAAACGGTGGAACTCTCCTCTTAAACCCAGTATACAGCAAAGTGCCCCCCCACCCCCCAAAGACATAATTGGTCTTATTCTGTTGGTCATCCTTCCGGACCTGTAGTACTCTTTTGGCTTCTGCCGAGTATTGTTGTTAGCTCTATTGCTGGTTCCGTCTGCGACCTGGACATTTTATTTCCTGCGGGGAAAGTTTTGAGTTGCCATGGCTGCCTTCTAGTGTAGTAGCATGGTTAGACTGTTGCTTGGCCTATTCCTTTAGGGGAAAGATTCTTCCTCCCTATTGTCTTTTCGTTTTCTTACTATAAGTGCTTGGCTTGGGCCTTTTTAGCACTATGTTCTGGTTGACAAGCTGGCTAGTCCACTGTTGTGTTCAGTTCTCCCATTACAAGGTTCAAAGGTTGAGGTTAGAGCATCGCTCTCGTTGCTTAAACAGCATGGTATTTGGTGACAGCGCTTTACTGTTGTCTGTGCCTTTTTCAAGGGGATCCCACCCTATTTTTGGACACTGCTATTGGCTGTCCCATACGTTATGAATATGTCTGGAGCAGGACGTGCTGTATGCTTAGAATACAATTCTGTGAGAATCTCACCTGTAGAATTGGTATTATATGCATACAGCACGTCCTGCTCCACCCCATCCTGGTTTCACTTTTCTGGATCCCCTGTATGGTGATTGTAATCACTTAGTTTTATTGCCAGATATTCTGGGTGGTTTGTTTCTCCTGGCTTCTCTTCTCACTGCTTTTCAATGCTGGGGATTGTGGGAGGTCCTCCGGTATATGTAGGGCCGGGAGGAGCTTGTGTTCTTCATGACCTGCAGTGCACGGCGCTGAAGCGGAGGTATACCCATACGTTTATGAATATGTCTGGAGCAGGACGTGCTGTATGCATATAATACCAATTCTACAGGTGAGATTCTCACAGAATTGTAGTATTACAAGTATGTCACACACCCCGCTTCATCCCGCCCTTTTTTGGTTTTCTGGGATCCTTTATATGGTGAACCTTTTTCTTTGCTGTTTACATTTGGCTCTTCCTGGTCCCTTTACTGCTGTCTTATACTGGGGAATGGTGGGAGGTCCCAGGTATTTATGGACCGGGAGGGGTTCCTTTTTTTTCATGTCATCTCTGCAAGATCGCCCTCTACAGGACAGTTACCCAAGTGTCACGAATATTCGGAAGGGGGGTGTGTCACATACTTGTAATAACCATTTTACAGGTGAGTAATCACAAAATGGTATTTTTCTGGAATGCATATACGTCCAACTCTAACCCACTGTTATTAGTTCAAAAGAAAGGTGAGAAGTCAATATCCTCATTAAGGCGTTATGGAGCCCTAGTGTCAAGTTTATAGATCCAATGCAAGTCTATTTCGGTTGCCACCTCGCTGGGGTTGCTCAATCTGATCTATTACTGTGAACCTTAACTGGCTAATTTGGTGTCCCTTCATTAAATTTCTTGCCACTGAAGAGGGCAAGTCGCCACGTCTAATGAAGCTCCGATGTTTGTGAATGTGAATCTCCCATCTCCCTAACAGTTTTGCCCTCGTAACCAAGGCCACATAGGCATATTTAAACATATTTTATTAGATAAATTACATAGGTACTGGAACATTAAAAAAAAGTTTCATTTTGTACCTTTTCCCATAATATGGGTGCGTGAAAGAATCGCCTTTAATGACATGGCTGCAGTGTCTGCAGCTATACATCCCGAGAGGCTTCTGTCGTGCAGTTAGCCACAGAGAGCCTGTTTGTAGCACTGATACTGAATCCGTTGGTTCGGGATCGGCCTTAATTAAAACGGTCCTTCACTCTGAATAAGAGTCTCATATGTTTCCCACACCCTGCACATACAAATTGCTCACATTAAAAAATCATCCTACCTGCATCTACTGCATGGTATAAGCTTTTAAACATCCAAGATGGTGGCTCATGGAACATCAGGCAGCCTGCAAACAGGAAGTGCCTTCTGACTGTGCTGCTCTGCATTCTGGGACTGCTGACCTTTTCCTGACCCCAGCTCTGCTCTGAGTACAGCACAGCTATAACCTGCCCCTCTGTACTTTATCCCACTCTCCTCTCCTCAGTAAGTGTGATGCTTCTGAGTCAAGATGGTGGCGCCTGTATCCTAAGTCCTTAACAGAGTTGCAGCCCAGTGGGGGAAAGAATATTAAGTGACTAAAAACTTAAAATATATTAATTTTTCTTCCAATCCATTCCAGGCACTCCTTACGCTTGGGATTACCTCCTTGCTGATCACGTGACTGCAAGAAAGAAAACAGGTGTGGCCCCTCCCGGCCCATAAGTAGCAGCTGCCTCCTCACCAAGATCAATTTTTCTTTCTTGCAGTGGCAAGTGACTGTAAAGGTTGTTCAAGAGATTAGCTCTCAAGGATTGGCAGCAAGCGGGCGACTGAACCCTGTCCTCTCTCTGCGTAGCCTTATTCCCACGGATCCCTCAAGACCCAAGTTTATGCCTCCACAGCGTTGGCTGTTTTGGGGTCCGTGAAGGTAAGGTGGAAGCGCCGGGGTCTTGGGGCGCTTACAGAGTGTATATGCTCTGGGCTGCAGGCTTATTCTTAGTATACAGTATGTCCTGCTCCAGATATAGTACTTACACTTGGGTTATCCTCCGCCAGATGGAGCTGCACTGCAGAGACACGCAAAACAGGCTCCTCCCGGCCCCTCAAATACCCGGGGACCTCCCACAAATCCCCAGATTTCTCTGCAGTGCTGACTGCGAAAGACATGAAATATCACTCTCTCACAGGTGAGCGGGGCTATTACAGCCTGCGGCCCTGTTGGACTATTCCCACCCGTCGTCCTTGTGATGTGCCTCCCAGCCTGGGCCGCGCTGGTCGGGTGAAGGTAGGCAGCACCATGCGTGCTTATGGAGCCATGCTCCACCGCAGTCCCCCACCAAAGGGTAGGCGGTTTAGGCTGATGGTGAGCCTCTAAGAGATGCCCCTCCCGCATTATTGCCCATTCCCCGTGTAGCGGTGGGCCCTGTACAAAGGGTCGCCATTCTCCCTCGTTCCCCCTGTGGCCCGGGGGGAAAGAAAGGGGGGGGGTGTAGGTGGTCTCAGCGTATTGGATTACACGCTAGTGGCCTTAGTAATGTCATTGACTGTATACTGGGTGTCAGACGCGCTGATTCGCAGCCTTATTTGTGTATCGGCCACCGCCGCGCGCCTCTTGGCTTCATCGATTCCCAACTGGGACATGATTGAAGTGCTCTTGACTCACAAGTGTTGTAGGGTGTCTCACTGGTCATGTGTACTCTCATAGCACGGATGGGTAAATTATCTGGCTGTGCTGCTCCGGGCGGCGGCGTCCTCATTAGCAAAAATCATCCATTCTGATTGTGTCATACATCTCGCTCCTCATGACAACTCTGTCTACTGGCTTAGAGCTTCGGGGGGGCGGGGACCTGGCTTGGCGCGCTCCGCATCACGGGCCGCTCTGGCCCGCCCTTCGAGGTTCGCTTGGCGCCTTTTTTGCTGGTAGTCGCTCGCGAGCGTGGTATTGGTCCCCCCCCCCCCCCCTCTGCGATTTTTCATGCTCCTTGCTTACTGTGCATGGTTCTGACACCCTTTATTCCCCTTATGTCTTTCAGGTTGAATCCAGTGGCTTCTCCCGGCCCAGCATAATTGCCAGTCGGGCCTAGTATAATTACTCCCACTTCCCTGTGGGTCATTGGGGCATCCAGGGTAGCTTACAGCGTCAATCCCTACTGGCCTATTGTGCCTATTAATCACCATATGGAGGCATCCCAGGATATTGTGACCGGGGTTCCTTCGGGACAAGCCCGGCTGTGTAGCTTGTGGGGTCTCGCCTATCGGCGGTGACGATGCACGGGTCTGCGTCCCTTGTGCACAGCAGGCGCTAATGGTACTTCCCGCCCCTCCGGTGGCTGGGCCGGCACCTCGCCTCACTTCACCTACTCCGCCAAGCCTGAGTCTAACCCCCAATACAAGCGGGGATTCTCATCTTGATGTGGCGGCTAGACTGGCCAATGTTGAAAAATTGCTTGCTAATACCTTAGCGCGTAAGGCCACTGCGAGAAAGCGGCACTTAACCCCTGATACCGCTTTTTTCCCTACGGAGTCTGAGTTCTTGCACCTATATGGCCAAGCCCCCTCGGACGAAGGGGAGCTCTTCTCCGACTCACGGTCATCTGACGGGAAGTCAAGGAGTCATGATGATTCTGGCTCTGATCACTGGACCCCGGATGATACTGATAAATTGCTGGTGCAGATTTTTGAGGTTTTGTCCATCTCTCCCCCTGTTGCGGCTCCCAGGCAAAGGGGTGAGCTATTCCATACTGCAAAGGCTCGATTGGAATTTCCTGAGCAAACCCATTTTAATAACCTCGTGCTTAAGGAGTGGGAACATCCCAGTAGACTTCCCGGGATTCCTAAGAGTTTGGACAGGAAGTATCCTTTTCCTGCTGACATGGTCAAGTGCTGGTCATCGCCCCCCGAGGTCGATGCCCCTATTCTAGGGCTGTCTAATACATCCATTATGCACTCCCCAGACACTACTACGTTGCGGGATTCTGAGGACCAGCGCATTGACCAATTGGCATGCCATGCCTTTGCATTTGGGGGAGCGGCGCTGCGCCCGGTTTGCGCTTTGGCTTTTACTGCGGTGGCACTCCATGGTCAGGAATGCACTTGACGGCCCAGACGATTTGCCACCTGATACTATTAATGCCCTGGCTACCTATAAAGTGTTTGTTAACTTTATCCTGTCTGCATCGGACGATGCTGTTAGGATGTGTGCCAGATTTTCCGGCTTGGCGGTAGCTATACGCCGCGCGGTATGGCTGCGCCAGTGGGCTGCTGACAATGCTGCTAAGAAAGCCCTTACTGGTCTTCCATTTAAGGGGCTACGCCTGTTTGGGGACCACCTAGACCTTTTTGCTAAAGGAGGTAAGTTACCCCAGCGCAGGCGGCAGCCTCGGCCCTTTCGGAGCCAGGGCCCCCCTTCAGTCCCCTACCGAGGTGCTAAGCAGGGGAAGGGGGTGTCCTTCGCAGGGGCTCACGCAGATTCCTGGCATAGGAGCAGAGGACGACGTCCAGGCTCCTCCTGGGGGTCCAAACCCAATGCCCCTCCCAAGACCCCTCAGGCATGATGGGGCGCCCTCGCCCGCCAGGGTGGGGGGGCGGCTACAGCACTTTGCGCCCGTCTGGAGGCGCCAAGTCTCAGACCGGTGGATTCAGGAGGTATTGTCCTCCGGTTACAAGATAGTTTGCTGTGCGGCCCCCCACAAGATTCATCAGGTCCCGGATCCCCCAGGACCCTGTATCGGCTCAGGTCTTGATGCAGGCCGTGCAAGATCTTCTGGATCTAAGGGTCATTTGCAGGATCCCCTTAAGAGAATTGGGCAAGGGGTTCTATTCCAACCTTTTCACAGTACCCAAAAAAGATGGGTCAGTCAGGCCCATCCTGGATTTAAAGATCCTCAACAGATTTGTCAAGAACAGACGCTTTCGCATGGAAACTCTGCGCTCGGCCATTGGCTCCCTGCGCCCGGGGGATTCTATGACGTCTGTGCACATCAAAGATGCTTACCTTCACATCCCTGTGTGCGCGGGACATCAAAGGTTTCTCAGATTTGCGTTGAAAGATCAACATTATCAGTTTGTGGCCCTACCATTTGGCCTCACTTCAGCTCCCAGAGTGTTCACCAAGGTGCTGGCGGGGGTGATGTCTCTGATAAGGTCAGGGGGCATACGAGTGCTGCCCTACTTGGACGACATTCTCATCTCTTCACGGTCCCTACAGCAGGCGGAACTGGACACTCAGCTGGTGGTGGTCACCTTGGAGTCCTTCGGCTGGGTGATCAATCATCCCAAGTCCTCTCTGTCCCCTTCGCCGGTGACCCCATTCCTGGGGATGATTCTGGATACGGTTCAGTCACAGATATTCCTTCTTCAACAAAAGGTGGAAGCCCTGACTGCGCAGGTGAGGTTCCTGCTCTCGTGCCCCCAGCCCTCCCTCGGGCAGAGAATGCAGCTGGTGGGCCTGATGGTGGCGAGCTTCGAGGCAGTGCCCTTTGCTCAGTT
Organism: Gastrophryne carolinensis; assembly: GCA_027917425.1. Classification (NCBI taxonomy): domain Eukaryota; kingdom Metazoa; phylum Chordata; class Amphibia; order Anura; family Microhylidae; genus Gastrophryne; species Gastrophryne carolinensis. The sequence continues at coordinate 309,586,222 of CM051236.1, read as the reverse complement.
CCATTTGAGGCCTCTGCAGCTTCACCTTCTGTCAGTTTGGGACAAGGACCCCACGTCTTTGGACGGGGTTTGTGTGCTTCCCCCATTGGTCCGAGAGTCCCTCTCGTGGTGGCTGGACCACAAGAACCTGCTACAGGGCAGGTCCTTCCTGGCCCCCTCCTGGGAGACGGTCACCACGGATGCCAGTCTGTCAGGTTGGGGGGGTTTCTGGAAGTCCCTGTGGTTCCAGGGGAGGTGGGGCCCTCAGGAAGCCCACCTGCCCATCAACATTCTGGAGCGAAGGGCGATCAGGTTGGTACTGGAGCAGTTGACCAATCGCCTGAAGGGTCTGGCAGTGCAGGTGCGCTCAGACAACAGGACAGCAGTTGCCTACATCGACCATCAGGGAGGGACCCGGAGCAGAGGTGCCCTCCAGGAGGTGTCGCGGATTATGACATGGGCGGAGGCCAATGTTCAATGTATTTCGGCTGTGTATATCCGGGGGTAGAGAATCTGCTAGCAGACTCTCTGAGCAGGGGAACTTCCCGTCAGGGGGAGTGGTCCCTCTGCAACAGGGTATTCCAGTCCCTGTGTCACCGTTGGGGTCTACCGGATGTGGATCTGTTCGCATCCCGTCACAATCACAAGCTCCCGGTCTTTGTCTCCCTGTCTCAGGATCCTCTGGCCTTGGCCACGGATGCTCTGTCAATGTCATGGAAGGAATTTCGGCTCCTGTATGTCTTTCCTCCGTTCCCCCTGCTGGGAAGGGTTCTGCGCAAGATTGCTCTGGTAAGGGTGCCAGTGATTCTGGTGGCCAAGAAGAGTGTGGTTCGCAGACGTGGTACAAATGGCAGTAGACCAGTACGTCCTGCCAGGGGCGCCAGATCTGCTCACTCAGGGCTCCTTACACCATCCCAATTTACAAACTCTGGCTTTGACGGCCTGGCTGCTGAAACATCCATCTTGATGGAGAAAGGCTTGTCTGCCTCGGTGGTGGATACCATGGTGCAGGCGAGGAAGAAAACTTCTTCTGCTATCTATTATAGGGTATGGCGTACCTACATTGATTGGTGTGAGTCTAGGTCTCTTCCCTTTAGGGAGTTCCTAGGGTTCTGGAGTTTTTACAGCATGGACTGGAGTCGGGTCTAAAACTCAGTACTCTGAAGGGTCAGGTTTCTGCCCTGTCTTCTTTCAGAAGTCTTTTGCTCAGCATCCCTTGGTTAAGACCTTCTTTCAGGGGGTCCCTCATGTGCGTCCCCCTCGTAAGCCTATGGCCCCTGTTTGGGATTTGAACTTGGTTCTGTCGGCCTTGCAGGGTGCTCCCTTTGAGCCTATTCAGGATGCTGCTCTGGCTGTACTTGCCCTCAAGGTTGTCTTCTGGTAGCTATTACTTCGGTCAGGAGTGTGTCTGAGCTGGCGGCTCTGTCTATCCAGCCCCCATACTATGAGAAAGTCCGGCTTAAAGCGGAACACCACCTTGTCCTGGTGTCTCTGCCTAAGGTGGTGTCTGCCTTTCATTTGAATCAAGATATTATTCTTCCTTCCTTGTGTCCTAATCCTAGCAATGCTAAGGAAAGGGTTCTGCATTCCTTGGATGTGGTCAGGTGTCTGAAATATTACCTGGTAGTTACTGCGGCTTTCAGGAAGACTGATGCTCTTTTCGTGGTCCCTTCTGGTCCTAGGAAAGGTTTGGCTCCTGCTAAGTCTACTATTAGCAAATGGATTCGTCAGGCTGTGATTCAGGCCTATTCTGCTAAGGGGAAGGCTCCTCCCTGCTCATTCTACTCGTGCTATTGGTGCCTCTTGGGCCTTCCAGCACCAGGATTCTGTTGAACAAGTTTGCAAGGCCGCTACTTGGTCTTCTGTTCATACCTTTTCAAAGTTTTACAAGGTTGATGTTAGGGCCTCAGCTGATGCTGTTTTTGGCCGTAAGGTTTCGCAGGCGGCAGTGGTCTAAACTGTCTGCTGTCACCTTTTGTTGGGGATCCACCCTACCTTATGGACACTGCTATTGGATGTCCCAAGTGTAAGTACTATATCTGGAGCAGGACGTACTGTATACGAAGAATACAATTCTGAGAAATACTCACCTGTAGAATTGATATTATTTGTATACAGTACGTCCTGCTCCACCCCACCCTGTTGTTGCATTATTCTGGATCCCCTGTATGGTGATTGTTATCATTGTTTTCATTACCAGTTGTTTTGGGTGGTTAAATTCTCCCGGCTTCTTGTTCACCGCTTTTCAATGCTGGGGATTTGTGGGAGGTCCCCGGGTATTTGAGGGGCCGGGAGGAGCCTGTTTTGCGTGTCTCTGCAGTGCAGCGCCATCTGGCGGAGGATAACCCAAGTGTAAGTACTATATCTGGAGCAGGACGTACTGTATACAAATAATATTAATTCTACAGGTGAGTATTTCACAGAATTGTATTTTTTGAAAAGCAAGTCAGCCGCAGGTTTTTCTCTGGTGTACCTGCTGAGGAACTTTTTTTGTTTTTTACCCAACCCTTCCTTCTTCCAGTTAGGTAGATTTTTTTTATCTTAAAAAAAAAAAAAATATGCCTTTAAGGGACGTGGCTGACGTCACGCAAGGGGCAGAGTTTAACCCGGAACCACAAGGCCCTGTATTCAGTTTGTCTCTCCCCGGGCGAGGAAATCGCATATTGATATATTTTTATTTATATTTATATTTTTATTTATTTTTATTTAATTTTCAATTTTTATATTCAATTTTTATATATTTTTTTTGATTAATTGCATTATCAATTTCATATTTCAGTTGTTATATTATTTATATTTAGTAAAATTTTATATATAATATCTGTATGAATATATTTTATTGTGATTGTCAGTTTTTTCTTATCAGTTAAAAAAAAAAAAAAAAGGGAGATTAATGCGCTTTTTTTTTTCTCCTGTTTTTATTTTTTAGAATTTGGAAGAAGGATAGAAAAGGGTTGTGGTTCCTCCCGGTCCCTTTTGGGATTGGTTTTAGGCTTGGGGCCTTTTAGGTCTGATTGCCAAATTAAAAAAAAAATAAAAATAAAACCATGAGGGAGGCATCAGGGGATAGTGATTCGGGTATCCCATTTGAGCAGGGCGGGCTCTGCCCCTTATGTAAGCAGGATCCCCGGGGTAGTTTCAGCACGGTTTGTTCCGCTTGCGCCATGAGATTTGGTTAGACCATAATAGAGCAGCGGCTCAGGTCTTTAGTCCAGTTATTGCTGGTGTGAGCGCAACGGCTCACCCATCCCTTCCTTCCCCTGGAGAGAAGGAAGGCAGCGAGGCGCAATCAGATGTGGTGCACAGGTTGGATAACCTGGAGAGACGGTTATCCTTGGTTATTCCAAAGAAGGCCACCTATAAGAGGAGGCATTGGAACCTGTTGCGGAGGAAAGAGGAATATCCACTGTCAAATCTGTAAAACTGCGTTTGAAATGGTGTATGTACCGTGTGTTCTACCCTGTCTGTAATTACTACTTTGTAAAGCGCTACGGAAGATGATTGCGCTATATAAATTAACAATAGGAATAGAAGGAATGGGAAAATCCTAACAAATTACCGGCTGTTCCTAGGATACTAGACTCTAGGTATCCCTTTCCGGCGGACATGATTAAGCTTTGGTCTTACCCACCTGAGGTGGATTCTCCAGTAGCAGGCTTGTCTAATATTTCCATCATGCCGTCTGCTACTATAGGATCTTTAAGAGATCCCACGGAGAGACGAATGGATCAATTGGCCTGCCATGCTTTTGCTATGAAAGGATCCTTTCTACGTCCTGTTTGTGCCATGGCCATTGTGTCCCTGGCTTCAAGGAAGAAGATGAAGAAAAAGTTTAGCCAGGGCTAAGTCTTGCAAGCTTATTCAAGAGTCCAAAGATTTTAAGGATTGTTTGGACTTTAACTTGTTCGCTATCACTGCGATGGATGATGCAGTCAGGCTAGCTGCTAGAACTTCTGCTCTGCTTGTGGCCTTGCGCAGTTCCTTATGGCTAAGACAATGGTTGGCGGTTGCCGCCACTAAGAAAGCTCTTATAGATCTACCTTTTTTGGGGAGCAGATTTTTTTTTGGGAGAAAAACTGGACGGTATGGTGAAGGATGGCAAACTGCCTCAGGGACTTCATTATATTGACTCTTTTGGACTGGCAGATTGCTCCCGTAGAGATTTTTGAGGTAGAGGCAGAGCGTGTAATAGGGCAGGAGGGGCCTGGAGAAGTGGGCCTAATCCTCCAGCCAAGCCCACTCCATCATGAGGGGGTGCCCTCACCCGAGCGGGTGGGGGGACGGCTTTTGCATTTTGCTCATATCTGGAGGCACCGCGTGGCATCAGGCTGCAAGATAGTTTGCAGCCAGACCACCCGCAAGGTTCCTTCGGTCAGGGGCATCCCGGAACCAGTCAAAGATAGATGCCCTGAGACCTGCAGTTCAGCATCTCCTTCAAAAAGGGGTAATTTGTCGGGTACCCTTTCAGAAGGAAGGTCAGGGGTTTTACTCCAACCTGTTTACAATCCCCAAAAAGGACAGGTCGATGCATCCCATTTTAGACAGGTATATCCACGTGAAACCTTTCCGCATGGAGACGCTAAGGTCAGCGGCAAGAGTAGTTCGGCCCGGGGATCTTATGACTACTATAGACTTAAGGGACTGCATGTTCCAATTTTTCCAGGGCATCAGAAGTTCCTGAGGTTTGCCCTGGAAGACCAGCACTTCCAGTTTGTGGCACTCCCATTCGGGATATCCTCGGCTCCAAGAGGATATGGCCATATAGGATAAAAAATTTTCAATTTTTAATGCATAGATGGCCATTGTATGCTTGCGCACACATAGGAATTCATCCTCCGCATTTGACCCATCCGTGCAGTGAGTGTGCACATGCTCGGAGCGGTGGGCCGCCCTAATTGTGGTGCTCGGGGAGCAGTTGCAGGGTTGGGTGCCTTGCTCAAGAGCACTTCGGTCTTGTCCCAAGACCAGGATTCGAACCTGCAGCCCTCCGGTCGCAAGTGCGCTCCCCTTGCCTCTAGGCCACAACTGCCCCCTAATCTGGTGGTGGATCTGGTGTTGACGGCTCTGCAGGGTGCTCCCCTTGATCCTATGATTGACGCTCCACTGGGCATTTTGACGCTTACGGGGTTATTTTTGGTGGCAATCACCTCTGTGCGGCGTGTTTCTGAGTTAGCCGCCTTATGTATGAAGTCTCCTTATTTTGAGTTACACAAAGTAGTTTTTCGGTTTTAAGCCTGATTTTTTACCTAAGGTTGTCTCTCCCTTTCACCTTAATCAAGAGGTAACTTACCTTCTTTATGCCCAGTTCCGGCTAATGCTAAGGAAAGGGTGCTTCATTCTTTAGATGTAGTCAGAACCGTAAGATATTACTTGGCAGCTACAGATTCCTTCCGCAAAACGGGTTTCCTTTTTTTGTTATATCAGGAGGGCCGAGAAAGGGGCTTCCGCCAGCTAAATCCACTGTCAGTAAGTGGATTAGGCAGGCAGTAGGAAGAGCCTACTCGGCCAAGGGGAAGGAACCCCTCTTTTCGGGTCACGGCCCATTCCACTAGGGCCATTGGTGCTTCTTGGGCTTTTCAGCATCAGGCTTTGGTGGAACAGGTTGCAAAACTGCCACCTGTCTTCGGTTCATACATTTACCAAATTTTACAAGGTGGATGTTAGAGCCTCAGCTGACGCTGTGGTTGGTCGAAAGATTCTTCAGGCAGTAGTGAAATGAACTACCTGCTGTTCTGCATTAGGGGATCCCGCCCATAGATGGCACTGCTTTTGGAGATCCCAAGCGTAAGGAGTGCCTGGAATGGATTGGAAGAAAAAACACAATTCTGTGAGGTACTCGCCTGTAGAATTGTTTTTTCTGGGAATCCATTCCAGGCACTCCGGCCCACCCATTTTGGGTCATGATCTATCTTTTGATGCTTTTGTTTTTTTTATGGTGTTTAGTCCATTTATTTCATTAGCATTTAAAAAAAAAAAAGAAAAAAAAAAAAAAGAGAAAATAGAAAAAGTGTAAGAGAAGGTGAAAAGAACAAAACTTAATTTCTGAGAGTGTTTTCGCGGAGTTCGGTGTAAAGTAACATGGACTCCTGTATAGGCCCTCCCGGCCTGCCTCTGTTCTGTTTTTTTACTGCTTTTTAAGTAAACTGATCTTGGTGAGGAGGCAGCTGCTGCTTATGGGCCGGGAGGGGCCACACCTGTTTTCTTTCTTGCAGTCACGTGATCAGCAAGGAGGTAATCCCAAGCGTAAGGAGTGCCTGGAATGGATTCTCAGAAAAAACAATTCTACAGGTGAGTACCTCACAGAATTGTGTTTTTAGATGCTGGGGAATCTTTTTTTTTTTTTTTTTTCTTTTTTGTTTTTTTTTTAGGGTTTGGCCTTTTCAATAAATCATGGTGAAGGTCCGGTTTAAGTGAGAACGTAGCTTCCTGACTATTTAGGGGGGTTGTGAAAACATGTCAGACAGCTTAGAGTCAGCAATCAAGATGTGCCTGTCATGGATTTCTCAAGGGAGAAATCCACTAATAAAGAGTGACCAGTAATTTGATTACTGCAAGGCAGAGAGATTAGGATTATGCAGCACTGTGTTTATTGTGAAAAAACAAACTCTCACTCTGAGTGCTATACATAAAATGGTGTGCAATGAGGTTAACATACATGCATGAGAGATCCAGTCCAAAGGTAAGTCCAAGAGGGAAAACAGGAGGGAAACAAAGGGCTGAAAAGGAAGTTCAGGTTTCAGAGGTCCGGTTACAGGATCGTAACGACTTGGCTATTTTTCATGTGTGTCAGTGTAAAAACCATTGTCACTCCTCTGTAGTTTTTTCGTATAAATGTGTGTCTAAGTTTCAGTTCTGTATTATGCCTGAAGAAGAAGCTTGAACAGCTTTGAAAGCTTGCATTTTCAATCTTAATGAGTTGGCCAATAAATGGTATTACTTTAACCTTGGATTTCCTAGTTCTTGCAAACGCTTTGGCCTTTGCCTGTGTGATCGTTTGTGGGTCATACCCCCTTGATAGAAAATCCAGTCATCTCATCTGCACGTTTCAAATGGTGTCATCATAATCATCATCATGAACTATACAGCGAATTCGGATAAACTGACTAAATGGCAACCCCTCTGAGTCTCTTGGAGTGGAAGCTATCCGCTCGAGGATATGTTTTGCGATCTGTAGGCTTTTGGTATAAATCTGTAACCAATCGGGAGTTAGAATTAATGACTGACATCTAGGAAGCGTACCTGATTTTGGCTGTATTCCAGGATAAGCTGACAGGCTTTTCAGAATGACTCCCCTTGTAGTCCCAGCAGATGCCCATCCCAAGGTATTAACCTCCTATTCCAATATATGGCTCTTTGACCTCTGCTGTTGTATGAGAGTGTTGAAGTATATTAGTATCCATTAATATTTTAGTTGATCAGTTTGCTGAAAAGCATTTTGGGCTCTGCTTGTATAAGAATAAGCCAGTGGGGAGCTTGGATAAAGCCGGTCCAATGTGCCTCTCCTCTGTCTCCCACAGTTCACTGTAGATGCTGTAGTAAGGGTCAAGTTTTTTTTTTTGTTTTTCAACCATTTATTTTTGGGTGTGAATTAAGTACTTTATATTGATGTTTTGGTATCATTTCTTTTGTTTTCAGTTCAGATTTGTAAGCCTCCAGATGCCATTACAGATGGAAGTTTTGAGCCGGTTAAAGATGAATATACATACCAAGATGCTGTGACGTATAAATGCGATAAAAAATTAACACTAATTGGAGAATCCACTATTTCCTGCATGGAAAAAGGAGTGTGGAGCCATAATGCACCAAAGTGCAAAGGTAGGCTCAATAAAATATTTACAACAATATTTACAGACCTAGGAGTTTGTGTAAAAAAAAAAAAAAAAATAAAAAAAAAAAAAAAAATGCATATTTTGCTTGTTTGGTGCCACTGTGTCCTTTCGTGCGGAGGCATCCAGTTTATCCCCCCCAATACTATATGCATTATTGTGTTCTACTAGATTTAATATGTAAAATAAAGCAACAAAATATAATCAATTCAATGCAGTATGTGCCTTTGAGGTAATCTGTTGTGGATTTTGATCATTGCTGCTTTGCAGATGCCATCTTCATTTTCAGTTAGTGTTGTGTTTGCTTTCAGAATTTACCAGGGTATTTTTAAATCCCTTCCCTGTGAAATGTTCTCTGTGCCGTTGGCTGCAACACAACCCGAAAGCAGCATTGATCCACCCTCATGCTTAACAGTAGGGGACAGCTGTTAAATGTAGCTGGCATTTATAGGGTTAAGTGCCAGCATTGTAGATTCTACGTGCCTGGCATTTTATCCCCCTAGGGAGGAAAATAAACTCCCCTCTGTCCGGAATCCAGCGATGGTCGTCCTTCCACCAGATACCCTCCAATCCCTTTCACGTTTTCAATCATCCACGGTTTTCAATGCCCATTCCCAGCCCCGCATAGCGGCTTTTTGTCAGCTTGCCAGCTGTCGCAGGGAGGGACCTCTTTGTATGGGAGTGGAATGATGTTGTCTCTCTGACCCAGTATAAAAGGCAGCTTCCAGAAGATACTGCCGAGTGTCAGAAGCCAACAGTGATCGGTCTGATCCCCCTCCAACACCTGGCTTATGATGATAAATCACTTCCTCCTATCTTGTTGGAGCAGGTGCCCAGACTCACTGGATCAAGTAGTCCAAATGGAGGAAGACATCATAGAAAGTCTCCATTGAAAGACAGATCTGGTGATACTAAAGAGAGGAAGACAGTAGAAACAAAGGAATCCCTTGATTGTAACAAGACGCCAGCTTCTGAGGTTGGGGAGCCCACTGGGACAGTCAGTGTCCAGGGGAGGTGGCCATGATACATAGCAAGCCAATCCTCCATCTTCGGGGAACTGACAAGCTAGCACTGTATCACATTTTACCAATCCGAGGCAGAGATATACAGATCTGCTCCGACAATGCTTCCACAGTAGCATACCTAAATAATCAGGTCGGAACCTGGTCACTGATCTTTCAAACTCAATTCTATTTCCCTTACAGGAACAGGTCCCATCTATTTTGGCAGTTCATTTAAAGGTACCCTGAACAGGGTCAGGGTCCAACAGACTGAATTGTTGGCAGTAGCGAAAAGATCTATTTGGAAAAGGCCCCATGAAGTTTAGGCACCATTCAAAGTGTGAAATGTTTCCCTCACTGACGAGGGAGGAGGGTGCGTTAGCAGTGGATGCCCTGGCATATCCCTGGAATTCTCACCTAGCTTATGCCTTCCCTTCCTTCAGAATACTGCCACAAGAAATCCAGAAGATAGCGCGAGAAGAGGTCAACATTCTCTTTATAGCTCAGTTTTGGCCAAGAAGGTTCTCCAAGCTGAAAATGATGGTGAAAAAGGGGCCATGGCACCTACCAAGTATTTTGAACTTGATTCATCTGGGTCCCATTCTACATCCAGAGCCAGCAACGCTTCAACTAACAGCATGGATCTTGAGGGGGCCATCTTAGAGAAGTAAGAGGGTTCAGCCAGAGTGATTAAAAATCTTGGGACAGTTGTAAATTGACCACTAGCTGCATCTATGCAAAGGTTTGGGAATGTTTTTTTTTTTTTTTTGTGAAGTTAATAGACTGAGAAGATATACCAGCAGTTCTCGAATTCCTGGAGGAAGGGTTTGAGAAGGCACTGGTAGGAAGTATGCTAAAGGCTCAGACTTAAGCATTATCACTCTTTTTAGAGTTGAGAGAGCATCAACTAATCAATTTTAAGGCTATTATCCATAAAAGAAAAAGTACCAGAAAAGTGTGTGTTTGAAATTTTCTTGTTGGCAATCACATCGGCCAGGCGGGTATGTGAGTGGCAATCTCTATCAATGAAGGAACCTTTCTGCACAATTCTTCCAGATAAGGCCATACTGAGACCTGAGAAAGATTGCTACATCAATTAACAGGTTCCAAGACGTAGTTCTAACAACATTGCCAGCTACATCTGGAACAGATGATCTCTCACTTTTAGATGAGAAGAGCGCTAATTATTTAGAAAGATCCAGAGAATGGCAGATAGTGGGACAGCTCTTGAGAATTTTCAGTGGCAAAAGAGGCCTAGCTTCTTCTAATTCCAATATTGCCAGATGGATTAAAGCATACTATTGTGCAAGCTTATACATCCAGAGGCTTTCCTCCGCCACAGGTTTCTGCGTATTCAACCAGAACTATGTCAGCTTCTTGGGGAGAGCGGGACATATAGAAGATCATCTTCGTGGGTCATCATGAAGGATGAAGGGAGAGTCATCATGAAGGATGAAGGGAGGAAATACCTCTTAGACTTTCTAACTGGTAACTTTTTTTTTATGAATCCTTCTTGTTTAAGACTAAGGTGGAGAGGAAATGGTGGGGTTTTAACCTCTGTTCAGTTTGTTTCCTCCCAGAGGGTAGAGCCTCTCTCCGTGGGCCCGCCCATGAAGGATTTGTAGAAAAACATTTACTGGTAAGTTAACGAAGGATATTTTTAATAAAAAAACAAAACCTTGAACAATTATTCTTGGTGTGCCACACACCCCGCTTCACCTTTAATATTCTTCACGATTGGGTTACTCACCGCCAGGTGACGCTGTTGCAGAGAGGAAGTCTTGTAACGAGTCCCCTTCCGGGCCTATATATACCTGGTACCTCCCATTTACCTATTGGCATCCTGGGACCGGCAGCCTCGGTCGCTGGATCAGCCCTTCCAGTTGTCCTCCCCGGTCCGGCAGTCCCTCCAGTGGTGGTTGGTCTCGGCCAGTCTTGTAAAGGGCAGGTCTTTCCTGACCCCTCTTTGGGAAATTGTCACCACGACGCCAGTGTTTCGGGATGGGGCGGATTCTGGAAGGAGCTGCAGTTCCAGGGGCAGTGGGGACCTCAAGAGGCCCACTTACCCATCAATGTTCTGGAACTGAGAGCCATCCGTCGGGTTCTTACTCTCCTGACTCAACCCGTTCTGGGCCTTCCGGTCCAGGTGTGTTCAGACAATCGAACAGCGGTTGCTTACATCAATCATCAAGGAGGGACTCGCAGTCTGAGTGCTCTCAGAGAGGTGTCCCTGATCCTGACCTGGGCAGAGGCCCATGTTCCTTGTCTCTCGGCGGTATACATTCCAGGAGTGGAGAACCAGGAATCGGACCGGTTGAGCAGGGGCGCTCCACGTCTGGGAGAATGGGCTCTCCATACTCAGGTTTTTCGCTCACTGTGTTTCCGATGGGGGACACCGGAGGTGGACCTGTTTGCCTCTCGTCACAATCACAGGCTCCCGAACTTCGTGTCGCTCTCCCAGGATCCTCTGGCAGTGGATGCCATGTCCCTGAGCTGGGGGGATCTGGGATTTCTATACCTGTTTCCTCCAATACCCATGCTGGGCAGGGTGGTTCGTAAGTTGGCTCTGGAAAGGGTGTCCGCCGTTCTCGTGGCCCCAAGGTGGCCAAGGCAAGTGTGGTTCGCAGACATCGTTCGGCTGGCAGTGGACCAGTTCGTTCTGCCTCTTCGGCCTGATCTGCTCACTCAGGGTCGATTGTGTTACCCCAATTTACCAGCGCTGGGTTTGACGGCCTGGCTGCTGAAACCTCCATCCTGAAGGAGGAGGGTCTTTCTGATTCAGTCGTTAAGACTCTGATCAGTGCCCGGTAGAGGTCTTCTTCTATCATCTACTATAGGACTTGGAAAGCCTTTATCGCTTGGTGTGAGATGAGATCTTTTCCTTGTAGGGTCTTTTCGGTCTCCAGGATTCTGGAGTTTTTACAATCTGGCCTAGACTCTGGTCTTCAGCTAAGTACGTTGAAAGGGCAAGTTTCTGCCTTATCTTTTTTCAGAAGCGTTTTGCGCTTTATCCTTTAGTTAAAACTTTTTTCCAGGGGGTTACGCATGTGCGGCCCCCCAGGAAACCATTACTCCCTGTTTGGGATTTGAATTTGGTTCTTTCTGCTCTTCAGGCTCCTCCTTTTGAGCCTCTGCAAGATATTGCTTTGTCTACCCTGACTCAGAAGATTGTCTTCTTGGTAGCTATCACTTCGGTCCGGCGTGTCTGGGAGTTGGCGGCCTTGTCTATCCAGGCGCCTTACTTTGAGAGGCATCAGGATAAAGTGGTCTTTCGGTTCAAACCAGACTTTCTTCCTAAGGTTGTTTCTGCTTTTCATTTGAACCAAGATATTGTTCTTCCCTCCTTGTGTCCTAATCCTAAGAATGACAGAGAGGGTTTTGCATTGTTTAGATGTAGTACGCTGTGTTAGGTACTACTTGATTATCACGTCTCCTTTTCGTAAGACGGATGTCTTTTTTGTTGTGCCCTGTGGGCCTAACAAGGGTTTGGCACCAGCCAAATCTTTTATTAGCAAATGGATACGTCAGGCCGTTATTGCGGCCTATTCTGCTAAGGGGAAAGTTCCCCCTTTTCGTATCACTGCTCATTCTACTCGCGCCGTTGGAGCGTCTTGGGCTTTTCAGCACCAAGCTTCTGTTGAACAAGTTTGTAAGGCCGCTACTTGGTCTTCTGTTTACTTTTTCTAAGTTTTACAAGGTTGATGTGCGGGCCTCAGCGGATGCTGTTTTTGGCCGCAAAGTTCTGCAGACTGCAGTCATTTAAGTTATGCTTCACCTTGCCTTGGGATGCCCATCCCTTGTGGACACTGCTTTTGGATGTCCCAATCGTGACGAATATTAAAGGTGAAGCGGGGTGTGTGGCACACCAAGAATAATACCATTTTGTGAGTACTCGCCTGAAAAATGGATATTGTTGGTGTGCCACACACCCCGCTTCACTCCCACCCTTTTCGGTATCCCGAATCCTTTATATGGTGAAGCTTTTATTTATTTTGAGGTTACCGTTAAATTACTGGTACCTTGTCTTTCTGCTTTTTAATACACTGGTGATAAATGGGAGGTACCAGGTATATATAGGCCCGGAAGGGGGCTCGTTACAAGACTTCCTCTCTGCAACAGCGTCACCTGGCGGTGAGTAACCCAATCGTGAAGAATATTAAAGGTGAAGCGGGGTGTGTGGCACACCAACAATATCCATTTTTCAGGTGAGTACTCACAAAATGGTATTTTTATTTTTTTTAATTCCCGCTTGATTAAGCCTTAATTGGATCTCTTCTGACGACCCTCTGTATGTTTATAGGGTTGTCGTATTTTTGACTGCAATGTTTTTAGGGGGTCTGCTTTTCCTTTGTTTTTCAGGAGGAAGATCCATAAGGGAACACCAACTTGCATCTGGGGCATCCACTCCCTCCCTCAAGTAGTACTTTAGGCCAGTTCTGACTTAATCTGTGGGAGGACTTGTGGTTACTCCGTGGCTGACTTTTCCGTTTTACTGATTTAGCAGATTTCTGTCCAGGTCGTCCCTCAGGTCAATCTTGTGACCAGACATTTAAGACATGTCTTTGGCATCGGATATAGGCACGGGTCCTAGCATCTTGGATGCCCCATTTACCTGTTTTTGAGCGTCTCCCCAGCAGGAACCCGACTGTGCCTCAGCCCGGGAGGGTTAATATGAAGGGTTACCACCTTCAGGTTGGTCTCTGGCATCTCATAGCTCAAGGGTATCCTCCCTTGAGCAGGATCCCCTACCTGGGGGCTCCCGACTTTGACCCATGAGGATTGGAAAATTCTGTTGGAGTTTGCAGGCTTTAACCACCGTGTTCCTGAAGCTGGCAGGGACAGAGGAGAGAAAGATGCTTACAAAAGTTCAGGAGACCCGCTGAGTATAATCAGGAGCGTGAGATCCTGCATAATATTGTCAATTTCATCAAGTTTGCTGGAGTAGTTCTGGATGACATAACCAGATTTCGACATGGCAACTAGACACTCGGTGGCTTTGCAGCAGGCCCTATGGCTGAAGCAGTGGCCAGCAGATGTCTTATCCAAGAAGACTCTGGCTGCCTTACCCTTTTGTGGGTGGTTGCCAGTTTGGGGAGCGACTTGATGAATTGGTCATCTCTATCTTATTTTTTAACCATGGTTTACCAGGGTTTAGATGACATAATATTTTCTCTTATTTTTGAACAAAATGGTGTGCTAAAATCCTCCGCGCAGAATCACCCAATTACAGACAGTGAGCAGTTTCCCTCATTACAGCCAATGAACAGCATCCCACATTGAAGGCAGTGTGCAACATCTCCGATTACAGGCAGTGTGGGGCATCCCTAAAATACAGGTAGTGTGCAGCATCTCCCATTAGACAGTGAGGGGCATCCCTCATTACAGGCAGAGAGGGGAGAGGGGCATCCCACACTCCCTTCCCCCCCAAAGATGGACAATAAGACAGCAGGCGGGCAGGGTAACCGATTCATGCCTGCCCACCTGCTGCTGCTGCCCCCCCTGACAGTGTTCCCGCCCCCCCTGACAGTGTTCCCGCCCCCCCTGACAGTGTTCCCGCCCCCCCCTGACAGTGTTCCCCGCCCCCCCTGACAGTGTTCCCGCCCCCCCTGACAGTGTTCCCGCCCCCCCTGACAGTGTTCCCCGCCCCCCCTGACAGTGTTCCCGCCCCCCCTGACAGTGTTCCCGCCCCCCCCTGACAGTGTTCCCGCCCCCCCTGACAGTGTTCCCGCCCCCCCTGACAGTGTTCCCGCCCCCCCTGACAGTGTTCCCGCCCCCCCCTGACAGTGTTCCCGCCCCCCCCCTGACAGTGTTTCCGCCCCCCCCCCCCGACAGTGTTCCCTTTAAGGTCTGGCAGCTGATGAGCGGAGGGGTTGGGGAGCTGGGCAATGTTTCATCAAAGGTTGGAGATTAAATATGGCAAAACACGTGAAGGTCTGAAAGTGGTGGTGCACAGATCAGAGGGAGTGTTGATGCTCTGCATGCACTGCATAACAGGGCTCTGCTCTGTCACCACCCCACATGTTACCATAGCTCTAGACATTGGGGGGCATCCCAAATCAGGATGCCCCCAGGGAAGCTTCTATGTAGACCAAAATTCTATTTAGATTTTTGGTCCAATTTAAAATCTAAACATTTTCAGTTTCATCTGGTCTGTTCTATTCAAAATACCTAAAATGCCTTGGATCAGATTTAATTTGAAGAAAGTGTACTACTTCCCATTCTCCTAACTGTCCTCAAATAAAATCTATAAGACTTTAAATCTGGTAGTTTCCCTCTTTTTGGGGCTTTTTCACTATCCTTGTGATAGGTCGTTTTCTTGGGGCATCCTGATTTGGGATTCCCTCCATGTGCAGGCTCTAGTCCAATTAGCACTTTGTGGCGTGCATGCTAATGCTGCACATCAAGCTGTATTTTGAACAGAGCACCAGCACAGGAAGTTTTCCCCTGCGGTCTTAATGGCTGGGTACGAGAGCGCATCTCAGCTGCAGAGATGCAGCCATGGCCTGTGATCATGGCTTGGAACTGCCAGAAAGGTAAGTGATTTGTGGGCCTGTGCAGGGATTCACTCAGTAGGGAATCCCAAATTGAGATGGCCCCTGGGGCACTTAGTATGCCTTAGTTGATCAAGTTAGGACACAGGTTTAATATGCAGATCTGCATCAATAAATGATTCATTTGCCTATTTAAAGTGTTTCTATAACGGTTATGCCCTATCTCTGTGCCCCCCCCCCCCCCCCGACTGGTCTGTGTCCAAATCTGATCTGCCCCCCCCCCCGACTGGTCTGTGTCCAAATCTGATCTGCCCCCCCCCCCCCCCCGACTGGTCTGTGTCCAAATCTGATCTGCCCCCCCCCCCCCGACTGGCCTGTGTCCAAATCTGATCTGCCCCCCCCCCCCGACTGGCCTGTGTCCAAATCTGATCTGCCCCCCCCCGACTGGCCTGTGTCCAAATCTGATCTGCCCCCCCCCCCGACTGGCCTGTGTCCAAGTCTGATCTGCCCCCCCCCCCCCCCCGACTGGCCTGTGTCCAAATCTGATCTGCCCCCCCCCCCCGACTGGCCTGTGTCCAAATCTGATCTGCCCCCCCCCCCCCCCCCCCGACTGGCCTGTGTCCAAATCTGATCTGCCCCCCCCCCCCCCCCCGACTGGCCTGTGTCCAAATCTGATCTGCCCCCCCCCCCCCCCCCCGACTGGCCTGTGTCCAAATCTGATCTGCCCCCCCCCCCGACTGGCCTGTGTCCAAATCTGATCTGCCCCCCCCCCCCCGGCGGGCCTGTCTGCCCCCCCCCCCCCCCCCCCCCCCCGCCGACTGGCATGTGTCCAAATCTGATCTGCCCCTCCCCCCCCCTTCCCGACTGGCCTGTGTCCAAATCTGATCTGCCCCCAAGTTACAAATGACAGGACCTGGTGAAGCATCCACTGACCTCCAGCTGCTAGTCTTTTGCAGCAGTTATAGACATTGGGACAGGCTGTCAGTAGGGGGCAGCAGCGTGCACATACATTCTGCTCGGTTCACATGACACAAATCTGACTGCTCCCCTGCTTCCCCATCTCTGATTTGTAATTGATCGGAGTCCACAAGGCTTCCTCAGAAAAGAGCCAAAGACTTCTTCCTTTCGGAAGTCTACATCCTTTGTCTTTTGTCCCTAAAGTCAGTTTGCCAATGGACCATTTTAACAGCTGGCAGTCTGTACAGGGGTAGGGAGGCTGGGGGACATCTGGTTCAGGGCTGTTGGGACTAACAGTTAATTGCTCATCAATGTGCAGGATTTAAGGGTGATCCTACTTACTCTCTGCAGCATTGGACCAGTCTTCTGGAGGGTGTTCCAGTCAGGGTGCAATATGACAATATGACTGCTGTTACATGTCAGTCACAATGACTGCACCTAAAGCTGGTAAGCAGGATCAGGCACAGGGCGGAGCCTTTTGTCCCGTGCATCTCAGCAATCTACATTGCTGTTGTGTAGTATGTACATGTGGACTTTCTAAATCTTTTTGGATCTGGGGAGTGGTCATCAGTAGGCGTTTCAGTCCCTGTGCGACCATCTTTTTGCATCCCCCTGACAATTGAAAGGCGCAGACATTTGTGGCAGAGTGAGAGATCCACTGGCAGTGGCAGTTTACGCTCTGGTTTCTCCTTGGACAATGTTCTGGCTGGTATGTATGTTTCCCCCTGATTTACCACTGTTGTGTTGCATGCTCAAGAAGGTGAAGCAAGAGAAGTTACAACCATACACGCCGCACCTTATTTCTCTGAAATTCAGATAGTCCGAACAGGTAGTCATCCAAGTCAGTGTCCAAAGCCAGGCGGTCAGGGCCAGAGCAGGGTCGTAATCCATGAGCCAGTGGGTCAAAGGGAGAGGGTCGTAATCCAAAGCCAGATGTCGGCCCCGAAAGTCAAACCAGGAAATTACACAGGAACAGAGTCAAGTGTTGCAACAGATCTGCAGGCAACCTCCTAGTGCTTCAGTCCCCCTTTTAACCCTTTCAGTGCCAAGCACGTGGATTCTACGTGCTCGCTTCCACTCCACTTAAGTGCCAAGCACGTAGAATCTACGTGCTTGACTTTCCCCCCTGCTACAGTAAAAGTAAAATAAAAAAGCACTCACCTGACCCCTTGTTCGATCCGGCCGGGTCTCCTCTTCATCCGGGGGGGCTTCGATCCCCCACCCAGGCCCCCCGGGTGCAGGGGAGGGCCCGGAATAGCCACCCCCTTCAGCAGCCGCCGAAAAACATGTAAAAAAAAAAAAAAATTATAAAAATGACATTTACTTACCTCAGTGTTCCTTACCTCCCGCAGGGTCTCCTCTTCACCAGGGGGGCCTCCGATCACCCCCCCCCCCGGCTCTCCAGCTTCAGGAGAGGGCCTGGAAGGCCCTCTCCCTGTCCTCCCCGACAGGCGCCGCTAACCCTCGCCCCTTTGGGGGTGGGGCTTATGACGTCACGCCTCGGGTGTCTTCCTGGCTCCGGGCTGTCATTTCTGACACTTGTCATCGCTGGCCACAGGAGGAGGAAGGCAGGTGATGATCTGATCACCTGCCTCCCTCCTCCACTGGCCAGCGATGACAATAACTGTCATCAGAGCTGCGAGGGACACAGGAGCGGAGGTTCAGAGGTGAGTAAAGTAAAAAAAAAGTGTTTATTTTTTAATAAAGTAATTTTGAAATCTGTTTTTTTTTTTTTTTTTGTTTTTTTTTTATACTGTTAACCCCTTGTGAACTGGTAAGGGGTCCATGACCCCTATACCAGTTCACAAGGCTGGGGGGATGGCCAGTCACCTGCGCTAGTGGGTGACTTGCCATTAACCCCCGGCACCCCCATTACCTGCCTCCCCAAAGGCCAGGGGGGGGCAGAAGAGCCCGTGGCCCCTGCGCCCTGTTCCTACAAGCCCTGCATAGCTGGTCCCGGGCTGCTTACTTTGGGTAAGGGGGACCCCATGTCAATTTTTGGGGGGGATTTTTAAGGGTTTTTAACCCTTAAAGATCCTCCAAAAAATGCCCCGCCCGCCCCCGGGAAGGGGGACCCTATGTCATTTTTTTCTCGATTTAACCCTTTGTAGTGTGGATGGTAGTAGTATTTTATTTGTAAATGTTATAAAGTACTTGTTTCAGTTAGGGGGGTCTCCTGGGTAGGAACGGGGGGCTACCGATGTATATGTGGTACCGTTCTAATCGGTAGAAATGGGGCTTTCACATGCAATACGGTTTTCCTTAATAAAATACATTTTTTATTTAAAATAAACGAGTCCATTTTCTAAAAAAAATTGTATTTATTTTTTTTTACTTAATATTGTAAAAAAACAAAATAAAATTTACAAACAAGACATTTCATGTTAAAGCCTAAACTCTGCTGCAAAAAAATATATATAATTTTCCTGAAAATTCCAGCAAAAATGGCGCAAAACCTGGCGCAAAATGGGGGAAAAATGACCTGTCAACAGAGGGTGACAAAATCTCAAGTAGGCTGGCAATAAAAATGGTTAAAGGTAGCTATGCATGTTGAATATTGTTCTGTTCGGGGGATCTTGCGCTTTCAGACTTAGCTTCTTTTTTCTTGTTTGCATATTTTATATTTTAGGAAAAGATGTTTTTTATTCAGCTTTTTTATACATTTTTTTAGGGAAACCCTGCGCAACCAAAGAATTCTTTGAGGGATTAATTCAAGAAAGATGAGCCCACTACAACAAGTTGGGTACGCTTAGAAAGCTTAACATGTGTACTTTAAGGTAATATATGGTTTATGGGGGATATTCCAAATGTAAAGGGTTCTTTTGGTTGAAAAATCGCAAGGTGTGCACTTTGTCTGCAGAGCTGAAATTTTCAAGTAAAATCACTGTTACGCACATGCTTTACTTTGGGGTGTTTGGCAACTCTTCCCTTGACAGTAACTATGCATGTTGGGTATCGTTCTGTTCGGAGGATGTTGCTTTTTCAGATTAAACTTGTTTTTTCTTGTTTGCACATAGTTTTTTAGGAAAATGTGGCTTTGATTCTGCTTTTTTATCCTTTTTTTAGGGAAACTCTTTGCAACCAAAGAATACATTGGGGGATTACTTCCAGAAAACTATGGGCACATCAACAAGCCTGGTACGCCTAGAAAGCTTGAGGTGTGTACTTCCAGAGAATATATAGTATTCTTGGTGTGCCACACACCCCGCTTCACTTTTAAATATTCTTCACTTAATGGGTTAACTCACCGCCAGGTGACGCAGTGCAGAGAGGAAGTCTTGTAACGAGCCCCCTTCCGGCCTATATATACCTGGTACCTCCCTTCAATCACCAGTATTTTTCTCTCTGCTTGGTCTATTTCTGCCCGGTTTGAGTGTTTATACCTTGATGGTGGAATGGAAGCCTCCCAGCCTAGGCTGCTCACTGGGCAAATGGTAGATGGCACTTTAAGTGCCTAGGAGCTTATCTCCTCCGCTCGACCTCATGTGTGGGGCAATGCGGCTATCCGGCATGGTGATCCGGAAATGGGATGCCCCTGTCCCGAGGGTCCCGTAGCCCCTTTCTCTCCCGTTACTGTCCCTTCTCCCTTCACTATTGGGGGGGGGGGGGGGTAGAGGGATGTGTATTGTGTGTATTAAATTGCGAATACCATAAATCACCATATGGAGGCTTCCGTTATTGCCAGATCTACTCCCAGCTGATGATGTCTTTATTTGCATCCCTTGTGTAAAGCAGAGCATTGCGCGCCAGTCTGTTGCTTCGGCTGCTGGCCCATCGCAACCTTCATCATCGCCTACCTCGCCCTCCCTGTTCCGGACCCCGCATGACACTGTCAAAAGTGGGGATTCGCAGTCCGAGGTGGCGGCACGGTCGGCCAGCCCCCGGAAAGTAGTGCCCGTTAAAGCAGGGTTAAAGGCCGCTGCAAAACGGAGGCACCTGACTCCGGTACCTTCGGCTCCACAGGACGAGTTATGTGAGCCTGTGGAATGGTCCGATGGATCCCCGGATGAGGATGAATTCCTGTTGGAGTCAGATGAGCCTGCAGATCAGCTTGAGGCTGATGCGATTGGCGATTGGTCGGAGGGGATTGTTTTTGACACCCCCTCCATTCTGGCTCAAATGTTTAAAATTTTGAATTTAGATCCACCTGAGGCTGTCACCCTGCCAAAGGGTCAGTTGTTTAAGGAGCCTCAGCCGCGTTGGGTTTTTCCCAGACAACACCACTTTGAGAGGGTGGTCCTTAAGGAATGGGAACATCCCACGCGGTTATCTGGAATCCCTTCCAGTTGGGAAAAGCGTTATCCTTTTCCGCCAGAGTTGGTAAAGCTTTGGTCTGTCCCTCCTGACGTCGATACCCCTGTGCTAGGGCTCTCCAGCACGGCCATGGTACAGTCTGCTGAGACCACTGTCCCTAAAGATGGGGAAGATCGTCGGATTGACCAATACGCGCGCTATGGTTTTATTTATTCCGGGTCAGCGTTGCGCCCGGTGTGTGCTTCAACCCTTCTTCTATTGGCGATTAGGTCTTTAATTCAGGGGCTATATGAGGATCTCAATCCCGCTTGTAAACAGTTTACTGCGCTTAACAAGGCAGCGGCTATGCTGGTGGCTATTCGCCGGTCAGTATGGCTGCGTCAGTGGTCGGCGGACGCAGTTTCTAAGGAGGTGCTCACAGCTCTCCCCTTTTTGGGGTTGCGTCTGTTTAGGGAGAAAATTGATTCAGTCGCAAAGGGTGGTAAGATGCCACAACGCAAGAGGCCTCGTGGCCCCTTTAGGGGGGCAGGTTCCGGTAGGCCTTCCTTTCGAGGATTCAGAGCGGGCAGGGGGGCTTCCTTTCCCGCTACCAGAGGTTCAGGTTGGACTTGGGGGAGCGGCCGTGGCCGGCCCACTCAGTCCTGGGGCACCAAGCCCAAACCTGCTGATAAGCCCTCTCAGCAATGAGGGGCTGCCCTCACCCGTGCGGGTGGGGGGACTATTGCGACACTTCTCCCAGGTTTGGAACCAAGTGGTTCCAGGCAGATGGATCCAGGAGGTAGTGTCGGCCGGTTACGACCTGGAATTCGAGTCCCTGAGAAAGATGGGTCGGTTCGTCCCGGCCTGGACTCTCATCAATACAGAGTGTTTCTTCCTTTTGCCCAAAATTCACACGAGAACGCTTCAGCTTTTTCTGTTAGCGTCTTGGGACCAGCAGCCTCGGTCGCTGGATCAGTCCTTCCAGTTGTCCTCCCGGGTCCGGCAGTCCCTCCTGTGGTGGTTGGTCTCGACCAATCTGGTGTAGGGCAGGTTTTTCCTGACCCTCCTTTGGAAAATTGTCACTGCGGACGCCAGTCTGTCGGGATGGGGCGGATTCTGGAAGGAGCTGCAGTTTCAGGGGCAGTGGGGACCTCAAGAGGCCCACTTACCCACCAATATTCTGAAACTGAGAACCATCCGTCGGGTGCTTGCTCTCCTGACTCATCACGTTCTGGGCCTTCCGGTCCAGGTGCGTTCAGACAATCAAACAGCGGTTGCTTACATCGGTCATCAGGGAGGGACTCGCAGTCTGAGTGCTCTCAGAGAAGTGTCCCTGATCCTGACCTGGGCGGTGTCCCATGTTCCTTGTCTCTCGGCGGTTTACATTCCAGAGGTGAAGAACCAGGTAGCGGACCGGTTGAGCAGGGGCTCTCCCCGTCTGGGAGAATGGGCTCTCCATCCTCGGGTGTTTCGCTCACTGTGTCTCCGATGGGGGACCCCGGAGGTGGACCCGTTTTGCCTCTCGCAGGCTCCCGAACTTTGTGTCGCTCTCCCAGGATCCTCTGGCTCTGGCAGAGGACGCCATGTCCCTGAGCTGGGGAGTTCTGGGATTTCTATACCGGTTTCCTCCGATGCCCATGCTGGGCAGGGTGCTTCGGAAGTTGGCTCTGGAAAAGGTGTCCGCCGTTCTCGTGGCCCCCAGGTGGCCAAGGCGAGGTGAGGTTCGCAGACATCGTTCGGCTGGCAGTGGACCAGTTCGTTCTGCCTCTTTGGCCCGATCTGCTCACTCAGGGTCAATTGTGTTATCCCAATTTACCAGCCCTGGGTTTGATGGCCTGGCTGCTGAAACCTCCATCCTGAAGGAGGAGGGTCTTTCGGATTCAGTCATTAAGACTCTGATCAGTGCCCGGAAGAGGTCTTCTTCCATCACCTACTATAGGACTTGGAAAGCCTATATCGCTTGGTGTGAGATAAGATCTTTTCCTTGTAGGGTCTTTTCGGTCTCCAGGATTCTGGAGTTTTTACAATCGGGGCTGGATTCTGGTCTCCAGCTAAGTACGTTCAAAGGGCAGGTCTCTGCCTTATCTATCTTTTTTTCAGAAGTGTGTTGCGCTTAAGCCTTTAGTTAAAACTTTTTTCCAGGGGGTTACGCATGTGCGGCCTCCCAGGAAACCATTACTCCCGGTTTGGGATTTGAATTTGGTTCTGTCTGCTCTTCAGGCTCCCCCTTTTGAGCCTTTGCAAGATATTGCTTTGTCTACCCTGACTCAGAAGATTGTCTTCTTGGTAGCCATCACTTCGGTCCGGCGTGTCTCAGAGTTGGCGGCTTTGTCTATCCAGGCGCCTTACTTTGAGAGGCATCAGGATAAAGTGGTCTTTCGTTTCAAGCCAGACTTTCTTCCTAAGGTTGTTTCTGCTTTTCATTTGAACCAAGATATTGTTCTTCCCTCCTTGTGTCCTAATCCTAAGAATGACAAAGAGAGGGTTTTGCATTGTTTGGATGTAGTACGCTGTGTTAGGTACTACTTGATTATCACGTCTCCTTTTCGTAGGACGGATTCCTTTTTTGTTGTGCCCCATGGGCCTAAGAAGGGTTTGGCCCCAGCCAAATCTGCCATTAGCAAGTGGATACGTCAGGCCGTTACTGCGGCCTATTCTGCTAAGGGAAGAGTTCCCCCTTTTCGTATCACTGCTCATTCTACAGGCGCCGTTGGGGCATCTTGGGCTTTTCAGCACCAAGCTTCTGTTGAACAAGTTTGTAAGGCCGCCACTTGGTCTTCTGTTCATACTTTTTCTAAGTTTTACAAAGTTGATGTGCGAGCCTCAGCGGATGCTGTTTTTGGCCGCAAAGTTCTGCAGACTGCAGTCATTTAAGTTATGCTTCACCTTGCCTTGGGATGCCCATCCCTTGTGGACACTGCTTTTGGATGTCCCATTAAGTGAAGAATATTTAGAAGTGAAGCGGGGTGTGTGGCACACCAAGAATAATACCATTTTGTGAGTACTCACCTGAAAAATGGATATTGTTGGTGTGCCACACACCCCGCTTCACTCCCACCCTTTTCGGTATTTCCGAAGCCTTTATATGGTGAAGCTTTTTATTTATATCAAGTTGATTTTGAGGTTGCCGGTGGAATACTGGTACCTTGTCTTTCTGCTTTTTAATATACTGGTGATTGAAGGGAGGTACCAGGTGTATATATAGGCCGGAAGGGGGCTTGACTTCCTCTCTGCACTGCGTCACCTGGCGGTGAGTTAACCCATTAAGTTAAGAATATTTAAAAGTGAAGCGGGGTGTGTGGCACACCAACAATATCCATTTTTCAGGTGAGTACTCACAAAATGGTATTTTGTTGGGGTTATTTCAAATGTAAAGGGTTGTTTTTCTGGAAAAACTGCAAGGTGCGCATATTGCATAGCATAGTTGTACTTTATCTGAAAATCCCCTAAAGCGCTATTTCAGTTTGGGGGAGTCTCCTGGGCAGAAAAGGGTGTCTACCATTACATATGTGGTATCGCTGTAACTGGGAGAAATTGGGATTTCAAACACAATAAGATTTTGACAAACTTACATTTTTTATTACAAAAAAAACTATAAATTGTAAAAAATTATTTTTTTTTCCACATATTTCACCCAAAAATATTGAGGATACACCTAAAAAATTACAAACAAGACATTTCATGTTAAAGCCCAGACTCTGCTGAAAAAAACAATATATAAAATCCCTTCAAAAATCACATTTGAACATGGGGAGCGCAAAATAGTGCAAAATGGTCTGGCACCAAGGGTGACAAACTCCAGGTAGGCTGGCAGCAAAAGGGTTAAAGGGCCTTAGGCACCCAGGAAGTGCCTGCCGTGCATGTGCAGAGCACACAGGGTTAGGGGCCGCAAGGCCATGCACAGCAGTTTGATGTTGCAGACCGCAGTGGATCTTCCGCCCAGGATCTAATTGTCTCACCTGTTGTTCACCACCTATTGCAATGGGTCATGCAGTCTGCCTTTTTTCTACCCTAAAAAAAGGGACTAGTATGGGATGTCCCACAAGCATCTGAATCGCTGACGAGGCACTGCAGAAGATGAGAGAAAATACAATTTCATGAAAACTCTCCTGTACAATTGATTTTTATTTATTTATTTTTTTTCTTACAACTGCATGCTTTTTGGCTTACTGGCCACTGTGTGCAACCATGCCCTACATAGCCTGTGTGGGAGGAGTTGCAAGCTTTTATCCTTGCAGACATGCCTGCCTGCTGAGGTTAACCCACGAGTATCTGAATCCCTGTTGAGGTGGAACAGAAGTAAGAAATGCATTTAAAGGGGTATTCTCACAAAATTGTAGTATTCTAAGCATACAGCACGTCCTGCTCCATCTATAATACTTACACATGGGTAATCCTCCGCCTGAGGGCGCTGTTCACTGCAGACATGCAAAAACAGGCTCCTCCCGGCCCAACATATACCGAGGGACCTTCCACAAATCCCCAGATTTCTCTGCAGTGCTGACTGTGAAGACATGAAGTATCACGCTCTCGCAGGCGAGCGAGGCTTTACAGCCCGAGGCCCTGCGGGACTATTTCCACCCGTCCTCCTTGTGAAGAATATGCCTCCCAGCCTGGGCTGCGTTGGTCAGGTGAAGGTAGGCAGCACCGTGTGTGCTTACAGAGCTAAGCTCCACCGCAATCCCCCACCATAGGGTAGGCGGTCAAGGCTAATGGTGAGCCTTCAGAGGATGCCCCTCCCGCATCGGTGCCCCACGCCCCGTATAGCGGTGAACCCCATGTATTGGGTCACCTTCCTCCCTAGTTCCCCCCTTTTATTGGGGGGGAAAAGAGGGGGGGGGGTTGTGTGTATGATGGCCTAACCTTGCCCTATTACACTAGTGTGCTTATAGCCCTTAACGGTTTATCGGGTG
The DNA here is from genome assembly GCA_027917425.1 of Gastrophryne carolinensis. Taxonomy (NCBI): domain Eukaryota; kingdom Metazoa; phylum Chordata; class Amphibia; order Anura; family Microhylidae; genus Gastrophryne; species Gastrophryne carolinensis. The sequence continues at coordinate 309,560,822 of CM051236.1, read as the reverse complement.
TCAGAGCCGCACTTTACATTGGTTGTATTGTTAGCTGCAACGCCTTTACTGTATTTCACTCGGCGTGTACGGCGGCTCTGTTCGCGGACGCTTTTATTTCTGTATTCCATCCTGTCATATTTAGTTCTGAGGTAATTCACTCGGTCTGGTATTCAGACGTTGCTAACTACTGTTTCTGATTGGCTACTCACTTCGCGCTTTGCGCTCTCCGGGGGGGGGGGGCGTGGTCTGGTTTGGCGTGTTCCGCGTCGCCTTCAGCTCTGGCCCGCCCTTTGTGGTTCGCTTGGCGCCATTTCCTTCTCACGCGCGCGTGGTGAAGACTGTCCTCCCCTCGCTGTTCTGTAAGTGCCCTCATGGGCGACCCTCCTTTAGCTTTTGCTTCTCGCTTGGCTCTGACATCCTTGTTCTCCTTGTGTCTTTCAGACCGTGTACTTCGGTGGCTTCTCCCGGCCCGGTGTAGCGCCCGGTCCTGACTTTTAAATATTACTCCCACTTCCCCGAGGGTCATTGGGGCATCCAGGGTTGCTTTCTAGCGTCAATCCCTACTGGCTTATTGTACCTAATAATCACCATATGGAGGCATCTCAGGATATTGTGAACGGGGTTTCTTCGGGACAAGCCCGTCTGTGTGTAGCTTGTGGGGTCTTGCCTAGCAGCGGTGACAATGCACGGGTCTGCGTTCCTTGTGCACAGCAGGCGCATGCCGGTCTTCCCGCCTCTTCTGAGGCTGGGCCTGCACCTCGCCTCACTTCACCTACTCCCCCAAGTCTGAGCCTAACCCCCAATACCAGTGGGGATTCTCATACTGATTTGACCACTAGACTGGCTAGTGTTGAAAACTTGATTGCTGGCTCCTTAGCGCGTAAGGCCACTTCCAAGAGGCGGCATTTGAATCCTGAATCGACTAGATTTCCTATAGAGTCTGATTTACTGCTTTCTTATGCACATCCCCCCTCAGACGAAGGGGAGCTGTTCTCTGACTCGGTCATACGACGAGTCCAGGGGACAGGAGGAGTCTGGTTCTGAGCATTGGTCCTCGGATGACATTGATAGACTGTTGGCCCAGATCTTTGATGTATTGTCCCTCTCTCCCCCTGCCGCAGCTCCCCGGCAAAGGGGTGATCTGTTTCACACCGCTAGGGCGCGGTTGTAATTTCCTGAACAAACCCATTTTAATAGCCTTGTGCTGAAAGAATGGGAACACCCCAGCAAACTTCATGGGGTTCCTAAAAGTGTGGATAAGAAATATCCATTCCCTGCTGACCTGGTCAAGTGCTGGACTTCGCCACCCAAGGTCGATGCCCCAATTTTAAGTCTGTCCAACACCTCTATTATGCACTCCCCCGACACTACTACGCTGCGGGATTCTGAGGACCGGCGTGTTGACCAACTGGCATGCCATGCCTTTGCATTTTGGGGAGCGTCGCTCTGCCCGGTTTGCGCCTTAGCCATTACGGCGGTGTCGCTCAGGACTGTGGTTAGGAATGCTCTAGAAGGTGCGGATGAGTTGCCCTCTGAGGCTGCCAATGCTCTGGCCACCTGTGAAACTTTGTTAACTTTATCCTATCGGCATCGGACGATGCTATTAAGCTGAGCGCTAGATCTTCTGCTCTGATGGTAGCCATACGCCGGGCGGTCTGGTTGCGCCAGTGGACCGCTGATAACGCCGCCAAGAAGGCCCTTACGGGGCTTCCATTTAAGGGACTGTGCCTGTTTGGAGAAAGGTTAGACATTTTTGCCAAGGGTGGCAAGTGGCCCCAGCGCAAGCGTCCGACTCGGCCCTTTTGTGGCCCAAGCTCCCAATCGACCCCCTACCGTGGGACTAAGCAAGGCAGAGGAGTGTCCTTCGCTGGGTCTCGCGCAGATTCCTGGAACAAGAGCAGAGGACACCGTCCCGGTTCCTCCTGGGGGCCCAAGCCCAAAGTCCCTCCCAAGACCCCCCAGGCATGAAGGGGCACCCTCGCCCGTCAGGGTGGGGGGACGTCTACAGCACTTCGAGCAGGTTTGGAGACGCCACGTCTCAGACCGGTGTCCTTCGGTTACAAGATAGAATTTGCTGTACGGCCCCCTACCCGGTTCGTTGGGTCCCGGATCCCTCAGGACCCTGCCTCAGCTCAGGTCTTGTTGCTGGCCATGCAGGACCTTCTGTATCTGGGGGTCATTTGCAAGGTCCCTTTAAGGGACAGGGGCATGGGGTTCTATTCCAACCTTTTTCACAGTGCCGAAAAAGGACGGGTCAGTCAGGCCAATTCTGGATTTAAAAATCCTCAACAAATTTGTCAGAAACAAACATTTTCGTATGGAAACCTTGCGCTCGGCCATCGCCTCGCTGCGCCCAGGGGACTTTATGACGTCCGTGGACATCAAGGATGCTTACCTTCACGTTCCGGTGTTTCCAGGACACCAAAGGTTTCTCAGATTTGCGCTGCTGGATCAGCATTACCAATTCGTGGCCTTGCCATTCGCCCTCACGTTGGCTCCCAGGGTCTTCACCAAGGTGCTGGCAGGGGTGATGTCCCTGTTAAGGCTAAGGGGCATAAGGGTGTTGCCCTACCTGGACGATATACTCCTCACCTCTCGGTCTCTGCGGCAGGCAGAGCTGGACACTCGGTTGGTAGTGTCCACCCTGGAGTCCTTCAGCTGGGTGATCAATTATCCCAAGTCCTCTCTGTCTCCCTCCTCGGTGGCCCTGTTCCTGGGGATGATTCTGGATACGGTTCAGTCAAGGATATTCCTTCCTCAGCAGAAGGTGGAAGCTCTGACAACGCAGGCGAGGTCCCTGCTTTCGAGCCCTCATCCCTCCATCCGGCAGGGAATGCAGTTGGTGGGCTTGATGGCAAGCTTCGAGGCGGTGCCCTTTGCCCAGTTCCATTTGAGAACTCTGCAGCTTCACCTTCTGTCAATTTGGGACAAGAACCCAGCGTCATTGGACGAGACCTGGGTGCTCCCCCCCCTCAGTCAGACAATCCCTTGCGTGGTGGCTGGACCACAGGAATTTGACAAGGGGCAGATCCTTCCTGGCCCCCTCCTGGGAGACGGTCACAACGGATGCCAGTCTGTCGGGTTGGGGGGGTTCTGGAAGTCCCTGCGCTTCCAGGGGAGGTGGGGTCCTCAGGAGGCCCATCTACCCATCAATGTCTTGGAACTCAGGGCGGTCAGATTGGTGCTGGAACAGTTGACCCATCACTTGAGGGGTCTGGCGGTTCAGGTACGCTCAGACAACAGAACGGCGGTTGCCTACATCAACCATCAGGGAGGGACCCGGAGCAAGGGGGCTCTCCAGGAAGTATCTCTGATTCTAACATGGGCGGAGGCCAATGTCCAATGCATCTCAGCCGTCTACATTCCGGGGGCGGAGAACCTGCTGGCAGATGCTCTGAGCAGGGGGTCGTCCCGTCAGGGGGAGTGGTCCCTCTGCAACAGGGTATTCCCGTCCCTGTGTCACCGTTGGGGTGTGCCAGATGTGGATCTGTTTGCGTCCCTTCACAATCACAAGCTCCCGAGCTTTGTATCCCTGTCTCAGGATCCTCTGGCTCTGGCCACGGATGCCCTGTCCATGTCTTGGAGGGAGTTTCGGCTCCTGTATGTGTTTCCACCAATTCCCCTTCTGGGCAGAGTTCTGCGCAAGATTGCTCTAGAAGGGGTACCCGCAATTCTGGTGGCCCCAAGGTGGCCAAGAAGAGTGTGGTTCGTGGACGTGGTTCAAATGGCAGTAGATCAGTACGATCTGCCAAGGTTGCCAGATCTTCTAACTCGGGGGTCTCTACGCCATCCCAATTTACTAACTCTGGCTTTGACGGCTTGGCTGTTGAAACCTCCATCTTGATGGAGAAGGGTTTGTCTGCGTCTGTAGTGGCTACTATGGTGCAAGCCAGGAAGAAGACTTCTTCTGCTATCTATTATAGAGTATGACTGAAATTGATGTCAATGATAAATCAAAGACCTAGAACCGCGCTGAAATGATTAACCTAGAAAAAAAACCTAACATAAAGTGCTCAACGTGTGTAAGTCCTTATCTCAAAAAAGGCCCAAAAATAGTCAAAAAATGCAAATATATAACACAGAGCACACAATAACATAAAAATTCCAATTATCCCTTAGTGAAGCATAAATAAACGAATCAAAAAAAGTCCAAAACGTAAAATAGTCGTAGGTATCCCACGGTGCATGCACTTCACATGAAAAACGTGCAAAAACCTCCACCAAATGTGCAAACTCTTACCGACTCCTCAGCAAATAAGAGCCTTCAAATATTGATAATCAACGTTGTTACCCCTTATGAACTTCAATGTGGGTAAATGCTCAAACTTCCAATAATAACTCCAATTCGTGTATATAAAGACACCAATTCAAAGAGGCCACATTCTCAGTGATATTCACAGATGGTAACAGTTCATTTCATGGATGTAAAAAAAGGGAAGGAGAAATATAGTATAGTACTGCTAAAAAAATTTTTTCTCCTTTATTATAATCACAAGAAATACACTCACATGGTAAAAGAGTATAAAAAGGCATTAAACATGGTAACGGTCTCACCGGCGCCGGAATCAAACGGTCTCCCAATGCGTCCCAAATGCCTGGCAGTAAAATTCCAAAGATAAAAATGGAGCTCATAAAAGACGATCCTAGATCCACCGCTCGCCACCGTCGACGCGTTTCGTTGCCGTGAGGCAACTTTAACTAGGCTGGTGGCGCGGCAGAGCGGTGGGGAATAAGTACAGAAAATATCCGATCACGTGATCAAGGTCCTATTACTTTATGATCGAGTTGTAGCAAAATTAAATGCAGTAATAACAGCCAAAAGCAAGCAGGCAATAACCTGACAAAACCTACAGAAGTATGGAGAAAACTAATTAATTCTTTTAACATCAATACCTTGTAATCAAGCAGAGGCAGTTCCGTCAGCTGGAAGCGCAGTATTCATGAATACTGCGCTTCCAGCTGACGGAACTGCCTCTGCTTGATTACAAGGTATTGATGTTAAAAGAATTAATTAGTTTTCTCCATACTTCTGTAGGTTTTGTCAGGTTATTGCCTGCTTGCTTTTGGCTGTTATTACTGCATTTAATTTTGCTACAACTCGATCATAAAGTAATAGGACCTTGATCACGTGATCGGATATTTTCTGTACTTATTCCCCACCGCTCTGCCGCGCCACCAGCCTAGTTAAAGTTGCCTCACGGCAACGAAACGCGTCGACGGTGGCGAGCGGTGGATCTAGGATCGTCTTTTATGAGCTCCATTTTTATCTTTGGAATTTTACTGCCAGGCATTTGGGACGCATTGGGAGACCGTTTGATTCCGGCGCCGGTGAGACCGTTACCATGTTTAATGCCTTTTTATACTCTTTTACCATGTGAGTGTATTTCTTGTGATTATAATAAAGGAGAAAAAATTTTTTTAGCAGTACTATACTATATTTCTCCTTCCCTTTTTTTACATCCATGAAATGAACTGTTACCATCTGTGAATATCACTGAGAATGTGGCCTCTTTGAATTGGTGTCTTTATATACACGAATTGGAGTTATTATTGGAAGTTTGAGCATTTACCCACATTGAAGTTCATAAGGGGTAACAACGTTGATTATCAATATTTGAAGGCTCTTATTTGCTGAGGAGTCGGTAAGAGTTTGCACATTTGGTGGAGGTTTTTGCACGTTTTTCATGTGAAGTGCATGCACCGTGGGATACCTACGACTATTTTACGTTTTGGACTTTTTTTGATTCGTTTATTTATGCTTCACTAAGGGATAATTGGAATTTTTTGTTATTGTGTGCTCTGTGTTTTATATTTGCATATTATAGAGTATGGCGTTCTTACATTGACTGGTGCGAGTCCAGGTCTCTTCCCTGCCGGGAATTCTTAGTCTCTAGGGTGCTGGAGTTTTTACAACATGGTCTAGACTTAGGTCTCAAGCTTAGTACTCTGAAGGGTCAGGTTTCGGCCCTGTCTATCTTCTTTCAGAAGATCTTTGCCCAGCATCCCCTGATCAAGACCTTCTTTCAGGGGGTCACTCATGTGCGTCCCCCTCGAAAACCTATGGTACCTGTTTGGGATTTAAACTTGGTTTTATCGGCTCTGCAGGGTGCTCCCTTTGAGCCTATTCAGGAGGCTGCTCTCGCTGTTCTCACGCTCAAGGTCATTTTTCTGGTAGCTATCACTTCTTTTAGGCGTTTGTCTGAGTTGGCTGCCTTATCTATTCAGCCTCCCTACTATGAGAGACACCAGGATAAGGTGGTGTTCCGCTTCAAGCCAGACTTTCTGCCTACAGTGGTGTCTGCATTTCATTTGAATCAAGATATTGTACTTCCTTCTTTGTGCCCTAACCCTAGTAACCCCAAGGAGAGGGTTTTGCATTCCTTGGATGTGGTTAGGTGCGTCAAGTATTACCTGGTTATCACTAAGGCTTTCAGGAAGACTGATGCTCTTCGTTGTGCCTCACGGGCCTAGGAAGGGTTTGGCTCCTGCCAAGTCTACCATCAGTAAATGGATTCGTCAGGCTTTGGTTCAGGCCTATTCTACTAAGGGGAAGACTCCCCCCCCCTTCCGTCTTACTGCCCATTCTACTCGGGCTGTTGGGGCTTCTTGCAAGAGTGAATGGGATAGATCAGCCCCGCCTGCAGGTATCCATTACCTTTGTATGCTAGGAAATCATAGAACAAGGCACGGCTGTGAATGCTCAGTTCACATGCATGAGTAGATAAACAGGAAACGCCAGCCTTAGTCCAGTTGAAAGGATAAAAAATCCATATTTATTATTCCATACAAAACTTCTTTAAAATCATTCCATCCATAGACGTAGGTCAGAGTACAGCATAAGGGAGCAGTGTAGTAGCCAACGCGTTTCGGGCACAGACTCAGCCCTTAATCATGACATGCGGGGCTTCTTGGGCTTTCCAGCACCAGGCCTCTGTTGAACAAGTTTGCAAGGCCGCTACTTGGTCTTCTGTTCATACCTTTACAAAGTTTTACAAGGTTGATGTTAGGGCCTCAGCTGATGCTGTGTTTGGCCGCAAGGTTTTGCAGGCGGCAGTGGCTTAAACTGCTTGCTGTTGCCTTTTCTGTTGGGGATCCCACCCTACCTTACGGACACTGCTATTGGATGTCCCATGTGTAAGTATTATAGATGGAGCAGGATGTGCTGTATGCTTAGAATACAATTCTGTGAAATACTCACCTGTAGAATTGGTATTATATGCATACAGCACGTCCTGCTCCAACCCACCCTGCTTTTTCACTTTGTTCTGGATCCCCTGTGCTTTTCAATGCTGAGGATTTGTGGGAGGTCCCTCGGTATATGTAGGGCCGGGAGGAGCCTGTTTTTGCATGTCTGCAGTGAACAGCGCCCTCAGGCGGAGGATTACCCATGTGTAAGTATTATAGATGGAGCAGGACGTGCTGTATGCGTATAATACCAATTCTACAGCTGAGTATTTCACAGAATTGTATTTTTCCTTTGCTCTGATCGGTCTGGTGCAAGACCAAAGGGGCCTTGACACCTTTTTGGCAGCTGTTTTTTGCCCCCCCCTGTCAGAGCAGCCTGGTATATCCATTGTTGTGCTCATAGGAGTTGGATTACTTCCTTAGTACAGTAACTGGAGAGCAAGAAATAGCTGTGCAATTTAAGCAGACCTTCTGTTGGAGGAGGTACAGTGGCCACATGGACGTGCAGTAGCAGCCATCCCACCCTTCATCGCAGGTGATAGAAAAAGGTAAATTACTGATGTGAGTGGGTAGGTTAGAATATTTTGAGTTGCATATGTGTTTCGAGTTGCAGTGTTGAGGTCCACTTTGATACAAGTTTTTCTTCAGGCCATCAGATTTAATTCAGAGACTATTGAGTTAACCTCTCCCGAAGGGTTTGGTCTGCAAGAACAAAGGTGTGGCTCCACCTCCCAGGCCTATATCCACCTGGCAGACTTGATGCACTTCAGTTTTCTTTCTTGCAGTGGTCACTGCAAGGACTTATCTGAACTCCTCTCCCATTTACGTTTTAAAGGAAGATTATGCCTTGGAAGCGGGGGTAATGGAAACCTGACTGTTCCTTGGCCCTTATACTCCTTGGATCTGAATGGACCCACTTTGCCTCCGCAGCTAAGCTGCATTCGGATCAGGATGGTAAGGTAAGCGCCAGGGTCTTGGGGTGCTGTGGGGTGTCACCCTTTTTGTTTTTTTAAAAAACACTACCTAGCTGAGAATTCCGCCACAAGAAAAGTCAGCCATAAGGCTTTTGTCTGGTGAGCCTGATTGAGGGGAACCAGGGGAATTCATTTCCTCTTTATTGCTCTTCCCATGTGTTTTTACTGGTTGAAAAATTCTAAATTTGCGCCCGCCGCTATAGAAACATTTTCAGCTTAGCATAGCGGCAAGCACCGGTGTGCGGCTTTTTCTTACCCCGCTCGCGCTGGAAGATTTTCGGCCGGGTGAAACGGCAAGCACCTCTAACATGGCGGTTCTCCGGCCGCTCACACTGCAACATTTTCGACCGGGACTAAGCGGCAAGTAGCGCTAACATCGCGGTTCTCCTCCGCCCGACTTCAGTGGAAGATTTTCGGCCGGACGAAGCGCCGAGTACCGATGAGATCGCTGTTCTTCTCTGGCCGCCTTCACTGGAAGATTTTCGGCTGGGGGAAGCACAAAAATACCATGAGCTGCTGCACGGCCACCCTCTCGCAGACTTAAATTAGGTAGGTATTTTTTTAATTGTGTGTATTAACATGATATTTATTCATATATACATATTATTTTTTTATTCTTGTTTTTAAAAGAGATATATATATATATATATATATATATATATATATATATATATATATATATATATATATATATATATTATATTATATTATTGGGATAAGACTGGCAATATATTGATGTGGTTCACCCTCTGAGCTCTCAGAGATCGGGAACTGTTCATATACTAGGTTTTAGACCCCCTGGGAGGTAATCTAGTATTAATCACCATGACGGAGGCATCTCTGGGGTAATCGGATCTGGTCCTTTAGCAGATAGATTCACCCCATGTCCAGTATGCAAACAGACACTGAACAAGGATAGCACAGTGTGCGGGGTTATGCTACTGTAGTAGTGGATATGGAAGACAACTGTCTCCTCCCTGCAAGGGCCCCCCCTGGCAGCCTTCAAGCAAATTTAAAAACTTTCAAGTCATATGAGCTACTAAAAAGGTTTTGAAGAAAAAAATATTCCTTTGACTTTTGAAGAGGATATTGTGGCTGCCATAACCTCCTTCTGAGTCTTTAAACTCTGTCGGCAGCCCTCAAGTGGTCCTAAACCTTTAGAGTCATTTAGAAGGATTGGCTACTAAAAAGGTTTTTAAAGAAAAATCCTCTAACTTTAAGAGGATATTGTAGCTGCCATAGTCTCCCAGGAAGTATCCGTCGGGAGGATTTATCCAGTAGGGACTCGTATTCAGAAGTCCTCTACACAAGGGGGTGCTCAGTTAAGATGGATGGATGGTTTTGATTCCTCGATTCTGGAGGATGTTGCAGAGCATACACATTATTCTAATCTGATCAATAGGGAATGGCAGAAGTCAGGTTGACTTCTGCCCATTCTTAAGGTACTAGATACTATGTATCCCTTTCCTCCAGATCAGATTGAATTATGGTCTCACCCTCCTGTGGTGGACGCTCTGGTGACAGGTCTTTTGATTCTGGTTATGCCATCCTCTGATAGTGCTTCTCCAAAGGATCCAGCGAATAAGCGCGTGGATCGGGTAGCATGTCCTGCTTATTCTATTATGGGGTCGACCTTGTGGCCGGCCTGGGCTACATCCATAGCATTTTTGGAGAGCAGGAGGTTGTTAAAACAACTGGACTTGAAGACTCGTAGGGGTCATTCATGGAAGTCATGCTCACAGGTGATCTAGACCAGTTTGGCTACAACAGGTATATGATACGGGCTATGGAGGACTGAGCAGGTTAAGTGCCAGAGGCCTAGCTCTGGTGTTAGCCTTAAGGCGTGCTTTATGGCTTAAGCAATGGTCAGCTGACATAGCCTCCAAAAAAGAATGACAGGACTCCCCTTTAAGGTGGGTTGTCTGGGGAGTGCTTGGTTGACATGGTAAAGCATGCTTCTAGTGGTAAATCATTTAATCTGCCACAGAAACCGAAGTCTAATGCTGCTTCCGCAGGGCCTCTAATGCTGCTTCCGCAGGGCCTCTAATGCTGCTTCCGCAGGGCCTCTAATGCTGCTTCCGCAGGGCCTCTAATGCTGCTTCCGCAGGGCCTCTAATGCTGCTTCCGCAGGGCCTCTAATGCTGCGGGGTTCCGGTTAGAGGTTCGGCCTCTTCGGGATAACGAAGAGATTTTTGGAATAAGACAAAGTTCCAAATTAAGGCAACAGGTGTCTGTAAGAATAAAGCCACACACCCTTCAAAGCCTGCTCAGGCTTGAAGGGACGCCCCCGCACTTGCAGGTGCATTTCTGCATTTTGCTCATATTTGGAGGCTTCATGTAACAGATATTGGATACAGGAAGTTGTATCCTCAGGTTACAACATCAAATTAGGAGCCAGACCCCCTTGGAGATTTTCTTGGTCAGGGGTATCCCGAATTCCGCAGAAAGCAGAAGCATTGAGATCTGCCTTATCTCACCTTTTTTTAGAGATTGGAGTTGTTCGACAGTGAAGTTACTCCAGCCGGGCACTGTATATATAAGGATACATACCTACATTGCTGTAGGTGGCCTACATCTTCAGTTGTGGCGTTACACTTCGGTCTATCTTCAGCACCAAGGGTGTTTACCAAGGTGTTGGCAGGTCTCATGTTTTCTCTAAGAAGTCAGGGTATACATATAATCCCTTACTTGGACTATCTGTTGATATGGGCCCCATCATGTCAGGGGGTCCAGAAGAATACACAAGACTGTCTGATCGACATTGGATAATTGACTATCCAGTCGAATTCTTAAGTCAAATATCATATCATAGCTTCAAGAGTTATTCTTTCTGGGACTGTCATTAGACACGTCTCAGGCAAGTGTTTTTTCCAACACAGAAGTGACACTTACTCCAGGCCAGGGTACAGGGTCTCTTGTCTTGCCCTCACCCGACAATTCATTAAGGAATGTCTGTCTGGGCCTGATGGTATCTTGCTTGGAGTCAGTACTTTTTGCACTGATCACGCAAGACCCCTGCAGATGGAATTGCTCACAATCTGTGATCGAGACCCACACACTCTGGATCACTCTTTTTGCATGACACCGTCAACAAGGCAGTCTCTAGCCTGGTCCGCAGCCTCTTCAGACTGGCAAATCCTTCCTTCCAGTACAGTTGAAGATCATAACCATGGATACCAGTCTATCGGGTTGGGGGAGTGTCGTGGAGTCACCAACGCTCCAGGGGCAGTGGAGTCTGAAGGAGAGAACTCTCCATAAATATCCTGGAACTGAGAGCGATTCTATTGTATCTCGGTCATTGGACAGACCATCTGAAGGGGCATCCTGTCCGGACGGGGTGGTCGGACGGCGGTGGTATATATCAACCACCATGGGGGCACCTGAAGCATGGAAGTGAGCTGTTTTTTTACTTTGGGCCGAGAAAAAGGTTTTGTGCATTTCGTCTGTACACATACCTGGAGTGGGTACAGGGGCCTCTAAGGCATCCCAATCCACATGTTCTGGCTTGGACGACCTGGCTATTGAATCCTTTATCTTGGCAGAAAGGGGGTTCTTCTGACATAGTCATGCAGGCTATGATTCAGGCCAGGAAGAAGCCTTCATCAATAATCTACTATAGAGTCTGGCAAGCAGTATCGCTTGGTGCAAATCCAGAAGGTTCGCTGGTAGAATTTTTTTCTGTTCCCAGAATATTTGATTTTTTTGGCAGAAAGGTCTTGATGAAGGTTTTCAATTAAGTACTTTAAAGGGACAGATATCTGCTTTATCTATGTATTCAGAAACCCATTGCTGTGAATAAATGTATCAAAGCTTTTTGTATAGGGAGATGCTCATGTGCGGCCTCCTCGTAAGCTACTTCTGCCGGTTTGGGACCTGAAATTAGTTTTATCAGCTCTTTATCAGTGTCCTCCTTTTGAACTATTGGCAGATCCATCATTAAGTTTATTTAAAATATCTTTTTTTAGTGGCAATAACCACGGTTTCTGAATTAGCAGCTTATCGGTTAAGTCTCCTTAGTGTTACGTAAGGACTAGGTTGTTTTCTGCTTTAAACAGGATGTTCTTCCTAAGGTGGTTTCCATTTTAATGAAGAGGTGAATTGCCTTTCTTATGTCCTATTAGTGTCCGATAAAGAGAGGATTGTTCATTGCTGGATGTAGAGCACTAAGATACGATCTCACTGCTACACAATCTTTCCATAGGTCAGACTCCTTATTTTGTCATATCTGAGGGTCCACGGAAAGGTCTTCCACCATCAGCGATGGATTAGACAGGCAGTGGTAAGTGCCTATATTCCCAAAGGTGAAGGATTCTTCTTTTAGGACTACTGCACATTTGACATGAGCTATTGGAGCTTCTTGGGCTGTTAGCATCAAGCTTCAATAGAACAAGTATGCAAAGCTGCTACTTGGTTTTCAGCCCATACATTTACCAAATTCTACAAAGGTACAGCCTTTGGTAGGAAGGAATTACATACAGAGGTAATTAGATGGTTTTGGAATGTCTTATTCCTGGAAGGAATAAAGGTTTTTGGAATGTCTTATTCCTAAATGGAATAAGGGTTTTTGTTATGTCTTATTCCTGAATGGAATAAGGGTTTTTGTTATGTCTTATTCCTGAATGGAATAAGGGTTTTTGTTATGTCTTTTTCCTGAAAGGAATAAGGTTTGGGGATCCCACATGAATTGGGGTACGGATTTTGGAGGTCACAATCGTCTCTGAATTAAATCTGATGGCCTGAAGTAAAATGGAAGAGAAGAGAATTCTGTAGAATTAATTTCTCTTCAATTATTACTTCAGGACATCAGACTGTCCATGTGTGGATGCCTAGTTTTATTGGAGTAAAAGAGGAGTCTTGTATTTTGTCTCCAGCCTTTTGTTTCTGACAGGAGATATAGGTATGCCTCGCGGGCGACTGGTTCTACTGCTTTTTAATTAAACTAAAGTGCTTCAAGTCAGCCAGGTGGATACAGGCCCGGGAGGTGGAGACACACCTTTGTTCTTGCAGACCATCGTCTCTGAATTAAATCTGATGGCCTGAAGTAATAATGGAAGAGAAATTAATTCTACAGGTGAGTACTCACAGAATTCTTTTTGTGGGGTGATACAGTAGGTATGTGGTTGTGGTGTTTTGTCTGCTCTTTTGTACTTTAATCACAGATAGTAATTGGAGATTGTGCTTGTCTATTTTCCAGCTGTTGAGTGCAAAAATCCAGAGGTCGCAAATGCAATTAAATTATCCGGGTTTATTGGACCATATCTTTATCAGTATGCGGTCACATTTGAGTGTTCCCCAGGATTCAAAATGAATGGCACTAATGTGGTTAAATGCAATGAAAATAGCGAGTGGGACCCTCCGTTACCTACGTGCTATAGTAAGTTTTTTTATGAATTATGTTAAATTGTATTTTCTAAACACAGTATATATTATAGACACAGTGCCTTGAAACAGTATACATACAATTTAACTTCTCCACATTTTTAATGTTGCAGCCACTCTTAAAGTAGTCCAACACCCTAAATGGGTGCTGGACCGTATTGAGTTATTCCTGGGGGAGAGGGAGGGCGGCATCTGGATTTCTGCAGCATAGACCTCGCAAACCCCACTTTCAATTACCTCCTTTCCCTGTGAAATCCCTCCCCGCCCTGTCCCCGAAGTCAGTCTTTTTAATCTGCGTGGTATAACACGCTGACTGGCAAAGGCATGGCGGGTTTTAACACAGAGGGACATCCAAAAAAAGGGATGCACTGGGGACAGTGACCTATCTCCAGGACAATAAAATAGTTGTCCCTTTGTTAAAGTTACAAGGGAAAGCCTGTTGCACTGCTCTGAATTGATATACTTCCCTTCAGCTTACAGAAGATTGAAAGTCAAAAATGACTACTGGTCCGCCTGGCCAGCTGGGGAAGTATCTACATTTTGGATAACTCGCTGCATATACACAGCATTCCTTGCTGCTAGTGGCTGGTTCTCAACTCCACATGTCTGCCAACTGACCAAAGGGCTTTGCATAGTGAGCTTGTATAAGGCTCTGGCAACTACATGTCCAATTGTTCAAAAAAGAACCAGCGTTCTTGGTCCCTATAAAATCCAGGATTTGATCATAAAAATGCATATCCCCAGTTCCAGTAGTGACTTGTTTTGAGGGGGCACCCCTAGAAGTACAAGGAGACCAGCAGTAATGGTGGAGTGGGGGGTGGAGTGCCTATGTGAACAATGTAAAAAAATAAATAAAAAAATAAAAATTGCCCACACTGTTGAGGCTTTAGAGCTACTAATGGGTGTGGGGCTCCCCTGCAATATTGGCTCAATCATGCAAGGCAATACAAGCTAATACACACGTTTCATCTCTGGGGTCCAGTGCCTGCGGACATCTTATCGTTGCATTTATCCCACCGTTGTTTAATAAGTGCGCTAATGAGAAAATAATTTACGGGCTACCATGCACCAAGTGATGATGCGATCCTATTTACTCTATTCAGCAGAATGTGCTGTTTTAATATTCTGTGTCGCGTCAAGAAGACAGCGCCTACCTTTAATATTCTGTGTCGCGCCAATAAGATGACAGCGCCTACCTGCATGATGGGAAGTATGTGGGCATACTAGGGCAGAAGCTCATAGCTAGTTTACCACTGAAGTCTGACTGGAGCCCACCAATAAAACGGCGGCGCTCGTCCCAGCTCCGCATTGATTGCGCATGTGCTGTACAATCATACAGCACAGGCATTGCTATCCTCCTGGATGAGTAAGCATAGAGATGTCGGCAGCACTGGAAAGCGCACAATGTGTATATATAAGCACTACTCCCCTGAATACAATATAGTCTGCCTATATTTTAAAGAGCATATGGATGACTACAAGGCTGCATGTGAGCAACTTAGTACCTGAACATATTCATAACTACATACTAAGGCATATTACCATCCATCAGTAGGGGTACCCCAAGTCAACTTTTATTTAACCCTTTATAGTGTGGCTAGTAGTTGTATTTTATTTGTAAATGTTATAAAGTGCCCTTTTCAGATTGGGGGGGTCTCCTGGGCAGGAATGGGGGGCTACCGATACATTTGTGGTACCATGTAATCGGGAGAAATTGGGCTTTCATATGCGATAGTTTTCTATAATAAAATAAAGGTTTTATCTAAAATAAATGAGACCTTTTTAAAATTAATTTTTTTTTTTTTTACTTTAAAAATATTTTATAAAAGGTGGAAAAATTAGACAACACATTTCATGTTAAAGCCTAAAATCTGCCGCAAAAAGAAAATATGTAATTTTCTTGGAAATTCTTGTAAAAATCAGTTAAACATCACACAAAATGGTGAAAAATAACCTCTTAACAGAGGGCGACAATCTCAAGCAGGCTGGAAGTAAAAGGGTTTAAAACCTATGCATGTTGGGTATTGTATTCTGCTTGGGGGACCTTGCACTTTCAGATGTAGCTTGTTTTTTCTTGCTTGCGTATTGATATTTTAGGAAAATGTGTTCTGTTTTCATTTTTTTTTTTTTTTTTTTTTTTTTTAGGTAAACCCTGTGCAATCAAAGAATTCTTTGAGGGATCACTTCCAGAAAGATGAAACCACTACAATAAGCTGGGTACGCCTAGAAAGCTTAATGTGTACTTTCTGGGAATATATGGTTTGTGGGGGGTATTCCAAATGTAAAGGGTTGTCCTGGTTGAAAAAGCGCAAGGTGCTTACTTTGTCTGCAGAGCTGAAATTTTCAAGTAAGATTAATGTTACGCACATGCTTTACTTTGGGGTGTTTTCCCTATATCCAGTCCAGGTCATCCCAGTGATGACATGTGGGTATTCCACCCCCAGGGGGCGCTCGACTGCAAGAACTAAAGATGTAGCTCCTCCCGGCCCCCTATAAACGCAGGTGTCCCTCTATCATTCTCCGGTTGTTCATTTTGCAGTCTTGGTTGCAGAAGCTCGTTTGGACACTCTCTCAGTTGATGGCAGCAGAGCGGGGCCACCTAGCCCGTTGGCCGCTGTGGGCCCTATTTCCACGGATCCCTTTTGACCCACTCCTGCCTCCCAGCCTCTGGCTGCTACGGGATTGTGACAGTAGAGTGAACGCCGGGGTCAGGGCGTTCGGCAGAGCTTGGCTCTTGGCCGCAGGCTTATGGTGAGCCTAGTTGGGGGGACCACCTTTTTTTCTGTATATACCCTCCCTGCCCACAAGCTTTATTGGTGAAATTGCACTTGTGTTGTGTTTTACTGTGGTGATTTTACTATTGGCTCCTCGCGGGCCTCCGCTTCGCCGCTGGTGCAGCACTGTCTGTGACGGGGGGGGGGGGGCTGTAGGCGCTGCGCGGTGGGCCGCGGTGTTTCCACAGCCATTTTCTGGCCATGCAGCATGAAGGGCCATGAACGGTGGGCGGGCGCTTCTGCTCTCGCGCCGCCGGAGGGGCGGAGTCGAGCGCTAACTCGTTCCGCATCATGCCGCCGCCCACCCCTCGGAGCGCTTCTGGAAGGCTCTGTCCCTTGTGCTCTGCACGCTCTGCTGCTGCTGCTTGGGGCCTGCTGAAGCTGGGAGCCTGGTGCGTCCCTCTTACTGCTGCTGCTGGGGATCCTTTTTTCGTCATCTGAGGCTGCGTTGTCCCTCTGTCGGTGTCGTGAGTCCCTCTTCGTCTTTCCTTTTTTTTTCTGACTGTGTATTATGAACAATTGCTTTTGCTTATTCTGAGCATGGCCATTTCTCCCCCTCTTGTATAGGTCGTGGGCTTGAGGTTGAGGGTTGTGGTTCCTCCCGGTCCCCCTTTTTAAGAGGGATCACTTATAGGTTTGAGCCATTAGTGTCTTGTTTCCTTACTGATTGACCAATTTTTAATCACCATAATGGAGGCATCCGGGAATAGTGAGCGGGGGGCCCCTATTTGGGCAGGAAAAGCTCTGCCCCTTATGCAGTAGGAATCCTCTGGGCGGATTCAGCACTTTGTACCACTTGAGCCCGAAAGGCATTATTTTGGACCATGACCGAGCGGGCGTCCCTGCCCCTAGCCCTTCACTGCCTGTGGCCTCTCTGGATCCTCCGCTGCTGCACTCAGCCCCCAGTGAGGGGGGAGCCAGCAGGGGTCTCATGCGGACTTGGCGCATAGGCTGGCCAATCTCGAGAGACAGATCTCGCGGACAGCTCCTAAAGAAGGCCGCGAGTAAGCACCTTGACCCCGTTTACTCGGATAATGACTATCTTTTTGATGATCTGGGCTCTGTGGAGGAAGGTGAGTTGCCAGAGGATACACGCTTCACGGTGGATTATTCTGCTGGCGATGACGGTATGTCTGGTGGTTCTTCGGGCGAGGATGCGTGGCTCCCGGATGATGCAGAGAAATTGCTTACCTCAGTGTTTGAGACACTGCACATTGTTCCTCCCAGAGCGCCTAAGAGGAAGCAGGGTGATTTGTTTAGGCTCGAAAGACCAAGGTGGGTCTTTCTGGAGGCCCATTTTTCTAACATGATTTACAAGGAATGGGAGAGGCCTAACAAGTTACCGTCTGTGCCTAAGGGCCTGGATAGGCGGTATCCTTTCCCTGATGAGCTGGTTCGGCTATGGTTTCGTCCTCCCAAAGTGGATCCACCTGTGTCAGGGTTGTCCAACACTACTGTTATGCCATCACCTGATACTGCTTCCTTACGTGACCCGGCTGACAAGCGCATGGATCAGCTGGTCTGCCATGCGTTCACCTTTGATGGTGCCCTCTTTCGCCCTGTGTGTGCCACTGCGATTGCCTCTCTAGCCATCAGAAGGTGAGACACCTTGTGGATAGAGCTAAGGCTCACAAGCGGGCGGAGGAGTTTAAAGAACTCAAGGCCTGCTTGGAATTCATTGGTTTTGTTGCTTCTGCCATGGACGATGGGGTCCGGCTTGGTGGCAGGATATTCTTAGTATACAGTACGTCCTGCTCCAGATATAATACTTACACTTGGGTTATCATCCTCCAGATGGTGCTGCACTGCAGAGACATGGAAAAACAGGCTCCTCCCGGCCCTTCAAATACCCAGGGACCTCCCACAAATCCCCAGATTTCTGATACTTCATGTCTTCGCAGTCAGCACTGCACTCTCTCGCAGGTGAGTGGGGCTATCAAAGCCTACGGCCCTGTTGGACTATTCCCACCCGTCCTCCCTGTGATGTGCCTCCCAGCCTGGGCTGCGCTGGTCGGGTGAAGGTAGGCAGCACCATGCGTGCTTAACTGAGCCATGCTCCACCGCAGTCCCCCACCAAAGGGTAGGCGGTTTAGGCTGATGGTGAGCCTCTAGGGGATGCCCCTCCCGCACTATTGCCCCATGCAGCGGTGGGCCCTGTACAAAGTGTCGCCAACCTCCCTCTTTCCCCCCCGTAGCCCGGGGGAAAAGAAAGGGGGGGGTGTGTGTGTGGTGGTCTTAGTGTATGTTTTACACGTTATGGCCTTAGTCTTGCCCCGGACTAGTATTCCTGGTGTCAGAGCCGCGCTGTTTGTTCTTTACTGTGTGTCAGACGCTGCGGCTTCTTCATTGGCAAATCATTTTTTTTTTTTAAGTGTGCCATACACTTCGCTCCTCAAGACAACTTTGTAACTATCTCAGAGCTTCGCGCTCTTCGGGGGGGCAGGGACCTGGTTGGCGCGCTCTGCGTCACAGCCCGCTCTGGCCCGCCCTTCGAGGTTCGCTTGGCGCCATTTTGATGCTGGTCGCACGCAGGCATGGTAGCGGTCCTCCTCCTCCCTTGGTCTGTAAGCGCAGGCGATTTTCATGATCCTTGATTACTGCGCATGGTTCTGACACCCTTTTATTCCCATTATGTGTTTCAGACTGGTGAACACCATTGGCTTCTCCCGGTCCGGTGTAAAATTATAGCGGGCCTTGTAATATTCTCCCACTTCCCTAGCGGGTCTTTGGGGCATCCAGGGTTACTTATAGTGTAAATCCCTACTGGCATATTGTGTCTTGATTAATCACCATATGGAGGCATCTCAGAATTATGTGACCGGGTCCCTCTGGGACAAGACCGGCGGTGTATAGCGTGTGGACAACCCCATGCTGATGCTGACAGGGCACGGGTCTGCGTACCCTGTGCCGAGCAAGCCCTGGCCCTGCAATCTGGTCGGCCAGTGGCTACACCTAGCTTAATTTCACCTATCTTCCCCAGGCTTAAATCTCTCTCCTGCTGAGTCGCCTACAAGTGGGGAATTGCAGCCTGCTGGGCCTTCCAGACTGCCTATGGCTGAACAGGTTATTGCTAGGTTGTCAGAGCGAATGGGCCCTGGTAGAAAGCGGCACCTGTCGCCTCATGTTTCTGTATGTTCTATGAGAACTGAGGGGTTTGCTACTCAGTGTGACTATACCCCTTCTGATGAAGGGGAGTTGTTCTCTGACTCAGGCTCATCTGATGAGAGGCCGAGGAGTCATGACGATTCTGGCCCTGAATACTGGGGCCAGTGTGACACTGACGACTTGTTGATTAAGGTCTTTAAGGCACTGTCTATCTCTCCCCCCGGTCAGGTCCCCAAGCCTAGAGGGGAGCGTTTCCATACTGCGACTGCACGTTTGGAATTTCTAGAGCAGGCTCATTTCCATGCCCTTGTGCTCAAGGAATGGGAATGTCCCAGTAAACTTCCAGGGGACTGGGATAGGAAATACCCTTTTCGCCCTGAGGTGGTTAATTGTTGGGTCATCACCCCCCCTGGTGGATGCTCCGATCATAGGGGTCCCTAACCCCCCCTTTATTACAACCCCTGCTTATAGTACCCTTCGGGATGCTGAGGACCGGCGCATTGAGCTGCTGGCCTCCCGTGCCTTTTCTTGTGCTGGTAAGGCGCTGCGCCCGGTCTGTGCTGCAGCCATTACTGCAGTGGCTGCTAGAACACTCATCAAAAAATTGCTCGATCATCACCCCGAGGATCTCCCCTGGGAGGTGTTTAATGCACTCTCCAATTGTGATGTATTTGTGAAATGTATTCTTTTAGCGCTGGATGACGCTATTAGAATGTGTGCAAGAACTTCTGCCCTTGCGGTGGCTATACATCATCGCTTGGTTTGGCTGCGACAGTGGGGTGCTGACTAAAAAGACTCTTACTGGGCTCCCCTTTAGAGGGCAACGCCTATTTGGGGCCCGTCTAGGGCGCCCCCTACCTTTAGTGTTAAACAAGAACCAGGGGTGTCCTTCCGGATTTTTCCTGCAGACTCCTGCCCCACGAGCAACAGACAACGCTCTGGCCCCTCCGGCGGGGCTAAGCCCAAATCTTCCACCAAACCCCCTCAAGCATGATGGGGCGCCCTCGCCCGTCTGGGTGAGGAGATGGCTGCAGCACCTTGCTCTTAGAAGGAGGCATCTCGCCTCATTCTGGTGGATTTAGGAGATTGTGTCCTCCATATACAGGATAGCGTTTGCTGCACGGCCTTCCCCAGTTTTTATCAGGTCCCAGGTACTCCTGGTCCCTGCCCCTGTTCAGTTGCTGGCACAGGCCATGCTAGGCCTGCAAGGTCTGAGGGTCTCTTGCAGATTGCCCATAATAGGCAGAGGCAAGGGCTGCTATACCACCTTCCACAGTCCCCCAAAGGATGGGTCGGGTTGGCCCATTCTGGATTCACAGCAATTCTCTAATTACAGACAGTTTCCTGCATGGAAACTCTTGAGTTGGGTCATCAGCACCTTGCGCCCAGTGGGCTTCTTGCTGTCTGGGGAACTCTACAATGCTTATGTTTACATCCCTGTGCCCTCAGGTCTCTGAGGCTCTTAAGGTTCGTGTTGGAAGTCCAACACTGTTAATTGTGGCCTTGTTATCTGGCCTCTCTTCAACTCCCAGAGTGTTCACTCAGGTGCTGACGATGGTGATGTCTGAGACCAAGGGGCGTCCGTGCGATGTCTACCCGGACGCCCTTCCTCACTTCCCTGTCTCTGCGTCAGGATAGTTGGATACCCGGCTGGTGGGTCCATTGGGAGTCATTTGGATGGGTGTTCAATCACCCCGAGTCCTCGCTGTTCCCTTAAAGTGGTAACTCCATTAATAGGAATGATTCTGGATTAGGTTCAAACCAGATTCTCCCCTTCTCAGCAATTAGGTGGCAATCTGGTCTCATGGGCTCAGTCCCTCATTGCTGACCCGGTCTCAACACCAGCTGGGATGCAACTGGTGGGCCCGTTGTTAACTTGCTCGGAAGAGGTCCCTTATGCTCAGTTCCCCTTGAGCCCTTCTGCGACTTCTATTGGTAACACAGGACAGGGTTCCAGCACCCCTGGAGCAGGGTCTGTGGGCCTTCCCACCTGTATGACTGTTTTTCTCTTGAAAGTGGATGAACTCGAGGGACCAGTCTGGAGGCAGTTCCTTCTTGCCCCTTCCTGGAAACTGTCACCATGGATGCCAACCTTTCAGGTTGAAGGGGAAGGTTTCTTCTGAAACCCCCTGCGATTCTGGTGGTGGTGGGGTCCTTAGAAGGTCCTTACGCCTATTGAATTATAAACAGTGAGCGTTTTTCAGTTGGCTCTATCTCGCTTGACCACTCCCCTTCTGGATTTGCCAGTCTGGGGGTGCTCGGTCCGTCCATGTCCTACATTAATCATTGGAAGGGGCCTGGAGCTGGCGGACCTTCCAGGGAGTGTCTATGTTCTCTTTCTGGGTGGAGACAATGCTCCCTGCATGTTGGTGATATTAGCTCCGGCGGAGCCACTCTGCGACAGGATGTGCTAATCCCCGTGTCGCTATGGAGTCCAACCATTCGTGGATCTGTTGGGTTCCGTCACCTTCACAGGCTATCGGCCTTTGTTTCCCTGTCCCAGGATCCTATGTCAGTGGTCCGGATGCCCTTAGTACCGTCTTGACAGGACGTTCGCTTCTGTATGTCCTTCTCCATTCCTTCTGCTAGGCAGGGTTCTGCGTAAGATTACTCTGGTAAGGGGACCAGTGATTCTGGTGGCCCCCAGTTGACCTAGTAGAGTGTGGTTGCAGACATGGTACTGTGGTCAGTAGTTCTGTACCTTGCCAGGAGTGCCAGTTTGATCACTCAGGGCCCCCTTTACGTCACTCCAATCTACAGTCCCTGGCCTAGTCGGCCTGACTGCTGAAACATACATCTTGATGGAGACAGGTTTATCTGTCTCGGTGTTTGTGACTATGGGGAGGCTAGGAGTAAGCCTCTTCCTCGCCTTCTTCTATTTGTTGTAGGGTATCGCATACCCACATTGATTGGGGCGAGTCTAGTTCTCTTACCTGTTGGGCGTTCTCGGTTCCCAGGGTTCTAGCGTGGTTTCAGCATGAATTGAAGTTGGTTCCCCAGCTCAGTTCTCTGATGGGTCAGGCTCTGCCCTGTCCACCTTGCCTTAGCAGTCTCCGGTTCAGTCTTCCTTGGTTAAGACTTCCTTCAGGGGGTGCTCATGTGCGTCCTCCATGTAATCCTATGGTCCCTGTTGGGATTGAAATTGAATTCATTCTGTCTGCTTGCAGGATTTTGTCCCTTGGTCCTATTCAGGATGCTGTCTGGCTGTCCTTACCCTCAAGGTTGCCCTTCTGGTGACTGTTACCTTGGTCAGGCGTGTTAGCGGGCGGCTCTGTCTACCTAGCCCTCATTCCTTGAGATACACCAGGATAAGGTGGAGTTCCGCCTGAAGCCGGACTCTCTACATCTGGAGGTGTCTTATGTCCATTTATTCGAGATATTATCCACGGCTATCCCCTTTTCCTAGCAACGCTGAGGAAGTGGTTCTGCATTCCTTATACAGGTGTTGGCAGTTTTCCTTGAGAGTCACGGTGGGCCTTGAGGACAGGGTTGGGGACCCCTGCCCTAAAGGACACAAACAGGCCAGGTTTTGCAGATCTCCACAAAGATGCACAGGTGGAGTAATTAGTGCAGCTGCAGAGCAATAGAGCTGGCTATTTGGAGATCCAAAAAACATGACATGTTGGTGGGCCTTGAGGACAGGGTTGAGGACCACTGCTTTAGGGGAACTGAGGTTCCTTGGGGCTTGTGGTCATTACATCCTGAATGTGCCCGATCTCGTCTGCTCTTGGGAGTTGGGCGGTTTGGTCCTGGTTGTTACCTTAATGGATGTTACTCCTGGTACCTTGTTCGGCCTTTGGCTTCTGCCAAATCTATTGTAGCGATCGGATTCGTCAGGCTGTTACTCAGGCCTATTCCGGCAAGGGGAAGAATCTCCCTTGTTGCCTTGATTCCTTTTCTACGCGTGCTTGATGCCTCTTGTGCCTTTCAGCACGGGGTTTCTGTTGTACTGGTTGGCTAGGCCACTACCATTGGCCTTCTGCTCATACCCTTTGCAAGGTTTTTACAATGTTGATGTTAGGGCCTCAGCTCATGCTGTCTTGGCCATATGGTTCTGCAGGTGACAGTTTTTTTAAACTGTCTGCTGTTGTCGTTTTTTGTTGGGGATCCCACCCTACTTTATGGACACTGCTTTTGGATGTCCCAAGTGTAAGTATTATATCTGGAGCAGGACGTACTGTATACTAAGAATAATACAATTCTGTGAAATACCTGTAGAATTGATATTTGTATACAGTACGTCCTGCTCCACCCCACCCTGGTTTTTGCATTATTCTGGATCCCCTGTATGGTGGTTGTTACCTTTGTTATCATTACCAGTTGTTCTGGGTGGTTTAATTCTCCCGGCTTCTTGTTCACTGCTTTTCAATGCTGGGGATTTGTGGGAGGTCCCTGGGTATTTGAAGGGCTGGGAGGAGCCTGTTTTTCTATGTCTCTGCAGTGCAGCGCCATCTGGCGGAGGATAACCCAAGTGCAAGTATTATATCTGGAGCAGGACGTACTGTATACAAATAATATCAATTCTACAGGTGAGTATTTCACAGAATTGTATTTTTGTCCCTGCTTGTTGCCCTCCACCGCTCGCTCTGGCTGCAGCAATGGTCGGCTGATGCCGCGGCCAAGAAGTCCCTTACGAGTATCCCCTTTGTGGGACACAGGCTGTTTGGGGAGCGCCTGGACCTTTTGGTCAAGGATGGTAGACTCCCTCAAAGACGGAAGCCAGCTCGGTCCTTTTGGAATCCCTCTGCCTATTCCTTTTGAGGAGGAAGAGGCTCTTCATTTCCAGGTGGCCGCAGAGATACCTGGGGTAGAGGTAGGTCCTGCGGCGGACCCAATCCCTCCTGGGGAGCAAAATCCAAGCCCCCTACCAAGTCCCTTCAGGCATGAGGGGGCACCCTCATCCATCCGGGTGGGGGGATGACTGCTGCTGTTTGCTCAGATCTGGAGGCGGCACGTCTTGGATCGGTGGATTCAGGAGGTAGTGTCCTCCGGTTACAAGATAGAGCTGGCAGTCAGACCTCCCACAAAGTTCCTCTGTTCTCGGATGTCCCGAAACCCACTACTAGGTTTCTACTCCAACCTGTTAACCTTCCGTCCTTCTTGGGAACTGCGAAGACCAATCCTGGACCTGAAGGGTCTCAACGGGTTTGTCGGACATTTTGGCGTGGAAACCTTAGGTTTGGCGGTGAGATCGATTCGGCCCGGCGACTTCATGACCACGGTGGACATCAGGGGTGCTTACTTGCACATCCCGATTTTTCAGGGGCATCAGAAGTTCCTGAGGTTTGCTCTGGAGGATCGGCATTACCAGTTTGTGGCACTTCTTTCGGGATTTCCTCAGCCTCCCGCGTCTTCACCAAGGTGCTGGCGGGCATCATGGCGATCTTGAGGAACCAGGGCATTCGGGTGCTGCCCTATCTGGACAATTTGCTGATTGCGGCCCAGTCCCTTCAGCAGGCCGAGAGCAATATTCGGACGGTGATGTCAACACTGGAGGCCTTCGGCTGGGTAGTCAATTACCCAAAGTCCTTTATCAATCATTCAACGGTGATATCCTTCCTGGGAATGATGATAGACACCGCTCAGGTCAAGGTATTCTAAGCAGACAGCACGTCCTGCTCCAGATATAGTCCTTACATGTGGGTGTGCCTCCGCCTTCAGCGCCGTGCACTGCAGAATCATGAAGAAAACAAGCTCCTCCCGGCCCTACATATACCAAGGGATTTCTCTGCAGTGCTAGAACTGCGAAGACATGAAGTATCACGCTCTCGCAGGCGAGCGGGGCTTTACAGCCCGAGGCCCTGCGGGACTATTTCCACCCGTCCTCTTTGTGAGTAACATGCCTCCCAGCCTGGGCTGCGTTGGTCGGGTGAAGGTAGGCAGCACCTAGTGTGCTTACGGAGCCATGCTCCACCGCAATCCCCATCCATGGGGTAGGCGGTTTAGGCTAATGGTGAGCCTCATAGTGGATGCCCCTCCCGCACCTTGCCCCACGCCCCATGTAGCGGTGAACCCCGAGTGCTGGGTCACCTTCTTCCTTAGTTCCCCCCGTTAGTGGGGGGAAAAAGAGGGGGGGGTTGTGTACGTTGGCCTAATCTTGCCATATCACATGCCTTGCCTTAGCCCTATCGGTTTCCGGGGGTCAGAGCCGCGCTTTAAATTTTATTTTTTATGTTGGCCGCAGCGCCTTTAAAAATTGTGACTTGGCGCGTAAGGCGGCTCTGTTTCGCGACGCCATGGCGTTTATTTCTGTTTTTTTCCTGTCTTGTTCCGCGATTAGAGCTTCGCGCTCTCCGGGGTGGGCGTGGTCTGGTTTGGCGCTTTTCGCGTCACCTACAGCTCTGGCCCCATTTTGTCGGTCTTCCCGCGCGCGCGTGTTCACGATCCTCCTTCCCCCTTGGTTGCTGTAAGTACCCTCACGGGCGTTCGTTTACTTTTCTTTTTGTGCTGCGCATGGCTCTGACACCCTCTCTTCTCCTTATGTCTTTCAGACGCCTAGATTCCAGTGGCTTCTCCCGGCCTGATAGATATATATCTCACGGGGTTATATTTAGATTCTCCCACATTCCCAGCGGGTATTGGGGCATCCAGGGTTGCTTACAGCATAAATCCCTACTGGCATATTACCTAGATTAATCGCCATATGGAGGCATCTCAGAATTTTGTGTCTGGGGTCCCGCGGGGACAAGACCGGCTGTGTACCATGTATAGATAACCCCGTCGCTGACGCTGACAGAGCACGGGTCTGCGGACCGTGTGCTGAACAAGCGCTGGCCCTGCAATCAGGTTTACCAGTAGCTGCACCTCGCTTCAATACACCTGTCTCCCCGGACTTAAATCTCACTCCCGATGAGTCGCACTCGAGCGGGGATGGCCAGTAAGTGGTGCCGAGCAAGCTCCCCACCGCGGAGCAAATTATGTCAGGCTTGGCTGGGCGCTGGGAAGAAACTATCCCTGTCGCCACCTAGCTATAGGTTTTCCACTGAAACCGAAGAACCTGCCGCTATGCAGGATCTTGATCAGTCCGAGGATGGTGAACTGTTCTCAGGGTCCAGTTCCTCAGATGAGTTGTCTTGGAACCGTGACGGTTCTGGCCCGGGATCCTGGGGCCTGTGTGAAACTGATGAGTTACTCATTAAGATCTTTAAAGTCCTGTCCATCTCTCCTCCGGGAGAGTCTCCCAAGCCCAAGAGGGAGAGTTTCCATACGGCGACGCCGTGCCTGGAATTTATGGAGCAGGATCATTTCCAGCATCTTATATCTAATGAATGGGAATCTCCTTGTAAACTTACAGGGGTTCCGGGGGTCTGGGACTGGAAGTACCCCTTTCCCCAGGATTTGGTTGAACGATGGTCAGTTCCTCCAGAGGTGGATGCGCCAATCATTGGGGTTGTTAACCCTCCCCTCATGGCGGCCTGCCCTTCTCGCACCCTTCGGGATGCTGAGGACCGGCACATGGACAGATTGGCCTCTCATGCCTTGCCGGTCTGTGCTGCGGCTGTTACCTCGGTGGCCGCCAGGACCCTGTTCAGGAAGATAATTGACCAACAGCCGGAGAATCTCCCTTGTGAGGTCTTCAGTGCACTGTCAGATTGTGACGTTTTTGTGAGATTTATCCTCTCAGCTATGGATGATACCATACCATAAAATGTGTGCTAGAACCCCGGCCCTGGTGGTGGCTGTTCGTCGCCTGCTTTGGCTGCGACAGTGGGGGGCTGACAATGATACTAAAAAGGTTATTACTGGTATTCCTTTGAGGACGACGCTTATTCGGGGCCAGGTTGGACCTTTTTGGCAAAAAGGGTAAAGCGCCCTCGCGCAGACTGGCCCGGCAGCCCAGGGGCAGGGACTCCCCGCCCCCTCCTTACGTTGGTGTTAAGCGAGAACCTGAAGTGTGCTTCCAACTTTTTGGAGTGGAAGGTCGTTCCAGGGGAGGCAGGCAACGCCCTGGGACCTCTGGCAGGGCAAAACCAAAGTCTGCCAAAACCACACAAGCATGAAGGGACGCCCCAGCACTTGGCTCTTAGAGCAGGATGCCATGCTTCGTTCAGGCGGTTACAGGTGACGGCCCCCCTGGACACGGTTTTTAATAGAATGAAGTGTTCTAGGCAGTTCCCTTCAGAAGTTGTCAGGGGTCTTCTAGCCCCCGTTGTTTTCCTTAGTGCTGAGTTTGGCCTGTAGGGTCTGGGCCTTCTTTTAGGTTGGCCTTGGCTGGTATTTGCTTTCACTCTGCTCTTCCCCCGGGATGACGCAGTCTGTCCAGGTCCGGCATTCTAGACCTGGCATCTAGGTTCCACGGGCTCTGCCTACTTGGTATCCATCTGTTGGGCCGCAGACGCCCTTGTCAAGTGAGCCTTTTGATGCCTGCAAGGATCCTTTTCTCCTTCGGCCCCTTGCTCTTTCTGGACGCCTAGTCCCTTTTCCCAGCCGGTGTTACAGGACCATTCTTTAGATTAGGGTCTTGTCTGGGGTCCCTCCCCAGTTCCCAGATGGCTCGCCAAGGCGAGTATGGGAGCGCTTTCATGCTCAATCACCAGTGATGTCCGCGCTAGTTTCTACTTTGCCTTGGGGCTCTCTTGGGGTCCTTTGGATTGGTGCTTAGGCACATCTATTACTTGGTGTAACCTGATTCATACTCTCCCTACGGGGTGGCATTTAGATGGGTCCAGGTTCAACCTTCCCTTCTGATTTGGGTGCCTTGGTATGAAAGGGGCCTTGCCCTCTGTGTAATCTCATTACATTCGCCTTGCGGCTGGTGGACCTATTGCTGGCGGCCCGAGGCTGTTCTTTTTCCCAGATGCCCCTGGGGCCTGCGGCACCTTGGGTTACTTATCCTGGATGGGGTTCCAACACCCCTGGAAATCAGTACATTCCCCCTGTTTTTATGGGGGTTCCCTTCTGGTTGGTCTACTCATGGAAGTTGTTGATGGACATAACTTCCTCCCTGCTATCCCTGTAGATGGTCGCCATGGGGACCAAGTCTGGCAGGGTCACTAAAGGGGTTCTATTCCTTATGAAATTCCCTGTGGTACCTAAGGGGGGCCCCTTTTGTGGGGCCCATTCTCACACTATCGGTAGGTCATCACATTGTGCCTTGTTGGGCCCTAGCTTTCTGGCCTGTTCCCCTTAGGCCTTGTCTCTTTGGGACTCTTGGTCTGTCTGGTCAGTGGCCTGTCCCAGCTTTTATCCGAGAAGGTCTCGGAACAGGTTGACCCTTCTTGTAGGGTCTGGTTCTGATCTAGTGGAGATTTTTACACTCCTTGCGCTTCATTGGTATTGGCTCGTTGGCTGTACTACTGTGCTGGGAGGGCCTTCCCTAGTGCCTCAATGAGCCTACTGGTTGGGTCCGTGGGCCCGTGACTGTGACAGACTCTGTCCTGGTTATGGTCCTAATTCATTGCCCTGGGTGATTGTCCCAGGACTCTCTGGCCTTGGTCATGGTGACCTAGTATGGCCTTCTGTCCGGGTATTCTACCCTTTGTCTGACCCTTCTTACACCCTGCTAGGTGGGGTTCTGCACAGGCTTGCTGTGGCAAGGGTGAACTGTTGCCCTGGGGGCCATGAGTGGTTTGGTTCACATTTTCTGCTGAAGACAGTTGTACTGTGTGCCCTCTCATGAGGGCTGTTATGCCTAGTCAGGCTCCTTACTATGTCTTTCCCTTCACAGGGTTTGGAAGATTATTCACCCTATCAGAAATGTTCCCTCTGGGTGTCCCTCCTTTTTATTCTTCTCCCCTTTTTACCAGCTATGTTGGGAGATGTCGCCCTTGTTGGATGGCTTGGACTAGCTCTCTCTCTCTCCTATGGGATGTGGTCTTACCCATGGGTCCTAGAGTTCTTATGGCATGGCTGGAGTTGGTCCCCCAACTCAGTTCCTTGAGAGGTTCCAGGGCTCGCCCCGTTTGTCCTCTGTAGAGATTAGTTTCAAGCTTCGGCGTTGAGCATTCCTCAGGGGTGGCTCAGGCGCATTCCCCAGGGAATTCTAAGCTCCCTTGGGGGGGGTTGCTTATCCTGTTGCCCTGCTAAGGGTTTCCCTGGGTCTTATTCAGGTTCTTGTCTGAACTGTTCCCTGCCTCAGACGACTTTTGCGGGGCGGGTGCCTCAGTCTGAGGCGTGCCATAGGAGACGGCTTTCTTAGCATAGTCCTTTTTATATTTTACAGCTCTTTATATCTGTACACCGCTTGGTGAGGATTTGTCCGCCTTGCACCAAGCTTGAGTCCAGGCGGAGGGTTGTTATTCTTCTCTATTCCAGAACCTATGGTGTTTGGACTGGTGTTCTGCTTACTCTGAGCTTAAAAGGGATCTGTATCCCTCAATAGGCGTTGGGAACCTCTGGACTGCTTCCTGTCCAGGGTTGGGGCTATGCCTGTTGGGCTTATAGATGTCCCCATCCTTCTTGCAGCAGGATCTGGTTACTCCCATGAGTATGGGAGCCTGTTGGACTGGTCTTACTTGGCTGGTTGCCCTTCTGAGCTCTTGATTATCATTTTGGCTCTTGAGGAGCCTTGTTAGCTCGTGTACAGTATTACGCTGGTCTCGCTGAGACCAGGGTTCGTATTCCCTGACGGGAAAGGTTCTGTGGTTGCCATGGCTACCCTGTTATCGTTAGTAGCATGGTTAGGCTGTTACTCTGGCCTGGTTGTTAAGGGAGATTCATTCTTCTCTTTTGGTTTGGAATTCTTCTACCGGTGCTTGGTTTGGGCCTTATGCACTTGGTTGTTGAGCAGGCTGACTAGTTCTCTGCTCGTGTTTCATTAGCCTTGTAAGGCTTCATAAGTTAAGTTAGAGCTTTGCTCTAGTTGCTCCTGGTAGCAAGGTTACAGGCGATAGCGCTGTTTTGGTTGGCTGTGCCTTTTTTCATGGGGATCCCACCCTACTTATGGACACTGCTATTGGGTGTCCCACATGTAAGGACTATGTCTGGAGCAGGACGTACTGTCTGCTTAGAATAATACAACTCTGTGAAGTACTCACCTGTAGAGTTGGTATTATATGCAGACAGCACGTCCTGCTCCACCCCACCCTGATTCACTTTGTTCTGGATCCCATGTGTGGTGATTATTATCTTGGATGTTATTGCCAGTCTCTGGGTGGTTGTTTTCCTCCTGGCTTCTTCTCTCACTGCTTGTTAATGCTGGTGATTTGTGGGAGGTCCCTCGGTATATGTAGGGCCGGGAGGAGCTTGTTTTCTTCATGATTCTGCAGTGCACGGCGCTCCTGGTAGCAAGGTTACAGGCGATAGCGCTGTTTTGGTTGGCTGTGCCTTTATTCTAAGCAGACAGCACGTCCTGCTCCAGACCTAGTCCTTACATGTGGGTATACCTCCGCCTTCAGTGCCATGCACTGCAGAACGTGAAGAAAACAAGCTCCTCCCGGCCCTACATATACCGGAGGACCTCCCACAAATCCCCAGATTTCTCTGCAGTGCTTAAACTGCGAAGACATGAAGTATCACGCTCTTGCAGGCGAGCGGGGCTTGACAGCCCGAGGCCCTGCGGGACTATTTCCACCCGTCCTCATTGTGAATTAATGCCTCCCAGCCTGGGCTGCGTTGGTCGGGTGAAGGTAGGCAGCACCTAGTGTGCTTATGGAGATAGACTCCACCGCAATCCCCCTCCATAGGGTAGGCGGTTAAGGCGTATGGTGAGCCTTCAATCGGATGCCCCTCCCGCACTAGTGCCCCTCGCCCGGTGTAGCGGTGAACCCAGTATATTGGATCACCTTCCTCCCTAGAATTCCCCCTTTAGCGGGGGAAAAAAGAGGGGGGGGGGGGGTCGTGTGTACGACTAGTCACCCATTGTCTTAATCGGTTACTGGAGTCAGAGCCGTGCTTCACTTCAGCTTTTTGCTTCCTACTGCGCTTTGCATTGCATTCTCGGCGCGTGCTTCGGCTCTATTCGATTGACGCTTGGCGTTCTATCACGGTATTCACCTCGTCGATTTCTCTGAGGTGATTTTCCCCTTACAATATCGGTTTCTGCGCGCCTTTGAGCTTCGCGCTCTCTGGAGGGGGGGCGTGGTTCGGTTTGGCGCGTTCCGCGTCATCGCTCGCTCTGGCCCGCCCTTCGAGGTTCGCTTGGCGCCATTTCCTTCTCACATGCGCGTGGTGAAGACGGTCCTCCCCTCGCTGTGCTGTAAGTGCCCTCCTGAGCGATCCCTTTCCTAGCTTTGATTTCTTTGCGCTTGGCTCTGACATCCCTGTTCCCTTTGTGTCTTTCAGACCGGATTTCGGCGGCTTCTCTTGGCCCGGCGTAGCATCCGGTCCAGACCCTTTTTTTTTAAACAAATTACTCCCACTTCCCAGCGGGTGTTTGGGGCATCCAGGGTTGCTTTACAGCGTCAATCCCTACTGGCATATTGAATATAATAATCACCATATAGAGGCATCTCAGAATATTGTGAACGGGGTTCCTTCGGGACAAGCCCGTCTGTGTGTAGCTTGTGGGGTCACACCTAGCAGTGGTGACAATGCACGGGTCTGCGTCCCTTGTGCCCAGCAGGTGCTAGCTGGCCTACCCACCTCTTCCGAGGCTGGGCCCGCACCTCGCCTTGTTTCTCCTACTCCCCCAAGCCTGAGCCTAACCCCCAATACTAGCGGGGACTCAAGCTGATTTTGCCACTAGACTGGCTAGCGTGGAAAATTTAATCGCTGGTTCCTTGGCGCGCAAGGCTACCGCCAAAAAGCGCCACTTGAATCCTGAAGCCACTATTCTTCCTGTGGAATCTGACGATTTACACTTGTCTTATGCACACTCCCCCCTCAGAGGAAGGGGAACTGTTCTCTGACTCGGGGTCCTATGACGATGAGTCCAGGAGTCAGGATGAATCTGGTTCTGATCTTTGGTCCCAGGATGACGTTGATAGATTGCTGGTCCAGATCTTTGATGTGTTATCCCTCTCTCCCCCGTCTGCGGCTCCTCGGCAAACAGGTGACCTGTTCCATACCGCTAGGGTGCGGTTGGAGTTTCCTGAACAAACTCATTTTAATAATCTCGTCCTAAAGGAGTGGGAACATCCCAGCAGACTCCAGGGGGTTCCTAAAACTGTGGATAAGAAGTATCCATTCCCTGCTGACCTGATCAAGTGTTGGACTTCGCCACCCGAAGTCGATGCCCCTATCCTTGGTCCAATACCTCTATTATGCACTCCCTTGACACTACTACGCTGCGGGATCTGGAGGATCGGCGGGTTGATCAACTGGCATGTCATGCCTTTGCATTTGGGGGAGCCTCGCTCGCCCGGTTTGTGCCTTAGCCATTACGGCGGTGGCACTCAGGACAGTGGTGAAGACTGCCCTTGAAGGGGCGGATGACTTGCCGTCTGACGCCGCCAATGCTTTAGTTACCTGTGAGACTTTTATCAATTATATCCTGTCGGCATCAGATGCTATTAAACTGAGTGCTAGATCCTCTGCTCTGGTGGTAGCCATACGTCGTGCAGTCTGGTTACGCCAGTGGGCCGCTGATAATGTCGCCAAGAAGGCTCTTACAGGGCTTCCATTCAAAGGGCTGCGCCTTTTTGGAGAAAGGTTAGATATCTTCGCAAAAGGGGGCAATCTGCCACAGCGCAAGCGTCAGATTCGGCCCTTTTGTGGCCCAAGCTCTCACTCGACCCCTTATCGTGGGGCTAAACAGGGCAGAGGGGTGTCCTTCGCCGGAGCTCATACAGATTCCTGGAACAGGAACAGAGGACGCCGCCCCAGCTCTTCCTGGGGGCCCATGCCCAAAGCCCCTCCCAAGACCCCCCAAGCATGAAGGGGCGCCCTCGCCCGTCAGGGTGGGGGGACGTCTACAGCATTTTCAGCATGTCTGGAGACGCCATGTTCCAGACCGGTGGATTCAGGAGGTAGTGTCCTCCGGTTACAAGGTAGTTTGCTGTAATGCCCCCTACCAGGTTCGTCGGGTCCCGAATCCCACAGGATCCTGCCTCAGCGCAAGTTTTGATGCTGGCTGTGCAGGGCCTTCTAGACCTCGGAGTCATTTGCAAGGTCCCCTCAAAGGACAGGGGCGTGGGGTTTTATTCCAACCTTTTCACGGCGCCCAAAAAGGACGGGTCAGTCAGACCCATTCTGGATTTAAAAATCTTAAACGGATTTGTAAGAAACAAACATTTTCGTATGGAAACTCTGCGCTCGGCCATCGCCTCGCTGCGCCCAGGGGACTTCATGACATCTGTGGACATCAAGGACACTTACCTGCACGTTCCAGTGTTCCCAGGGCATCAAAGGTTTCTCAGATTCGCGCTGATGGATCAGCATTACCAGTTTGTGGCACTGCCATTCGGACCTACGTCTGCCCCCAGGGTATTCACCAAGGTGCTGGCAGGAGTAATGTCTCTAATGAGACAAAAAGGCATACGAGTGTTGCCCTACCTGGACGATATCCTCATCTCTGCTCAGTCTCTGCAGCAGGCAGAGCTGGACACGCGGTCGGTGGTGGCCACTCTGGAGTCCTTCGGCGGGGTAATCAATTACCCAAAGTCCTCTCTGTCCCCCTCCTCAGTGACACCGTTTCTGGGGATGATTCTGGATTCAGTTCAGTCAAGGATATTCCTTCCTCCACAGAAGGTGGAAGCTCTGACAATGCAGGTGAGGTCCCTGCTCTCGAGCCCTCATCCCTCCATCAGGCAGGGAATGCAGTTGGTGGGCTCGATGGTGGCAAGCTTCGAGGCGGTGCCCTTTGCACAATTTCATTTGAGAACTCTGCAGCTTCACCTTCTGTCAGTTTGGAACAAAGACCCAGCGTCCTTGGACGAGATCTGGGTGCTTCCCTCCTCGGTCAGACAATCCCTTGCGTGGTGGCTGGACCACGGGAACTTGACGAGGGGCAGATCCTTTCTGGCTTCCTCCTGGGAGACGGTCACAACAGATGCCAGTCTCTCGGGCTGAGGGGGATTCTGGAAGTCCCTGCGTTTCCAGGGGAGATGGGGTCCTCAGGAGGCCCATCTACCCATCAATGTTCTGGAGCTCAGGGCGGTCAGATTGGTACTGGAACAATTGACTCAGCACCTGAAGGGTCTGGCGATTCAGGTACGCTCAGACAACAGGACGGCAGTAGCCTACATCAATCAGGGAGGAACCCGGAGCAAGGGTGCTCTCCAGGAGGTGTCTCTGATTCTATCATGGGCAGAGACCAATGTTCAATGCATCTCGGCTGTGTACATTCCGGGGGCGGAAAATCTGCTAGCAGATGCCCTGAGCAGGGGGTCGTCCCGTCAGGGGGAGTGGTCCCTCTCCAACACGGTATTTCAGTCTCTGTCACCGTTGGGGTCTCCCAGACGTGGATCTGTTTGCGTCCCGTCACAATCACAAGCTCCCAAGCTTTGTATCCCTGTCTCAGGACCCTCTGGCTCTGGCCTCGGATACTCTGTCAATGTCTTGGAGGGAGTTTGGGCTCCTGTATGCGTTTCCACCAATTCCCCTTCTGGGCAGAGTGCTACGCAAGATCGCTCTGGAAGGGTTACCCACGATTCTGGTGGCCCCAAGGTGGCCAAGAAGAGTGTGGTTCGCAGACGTGGTTCAAATGGCAGTAGATCATTACGAACTACCAAGGATACCAGACCTTCTAACTCAAGGGTCTCTACGCCATCCCAATTTACTAACTCTGGCTTTGACGGCTTGGCTATTGAAACCACCATCTTGAAAGAAAAGGGTTTGTCCGCTCCTGTAGTGGCTACCATGGTGCAAGCCAGGAAGACTTCTTCTGCTATATATTATAGGGTGTGGCGTGCCTACATTGACTGGTGTGAATCCAGGTCTCTTCCCTGCCGGGAATTCTTAGTCTCCAGGGTGCTGGAGTTTTTACAACATGGTCTAGACTTAGGTCTTAAGCTTAGTACTCTGAAGGGCCAGGTTTCGGCCCTGTCTATCTTCTTTCAGAAGACCTTTGCCCAGCACTCTCTTTCAAGGGGTCACTCATGTGCGCCCCCCTCGCAAGCCTATGGTTCCTGTTTGGGATCTGAATTTGGTTTTTCAGCAGCAGGCCTCTGTGGAACAAGTTTGTAAGGCCGCTACTTGGTCTTCTGTTCACACCTTTACAAAGTTTTACAAGGTTGATGTTAAGGCCTCAGCTGACGCTGTGTTTGGCCGCAAGGTTTTGCAGGTGGCAGTTTAAACTGCTTGCTGTTGCCTTTCTGTTGGGGATCCCACCCTTCTTTACGGACACTGCTATTGGATATCCCACATGTAAGGACTACACGACAGCACGTCCTGCTCCACCCCACCCTGATTTCACTTTGTTCTGGATCCCCTGTTTGGTGATTGTTATCTTTGATATTGTTTTCCAGTTTTTGGGTGGTTGTTTCTCCTGGCCTCTCATTCTCACTGCTTTTTAATGCTGGGGATTTGTGGGAGGTCCTCCGGTATATGTAGGGCCAGGAGGAGCTTGTTTTCTTCATGTTCTGCAGTGCACGGCGCTGAAGGTGTAAGGACTATGTCTGGAGCAGGACGTGCTGTCTGCGTATAATACCAACTCTACAGGTGAGTACTTCACAGAGTTGTATTTTTCATGGGAATCCCACCCTACTTATGGACACTGCTATTGGATGTCCCACATGTAAGGACTATGTCTGGAGCAGGACGTGCTGTCTGCATATAATACCAACTCTACAGGTGAGTACTTCAGAGTTGTATTTTTTCTGCCACAGCAGAAGGTTTTGGGTTTCCAGATGCAGGTGCAGGCCTTGCTGTCTTGTCAGCGGCCATCAATTCGTCTGGGGATGAGATTGGTGGGCCTAATGGTATCCTGCTTCGGGGCAGTGCCCTTCGCCCAATTTCACATGAGACCTCTTCAGTTGAACCTGCTGACCGGCTGGAATCGGATGCAGGAATCTCTGGAACAAGAATTTTCACTGTCCCCCCTGGCCAGGCAGTCCCTCTTGTGGTGGTTGGACTCCCGGAACCTGCTGGTGGGCAAGTCCTTTCTGGCTCCCCATAAATCTCCTGGAGCTGAGAGCGATCCGGTTGGTGCTTCTTCGCTTGACTCCCCATTTAAGGGGTTGTGCGATCCAGGTTCGCTCGGACAATCAGACGGCTGTCGCCTACATCAATCACCAGGGTGGGACTCGGGGCAAGAGAGCTCTCAAGGAGGTGAACCAGATTCTGTCTTTGGCAGAGGAGAATGTTCCCTGCATCTCAGCGGTCTACATTCCCGGGGTAGAAAACTTGGGAGGCAGACTCCCTGAGCAGGAGTGCCTCATGCCTGGGGGAGAATGGCTTCTCAATAGCGAGACCTTTCACGCCCTGTCTCCGCTGGGGTCAGCCGGACGTGGACCTCTTTGCGTCCAGACATAATCACAAATGTTCAAGGTTTGTCTCGCTCTCAAGGGATCCTCTGGCCATTGTCAGAT
This sequence comes from Gastrophryne carolinensis, assembly GCA_027917425.1. Taxonomy (NCBI): domain Eukaryota; kingdom Metazoa; phylum Chordata; class Amphibia; order Anura; family Microhylidae; genus Gastrophryne; species Gastrophryne carolinensis. The sequence goes on along the minus strand of CM051236.1, from coordinate 309,524,075 downwards.
GCTCTGGCGATTCCCTGGACGGAGTTCAAGTTTCTTTATGCATTCCCTCCATTTCCACTCCTGGGCAGAGTGCTGCGCAGGATAGCCCAGGAGGGGGGTACCAACTATCCTGGTGCCTCCTCGCTGGCCGAGAAGGATTTGCGGGCATAGGTCAGATGTCTGTAGATCGTTACATCATGCCCGACTACCCAGGGCTTCTCGCACAGGGGTCGTTGCGGCACCCCAATTTACGGACGCTGGCTTTGACGGCCTGGCTATTGAAACCTCAATCCTGACGGAGAAGGGACTGTCGGCCATGGTTGTGCGTACCATGATTCAGGCACGGAAGAAGTCTTCTTCCATGATATACTACAGAGTTTGTCTCACACCAAGCAATATAAGCATGCTAGAGTCTCCCTTGCTGCACTTTTTCTATTTCTAGGATTTAGTCTTTGCAACACTGCTTAGACTTGGGTCTCCAACTCAGCACCCTCAAGGGTCAGGTCTCCGGCCTTAGCCATCTCTCTCCAGAAATCCATTGCCAACCATAGGTTGATCAAGACCTTTTTTCAGGGAGTCACCCATGTCCGGCCACCGCGCAAGTCAGTATTACCGGTGTGGGACTTGAATTTAGTACTTTCTGCTCTTCAGGGACCTCCCTTCGAACCATTGTGCGATGCTGCATTATTTATTTTGACTCAGTGGGCTTTTTGGTAGCGATCACCTCGGTGCGTCGTGTATCAGAGCTGGGCGCGCTTTGTATGAAACCTCCCTATTTTGAACGACATAGGGATAAGGTGGTTTTTCGTTTTTAAACCTGATTTTTTGCCTAAGGTCGTTTCTCCCTTTCACCTTAATGAGGAAGTTGTCTTACCTTCTTTGTGTCCAACACCGACTAATTCCAAGGAAAGGACCCTCCATGCCTTGGATGTGGTCAGAGCCATAAAGTATTACCTGGCTGCGACTGAATCCTTCAGGAAATCGGATTTGCCCTTTGTCCTAACAGAGGGCTCTGGAAGGGGTTTGCCACCAGCCAAGTCCACTCTCAGTAAGTGGATCAGACGGGCGGTGGTGCAAGCATATTCTGCCAAGTGGAAGGAACCCCCTTTTTGGGTCACAGCTCCTTCTACCAGAGCTATTGGTGCCTCCTTTGGCTTTTCAGCACCAGGCATCAGATGAACAAGTTTGTAAGGCCGCCACTTGGTCTTCAGTTCATACTTTTACAAAGTTTTACAAGGTGGATGTTAGGTCCTCAGCTGACGCTGTTTTTGGACGAAAGGTGCTTCATTTTTTGCTCAAAAATATTGCGAATACACTTTAAGAAATGACAAACAAGACATTTCAGGTTAAAGCCTGAAAAAATATAGAATTTTCCCAGGAAATCCCTTCAAAAATCAGTTGAACATGTGGAGAGCGAAATGGTCTGGCAACAAAGGGTGACAGTTAAAGGGTTCCAACCATCTTCGCTAATAGCTCTGGCTTTCTGCTGTCCTTCACTTTATCTACATGTGCCTGAACTTGGTTCTCTGTATATACTACTCCATTACAATAATCATCCCCAATGAAAGCACAGATACCCCCTTGACTTGCTAAAAGATAACCTAAGACCATCTTTTCTTGCAGAAACATTCTTATCTGCCGCAGTTCTAAATTTTCTAATTCTACAGCTGCAGTTGTGTGATTAATCATGCCATCTATAAAACTGGAAAAGTGTTTAGCCTAATCATCATCTCCTATTGAGAAGCCACTCCCCGCCCTGTCCATCCTGGAAGAATACTCTAGATCAGGGGTACTCAACCACTTCTTGTAAAGGTCCATTTACAGGCATCTGGTGAGAGGCGAAGGTCCGGACGGGGTGCTGTCGGGGGGGTGGATAGTTAGAAATCAGCGCACTGGGGGCGGGTTGGGGGTGGATTATACCTTCCTGCACATGCAGTACTTCATATTGCAATGCTAAGTGTCAGGGAGTGATGAGACACTGTCAGGGAGACAAACTACATCGCCAATCCTGTCAGGGCAGGGGTCCAGAAATCTGGCACAGAGGTCCGCATTCGGACCCCGGTCCGCCAATTGAGTACCGCTGCTCTAGATCCTATCTTCCAGGGAGAATATCTCTCTTGATCCTGAGTCTTACCTCGTGTTCCACTTTTGCCTCTACACTGTTATTATATATTCTAATGGGGCTGGGGTTACTTTTCCTACATAGCAGGTTACCTGTCCATGAATAGGGATCCATGCATAGGCTTTATAGCCACAAAGTAATAACTACTTTGCTGCTTTTCAAAACTTTTCAGTAATGTTACAGAGACTAGTACGGTTATTTGCACAGATGCATTAAGCGTTTCATTCTGACTATTCTGGATAACTGTCAAGCGGGTTCCATTTACAGTAGCATTATACACAATGACTCCAGTAATGGTAAGGTTAGTATGGACATTGGTACAATCTGAGTTCTCTTGTGTTTCATGTCCTGATCAGGAAATGTTAGTGTCTGCCCATGTCTCTGCATTAACAAGAAGCTGGCAGCAGTTTTACCTAATGACACTTGTGTTGTAGTAACTATTTGGGTGACCTATTGGAAACCATTTGGTTCCAGTGGGATTGCTGCCCAGGGGATTCCAGAAGTGTTAATATATTGCAATATAAACACACCAATTTGAAACATTTGACATTTTGGCGGCTTGCAAATGCATACTTATAACGCTGTTCAACAAAAGCGTCCAAAGCCAATTAATCAGTTAAACTAATGTGTACCCAATATTCTTTACCGTCAACTTTGACCAAAGTGTGAGTAATCAACTGCACTTGGTATGGACTTTTGAATCTTGGTTCCAAATATTTCCGAGTATTTCTTTATGATCACCCAGTCAGCATGCTTTAAAAAATGAACTCCCGTACAATTATCGGGGTCTGGATTTGAGGCAAACACATGATTATGAGTTTCTGTTAAACGATTTTGCAAAGCTGCTACATAACCAGTCATATCAGAGTGCAACAGTTGGGCTTGTTGGGGTAAGTATAGGCCTGTCTTAGGGGCACTACCAAAGACAATCTCCATGAGGTGATAATCTCGACTTTCTATTAGGGGTAGTCCTTATAGAGTAAAGGGCAATGGGTAAACTATTTGTCCAAGGTTTACCGGTCTCATCTTTGACCTTTTTTAATTTTTAGCTTTAAGGTACCATTGAGCCTTTCTACTTTTCCACTGCTTTGTGGATTGTAGGGGGTGTGGAAGACCTGCTGTATTCAAAAAACCTTCATTGTTTCTTTCATTACCTCACCTGTGAAGTACGAACCATTTTCAGAGTTGAGGGTCTCAAATAAGCCCCATCTACAAACCACCTTGGTGGTGATTTTCTTTGCCGTATACTTGGCGGTAGCTTTTGCAACGGGCCACGCTTCAGGCCACCCTGAATAGATCAAAACACCAGCACTTATTCATACTGTCCTATCCTGGGCAACTGAATGTAATCAAGAAGATGCTGAAATGGGTAATCTGGTCTGGGCAAGTCTTGAATTGGGGTCTTGACTGTCTTTCTGAGTGCAAGGAACCAACTAGTCAAGAAGCTACAAACCCCACAGCAGCAATATTGAGTCCTGGGGCCAACCAGTGTAAAGAGGACTTTGTGGGACCCTGAGCTAAATGTGTAATGGTGTACAAAGATTTAGGCAAACAGTATATTCTTAGTATAAAGTACGTCCTGCTCCAGATATATTACTTACACTTGGGTTATACTCCGCCAGATGGCGCTGCACTGCAGAGACATGTAAAACAGGCTCCTCCCGGCCCCTCAAATACCTGGGGACCTCCCACAAATCCCCAGATTTCTCTGCAGTGCTTACTGCGAAGACATGAAATTATCACTCTCTCGCAGGTGACCGGGGCTATTAGCCTGCGGCCCTGTTGGACTATTCCCACCTGTCCTTCGTGTGATGTGCCTCTCAGCCTGGGCGCCTTTATGGGATGCCCCTCCCGCATTATTGTCCCATGCCCCGTGTAGCGGTGGGTCCTGTACAGAGGGCCGCCATCCTTCCTCATTCTCCCTGTAGCCTTCAGGAGGGAAAGAAGGGGGGGGGGTGTAGATGAGCGTGTATCGTGATTCACGCATACGGCGCTTTCTCTTGTCTTTTGACTAATATGTGGTGTCAGCCGCCGCGCTGACTTGTCTTTTTTACTATTGCGAATGCCGCCGCCCCGCGCGTCTCTTCCTTCATCTTGATGTTCCGTGCCAGGCGGCGGCGGCGTTACCTCAGACGCTTATGCGTTCTCATTGGCTGCTTGTCGGTGAACTTCGCGCTCTTCGGGGAGGCGGGGCCTGGCGCGCCCTGCTTCACGGCTTGCTCTGGCCCGCCCTTCGAGGTACTCTCGGCGCCATGTTGTCAAGTCGCACGCGCGTGACGTTCTTACTTACCGCGGTCCGTAAGTGCCATCGCGGGCGGCTTTTATACTCATTGTAGTGTTTGGTTCTGACACCCCTTCTTCCCATTCTCTGTCAGATGGGTGAATCCATTGGCTTCTCCCGGCCGGTGTAATTGATAGTTGGGCCTTGTATAATTACTCCCACTTCCCTAGCGGGTCATTGGGGCATCCAGGGTTGCTTCATAGCGTCCATCCCTACTGGCATATTGTGCCTAATAATCACCATATGGAGGCATCCCAGGATAGTGTTACCGGGTTCCCCTTGGAACAAGACCGGCTGTGTGTAGCGTGTGGACAGCCTCATGCTGACGCTGACAAGGCGTGGGTCTGTGTACCTTGTGCTGAGCAGGTGCTTGCATTGCAATCTGGCCTGCCAGTGGCTGCTCCTCGTTTCACTTCACTTACTCCCCCCAGCTTAAATCTCACTCCTGTTGAGTTGCATACTTGTGGGGATTCTCAGCCTGATGTGTCTTCTAGACTGCCTACTGCTGAACAGATTATTGCGCGGTCTTTAGTGCGTAAGGGCCCTGGTAAGACGTGGCACTTGACGCCTAATGTTACTGTTTTCCCTATGGGATCTGAGGAGTTTATGAATCTGTGTGGCTATACCCCATCTGATGGAGAGCTCTTTTCTGTTTTCAGGCTCATCTGATGAGAGACCAGGGGGTCATGACGATTCTGGCTCTGACCTCTGGGCCCTGGATGACACTGACAGATTATGACCCAGATCCTTGAGGTTCTGTATCTCTCTCCCTGGTGAGGCTCCCAGGCAAAAAGGGGAGCTTTTTCCATACAGCAAAATCACGTTTGGAATTTCCAGAGCCGGCACTTTTCCATACCCTTGTGCTCAAGGAATGTGAGTGCCCCAGTAAACTTCCCGGGGTTCCAAGGAGTTGGGATAGGAAGTATCCCTTTCCCCCTGACGTGGTTATATGTTGGTCATCCCTCCCCGAGGTGGATGTCCCGATCCTAGGGCTATCTAACACCCCTGTCATGCATTCCCCTGATTCTACTACCCTGCGGGATACTGAGGACCGGTACATTGACCAGCTGGCCTCCCACGCCTTTGCATGTGCGGGGACGGCGCTGCACCCGGTCTGTGCCTCTATTACTGCTGTGGCCACTAGAACCCTTATCAGAAATATGCTTGATAGTGCCCCTGATGATCTCCCTTGATAGGTGTTTAATGCACTCTCCAGTTGTGATGTTTTTGTAAATTTTGTCCTATTAGCATTGGATGACACCATCAGAATGTGCGCCAGAACTTCTGCCCTCGTGGTGGCTATACAGCGCTTGGTTTGGCTGCGACAGTGGGGTGCTGACAATGCTTCAAAGAAGGCCCTCACTGGGCTTCCTTTTAAGGGGCTACGCCTGTTTGGGGACCGTCTAGACCTTTTTGCTAAAGAGAGGTAAGTTACCCCAGCTCAGACAGTCTCGGCCCCTTCGGGGACAGGGCTCCCCTTCACCCCCCTACCATGCTGCTAAACAAGGAGAAGGGGTGTCCTTCGCGGGGGCTCGTGCAGATCCCTGGCACAGGAGCAGAGAACAACGTCCTGGCTCCTCCTGGGGGGCCAAGGCCAAATCCTCTCCCAAGCCCCCTCAGGCATGATGGGGCGCCCGTGCCTGTCAGGGTGGGGGGAGGCTGCGGCACTTTTGCTCAAGTCTGGAGGCATCACGTCTCAGACCGGTGGATTCAATAGGTAGTGTCCTCCGGCTACAAGATAGTTTGCTGTGCGGCCTCCCCCAAGATTCATCAGGTCCCGGATCCTCCAGGACCCTGTCTCAGCTCAGGTGTTGGCGCAGGCAGTGAAAGGCCTGCTGGGTCTGGGGGTCATTTGCAAATTTCCCTTGAGACAGAGGCAAGGGGCTCTACTCCAACCTCTTCACAGTTCCCAAAAAAGATGGGTCAGTCAGGCCCATTCTGGATTTAAAGATCTTGAATAAATTTGTCAAGAACAGGCGTTTTCGCATGCAAACTCTGCGCTCGGCCATCAGCTCCTTGCGCCCCAGAGGTTTCATGACGTCTGTGGACATCAAAGACGCTTATCTTCACATCCCTGTGTTTTCAGGACACCAAGGTTCCTCAGATTCGCGTGGAAGATCAACATTGCCAAATTGTGGCCTTGCCATTTGGCCTCTCTTCAGCTCCCAGAGTGCTCACCAAGGTGCTGGCGGGGGTGATGTCTCTGATGAGGTCAAGGGGCATCCGCGTGCTGCCCTACCTGGACGACATACTCATCACCTCTCGGTCTCTACAGCAGGCAGAGTGGACACTCAGCTGGTAGTGTCCACCCTGGAGTCCTTCGGCTGGGTGATCAATCACCCCAAGTCTTCCCTGTCCCCTTCCTCGTTGATCCCGTTCCTGGGAATGATTCTGGATACGGTTCAGTCAAGGGTATTCCTTCCTCAACAGAAGGTGGAAGCTCTAACTGCGCAGGTGAGGTTCCTGCTGTCGTGTCTCCATCCCTCCCTCAGGCAGGGAATGCAGTTGGTGGGCCTGATGGTGGCGTGCTTCGAGGCGGTGCCTTTTGCTCAGTTCCATTTGAGGCCTCTACATCTTCACCTTCTGTCAGTTTGGGACAAGGACCCAACGTCCTTGGACGGGGTCTGTGTGGTCCCCCCCCCCCCCCCTTGGTCAGGCGGTCCCTTTCGTGGTGGCTGGACTCCAGGAACTTGCTGGGGGGCAGGTCCTTTCTGGCCCCCTCCTGGGAGACGGTCACCATGGATGCCAGTCTGTCAGGATGGGGGGGATTCTGGAAGTCCCTGCGGTTCCAGGGGAGGTGGGGGCCTCAGGAGGCCCACTTACCTATCAACATTTTGGAACTACGGGCGATCAGATTGGTTCTGGATCAGTTGACCGACCACCTGCGGGGTCTGTCTGTGCAGATGCGCTCAGACAACAGGACGGCGGTTGCATACATCAACCATCGGGGTGGGACCCGGAGCAGGGGGGCCCTCCAGGAGGTGTCTTGGATTCTGACATGGGCGGGGGCGGAGGCCAATGTTCAATGCAATTTGGCTGTGTACATCCCGGGGGCAGAGAATCTACTGGCAGACTCTCTGAGCAGGGGGACTTCTCGTCAGGGAGAGTGGTCCCTCTGCAACAGGGTATTCCAGTCCCTGTGTCACCGTTGGGGTCTACCAGATGTGGATCTGTTTGCGTCCCGTCACAATCACAAGCTCCCGGCCTTTGTCTCCCTGTCTCAGGATCCTCTGGCCTTGACCACGGATGCTCTGTACATGTCATGGCAGGAATTTCGGCTCCTGTATGTCCTTCCTCCATTCCCCCTGCTGGGCAGGGTTCTGCGCAAGATTGCTCTGGAAGGGGTCCCAGCGATTTTGGTGGCCCTCAGAAGAAGAAGAGTGTGGTTCGCAGACGTGGTGCAGATGGCAGTAGACCAGTATGTTCTGCCAGGGGTGCCAGATCTGCTCACTCAGGGCCCCTTACGCCATCCCACTTACAAACTCTGGCTTTGACGGCCTGGCTGCTGAAGCCTCCCATTGATGGAGGAAGGCTTGTCCGCCTCGGTGGTTGATACCATGGTGAAAACTAGGAAGAAAACTTCTTCTTCCATCTATTACAGGATATGGCATACCTACATTGACTGGTGTGAGTCTAGGTCTCTTCCCTGTCGGGTGTTTTCAGTTCCCAGGGCACTGGAGTTCTTACAGCATGGGTTGGAGTCGGGACTCCAACTCAGTACTCTGAAGGGTCAGGTTTCTGCCCTGTCTGTTTTCTTTCAGAAGTCTTTTGCTTAGCATTCTTTGGTTAAGACCTTCTTCCAGGGGGTTACTCATGTGCGTCCCCCACGTAAACCTATGGTCCCTGTTTGGGATTTGAACTTGGTTTTGTCTGCCTTGCAGGGTGCTCCCTTTGAACCGATACAGGATGCTGCTCTGGCTGTACTTACCCCTCAAGGTTGTCTTTCTGGTGGTCATTACTTGGGTCAGGCCTGTGTCTGAGTTGGCGGCTCTGTCTATTCAGCCCCCATACTATGAGACACACCAGGACAAGGTGGTGTTCCGCTTTAAGCCAGACTTTCTGCCTAAGGTGGTGTCTGCTTTTCATTTAAATCAAGATATTGTTCTTCCTTCATTGTGCCCTAATCCTAGCAAGCTAAGGAAAGGGTTCTGCATTCCTTGGATGTGGTCAGGTGTCTGAAGTATTACTGTGTCCTTCAGGAAAACTGATGCTCTTTTTGTGGTCCATTCTGGACCCAGGAAGGGTTTGGCTCCTGCCAAGTTTACTATTAGCAAATGGATTCGCCAGGCTGTGATTCAGGCCTATTCTGCCAAGGGGAAGAATCCTCCCTTCCGCCTTACTGCTCATTCTACTCGTGCTATTGGTGCCTCTTGGGCCTTCCAGCACCAGGCTTCTGTTGAACAAGTTTGCAAGGCCGCTACTTGGTCTTCTGTTCATACCTTTTCAAAGTTTTACAAGGTTGATGTTAGGGCCTCAGCTGATGCGGTTTTTGGCCGCAAGGTTTTGCAGGCGGCAGTGGTTTAAACTGTCTGCTGTTACCTTCTTTGTTGGGGATCCCACCCTACTTTATGGACACTGCTATTGGATGTCCCAAGTGTAAGTAATATATCTGGAGCAGGACGTACTGTATACTAAGAATAATATAATTCTGTGAAATACTCACCTGTAGAATTGGTATTATAAGTATACAGTACGTCCTGCTCCACCCCACCCTTGGTTTTGCGTTTATTCTGGATCCCCTGTATGGTGATTGTTGTTGTTATAGTTACCAGTTTGGTTAAATTCTCCCGGCTTCTCGTTCACTGCTTTTCAATGCTGGGGATTTGTGGGAGGTCCCCGGGTATTTGAGGGGCCGGGACGAGCCTGTTTTACATGTCTCTGCAGTGCAGCGCCATCTGGCGGAGGATAACCCAAGTGTAAGTAATATATCTGGAGCAGGACGTACTGTATACTTATAATACCAATTCTACAGGTGAGTATTTCACAGAATTGTATTTTGTTACCCCTTTTCAAAGGTCCGTTGTCCTGCATAGTCCTCCAGTGAAATGGATGTAATATACACTTTACGGTCAATCAGCAAGGGTTTTCCTGTTGGTGAGGGCACACCAAAAGTCCAATAACAATCTTGTTAAAAACAATCCCCAGACAGGTTACCAAAGGGGCAGCGACAAATGTTGGCGCCTCAGTGTGGTAACTGGCCACTTGTAAAGGCACTTCTAATTTGTAATTTGACGCTTGGTTTTGTGGTCGCAAACTCTTCAGGTATGTCCTTTTAGGTACGAATGATGCACCCAAGATCAAGTTTACAGTGCAAATGAGAACGATTTACAACTGTGATCCCTTTAAAGTGGAAGTCCAATGTTGGAATGCCACCCCCTTTCCCGCCCTACTGAGGCAGGGGGTTAAAAAAAAAAAAAAAAAACTTACCTCACTGGATCCCATGCCATTAGGAGGAAGGGAAGACAGAGCAGCGGTCATTGTAGCTGAACTTTGTTATATAAGGCCACATTTCATATCTTTGCTGCAATAAATATTTTAATTACTGTCGCATGGAAAAAATCTTGTTATAGGTATGCTTAGGAGGATTTTTAGACCAGTGTCGAATTCTGCTTTGGGGGGGGGGGGGGGTTGTGTGGTTAGGTGAATATTTAAAGTACAGCATGCCAAATATTTGGGTACATAACATTCTCTTTTCTCTCTCATTCCACTCCAGGGTGTCGGTGAATCAGAAGCGAATGGGTTAACTCTCGTCCGGAGGGCGGGACTGCAAGATTAAAAGGTGTAGTTCTATGCGGCCTATATATACTTCTGGCTGCTCTCCACAATCCATTTTCTTTCTTGCAGTTGGACTGGACTGCAAAAGTTGTTCCTGGATTTATTTTCCTCAATTTTTTTTTTTCTTGTATAGGTTTATTTGCGAAGCAGGGGATATAACCCGGTCTGTCTTCCAGGCCTGTTCCTGCTGATCTGCGGACCCACATACATCTACGGTCTCACACATTGGACCCCCCAATCTCACGGATCACCCCATCCGGTTTCAAGCAGACATGATGGTGGTGGCATACATCAACCATCAGTGGGGCACCAGAAGCAGACGAGCTCTGAGGTGAGGGGCTCCTAGATATGGATCTCTTCACGTCTTGTCACAATCAAAAAGTTCTGAGCTTTGTCTCTTGATCCAAGGACCCTCAGTCTAATGGCACTAGATGCCCTGACTCGTCCCTGGTCAACTTTCAGGCTCCTGTATGGATTCCCTCAGTTTCCACTCCTGGGTCATGTACTGAAAATGATCCGCGAGGCTGGCCCAAACATCCAGGAAAAGCAGGTTTTTGGACATAGTCGGAAGGTGACCACTGGCAGCTGCCTGACAATTCAGATCTCCTCACACGGGCGATTTTGGCACCCCATTTTACGAGTTCAGGCAGAAAGAGGTTTATCTGCTAGAATCATCCAACAATTCAGTTTCTGAGGGTTTCTGAGTTAGCGGCTTTCTGTTAAGCCTCCTTACTTAGTGCTTCACAAGGACAAGACGGTCTTCTGTTTTAAACTCTTCCTAAGGTGCCCCCCCTTTCTATCTTAATGAGGTGGTTTTGCCCTCCTTTATGGCCTGCTCATGTTAGCCATAAGGAGTCCTCCACTCTCTGGATGTAGTGAGCACTTAAATATTATATCTCCGCTACCCAGATCTTCCGCAAGACTGACTCTTTTTATCATATTTTAGGGGCCATGTAAAGGTCTAGCGCCAGCCATGTATTAGACAAGCAGTGATCAAAGCTTACATCTCCAGGGGGAAAAAAAATCCTCCTTTTTGGGTTACGCCCATTCTACCCAGGCTATCGGAGCTTCTTGGGATTTTTAGCACCAGGCTTCAGTAGAGCAGATCTGCAAGGATGCTACCTGGTTTTCAGTTCATACATTTACCAAATTTAAGTAAGAGTTTCAGCAAATGCCGTCTTTGGTAGGAAGGTATTGCATATGTTAGTATGCTCTTCAGCTAAGTTGATTTTTGATCAGTTTAGTCTTCAGATTAGAGGAAATAAGTTGGCGTCTGGGATCCCACCCTGCAGCAAGGGTACTTTTGGAGGTCCCAGTAATTTTATTCATGGACGCCGTGGAATTGAATATGAGAGAAAATACAATTCTGTGATCCTCACCTGTAGAATTGTTTTCTCCTTGTTTCTCTTCTTCCATTCCAGGGCTTCGTGCCCACCCTATCTGCTAGGCTGCTATATCCATGTCTTAGATTCCATAGTCCTAGTGAACTGTATATATGCAAATAATTGTTCAGCATGAAAAAGACATTAAAGTAAAAATATAAGAGGAGAGGAATCCTCTCGTATATCTGTTTTCCAGCTGAACGTATGATGTTTAGGATGCCTTCATCCTCCCAGGCGGCTGTGTCTACTGCGCCTGGATTGAGGAGAGCTTTTTTTTATTATTCTTGGTGTGCCACACACCCCGCTTCACCTTTAATTCTTCACGATTGGGTTACTCACCGCCAGGTGACGCTGTTGCAGAGAGGAAGTCTTGTAACGAGCCCCCTTCCGGCCTATATATACCTGGTACCTCCCATTTATCACCAGTGTTTTTCTCTCTGCATGACGACAAGACAGAAGATTGAAGTCTCCTGCTTGCAGGTAGCCGGGGTCTTACCCCGGCACCCCCTTTTGGTCTATTTCTGCCTTTGTGGTGGAATGGAAGCCTCCCAGCCTAGGCTGCTCACTGGGCAATTGGTAGACGGCACTATAGGTGCCTAGGAGCTTATCTCCTCCGCTGGACCCCCTGTTTTGGGGGCAATGCGGCTATCTGGCATGGTGATCCGGAGGTGGGATGCCCCTGTCCCGAGGGTCCCCTTGGCCCCTTACTCTCCCGTTGCGGTCCCTTCTCCCTTCACTATGGGGGGGGGGGTAGAGGGCTGTGTATGGTGTGTTTGTTCACTGTATGTTTGCTGCTGCTGGCCTGTAGGGCCAGAGCTTTGGGTCAGCTTTAGGGGGACTGGGGCGGGCTGTTTGGTTTTCTGGCTTGCTGTTTGCGCCCTTTTCACCTTTTCAGCTCCCCCCCTTCCCCTTGTCTCTTTGTGCGGGCCGTGGGGATTTTCTGGGGCAGCTCAGGCTGCCTAGTGTCTCCGTTTCCCTCCCCCCTTCTTTTTACGGAGGGCTTGTTTTGCCCTCTGATTGCTTTTTTCCCGCCTTTTTCATATTTAGCGGGGGGGCGGGGCCCGCATGGTCAGGGGTGGGGGCGTGGTCCGGCGGCGCATCGTTCACCGGCCCCAGCCGCACTTCCTCCCGGTTCATTAGGAGGCTGCGTGCGGGGCTCTGGCCCGCATGTCTCTGTTGCTGCTGCTACTGCTGCCCGCTCCGCCGCCTCTTCCGTGGACGTGCTCTGCAGCTTCGGCTCCACCGCTGCCATTGTGCTGACATTGCTGCCAAGGTAAGCGGCCTCGCCTTGCGTGAGGCCGTCTATTTTTTTCATGGTCTCTGATTGTTTTAGGGTTTAAAATTTGTATGGAGTAATACTTTTTTATTTTAAAAAATAAATCAGAGGCCAGGTTTTTCCTTGCCTCTTTAAAGCACTCTTGTGCTCTGTATTATGTGTTATATGCATGTTGCCATTCTGGGGGTCTGACTGTTGGTTTGTCTCTTCCCCACAGATCCTGGGATTCCCTCAATACAGTGGCCTCCCGGTTCTATTTTTGCCTGGCTAGTCTCTTTTCCTCCAAATTGGGACATATATATATATATATATACATATATACATATACATATATACAAATATATATATATACAAATATATATATATATATATATATATATATATATATATATAAGTGTATGTGTGTGTGTATGTGTGTATGTATGTATGTGTGTATGTATGTATGTATGTATGTGTATGTATGTATGTGTATGTATGTATGTATGTATGTATGTGTGTATGTATGTGTGTATGTGTGTATGTATGTGTGTATGTATGTGTGTATGTATGTGTGTATGTATGTGTGTATGTATGTGTGTATGTATGTATGTATGTGTGTATGTATGTATGTGTGTGTATATATATAATATATACTATTTTTTAAGGGGACCTTTATTATTAATTAAATCCTCCCTCCCGGGACATTAACATAAAGGGGCATCCCGGGTGGCTTATGCCTTAAACCCAGAATTTTGCGAATACCATAAATCACCATATGGAGGCTTCCAATAATACCGGAAATGGTTCTTCTGGGCCATCTAGGGTGTGTGGAGGCTGTGGGACTCCGCTCCCAGGTGATGATGTTTTTGTATGCATTCCTTGTGCAAAGCAGAGTATTGCGCGTCAGTCCGTGGCTCCGGCTGCTGGCTCTTCGCAACTTCCATCATCCCCTACCCCTCCCTGTTCTGGACCCCGCGTGACATTGTCAAGAGTGGGGATTCGCAATCCGAGGTGGCGGCACGGTTTGCCAACCTCGAGAAGATAATTTCCGTTAAAGCAGGGTTAAAGGCCACTGCGAAACGGAAGCACCTGACTCCTGTACCTCCGGCTTCACAGGATGAAGTATGTGAGCCTGTGGATTGGTCCGATTGCTCCCTGGATGAGGAGGGAGAATTTCTGGTGGAGTCAGATGAGCCTGCAGATCAGCTTGAGGTTGATGCTATTTGTCTGCGGGGGGTTCTCGTGACAACCCCTCCATTCTGGCTCAAATGTTTGAAATTTTGAATTTAGATCCACCCGAGGCCGTCACCCTGCCTGGTCAGTTGTTTAATGTGCCTCAGCCGCCTTTGGTTTTTCCCAGACAACACCACTTTGAGAAGGTTGTGCTCAAAGAATGGGAACATCCCACACGGTTAACTGGAATTCCTTCCAGTTGGGAGAAACATTATCCTTTTCCACCAGAATTGGTGAAGCTTTGGTCGGTTCCTCCTGACGTCGATACTCCTGTATTAGGGCTCTCCAGCACGGCTATGGTGCACTCTGCTGAGACTACTGCCCTTAAGGATGGTGAGGATCGTCGGATTGACCAGTACGCTCGCCATGGTTTCAGTTAGGCTGGGTCAACGATGCGCCCGGTGTGTGCTTCGGCGCTTCTTCTATTGGCGGTTAGATCTGTAATTCAGGGTCTGTGTGTGTATCTTGATCCCACTTGCAAGGAGCTTGTTGCTCTTAGGCAGTGTGAGTCTTTTGTTTCCTGTGTTCTGTCCGCTCAGGACGATGCGCTGGCTATGAGTAGCAAGACAGCTGCAATGCTGGTGGCTATTCGTCGGGCAGTATGGCTGCGCCAGTGGTCGGCGGACGCATCTTCTAAAAAGGTGCTCACAGCTCTCCCCTTTTTGGGATTGCGGCTGTTTGGTGTTAAAATTGATTCAGTTGCAAAAGGTGGCAAAATGCCGCAACGTAAGAGGCCTCGTCGTCCCTTTCGGGGGGCAAGTTCTGGTAGGCCTTCCTTTCGGGGATTCAGAGCAGGTAGGGGGGCTTCCTTTCCTGCTACCAGAGGTGCAGGTTGGACTCGGGGGAAGGGCCATGGCCGCCCCGCACAGTCCTGGGACTCCAAGCCCAAGCCTGCCGGTAAGCCCGCTCAGCAATGAGGGGCTGCCCTCACCCGTGCGGGTGGGGGGAGGATTGCGACACTTCTCCCAGGTTTGGGTCCAGGAGATTCCGGACAGATGGATCCGGGAGGTAGTGTCGTCCGGTTACAAGCTGGAATTCGAGTCTCGCCCTCCTTCACGGTTCTTTCGGTCTCGGGTGCCCATCGATCCTTTGGCCGCACAGGGGCTCCTGGCGTCGGTAAAGAATCTGTTAGAGATGGCGGTCATCCGGCCGGTACCGCGCTTAGAGATGGGCCTCGGTTTCTACTCCAATCTTTTCCCAGTCCCCAAAAAGGACGGGTCGGTTCGTCCCGTTCTGGACCTGAAATTACTCAAGTTCATCCGTTTTCGGAAGTTTCGCATGGAAACTTTGCGTACGGCCGTCGGTTCCCTTCGGCAGGGGGACTTCATGACGTCCATAGACATCAAGGATGCTTATCTTCATGTTCCCATCTGCCACGCTCATCAACGTTTTCTTCGATTCGTGATGGAAGATCAGCATTTTCAATTTGTGGCACTTACGTTTGGCCTTACCTCAGCTCCAAGAGTGTTCACCAAGGTGCTGGCAGGGTTCATGGCCATATTCTTGGTGTGCCACACAACCTGCTTCACTTTTAAATATTCTTCACTTAATGGGTTAACTCACCGCCAGGTGACGCAGTGCAGAGAGGAAGTCTTGTAACGAGCCCCCTTCCGGCCTATATATCCCTGGTACCCCCTTCAATCACCAGTATTTTTCTCTCTGCTTGACAAGACAGAAGATTGAAGTCTCCTACTTACAGGTAGCCGGGGTCTTACCCCGGCACCCCCCTTTTGGTCTATTTCTGCCCGGTTTGAGTGTTTATACCTTGATGGTGGAATGGAAGCCTCCCAGCCTAGGCTGCTCACTGGGCAAATGGTAGATGGCACTTTAAGTGCCTAGGAGCTTATCTCCTCCGCTCGACCTCATGCATGGGGCAATGCGGCTATCCGGCATGGTGATCCGGAAATGGGATGCCCCTGTCCCGAGGGTCCCCGTAGCCCCTTTCTCTCCCGTTACGGTCCCTTCTCCCTTCACTATGGGGGGGGGGGTAGAGGGATGTGTATTGTGTGTATGGTTTACTGTATGTTCATGTGTTTTGCTTATTTCAACGTTGTCAGGCTGCACTGCATGTGAGTGCGCATATGGCCTGACTTTGATTCCTCCTTATATGGCAGTCTCTGTTTTGCGGGCTGCTGCTGCTGGCCTGTAGAGCCAGAGCTTTAGGGGTGACCGGGGCAGGCTGTATGGTGTCAGGCTTGCTTTTGGCTGCCTGCGCTTTTCTCACCTTATCCAGCTCCCCTCCCCCCTCCGCTTTTCTCCTTTGTTTTAATCGGCCACTCCCGCCTTCGCTGACATTTTCTGCCTGTCTCCACCACCTCTTTGGTTGGGTGCTGGGCTTTTGTAAGCCTTACTGGGGCAGGTAAGCGGCCTCACCTGGTGGGGCCGTCTATATTTTTATGGGTTTAACTGTTTATTAAAAAGTAATATATTTAATGGAAATATACTTTTGTTTTGAAAAAAAAAAAGGGGGAAAAATATATAAGGAGGAAAATCAAAGCACTTGGTGCTGTGTATGTATGTTATATTGCATGTTGCCATTGGTTTCTGGGGGTTTTTTACTGTTGGTGGTTTTTTCCCACAGATCCTGGGATTCCTTCAACTAGTAGCCTCCCAGTTCTTTATTGCCTGGCTAGTCTTTTTTTCTCCTAAATTGGGACATATTTATTTATATATACTTGCGTATATATAGATTTAAAAAAAATAAATAAATATAAAAAAAAGATATATATATATATATATATATATATATATATATATATATATATATATATATATATATATATATATATATAAATTAAGGGGGACCTTCCTTTTTGAGAAAAAAAAAATATATAAATAAAAATCCTCCCTTCCGGGACATTTACAAATGAGGGGGCATCCCGGGTTGGCTTATGCCTAAAAGCCCAAAAATTGCGAATACCATAAATCACCATATGGAGGCTTCCGTTATTGCCGGAAACGGTTCTTCTGAGCCATTCGGGGGGTGCGTAAGTTGTGGGGTTCTACTCCCAGCTGATGATGTCTTTATTTGCATCCCTTGTGCAAAGCAGAGCATTGCGTGCCAGTCTGTTGCTTCGGCTGCTGGCCCATCGCAACCTTCATCATCGCCTACCTCGCCCTCCCTGTTCCGGACCCCGCATGACACTGTCAAAAGTGGGGATTCGCAGTCCGAGGTGGCGGCACGGTCGGCCAGCCCCCGGAAAGTAGTGCCCGTTAAAGCAGGGTTAAAGGCCGCTGCAAAACGGAGGCACCTGACTCAGGTACCTTCGGCTCCACAGGACGAGTTATGTGAGCCTGTGGAATGGTCCGATGGATCCCCGAACGAGGAAGAATTCCTGTTGGAGTCAGATGAGCCTGCAGATCAGCTTGAGGCTGATGCGATTGGCGATTGGTCGGAGGGGGTTGTTTTTGACACCCCCTCCATTTTGGCTAAGAATGACCCTTTTCGGTATTTCCGAAGCCTTTATATGGTGAAGCTTTTTATTTATATCAAATTTATTTTGAGGTTTCCGGTGGAATACTGGTACCTTGTCTTTCTGCTTTTTAATATACTGGTGATTGAAGGGAGGTACCAGGTGTATATAGGCCGGAAGGGGGCTCGTTACAAGACTTCCTCTCTGCACTGCGTCACCTGGCGGTGAGTTAACCCATTAAGTGAAGAATATTTAAAAGTGAAGCGGGGTGTGTGGCACACCAACAATATCCATTTTTCAGGTGAGTACTCACAAAATTGTATTTTTCAGATCTCGGGGCATTCGTGTCGTACCTTATTTGGACGACCTTCTTATCATGGCTCCGTCACTCAATCAATCGGAGACAGACACCAGGATGGTGGTCTCCACGCTGGAAATCTTTGGTTGGGTGATCAACTTCTCCAAGTCCTCCCTCGCTCCGGCCAGGGTGGTGTCCTTTCTGGGGATGCAGTTGGACTCTCATCAACAGTGTGTTTCTCCCCCAGTCCAAAATTCATCTGATTCAGGAGTTGGCTCGGGTCCTACTTTCCAATCCTCGGCCGTCCATCCGTCTGGGGATGAGGCTGGTAGGGTTGATGGTTGCCTCCTTCGAGGCAGTTCCTTTTGCTCAATTTCACACGAGGACGCTTCAGCTTTATCTGTTGGCGTCTTGGGACCGGCAGCCTCGGTCGCTGGATCAGCCCTTCCAGTTGTCCTCCCGGGTCCGGCAGTCCCTCCAGTGGTGGTTGGTCTCGACCAATCTCGTGAAGGGCAGGTCTTTCCTGACCCCTCTTTGGGAAATTGTCACCACGGACGCCAGTCTTTCGGGATGGGGCGGATTCTGGAAGGAGCGGCAGTTCCAGGGGCAGTGGGGGCCTCAAGAGGCCCACTTACCCATCAATGTTCTGGAACTGAGAGCCATCCGTCGGGTGCTTGCTCTCCTGACTCATCACGTTCTGGGCCTTCCGGTCCAGGTGCGTTCAGACAATCGAACAGCGGTTGCTTACATCAATCATCAGGGAGGGACTCGTAGTCTGAGTGCTCTCAGAGAGGTGTCCCTGATCCTGACCTGGGCAGAGGCCCATGTTCCTTGTCTCTCGGCGGTATACATTCCAGGAGTGGAGAACCAGGAAGCCGACCGGTTGAGCAGGGGCTCTCTCCGATGGGGGACACCGGAGGTGGACCTGTTTGCCTCTCGTCACAATCACAGGCTCCCGAACTTCATGTCGCTCTCCCAGGATCCTCTGGCTCTGGCAGTGGACGCCATGTCCCTGAGCTGGGGGGATCTGGGATTTCTATACCTGTTTCCTCCGATACCCATGCTGGGCAGGGTGGTTCGGAAGTTGGCTCTGGAAAGGGTGTCCGCCGTTCTCGTGGCCCCAAGGTGGCCAAGGCGAGTGTGGTTCGCAGACATCGTTCGGCTGGCAGTGGACCAGTTCGTTCTGCCTCTTCGGCCCGATCTGCTCACTCAGGGTCTGTTGTGTTACCCCAATTTACCAGCGCTGGGTTTGACGGCCTGGCTGCTGAAACCTCCATCTTGAAGGAGGAGGGTCTTTCTGACTCGGTCGTTAAGACTCTGATCAGTGCCCGGAAGAGGTCTTCTTCTATCATCTACTATAGGACTTTGAAAGCCTATATCGCTTGGTGTGAGATGAGATCTTTTCCTTGTAGGGTCTTTTCGGTCTCCAGGATTCTGGAGTTTTTACAATCAGGGCTGGACTCTGGTCTTCAGCTAAGTACGTTGAAAGGGCAAGTTTCTGCCTTATCTATCTTTTTTCAGAAGCGTTTTGCGCTTCATCCTTTAGTTAAAACTTTTTTCCAGGGGGTTACGCATGTGCGGCCTCCCAGGAAACCATTACTCCCGGTTTGGGATTTGAATTTGGTTCTTTCTGCTCTTCAGGCTCCTCCTTTTGAGCCTCTGCAAGATATTGCTTTGTCTTCCCTGACTCAGAAGATTGTTTTCTTGGTAGCCATCACTTCGGTTCGGCGTGTCTCGGAGTTGGCGGCCTTGTCTATCCAGGCGCCTTACTTTGAGAGGCATCAGGATAAAGTGGTCTTTCGGTTCAAGCCAGACTTTCTTCCTAAGTTTGTTTCTGCTTTTCATTTGAACCAAGATATTGTTCTTCCCTCCTTGTGTCCTAATCCTAAGAATGACAAAGAGAGGGTTTTGCATTGTTTAGATGTAGTACGCTGTGTTAAGTACTACTTGATTATCACGTCTCCTTTTCGTAAGACGGATGCCTTTTTTGTTGTGCCCTGTGGGCCTAAGAAGGGTTTGGCACCAGGCCGTTACTGCGGCCTATTCTGCTAAGGGGAAAGTTCCCCCTTTTCGTATCACTGCTCATTCTACTCGCGCCATTGGGGCGTCTTGGGCTTTTCAGCACCAAGCTTCTGTTGAACAAGTTTGGAAGGCCGCCACTTGGTCTTCTGTTCATACTTTTTCTAAGTTTTACAAAGTTGATGTGCGAGCCTCAGCGGATGCTGTTTTTGGCCGCAAAGTTCTGCAGACTGCAGTCATTTAAGTTATGCTTCACCTGGCCTTGAGATGCCCATCCCTTGTGGACGCTGCTTTTGGATGTCCCAATCGTGAAGAATTAAAGGTGAAGCGGGGTGTGTGGCACACCAAGAATAATACCATTTTGTGAGTACTCACCTGAAAAATGGATATTGTTGGTGTGCCTCCCACCCTTTTCGGTATTCCGAATCCTTTATATGGTGAAGCTTTTATTTATTTTGAGGTTACCGTTAAATTACTGGTACCTTGTCTTTCTGCTTTTTAATACACTGGTGATAAATGGGAGGTACCAGGTATATATAGGCCGGAAGGGGGCTCGTTACAAGACTTCCTCTCTGCAACAGCGCCACCTGGCGGTGAGTAACCCAATCGTGAAGAATTAAAGGTGAAGCGGGGTGTGTGGCACACCAACAATATCCATTTTTCAGGTGAGTACTCACAAAATGGTATTTTGCAGTCCCGGCCCCAGATGAGGATTAACCAATTTGTTTCTGATTCTCTGACACACTGGAGTGGAAGAAGAGAGAACAATTATAGGGTGAGGATCACAGAATTGTATTTTTTATTTCAGGAGAAACTGTTACTATAGCACCAACTACAAGCAAAGAAACAACTTTAACCAAAGGTATTTTGAAAAATGGCATATTGAGAAAACAAATATGGTTTAAATAGTATTATACGAATTGTTGGAAAAAGCATTAACCATTGGTTTTAAAAAAGTTTTTTTATGCCTAGTAGAGGCAAGTGTGCCTAACTATGGGGCAACAGGATGTGATGAGTTTATAAAGTTTGGTCCTTAAATGACCTGCTTCCGTACAAGGGTTTACAGTAGTTCCACAAGTTTGAATTCTCTTGCATATGATGATCTTTCTTTCCCATTAGCATTGCACCAGGTAGCTGAGTGTTCAGTTTGGCAATGTCACAGTTGACAAACTGAAACTATCAGGCTTCAACTTCATTGTGAAGAAGAGTATGTCCTTCCCCCGTAATGCCACCGTCATGCGAACTCTGAGGGCAAGGTAGTCCTCCACTAGTGTTTACCATTACAGTTACTGAAGTATGACTGCAATTAGGCACTAGGGTGTGTAAGCAAGCCTTTCTATGAGCACTATTTGACGCCTGTAATATGTATATTCTGTGTGTCACACACCCCGCTTCCCCTTTAATTCTTACGATCGGGTTACTCCACCAGTAGGTGGCGACGTTGCAGAGAGAAGTCTTGAAAACAAGCCCCTTCCGGCCTACATATACCTGGGACCTCCCACTTAACACCCAGTGTTTTCTCTCTGCAAGATGCGACAAGACAGAAGAAAGAAGTCTCCTGCTTGCAGGTAGCCGGGGTCAGACCCCGGCATCCCCTTTTGGTCTATTTCTGCCCAGCTGCTTGTTTTTTGCATACTCTGTTAAAGATACTGGAAGCCTCCCAGCCTAGGCTGCTGCCTGGGCAATGGTAGACGGCACCTCATGGTGCCTAGGAGCTTATCTCCTTCGCTCGTCCCCACGCGTGGGGCAACGCGGATATCCGGCCGGTGATCCGGATTTGGGATGCCCCGTCCCGGTCCCCCCTTTTAGCCTAGCCTTCCCTCACCTGGTCCCTTCTCCCTTAGCGTGGGGGGGGGGGGTGGCCCTTGGTGTCTTTACTGCCCTTGTTTTGTCTAGGGTGTGCCTTATATGCATGTGTGTGTACATCCTTGTTTGCATGTTTTCAGCACTGTTGATCACTTGTGGGGCCGGCGCTGCGGTCTAGCCGCAGGGTTCCTCTGCGGGGGCTCCTTTTCCGGGTGTCCCTGGTGGTCTAGTGGTATGTGTGTTTTACTCTGGGGCGGGCGGGTGCCTTGTTGTTTGCGGGCACCCGCCTCGCTCATACGGCGTCGCCATTGTGGCGAAGCCGTGGTGCTCTTCTCTAGGGGGCGGGGCCGCGTTGACGCGGCCCGTGCTGTACTGACGTGACGGGGGGCGGGGCCGGAGAGCTTCGCGCTCTTTGTCCGGCCCACCCTGCGTCTTCCCTCCTCCGGGGCTGCTGCTGCTCTGTCCGAGCTGCTGGGAGGGCTCTGAGGCTTGCGCAAGTATTTTTGTCTGTGGTCATGCAAGTTTGGATTCATGCAGTATATATATTCTAAGTATGTCACACACCCCGCTTCAGATAGTAAATCATTAGTCATGGGTTATACTCACTGCTAGGTGGCACTGTTGCAGAGAAGTCCAGAAAACAACAAGCCCCTCCCGGTCTATACATACCTGGTACCTCCCAACAATTCCCCAGTGTTCTTCTCTGCAAGGTGGCGACAAGACAGAAGAAGTAAGTCTCCTGCTTGCAGGTAGCCGGGGTAACACCCCGCCCCCCCCCCCCCCCATGGTCTATTTCTGCCCGGCTTCTTTTGTGTTATTCCCTGGATTAATTGGTAGCCTCCCAGCTTAGGCTGTCGGCCGGGCAAGGGTAGATGGCACTTAAAGTGCCTAGGAGATTAGCTCCTCCGCTCGACCCCATATTATGGGGCATAGCTTTATTCCGACCGTGGTGATCCGGATGTGGGATGCCCCAGCCTTTAGGTTAGGTCAGGTCCCCCTAGTTTGGCCTTCTCCCTGTTTGTTTTATTTATTAATGATGTGTGTGTGTTTGTGTTTGCCCCAGGACTGCATTTTACGGCTGGGACGGGTGGATGGAGGCCGGCCCGTCTGTTCGCCTGGTCACTTTCTTTTTGTTGGGGGGGCTCCTTGAGCCCCCGGGACTGTTTTTATTGGTGTTGGGGGGGCGGGTCGAGCGGCGCAGTGCCGCTGGCCCGCCGCTCTTTTTCCTGAGGGCAGGCGCCATTTTCTGGCACCCGCCTCTCGGTCGGATCTCCAGGGCCGGCGGTGGGTGGGGCCGGGCGGGGCGCTGAGTATCTCTTCTCCATTCCTGTGGCGCCCGCTGTTTGGCGCGGACTTGGAGGGGTGGGCGGGGCCGCGTGCCGTGCGGCCCACGCCGTGTCTGACTGGTGAGGGGCGGGGCCACAGCGTCTCCCGCGTCTTGCTGGGCCCGCCCCTCTTCTCTCTCCTCCGTGGCGCTGGCCGCCATCTCTGCTCTGGGTCCAGGTAGGCGGCTTCTTTTGGGGTTACTGCTGGGCCGGGGGGGCAGCTTATGTTTCTGGCCCCCTTCCTCGCCGATGGGGGGGGGGGGGGCATTTCCCTCAGCCCGGCTCTAGGCCAGCTGGCAGGGAGTTACTGCTTCCCTGGCCCACACCTGCTTTTGTTTGTGTGTGTGTGTATATATATATACCCCATATATACTATGCAGACTTTCTTGTGTCTCATCATTTGTTATGTTATCCAGGTGTTTATGGTTGTGCTTGGTTGACTGTTGTCTCTTGTTTTTCAGATCCCGGGATCCCACGCTGCAGGGCTCTCCCAGTCTTAGATACCTGGCTAGTTGGGGGGCCATTATCTTAATTGGGGTTTTTTGCCTAAATTCCCATTTTTGAGCTTTATCTATATATTCACATAAGTACTAGAGGGGCATCCCAGGTCGCTTTAGGCGTAAATCCCTGGTTACTGCATATACCATAATTTCACCATATGGAGACAACCAAAGATACCGGAAATGGCCCTTCGGGGCAGTCCAGGCTCTGCGGGGGGTGTGGGACTCCGCTCCCAGGGAATGATGTCATTATATGTATTCCATGTGCACAGCGGAACATTGAGCGCCAGTCCGGCACCCCGGTGCCCGGTACTTCCTCGGCCGCGCCATCTCCCTCCCCTCCTCGCCTGTTCCGGACCCCGTGTGACGTTGTCGTTGGGGGTGATTCGCAATCTGAGGTGTGCGCCCGATTGGCTAGCCTCGAGAAAATGTTTTCCGCTATGATCGCTCAGAAGGCTCCGGCTAAGCGGAAACACCTGTCTCCGCCTCCGCCGGACTCTGATGAGGAGGTTATTGAGGCGCTGGATTGGTCAGATCGTCCCCTTGAAGAGGGTGAGCTTGTTGAGGAAGTAGAGGATCCCGAGGTTCAGCAGTTGCTGGGTGCTGAGGGTGATCAGGCCGAGGGGCCCGTTCCCGATACGCTTTCCATTCTGGCCCAAATGTTTGAGGATTTGGATCCTCCTGAAGCTGCTCCTCGGCCTAAGGGTCAGCTTTTTGGGGTGTCCAAGGTGCGCTTGGAGTTTCCTAGTCAACAGCATTTTGAGGATGTTGTTCTTAAGGAATGGGAGCAACCTACGCGTCTCGTTGGGGTGCCGCCTAGCTGGGATAGGAAGTATCCCTTTCCGGCGGACTTGGTGAAGCGTTGGTCTGTCCCTCCCGAGGTTGATGCTCCGGTTTTGGGACTGTCTAATACGGCGGTTGTACATTCTCCTGACACTACTTCTCTCAAGGACGGCGAGGATCGCCGGATTGATCAGCTGGCCCGTCATGGTTTTGTCTGTGCGGGTTCGGTTTTAAGGCCTGTTTGTGCTTCGGCACTCCTGTCATTGGCGGTCAGGTCTATTGTCAGGGATTTATGTGTGGATCTTGATCCTACTTGTGATGAGTTTCTTGCTCTCAAGCGTTGTGAATCCTTCTTGTCATTTATTTTGGCCGCTCAGGATGATGCCATGTTGATGTGTGGCAGGGCTACTGCTCTGTTTGCTATTCGCCGTTCGGTGTGGTTGAGGCAGTGGACGGCTGATTTTAATTCCAAGAGATCGCTCACGGCTCTTCCCTTTCTGGGTCTGAGGCTTTTCGGGGAAAAGCTGGATTCTGTTGCCAAGGGAGGTAAATTACCTCAGCGTAAGAAATTTCGTCGCTCCTTTCGGGGGGCGGCCTCCTTCAATCCTTCCTTTCGGGGAGCCATAGCCGGCAGGGGTGCGGGCTTCTCGGCCTCCAGGGGTGCCAGCTGGAATAGAGGGAAAGGCCGTGGCCGTCCCGTTCACGCCTGGGGCGCCAAGCCCAAACCAGCTGCCAAGCCCACTCAGCAATGAGGGGGCGCCCTCACCCTTACGGGTGGGGGGGGCGGTTACGACTTTTTTCCCGGGTATGGGACCAGGAGGTCTCGGACAGGTGGATCCAGGAGGTGGTGTCGGCCAGTTACAAGCTGGAGTTCGAGTCCCGTCCTCCTCCAAGGTTTTTCAGGTCTCGTGTCCCCTCAGACCCTCTGGCCGCGCAGGGGCTCCTGGCGGCGGTAAGGAATCTTCTGGAAATGGCAGTCATCTGCCCGGTCCCGCCTTCGGAGGTGGGGCGACGGTATTATTCCAATCTCTTCACTGTACCCAAAAAGGATGGGTCGTTCCGGCCCATCCTGGATTTGAAGTTTCTCAACCGGTTTATTTGTCCCCGGAAGTTTCGCATGGAAACCCAGGAGTTGGCAGCCTTGTCGATTCAGGCTCCTTATTTTGAGAAACATCAGGACAAAGTGGTTTTTTCGCTTCAAGCCAGACTTTCTCCCTAAAGTGGTCTCTGCTTTTCATCTTAATCAGGACATTGTTCTTCCTTCTTTGTGTCCTAAGCCTAGGAATGACAAGGAGAGTGCGTTGCACTGCTTGGATGTTGTACGTTGTGTCAAGTACTATCTGCGTACTACGTCTTCTTTTCGTAAGACTGATGCCTTTTTCGTGGTGCCCTGTGGGCCTAGGAAGGGCTTGGCTCCGGCTAAGTCTTCCATTAGCAAATGGATTAGTCAGGCGATTGTTGGGGCCTTCTCTGCCAAGGGGAAGGATCCCCCTTTTCGTGTTACTGCTCATTCTACTCGTGCGGTTGGAGCGTCCTGGGCTTTTCAGCACCAGGCTTCTGTTGATCAAGTTTGTAAGGCTGCTACCTGGTCTTCGGTTCACACTTTTTCTAAGTTTTATAAGGTTGATGTGCGGGCCTCAGCAGATCTGTTTTTGGCCGCAGGGTTCTGCAGGCTGCAGTGGTTTGAGTTTCTGCGTTATTGCCTGGTTGGATACCCGCCCTTTTTGGACACTGCTGTTGGATGTCCCATGACTAATGATTTACTATCTGAAGCGGGGTGTGTGACATACTTAGAATAATACCATTTTGTGAATACTCACCTGTAAAATGGGTATTATAAGTATGTCACACACCCCGCTTCACCCGCCCTTTTTGGTATCCTGGTTCTTTATATGGTGAAGTTTTTTATTTACAGTTGAGGGTTACCATTGTTTTTTTCCTGGTACCTTGTCTTTACTGCTGTTTGAATACTGGGGAATTGTTGGGAGGTACCAGGTATGTATAGACCGGGAGGGGCTTGTTGTTTTCTGGACTTCTCTGCAACAGTGCCACCTAGCGGTGAGTATAACCCATGACTAATGATTTACTATCTGAAGCGGGGTGCGTGACATACTTATAATACCCATTTTACAGGTGAGTATTCACAAAATGGTATTATTCCTATGTGTGGCTCATATGGGGGTAATTACTACTAGGATTGGTTGCACTGGCTCATCACTGTGATAATGCCTTTCTTATAATGCCTTTGGGGTATAAAGGACTGCATGTTTATTTCTGGAAATCTTCATATATATATATATATATATATAAAAATATATTATATATAATGTTTTCTCAAAGCATCCTTCGGGCAGCATACGCATGAGACCTCCGGGCTCCTCCCCTCAACTGGAACACATGACCACCGGCATAAAGTCTTGGCTCCTCCCTCCCTTCCCCAGTTGTTTCCGTGTTCCTCCAGAGGAAGGAACGTGACCACTAGCTCCTGGGCCGATGGTTCAGGTAAGTATATTCCGGTACTATGGGCCTGAGCAGGGGGTCCATTTCTCGGTCCCGAAGGCGATCCTTCTGCCTGGGGCCCGGGATACCCCGTGGGGTCATTGGCCAGATCCCATTCTTTGATTATATCAAAGGGGGGTAAGTGATATGTTGCCCTCTTGCTGAGGATGAATTATAGGAAGAGACCAGGGTTACCGGGAGCCCAAACTTTAAATTTTTTACCATTTTGAGACAATGTTTTTGTAGATTTAATGCACCCCTCTGCACTCACTGAAGGGAGAGTTTGTGGTTGCATTTGCTGTCGGCATTATGGGGCAGGTGTGCTGAACTAATGGAAAGCACCCCTCCCCCCTCTTCCCTCCCAGAAGTGAGTAGAAACACATGCTGCTAGTTAACTCTCATTAAGTTTCAACTTGCCAGGACTCACAGGCAGCCATTAATGAGATTGAATTTTTTCTTTTTTAAAATATTTCAGGTCTCTTCCTCCCAGACTGCTGATGTCACCCCAGCAGCTGTGGAATTTCCTGCCTTTCTTTCAAACACGTGTGTGTGTTCTTTAATAGCACAGTGTTTTGGATATATATATATATATATATATATATTATGGCCTCCCCTTCTATTTTTTGTTATGAAGGGTTAATATTTCAATATAGGATTTGGCTCCTACCCTATTGTAACAGGCTCAGGAAGCAAATCCATTGGTGCCTCATTACCAGAAGCCTGGCAGACCATAAGGATGACATTTATTTCGATCCTACTGAAGTTTCCTCCACAAATATGTCTCATGTGAACCAGGATTCATCCTGTATTTCCGTCGGCTGCCGATTCTGGAAGGAGGGGGCCCAGTTTTGTCCGGTAAGTCACTTTTATTTATTTATAGTGTCTATGGGCATGTTTAATTAAGTTTGGATATAAGTATCGCCCTTGTTTTGCTAATGTATCTTAGTCTTTGACCACAGACTAAAGCTCATTTGAAGTATACCTAAACCTTTTTCATATAAGAAAAGTGGAAATGGTCCCAAGGAGGTACTACGCCTTGTGCATTACTGGTTGTAACCCCTCTGCCAATATTGTCCAGGCGGGGTTAGATAATGTTGTTACTATCCTTGTAGGTCAGATTAGACCTAATGTCCCCCTCACCTTGGGATCTCAAGGTTGTAGGCAGTTCGGGTAACCAGGTTGGTCTTACAGACTTTCAAAACCTGTTCTCTGATCCCATCTATTATCTGGTCTGGGGGGGGGGGGTGTTGAGGAGACCAGTAGAATTGCCTTTAACTTAGGAAGGTTCTATTCCCTCGGACATTTACCTTTCCTTTCTTAGGTTGTTTTCAAACCTTGGGATAAAGGATTCAGGTCCAAGGTGTAATTAGGTTGGGCTTTATCCTGATTTGGCATTTGACTTTTTTCTTATGCCAGAAGTATTTTCTTAACCTATGTGCACAACACCCTTGCGGCTGCTCTCATCTGCTCGGATTGTAGCAGTATAGGACTCGGTCAATATTTGGGTCCTGGGCAGGGAATATTGCCCTAAGTTGGAAATCCTTGGGGGGCAGGAGTTGTTTTCTGCTATCTCCTAAATAAGCTTATTTGATTCCCTGCTTAACTGGTTAGTAAGTGGAATCTTAATGGTTTAAATCTATGGCTGTTTATTTATGATGGGAAGTTTTACCTTCTGCTTCAACGATGTAAGGACTATCTGTTGAATAGAACTTGTCCAGGGGTATTATTATTATTATATGCATATTTTTATAGCGCCATCTAACTCCATAGCGCTTTACAAAGGAAGAATTCAGACAAGGTATAACATATAGTATAGAAAACTATGCAATATGGATGCCACAGTTTAAAACCAGGTGTGTGAGCACAGGAGACAATAGGAAAGGGTATGGTTATATCCTTTCTTCAGTTTTGGCGGTTAGTGACAAATGTCATGAGATTTTGGTCAAAGAAATATGATTGTATCATATTCAGTTCACAGCATTCTCTGAGAACCTGGACCAGTGTCTTTAGGTCAGAGTGAGCCTCGTGCAATGTTCCTTTTGGAATTTTTGTTTTGGATAGATTTGTGAATACACTGATAAATATAGGTATTTTTCTCCTGATCTGGCCCGCCTGTTAGAGAGTAATCATTAGAACTCCTTCTTTAAGCTGTTCCTTTCATTTGGGGACGCGGCTTAAGATTCCGGGGGGTACCTTCCTTCTCTACCTTATCTGTGGGAAAGAAGGATTTTTTAAAAGGGGTCCTCTCGGTCTGGAATCTATTTGCCCAAACCCACTGAGCTATGATGGGGTTGGTGCCTGGATACTTTGTGTTGCCCTCTCCATTCCAGGGGCATGAATGAGGTTTTCACATAGAGGTTACTTGTACCCTCAGTCGGACTCTTGGTTTCTCCTATACAAGTGGTGGAGGAAAGATATAAGTTATTCTGAAGTTGCTAGCATTGTAATCCAGGCGGTTAATATCCTAGTTTCCTTCTCCAGCAGAAACCTTTCTGGTGGTGCAGGCGTTGGAGGGAGTTTTTTCTCCTTATAGAATATCTGTCTCCATGTTCCATCAGATATTAGAAAGGTGTTTTTCTTTAGACATTATTTTAGGAGGAAGCTTGTTTCCACAAGGTTTTTTTCTTCAAGACCTTAACAGATCTGGGAGATGTCTGTCAGTTTCCAATGAGCATGGGGCTCTGTCTTGTGTCAGATTCTAACAACCACTAGGTTGTCTTAGCAGTAAGGACAGAGCTGGATATGGTGCTCATTGATCCCTTTATGCTGGATTCAGTCTGAGAATACACAGACCTCGTACTTATCAGACACTAGGAGGGGTCGGTGGCGGCTGATCTGAGCAATCTCCTACTTTTTTGTTGTGTACACTCCAGGGACAAAAAAATGCCTTTGAGCTTCAGTTTCATGTGTAGAGCTGTGGTTAGCCCGGTGGGATGTTAACCCTTCTTTGGAAGGTTAGTCGAATTCCCTCTGGATTATGATTTATGGTCAGGAAGTCAACAACTTCCTCAGACTCTTCTCCTTCCCAGAGGATTTCGGCCATTTAGGAAATAGTGATTCCGGGTACACGGTCGGCACCTCCAATGTCAAGAGCCAGGAGGGTATTAGAATGATTGGCTTTGCTTTCTTCCAGGTGAGGTAATATCACTTGCTTTAAGTACTATGATGGGAAGGTCCGGAGTAAATCCTGCGGCACCCGGTATGAGTGGCGAACGGCAACGAGTTCCATCGCTAAATAATAATAGATAAAATAAATGGTGCTTAGATCACCATGGTATGCTTGCACACACAGGGATTCGTCTTCTGCTTGTAACCCATCTGTGCGGTGAGTGTACACGTGCCCAGAACGGTGGGCTGCCCTAATTTGGCATCCAGGGAGCAAGTGCAGGGTTAGGTGCCTTGCTCGAGAGCACAACTGACCCTCATGGAGACCGGATGGAATCCTTCTGGGTTTATTAGGGACCTGAGTCTCCTTCAGCTTGTTTTGTAGGAAGGTTACATCAGGTGGCAGATTTTTTCTGTATAACTCCGTTGAGGGAGTCAGTTTGGTAGGTCTATTCTAAGGTCTTCTAAGAGACCTCAGTCCTTGCATGGTATTCTGCTCTAGCCTGTACACTTAGGGGGATTATCCTTTTAGGTCCCTAGGCCACCTGTTGTCTGGGATTTTTTTCCTGGGATTACCTATATCCTAGGTTGCCTTTAGCCCTAGGGGACCTGTAGCCCTAGGGGACCTGTAGCCCTAGGGGACCTGTAGCCCTAGGGGACCTGTAGCCCTAGGGGACCTGTAGCCCTAGGGGACCTGTGACCCTGGGGGTCCTGTGACCCTGGGGGTCCTGTGAACCCTGGGGGTCCTGTGAACCCTGGGGGGGGGGTCCTGTGACCCTAGGGGTCCTGTGACCCTAGGGGTCCTGTGAACCCTAGGGGTCCTGTGAACCCTAGGGGACCTTTATCCCTGGGGAACCTTTAACCATAAGGGACCTTTTTAACCCTAGGGGAACCTTTTTAACCCTAGGGGAACCTTTTTAACCCTAGGGGAACCTTTTTAACCCTAGGGGAACCTTTTTAACCCTAGGGGAACCTTTTTAACCCTAGGGGAACCTTTTTAACCCTAGGGGAACCTTTTTAACCCTAGGGGAACCTTTTTAACCCTAGGGGAACCTTTTTAACCCTAGGGGAACCTTTTAACTCTAGGGAGCCTTTAATCCCAGCTGGCCTTTGTCTCTGGTTGGCCGTTAGCCCTGGTTGGCCGTTAGCCCTGGTTGGCCGTTAGCCCTGGTTGGCCGTTAGCCCTGGTTGGCCGTTAGCCCTGGTTGGCCGTTAGCCCTGGTTGGCCGTTAGCCCTGGTTGGCCGTTAGCCCTGGTTGGCCGTTAGCCCTGGTTGGCCGTTAACCCTAGTGGGGCCTTGGGGGCTGGAGGCTGTCTTGGGCCCTGGGGGCTGTTTTGGACCCTGGGGGCTGTGTCTAGTTCTAGGCTGCTCATAGACACAATAGATATCTTTAGTCTGCAGTTCTCCCTAACTCTGGGCTAGTTCTTTTACCCATACATGGAACCTTATTTCTCAGATGCTGAGAATTTTTTTTCTACCAGTACTAAGCAAGCCTCCTTGTTATACATGTTTTGGGCTAAACAGGCGAACTATTGTAGCCTCTTGGTCCTCAGCGAGATGGTTTTTCTGCTGAACTCTCTTGATAGATCTGCTGTCCTAGTAGGATCAGTCTTGTGGCAGTAGTTTCTTCCTTTCCATTCTTTCCCACCCAACGAGGTAATGCTCGCTTATCTCTCATGCGTATGCTGCCCGAAGGACGTTTTGAGAAAAACTAAGTTACCTGGTAACTTTTTTTCTAAACATCCGTAAGGGCAGCATACGCCGATTCCCTCCCTTGTGTATGTATTTGAGGGGTATTGTTTTTTGTTATGGTGTGGAGTCGTAGGTCTTGTCTCCTCTTTCTCTTTCAGATCTCTACAACAACTGGGGAAGGGAGGGAGGAGCCAAGACTTTATGCCGGTGGTCATGTGTTCCAGTTGAGGGGAGGAGCCCGGAGGTCTCATGCTTAGTTTTTTCAGTATACCTTGTCTATTCAATGTATAGTGTCTGTATGTGTATGTTTGCTTGCAACAGGCCTTTTGTTTTATTGGGGGCTGATTGTGGTCTCTTTCCTACAGGTCCGTGGATTTCCGCGCTGCGGTGGGCCCGGTCTGATATACCTGGCTAGTCTTATTGGTTAAAAATCCTCCCACTCCCGGGACTTTAATTATAAAAGGGGCATCCCGGGTTGCTTAATGCATAAATCCCTGGGTTATTGCGAATGCCATAATTTCACCATATGGAGGCTTCCGACATTACCGGAAGTGGCTCTTCGGGGCTATCCAGGCTGTGTGAGGCTCCACTCCCAGGCGATGTCATAATATGTATTCCATGTGCAAAGCAGAATATTGCGCACCAGTCCGGCACTCCGGCTTCTGCCTCCTCGCAACCTCTGTCATCTCCTACCCCCCACCTATTCCGGACCCCGGGTGACGTTGTCAAAGGTGGGGATTCGCAATCCGAGGTGTGTGCACAATTGGCCAGCCTCGAGAAAATAGTTTCCGCCGCGGTGGCTCAGAAGGCTACGGCTAGGCGGAAGCACCTTTCTCCGGCATCGCCTGTTCCGGAGGATGAGGTGTTCAAAGTATTGGATTGGTCCGATTGTCCCCCGGCTGAGGAGGGGGAGCTCCTAGAGGAGTCGGACGAGCCTGTAGACCAGCAATTGGTTGGTACCGCTGGCGATCAGGCTGCGGGGGTGTTCCCTGACACTCCTTCCATTTTGGCTCAAATGTTTGAGATTTTGGCTTTGGATCCACCTGAGGCGGTCCCCCCGCCAAAGGGTGAGTTGTTTGATGTGCCCCAGCCGCGTTTGGTGTTTCCCAGGTAACAACACTTTGTGAGGGTTGTCCTTAAGGAATGGGAACAACCCACACGCCTTGTTGGAGTTCCTCCTAGTTGGGATAAGAGTTATCCCTTTCTGGAAGATTTGGTGAAGCTTTGGTCTGTTCCCCCTGACGTCACTGCCCCCGTGTTGGGGCTGTCTAACACGGCTGTGTTGCACTCCCCTGACACTACTACCATTAAGGATGGTGAGGATCGTCGGATTGATCAATTGGCTCGCCATGGTTTTATCAGTGCTGGATCGGCACTGCGGCGGGTGTGTGCTTCGGCGCTTCTTCTGATGGCTGTTAGGTCCATTATTAGAGATTTGTACGCAGATCTTGATCCCACTTGTGATTGAGTTCGGTTCTCTCAAGCAGTGTGAGTCGTTTATTTCCTTTGTCATGACCGCCCAGGACGATGCGCTTGCGATGTGTAGCAGGACAGCGGCACTGTTGGTTGCTATTCGTCGGTCAGTGTGGCTGCGCCAGTGGACGGCGGACTTTATCTCTAAGAAGGCGCTTACAGCCCTCCCTTTTGTAGGTTTGGGCCTGTTTGGCGAAAAATTGGATTCAGCTACCAAGGGTGGTAAGTTGCCTCAACGCAAGAGGCCTCGTCGTTCCTTTCGGGGAGCGGCTTCCTTTAGTCCCTCCTTTCGGGGAGCCAGAGCAGGCAGAGGGACCTCCTTTCCCGCTACCAGGGGTGCAGGTTGGACCCGGGGGAGGGGCCGTGGCCCGGTCAGTCCTGGGGTGCCAAGCCCAAGCCTGCTGGAAAGCCCGCTCAGCAATGAGGGGGTGCCCTCACCCGTGCGGGGGGGGGGGGGGACGATTGCGACACTTCTCTCTGGTTTGGGACCAGGAAGTTCCGGACAGATGGATCCGGGAGGTGGTGTCGTCCGGTTACAAGCTGGAGTTCGAGTCTCGCCCTCCTTCACGGTGTTTCTGGTCTCGGGTGCCCACCGATCCTTTGGCCGCGCAGGGGCTCCTGGTGTCGGTGAAGAATCTTCTGGAAATGGCGGTCATCCGACCGGTGCCGCGCTTGGAGGTGGGCCTCGGGTTTTACTCCAATCTTTTCACAGTCCCCAAGAAAGACGGGTTGGTTCGCCCCGTTCTGGATCTGAAGTTCCTCAACAGGTTCATCCGTACTCGAAGTTTCGCATGGAAACTCTGCCATTGGTTCTCTTCGGCAGGGGGACTTCATGACGTCCATAGACATCAAGGATGCTTACCTTCATGTTCCCATTTGCCAGGCTCGTCGTTTTCTTCGGTTCGTAATGAAAGATCGGCATTTTCAATTCGTGGCACTTCTGTTTGGCCTTACCTCGGCTCCAAGAGTGTTCACCAAGGTGCTGCCAGGAGTGATGGCCATTCTCAGATCTCAAGGCATTCGCGTCGTACCTTATTTGGACGACCTTCTCATCATGGCTCCTTCTCTCAATCAATCGGAGACGGACACCAGGACGGTGGTCTCCAAGCTGGAAAGCTTCGGTTGGGTGATCAACTTTCCCAAGTCCACCCTCGCCCCGGCCAGGGTGGTGTCCTTTCTGGGAATGCGGTTGGATTCTTGTCAACAGAGTGTTTCTGCCTCAATCCAAGATTTGTCTGATTCAGGAATTGGCTCGGTTCCTTCTTTCCAATCCTCGACCATCCATCCGTCTGGGGATGAGACAGGTAGGGTTGATGGTTGCCTCGTTCGAGGCAGTTCCTTTTGCTCAATTTCACACAAGGACGCTTCATCTGTTGGCGTCTTGGGACCGGCGACCACGGTCGTTGGATTCGGCCCTTCCAGTTGTCCTCCCAGGTCCGGCAGTCCCTTCAATGGTGGTTGGTCTCGACCAATCTCTTGAGGGGCAGGTCTTTCCTGACTCCTCTCTGGTAAATTGTCACCACGGACGCCAGTCTTTCGGGATGGGGGGGATTCTGGAAGGATCTAAAGTTTCGGGGGCAGTGGGGACCTCGAGAGGCCCACTTGCCCATCAATGTTCTGGAACTGAGAGCCATCCGTCTGGTTCTTGTTCATTTGACTCAGCATGTTCTGGG
The DNA here is from genome assembly GCA_027917425.1 of Gastrophryne carolinensis. Classification (NCBI taxonomy): domain Eukaryota; kingdom Metazoa; phylum Chordata; class Amphibia; order Anura; family Microhylidae; genus Gastrophryne; species Gastrophryne carolinensis. The sequence continues at coordinate 309,489,461 of CM051236.1, read as the reverse complement.
CCTTCTGGTTCAGGTTCGTTCGGACAATCGGACAGCGGTTGCTTACATTAATCATCAGGGAGGGACTCGCAGTCTGGGTGCCCTCAGAGAGGTGTCCCTGATCCTGACCTGGGGGTGAGGCCCATGTTCCTTGTCTCTCGGCAGTTTACATTCCGGGTGTGGAAAACAGGGAAGCGGATCTGTTGAGCAGGTGCTCTTCCCGTCTGGGAGAATGGGCTCTCCATCCTCAAGTTTTTCGGTCACTGTGTCTCCGGTGGGGCACACCGGAGGTGGACCTATTTGCCTCTCGTCACAATTGCAGGCTTCCGACCTTCGTGTCGCTCTCCCAGGATCCTCTGGCGGTGGACGCCATGTCCCTGAGCTGGCGGGATCTGGGGTTTCTGTACCTTTTTCCTCCGATACCCATGCTAGGCAAGGTGGTACGGAAGCTGGCTCAGGAAAGAGTGTCCGCCATTCTTGTGGCTCCAAGGTGGCCAAGGCGAGTATGGTTCGCAGACATCGTTCGGCTGGCGGTGGATCAGATCGTTCTGCCTCTTCGGCCCGATCTGCTCACTCAGGGTCGGCTGTGTTACCCCAATTTACCAACGCTGGGTTTGACGGCTTGGCTGCTGAAACCTTCATCTTGGAGGAGGGTCTTTCTGACTCTGTTGTTAACTGATCTGTGCCCGGAAGAGGTCTTCTACTATAGGACTTGGAAAGCCTATATCGCTTGGTGTGAGGTTAGATCTTTGCCTTGTAGGGTCTTTTCGGTTTCCAGGATTCTGGATTTTTTTGCAATCAGGGCTGGACTCTGGTCTCCAGCTGAGTACTTTGAAAGGGCAGGTTTCTGCCTTGTCTATCTTTTTTCACAAGCATTTTGCGCTTCATCCTTTAGTTAACTTTTTTCCAGGGGGTTACGCATGTGAGGCCTCCCAGGAAGCCATTACTCCCTGTTTGGGACTTGGAACTTGGTTCTTTCTGCTCTTCAGGCTCCTCCCTTTGAGCCCTTGCAGGATATTGCTCTTTCTACCTTGACTCAGAAGATTGCTTTCTTGGTGGCGTGTCTCGGAGTTGGCGGCCTTGTCGATTCAGGCGCCCTACTTTGAGAGGCATCAGGACAAGGTGGTCTTTCGTTTCAAACCGGAATTTCTTCCTAAGGTTGTTTCTGCTTTTCATTTGAATCAGGATATTGTTCTTCCCTCCTTGTGTCCTAAGCCTAAGAATGACAAGGAGAGGGTTTTGCATTGTTTGGATGTAGTACGCTGTGTTAAGTACTATTTGATTACTACTTCTCCTTTTCGTAAAACTGATGGCTTTTTTGTTGTGCCCTGTGGGCCTAGGAAGGGTTTGGCTCCGGCCAAGTATTCCATTAGCAAATGGATTCGTCAGACAATTGTTGGGGCCTATTCGGCCAAGGGGAAGGTTCCCCCTTTTCGTATCACTGCTCATTCTACTCGTGCTGTTGGAGCGTCTTGGGCTTTTCAGCACCAAGCTTCTGTTGAACAAGTTTGTAAGGCTGTTCTACAAGGTTGATGTGCGGGGCTCAGCGGATGCTGTGTTTGGCCGCAAGGTTCTGCAGACTGCAGTCGTTTGTTATGCTTCATTTTGCTGTCGGATACCCACCCCTTGTGGACACTGCTTTTGGATGTCCCGATCGTAAGAATTAAAGGGGAAGCGGGGTGTGTGACACAATGAGAATACCATTTTGTGAGTACTCGCCTGTAAAATGGATATTGTCAGTGTGTCACACATCCCGCTTCACCCGCCCTTTTTGGTATCCTGGATCCTCTATATGGTGAAGCTTTCCTTTGTTTTATTTTGAGGTTACCGTTGGATTTCCTGGTACCTTGTCTCACTGCTGTTTGAATTCACTGGGTGTTAAGTGGGAGGTCCCAGGTATATGTAGGCCGGAAGGGGCTCATTTTCAAGACTTCTCTCTGCAACGTCGCCACCTGCTGGTGGAGTAACCCGATCGTAAGAATTAAAGGGGAAGCGGGGTGTGTGACACACTGACAATATCCATTTTACAGGTGAGTACTCACAAAATGGTATTATCTCTGTTCCATTCCAGTGCACCACTCCCACCCTCTATTTGTTAGACTGGTGATTGTCTGTAGTTGGTCATGCCCTTCCTGTGTCTTGTGCCCATGTTGTGCCTTGCGGGCAAGGGTCAGGTTCTTCTAAGCATACAGTACGTCCTGCTCCATATATAATACTTACACGTGGGTTATCCCCTGCCAGAGGGCGCTGTGGCACGGCAGACACTCCCGGCCCTTCATATACCCAGGGACCTCCCACAAATCCCCAGATTTCTCTGCAGTGCTGACTGCGAAGACATGAAGTATCACTCTCTCGCAGGTGAGCGGGGCTATTACAGCCTGCGGCCCTGTGGGACTATTTCCACCCCTGCTCTGTGTGATATGCCTCCCAGCCTGGGCTGCGCTGGTCGGGTGAAGGTAGGCAGCACCATGTGTGCTTACGGAGCCACGCTCCACCGCAATCCCCCACCATGGGGTAGACTGTCAAGGCTGATGGTGAGCCTTCAGGGGATGCCCCTCCCGCATCATTGCCCCTTGTAGCCGTGGACCCTATGTAATGGGTCGCCTTCCTCCCTCGTTCCCCCTTAACAAGGGGGGGGGGGGGGGGGATGGGTTGTGTGTATGGCGGCTTCAGTGTATCCTATTACACGCTTATGGCTTGTTTTGTGCTTTACTGGGAACAGGGGTCAGAGCCGCGCTCTTATCTGTACTGTTAGCCGCAGCGCCTTTATTTTATGCTTCTTCTTGCATCGCATGTACGGTGGCGGCTTTGCGGACGCCATGGCATCTTTTTCTTCCTTTCTTTCTTTCCTTCTTCTTCTTAGCCTGTAGTGGCTCTTCTTAGGTAATTCACGTCAATTTCTTCTGGCGTTTTTGCCTTACTGTCCTGATTGGCTACGCTTTTTCGAGCTTCGCGCTCGCTGGGGAGGGGCGTGGTTCTGTCTTGGTGCGTTCCTTATCGCGGTCGGCTCAGGCCCGCCCTTCGAGGTTCGCTTGCCGCCATTTCTTACTCACGCACGTGTGGTGAAGACCGTCCTCTCCTCTCTGTAAGTGCCCTCATGGGCGACTCTTCATTAGTTTTTATACTCCCTTGCGCATGGCTCTGACATCCTTGTTCCCCCTTATGTCTTTCAGACCGTGGATTTTGGTGGCTTCTCTCAGCCCAGTGTAGCTTCCGGTCGTGACCATTAAAAATTACTCCCACTTCCCTGCGGGTTATTGGGGCATCCAGGGTAGCTTACAGCGTCAATCCCTACTGGCATATTGTGCCGATTAAATCCCCATATGGAGGCATCTCAGGATATTGTGAACGGGGTTCCTTCGGGACAAGCCCGGCTGTGTAGCTTGTGGGGTATTACCTAGCAGCGGTGACAATGCACGGGTCTGTGTTCCTTGTGCACAGCAGGCGCTATCGGTGCTTCCCGTCTCCTCTGAGCCTGGGCCTGCACCCCGCCTCACTTCACCTACTCCCCCAAGTCTGAGTCTAACCCCCAATGCCAGCGGGGATTCTCATCCTGATTTGGCCACTAGACTGGCTAGTGTTGAAAACTTGCTTGCTAATTCCTTAGCGCGTAAAGCCACCGCCAAGAGGCGGCATTTGAACCCTGACTCGGCTCTCTTCCCTATAGAACCTGATGATTTGTTGCATTCCTATGCCCATATCCCCTCAGACGAAGGGGAACTGTTCTCTGACTCGGGGGTCATATGACGAGGATTCCAGGGGTCAGGAAGAGTCTGGCTCCGAGCATTGGTCCTCGGATGATATTGATAGGCTGCTGATCTTTGAGGTTTTGTCCCTCTCTCCCCCTGCTGCGGCTCCCCGGCAAAGGGGTGATCTTTTTCATACCGCTAAAGCTCGCTTGGAATTTCCCGCGCAAACCCATTTCAATAGCCTCGTGCTTAAAGAATGGGAACATCCCAGCAGACTTCATGTGGTCCCTAAGAGTGTGGATAGGAAATAGCCCTTCCCTGCTGACTTGGTTAAGTGCTGGTCATCGCCCCCTGAGGTCGATGCTCCTATTCTAGGGTTGTCCAACACCTCTATTATGCACTCTCCTGACACTACTACATTGCGGGACTCTGAGGACCGGCGTGTTGACCAACTGGCATGTCATGCCTTTGCATTTGGCGGAGCGACTCTGCGCCCGGTTTGCGCCTTAGCCATTACGGCAGTAGCGCTCAGGGCCGTGGTTAGGAGTGCTCTCGATGGCACAGATGAGTTGCCTTCTGATACTGTCAATGCTTTGTCCAGCTGTGATGCGTTTGTGAACTTTATCCTGTCTGCATCGGACGATGCTATTAAGATGTGTGCCAGGTCATCTGCTTTGGTGGTAGCTATACACCGCGTGGTCTGGTTGCGCCAGTGGGCCGCAGACAATGCCGCCAAGAAAGCCCTTACGGGGCTTCCATTTAAGGGGCTGCGCCTGTTTGGGGATCGGTTAGACCGCTTCGCCAAGGGAGGCAAGTTACCTCAGCGCAGGCGGCAGATTCGGCCCTTTCGTGGCCAAGGCTCCCTATCGCCCCCCTACCGTGGGGCTAAACAAGGTAGAGGGGTGTCCTTCGCTGGGGCCCGTGCAGATTCCTGGCACAGGAACAGAGAACGCCGTCCCGCTTCCTCCTGGGGACCCAAGTCTAAAGCCCCTCCCAAGACCCCCCAGGCATGAAGGGGTGCCCTCGCCCGTCAGGGTGGGGGTACGTCTGCAGCACTTCGAGCATGTCTGGAGGCGCCACGTCTCAGACCGGTGGATTCAGGAGGTAGTGTCCTCCAGCTACAAGATAGAATTTGCTGTACGGCCCCCCCACCAGATTCATTGGGTCCCGAATCCCTCAGGACCCTGCCTCAGCTCAGGTCTTGTTGCTGGCCATGCAGGACCTTCTGGATCTGGGGGTCATTTGCAAGGTCCCTTTAGGAGACAGGGGCACGGGGTTCTATTCCAACCTTTTCAAAGTACCCAAGAAGGATGGGTCAGTCAGGCCCATTCTGGATCTAAAAATCCTCAACAAATTTTCACATGGATACTCTGTGTTCGGCCATTGGCTCTCTGTGCCCAGGGGACTTTATGACATCCGTAGATATAAAGGACGCTTACCTTCACGTCCCGGTGTTCCCAGGACACCAAAGATTTCTCAGATTTGCACTGAAAGATCAGCATTACCAATTTGTGGCCTTGCCATTCAGCCTCACTTCGGCTCCCAGGGTGTTTACCAAGGTGCTGGCAGGGGTGATGTCCCTGTTAAGGCTAAGGGGCATACGTGTGCTGCCCTACCTGGACGATATTCTCATCACCTCTCAATCTCTGCGGCAGGCAGAGTTGGACACTCGGCTGGTAGTGTCGACCCTGGAGTCCTTCGGCTGGGTGATCAATTACCCCAAGTCCTCTCTGCCCCCCTCCTCGGTGACTCCGTTCTGGGAATGATTCTGGATACGGTTCAGTCAAGGATATTCCTTCCTCAACAGAAGGTGGAAGCTCTGACAGGCGAGGTTCCTGCTCTCGAGCCCACAGTTCTCCATCCGGCAGGGAATGCAGTTGGTGGGCCTGATGGTGGCGAGCTTTGAGGCGGTGCCCTTTGCCCAGTTCCATTTGAGACCTCTGCAGCTTCACCTTCTGTCAGTATGGGACAAGAACCCCATTCGCCTGAAGGGTGCAGGTGCGCTCAGACAACAGGACGGCGGTTGCCTACATCAACAATCAGGGAGGGACCCTGAGTAGGGGTGCCCTCCAGGAGGTGTCGCGGATTATGACATGGGCGGAGGCCAATGTTCAATGTATTTCGGCTGTGTATATCCCGGGGGTAGAGAATCTGCTGGCAGACTCTCTCTCTGAGCAGGGGGACTTCCCGTCAGGGGGAGTGGTCCCTCTGCAACAGGGTATTCCAGTCCCTGTGTCACCGTTGGGGTCTACCGGATGTGGATCTGTTTGCATCCTGTCACAATCACAAGCTCCCGGTCTTTGTCTCCCTGTCTCAGGATCCTCTGGCCTTGGCCACGGATGCTCTGTCAATGTCATGGAAGGAATTTCGGCTCCTGTATGTCTTTAATCCGTTCCCCCTGCTGGGCAGGGTTCTGCGCAAGATTGCTCTGGAAAGGGTTGCCAGTGGTGGCCCCAAGGTGGCCAAGAAGAGTGTGGTTCACAGACGTGGTACAAGTGGCAGTAGACCAGTACGTCCTGCCAGGGGCCCCAGATCTGCTCACTTAGGGCTCCTTACGCCATCCCAATTTACAAACTCTGGCTTTGACAGCCTGGCTGCTGAAACCTCCATCTTGATGGAGAAAGGCTTGTCTGCCTCGGTGGTGGATACCATGGTGCAGGCTAGGAAGAAAACTTCTTCTGCTATCTATTATAGGGTATGGCGTGCCTACATTGATTGGTGTGAGTCTAGGTCTCTTCCCTGTAGGGAGTTCCTAGTCCCTAGGGTTCTGGAGTTTTTACAGCATGGACTGGAGTTGGGTCTAAAACTCAGTACTCTGAAGGGTCAGGTTTCTGCCCTCTGCCCTCTGTCTGTCTTCTTTCAGAAGTCTTCTGCTCAGAATCCCTTGGTTAAGACCTTCTTTCAGGGGGTCATTCATGTGCGTCCCCCACGTAAGCCTATGGTCCCTGTTTGGGATTTGAACTTGGTTCTGTCTGCCTTGCAGGGTGCTCCCTTTGAGCCTATTCAGGATGCTGCTCTGGCTGTACTTACCCTCAAGGTTGTCTTTCTGGTGGCTATTACTTCTGTCAGGCATGTGTCTGAGCTGGCGGCTCTGTCTATCCAGCCCCCATACTATGAGAGACACCAGGACAAGGTGGTGGTCCGCTTTAAGCGGGACTTTCTGCCTAAGGTGGTGTCTGCTTTTCATTTGAATCAAGATATTGTTCTTCCTTCCTTGTGTCCTAATACTAGCAACGCTAAGGAAAGGGTTCTGCTTTCCTTGGATGTGGTCAGGTGTCTGAAGTATTACCTGGTAGTTACTGCGGCTTTCAGGAAGACTGATGCTCTTTTTGTGGTCCCTTCTGGTCCTAGGAAGGGTTTGGCTCTTGCCAAGTCTACTATTAGCAAATGGATTAGTCGGGCTGTGATTCAGGCCTATTCTGCTAAGGGGAAGAGTCCTCCCTTCCGCCTTACTGCTCATTCTACTCGTGCTATTGGTGCCTCTTGGGCCTTCCAGCGCCAGGCTTCTGTTGAACAAGTTTGCAAGGCCGCTACTTGGTCTTCTGTTCATACCTTTTCAAAGTTTTACAAGGTTGACGTTAGGGCCTTAGCTGATGCTGTTTTTTGCCGCAAGGTTTTGCAGGCGGCAGTGGTCTAAACTGTCTGCTGTCACCTTTTTGTTGGGGATCCCACCCTACTTACGGACACTGCTATTGGATGTCCCAAGTGTAAGTACTATATCTGGAGCAGGACGTACTGTATACTATGAATAATACAATTCTGTGAAGTACTCACCTGTAGAATTGATATTATTTGTATACAGTACGTCCTGCTCCACCCCACCCTGGTTTGCAATGTTCTGGATCCCCTGTATGGTGATTGTTTTCTTTGTTATAGTTACCAGTTGTTTTGGGTGGATAAATAATCCCGGTTTCTTGTTCACTGCTTTTCAATGCTGGGGATTTGTGGGAGGTCCCTGGGTGTTTGAGGGCCGGGAGGAGCCCGTTTTGCATGTCTCTGCAGTGCAGCGCCATCTGGCTGCAGATAACCCAAGTGTAAGTACTACATCTGGAGCAGGACGTACTGTATACAAATAATATCAATTCTACAGGTGAGTACTTCGCAGAATTGTATTTTTTTATTTTGTGCACATATTTTGCCCAAAAATATTGCGAATACACTTACAAAATGACAAACAAGACATTTCAGTTTAAACCCCCAAAAAAATCACAGCTGAACATGTGGAGCGCAAAATAGGTCTGGCAATAGTGACAAAATATCCATGTAGGCTGGCAAATAAAGGGTTAAACATGTTTTCAGGGCCAAGACACAGGGCAAATTTTTCTTCCAATCCATTCCAGGCACTCCTTACGCTTGGGATTACCACCTCCTTGCTGATCACGTGACTGCAAGAAAGAAAACAGGTATGGCCCCTCCCGGCCCATAAGTAGCAGCTGCCTCCTCACCAAGATCAGTTTTTCTTTCTTGCAGTGGCAAGTGACTGTAAAGGTTGTTCAAGAAACTAGCTCTCAAGGATTGGCAGCAAGTGGGGGGACTGAACCCTGTCTGCTCTCTGCGTAGCCTTATTCCCATGGATCCCTCAAGACCCAAGTTTATGCCTCCACAGCGTTGGCTGGTTTGGGGTCCGTGAAGGTAAGGTGGAAGCGCCGGGATCTTGGGGCGCTTACAGAGTGTATATGCTCTGGGCTGCAGGCTTTTTTGAAAAGCAAGTCAGCCGCAGGTTTTTCTCTGGTGTACCTGCTGAGGAATGTTTTTATGTTACCCAACCCCTCCTTCTTCCAGTTAGGTAGGTTTATTAATCTTAAAAAAAAAAAAAAAAAAAAAAAAAGAGAACTTAATAATAGAAAAAAAAAAATGTAAAAAAAAAAAATTTACGTATTCCTTTAAGGGACGTGGCTGACGTCACGCAAGGGTAGAGTTTAACCTGGAACCACAAGGCCGTGTATTCAGTTGTCTCTCTCCCCGGGCGAGGAAATAGGAAGAGATAGAGATAGGAGACATATTGCGGCCAGATAGCAGTGCGATTGCGGTGGCGGCCGGTTGGGCCAAGGTGCTGGCCTAGAAATGCCTTGTGATTAGGATGGCTTTCAGGGGTTCCGCTGGTTTATTCATATTGCTGCCTCAGGGCAAGCTGATTTTGCCATTGTTTGTACTAAGCTATTATATATATATATATATATATAATATATATATATATATGTGTGTGTATGTATATATATATATGTGTGTGTGTGTATATGTGTGTATATGTGTTTGATCATTTCTTTTGTATAGCGGTAAAGAAAAGAGCGGTGGTGGTGAGTGGACATCACCATTATCAATTTTTATATATTTTTTTTTGATTAATTGCATTATCAATTTCATATTTCAGTTAGTTATATTATTTATTATATATATATATATATATATATATATATATATATATATATATATTTTGTATGAATATATTTTTTTGTCAGTTTTATCTTTTTATCAGTTATTAATGCTCCTTTTTTCTCCTGTTTTTTATTTTTTAGAATTTGGAAGAAGGATAGAAAAGGTTGTGGTTCCTCCCGGTCCCTTTTGGGATTGGTTTTAGGCTTAGGGCCTTTTAGGTCTGATTGCCAAATTTAAAAAAAAAAACACCATGAGGAAGGCATCAGGGGATAGTGATTTGGGCATCCCATTTGAGCAGGGCGGGCTCTGCCCCTTATGTAAGCAGGATCCCCTGGGTAGTTTCGGCACGGTTTGTTCCGCTTGCGCCATGAGAATTGGTTAGACCAAAATAGAGCGGCGGCTCAGGTCTTTAGTCCAGTTATTACTGGTGTGAGCGCAACGGCTCACCCATCCCTTCCTTCCCCTGAAAGGGGGAAGGCAGCGAGGCGCAGTCAGATGTGGTGCACAGGTTGGATAACCTGGAGAGACAGTTATCCTTGGTTATTCCAAAGAAGGCTGCTCTGCATTCTGGGACTGCTGACCTTTACCTGACCCCAGCTCTGCTCTGTCTGAGCAAAGCACAGCTATAACCCGCCCCTGTACCTTATCCCACTCTCCTCTCCTCAGTAAGTTTGATGCTTCTGAGTCCAGATGGCGGCGCCCGTATCCTAAATTCATGAACAGAGTTGCAGCTTAGTGGGGGAAAGAATAATAAGTTAGTGACTAAAAACGTAAAATATATTAATTCTAGATGCTGGGGAACCGTTTTTTAAGAGTTTGGGCTTTTCATTAAATCACGCTGAAGGTCCGGTTTAAGCCAGTAAGGCAAAGGCAGGTGTTCCCGGAGCGGCGGAACTTTGCTAAAATGGCGTTAAAGGAATGGGAAAATCCTAACAAATTACTGGCTATTCCTAGGATACTAGACTCTAGGTATCCCTTTCCGGCTTTGGTCTTACCCACCTGAGGTGGATTCTCCAGTAGCAGGCTTGTCTAATACTTCCATCATGCTGTCTGCTACTATGGGAACTTTAAGAGATCCCACGGGGAGACGAATGGATCAATTGGCCCGCCATGCTTTTGCTATGAAAGGATCCTTTCTACGTCCGGTTTGTGCCATGGCCATTGTGTCCCTGGCTTCAAGGAAGAAGATGAAGAAAAGGTTTAGCCAGGGCTAAGTCTCGCAGGCTTATTCTAGAGTCCAAAGATTTTAAGGATTGTTTGGACTTTAACTCGTTCGCTATCACTGCGATGGATGATGTAGTCAGGCTAGCTGCTAGAACTTCTGCTCTGCTTGTGGCCTTGCGCCGTTCCTTATGGCTAAGACAATGGTTGGTGGTTGCCGCCACTAAGAAAGCTCTTATAGATCTACCTTTTTTAGGGAGCAGATTTTTTGGAGAAAAACTGGTGAAGGATGGCAAACTGCCTCAGAGGAAGAGGACGACTCCTCTGCGTTTTCAGAGGACTTCATCATATCGACTCTTTTGGACTGGCAGAGGGACCTTTCATCCTTGCTCCCGTAGAGATTTTTGAGGTAGAGGCAGAGCGTGTAGGGCAGGAGGGGCCTGGAGAAGTGGGCCTAATCCTCCAGCCAAGCCCACTCCAGCATGAGGGGGCGCCCTCACCCGAGCAGATGGAGGGAAGGCTTTTGCATTTTGCTCATAACTGGAGGCACCACGTGGCGGATCTTTGGATCCTAGAGGTTGTGTCATCAGGCTACAAGATCGAGTTTGCAGCCAGACCACCCGCAAGGTTCCTTTGGTCAGGGGCATCCCAGAACCAGTCAAAGATAGATGCCCTGAGACCCGCAGTTCAGCGTCTCCTTCAAAAAGGGGTAATTTGTCGGGTACCCTTTTAGGAGGAAGGTCAAGGGTTTTACTCCAACCTGTTCACAATCCCCAAAAAGGACGGGTCGATGCATCCCATTTTTAGACTTAAAGGGTCTCAACAGGATATCCGCGTGAAACCTTTCCACATGGAAACGCTAAGGTCAGCAACAAGAGTAGTTTGGCCCGGGTATCTTATGACTACTATAGACTTAAGGGACGCGTATCTGCATGTTCCAATTTTTCCAGGGCATCAGAAGTTCCTGAGGTTTGCCCTGGAAGACCAGCACTTCCAGTTTGTGGCTTTCCCATTCGGGATATCCTCGGCTCCAAGAGTGTTCACCAAAGTTTGGCGGGTCTCATGGCCATTTTCAGGAGCCAGGAGATATGCATCATTCCATATTTGGACAATCTTTTAATTTTAGCGGGTCTCTTCAGCGGATCATGAAAGATACGCAGATGGTCCTATCAACTCTGGAAGAGTTCGGCTGGGTGATCAATTATCCGAAGTCCCATATCACTCCGGCGCCAGTAAGGAATTTCTTAGGAATGATTCTGGACACGGTTCAAGTCAAAGTGTTTCTACCAGAGCAGAAGGCTCTGCTAATTTGAAATCAAATAGAGTACTTACTGGCTTGACAGGCAGTCGACCATTCGGCTAGGGATGAAGCTAGTAGGCCTTATGGTAGCCTGCTTCGAGGCCGTACCTTTTGCCCAGTTTCACATGAGGCTTCTTCAGTGGAATCTGTTGGAAAACTAGGATCGAGCCCCACAGTCGCTGGATCAAGTTTTTTGTTCTGACGCCCTCGGCCAGGCAATCTCTTCTGTGGTGGATGGACCCTCCATCTGTCTGTAGGCAGGTCCTTTCTGACACCACAGTGGCAGATCGTTTCCCCGGATGCCAGTCTCACAGGTTGGGGGGAGGGGGGGCATCTGGCAGACACAGAAGATCCAGGGACAATGGGGGCTAAAGGAGTGTCAGCTTCTCATAAATATATTGGAATTAAGAGCAATCCGACTAGTGCTTCAGTATCTGACCCCCAGCTTAAAGGGGCAGGCAGTCCAGGTCCAGTCAGACAATCGGACGGCAGTAGCCTATATCAATCATCAGGGGGGTACCCGGAGCAAGAGTGCTCAAGAGGAAGTAAGCCGGATTCGGACTTGGGCAGAGGAGAATGTTCCCTGCATCTCGGCAGTTTACATCCCGGGGGTAGAAAACCAGGAGGCCGGCGCTCTGAGACTCATGTCCGACCACCGCAGGAAGGTTCTGCATTGGGGACAATGGTCCCTCAGTCGGAAGGTCTTTCAAGCCCTTTGTCTTCGCTGGGGGTGTCTGGAAGTGGATCTTTTGCATCCAGACACAATCACAAACGGACGAATTTCATGTCCCTATCAAGGGACCCTCTGGTCATAGCAACGGATGCCCGGTCAGTCTCTTGGGCAAGGTTCAAGCTTCTGTACTTTTTTTCCCCGCTTCCGCTACTGAGCCATGTATTAGGAAAGATAGCTCAGGAGGGGGTACCTACCATTCTAGTAGCTCCTCATTGGCCAAGAAGAAGTTGGTTTTCAGACATAACAAGGAGGTCGGCAGACCATCGGCGCCTACCGGTCGAGCCAGATCGGCGCCCGAATTACAGATTCTGGCTTTAACGGCTTGGCTATTGAAACCTCGATCTTAGCAGAGAGAGGTTTATTGACCAAGGTTATTCATACCATGATTCAGGCCCGGAAGAAGTCGTCTTCCATGATGTACTACAGGGTCTGGCGGTCGTTCATATCCTGGTGTGAGGCTAGGAATTTTTCATGCAGAAAGTATTCAATTTCTAGAATTCCTACAAGATGGCTTAGAAATGGGCCTACAGTTAAGCACCCTAAAAGGGCATGTATCGGCCTTGGCTATTTTTTTTTCCAGAAGTCTATCGCTAGTAAGAGGCTCATTAAGACTTTTTTTCAGAGGGTCACTCGTGTCCGACCTCCGCGCGTCTATTTTACCAGTGTAGGACTTAATTTAAATTTTTCAATTTTATAATTTTTTTTATGCGTAGATGCTTGCGCACACATAGGAATTCATCCTCCGCATTTGACCCATCCATGCAGTGAGTGTCCACATGCTCGGAGCAGTGGGCTGCCCTAGTTGTGGCTCCCGGGGAGCAGTTGCGGGGTTGGGTGCCTTGCTCAAGAGCACTTCGGTCTTGTCCCAGGACCGGGATTCGATCCTGCAGCCCTCCGGTCGCAAGTGCGCTCCCCTTGCCTCTAGGCCACAACTGCTCCCTAATCTGGTGTTGTCGGCTCTGCAGGGTGCTCCCTTGATCCTATGATTGACGCTCCATTGGGCATTTTGACGCTTAAGGTGTTATTTTTGGTGGCAATCACCTCTGTGCGGCGTGTTTCTGAGTTAGCCGCCTTATGTATGAAGTCTCCTTATTTTGAGTTACACAAAGTAGTTTTTCGGTTTAAGCCTGATTTTTTACCTAAGGTCGTCTCTCCCTTTCACCTTAATCAAGAGGTAACTTACCTTCTTTATGCCCAGTTCCGGCTAATGCTAAGGAAAGGGCGCTTCATTCTTTAGATGTAGTCAGAGCCGTAAGATATTACTTGGCAGCTACAGATTCCTTCCGCAAAACGGATTTCCTTTTTTGGTTATATCGGAAGGGCTGAGAAAGGGGCTTCCGCCAGCTAAAGCCACTGTCAGTAAGTGGATTAGGCAGGCAGTAGGAAGAGCCTACTCGACCAAGGGGAAGGAACCCCCTTTTCAGGTCATGGCCCATTCCACTCCATTGGTGCTTCTTGGGCTTTTCAGCATCGGGCTTCGGTGGAACAGGTTTGCATAACTGCCACCTGGGCTTCGGTTCATACATTTACCAAAATTTGGTGGATGTTAGAGCCTCAGCTGATGCTGTGGTTGGTCGAAAGATTCTTCAGGCAGTAGTGAAATGAACTACCTGCTGTTCTGCGTTAGGGGATCCCGCCCATAGATGGCACTGCTTTTGGAGATCCCAAGCGTAAGGAGTGCCTGGAATGGATTGGAAGAAAAAACACAATTCTGTGAGGTACTCACCTGTAGAATTGGTTTTTCTGGGAATCCATTCCAGGCACTCCGGCCCACCCATTTTGGGTCATGATCTCTTTTGATGCTTTTGTTTTTTATGGTGTTTAGTCCATTTATTTCATTAGCATTTAAAAAAAAAAAAAGAGAAACTAGAAAAAGTGTAAGAGAAAGTGAAAAGAACAAAATGTAATTTCTGAGTATTTTCGCGGAGTTCAGTGTAATGTAACATGGACTCCTATATTGGCCCTCCCGGCCTGCCTCTGTTTTTCTGTTTTTTACTGCTTTTTAAGTAAACTGATCTTGGTGAGGAGGCAGCTGCTACTTATGGGCCGGGAGGGGCCACACCTGTTTTTCTTTCTTGCAGTCACGTGATCAGCAAGGAGGAGGTAATCCCAAGCGTAAGGAGTGCCTGGAATGGATTCCCAGAAAAATCAATTCTACAGGTGAGTACCTCACAGAATTGTTTTCATTTATAGCTCGTTAAATGCACTTTGAAGACCACTAATCCATAAATATGTTGCACATTGGGAGGAAGAATTGGGTACAGTTAAAATGGACAAGGAATGATCTGACATTTTGGCAACAATAAACAGGTGGAATCTGCATATGACTGGAATTCGTCTGGAACTGCCCACCCTTAAAGCGGAACAAAACCCTGCAGCAGCTGGCCTGGAATCGAAAAAATTCCAGAGCTGGCTTTTCCCCTCGAGACATACCGAATCGGGAGGCCCCATCAGGGAACCCATAAAAACCTTTCCCCGGTGCACGCACGGGCTCTTGTCCAATGAGAGACGTCCGCTATGACTACATTATTCGGCCCGCCATTCTCCTCTTCTTAATCTGTCTCTCTCCAGTTCTTTTCTGTTTCTTTTAATCTTATTTTTAGTGTACATCCCGTCCCGGAAGATATCCTTACTCATGGATTATTCATCTTCAGATGTCACGTGACTGCAGAGCAGAAAAAGTGGCCCCTCCCGGCCCATATATACCGAGGCACCTCCCACAGAACCCCAGATTTTCTCTGCAGTCTTGGACTGCCAGGACGAGAAAGTGGCTCACTCTTTTTCAGACAGGTGAGCAGGGTCTTGGCCCTATGGACCTGTGAAGCTATTCCCACCCGTTCTGCCCTTATTTTATTGCCTCCCAGCCTTGGCTGTAGCATTCGGGTGACGGTAGAAGACACCGTTTTTGGTGCTAAGGAGCTGAGCTCTGCCGCAACTTCCCCACCAAAGGGTAGACGGTTCAGACCATGGTGAGCCTTATGGGATGCCCTGCCCGCATTGTGTGCCTGTCTCCCCCTTTCCTTCTATGGTGGTTCCCTTGTGACCGCTGGCTCCCCTCGTTCCTCTGAGTCCCTTAGGGAAAGGGGGGGGGGTGTTCCTCGGTATTTGAGGTGTGGCACATTTTGGTCTTAGGCTCCGGCTTAAGCGGAGCGCTCTGAGAGATCCCCGTTTGAATTGATGCACATTTCCTAGTATTACGCTGTTGTACGCTGCCTTGTTCAGGGCGGTGACATTTGCTCCTTCGCGCAGGAATTGGCTGCCTAAGTCACATAGGCGCATCTCTTCGCGCTCTTCAGAGGGAGGTGGGCAGGGCGAGTGACGCATTTTGCGTCGCTCCCTGTGGCCCGCCCCTTGAGGTATATGTTCGGGCGCCATCTTGTCTCAGCGGTGCTGCGCGGCTGATGCTCGTGTGTGGTCTGTAAGTGCCCTCACAGGCCATTTTTATTTATTACTGTAATATATATTTTGTGCTTATGGGATCCTCTCTTGTCTTTTAGGCCTATTGAATTAGTGGTTTCTCCCGGCCTTTTACATTAAGGGAATTGTATAATTTCTTAAATCCTCCCACTTCCCTAGCGGTGCATTGGGGGCATCCCGGGTTTGCTTCGGCATTATTCCCATTTGACCTTGTGAGCCACAATAATCACCATATGAAGGCTTCTGAAGAAAATGAATCTGGGGTTCCTTTGGGACAAGGCCGATTCTGTACTGATTGTGGGATTTCCCCTGTACCTTGCGACTTCAAGGTCTGTCTTTCCTGCGCCCAGCAGACTGTTGCACGGTTATCTGGGATGCCCCTGCTGAGGGCCGCTTCCCCTGAGACCTTGCCCGCTCCCTCTCTTGCATTCGACTCCGGTTGTGGCACGTGGTCTCGGGGATGCCCAATCTGATTTTGCTGCTAGATTGACCGGTCTGGAGATGCGCGCAAGGCTATTGGCAAGACATGGCATTTGATTGATAATACATATGTTTGCCCTATGACTTCTGAAGCGCTGGAAGACATTGTTGGTTTTTCCCCTGAGGGGGACTTATTCTGAGTCTGAATCTGAGGATCAGAATAGGTCTTTTGATGATCCAAGGAATGGGTCCAAGCCTTGGGATGCAGCTGATATTGACAGGCTTCTTGCCCATTTATTTGAAGTGCTTGAAATATCTCCCCCCGCAGCAGCAGGGAGAATTATTTTACGCTGCTAAACCGCGCTAGGGATTCCGTGCACAGGCACATTTCAACAAGCTCGTTTTACAGGAATGGGAAAAGCCTAGTAGACCTCCAGGTGTACCTAAAAGCTGGGACAAGAGGTATCCCTTTCCCATGGATACCGCTAAATTATGGTGTTCCCCACTAAATTTTGGGACTATCTTATACCTCTGTGGTGCATTCACCTGATACTACCACCTTTTAAAAGATGTGGAAGACCGGCGCATTGATCAGCTGGCCACCCATGGTTTTACTTGCGTCCGGTGTGTGCTTCTGCTATTACTACTGTGGCTATCAGAAGATTGATCAGAA
This sequence comes from Gastrophryne carolinensis, assembly GCA_027917425.1. Taxonomy (NCBI): domain Eukaryota; kingdom Metazoa; phylum Chordata; class Amphibia; order Anura; family Microhylidae; genus Gastrophryne; species Gastrophryne carolinensis. The sequence goes on along the minus strand of CM051236.1, from coordinate 309,472,713 downwards.
GTGCCTTAGAGGGCGGTTCTGCGGCTTTGGGCAGAGATGTATTTAACTGGCTTATGTATTGTGAGGAATTTACTTCATATGTTCTTGCTGCCCTAGAGGATGCCATTAGAATGTGTGGCAGAACCTCTGCCCTGCTGGTTGCTATTCACCGTTCTGTTTGGCTGCGCCAATGGATGGCTGATATTGCTGCTAAGAAGGCTCTTACGGGGGCCCCATTTAAAGGACTGTGCCTTTTTGGATAACGTCTGGATCTGTTTGCCAAGGAGGGCAAGCTGCCTCAGCACAAGAGGCCACTCAGGCCCTTTCGGGGGTCCAGAGTTGCTCTTTCCCCCTTTTATTCCCCCAGAAGAGGAAGAGGGACTCCCCCTGCGGGAGGCCGTGGTGAGTCTTTGGGCAGAAGCAGAGGATGCGGCAGGCCCGGTCCTTCCTGGGGGTTCTAGGCCAAAATCCTCTCCCAAACCTCCGCAGGCATGAAGGGGCGCCCTCACCCATCCGGGTGGGGGAACTACTTCGGTTCTTTGCTCACATCTGGAGACGTCTGGTCTCAGATCGGTGGATTCAGGAGGTAGTCTCCTCCGGTTGCAAGATAGCGTTTGCAGCCTGGCCGCCCCCAAGATTCATACAATCACTAGATTTAAAGCTCCTCAACAAATTTGTCAGATTCAGGCACTTTCGCATGGAGACTCTGCGTTCTGCCATAAATGCTCTTCGCCCAGGGGACTTCTTGGCCTCTATAGACATCAAGGATGCTTACCTTCATGTGCCATTTTTTGCTGGCCATCAAAAATTTCTCAGGTTCGCAGTGGAGGATCAGCATTACCAGTTTGTGGCTCTACCTTTCGGTCTTACTTCAGCTCCCAGGGTGTTCACCAAGGTGTTGGCAGGAGTAATGGCTCTGCTGAGATCTCAGGGCATTCGCATTCTCCCTTATCTGGACGACATTCTTGTAGTTTCCCAGATTTTGCAACAAGCAGAGTTTGATGTTCAGACGGTGGTATCCACTCTGGAAAAGTTTGGATGGGTGATCAATCTTCCCAAGTCTTCCCTGTCTCCTTCCAGGGTAAAGCTTTTTCTGAGCATGACTCTGGATACCTCTCAGGTCAAGGTCTTTCTCCCTCAGCTGAAGATAGAGGGTCTTCAGGCACAAACACAGCTCCTTCTGTCTTGTCCTCATCCGTCCATCAGACAGGCTATGCAGCTGGTGGGTCTGATGGTGTCCAGCTTCGAGGCTGTCCCATACGCTCAGTTTTACAGGTTCATCTCTTGTCCGTATGGGATCGGGACCCGGGGTCCCTGGATCAGGTCTTCTGTCCCCTCTGGCCAGGTGAATCTGCTAGTGAGCAGATCTTTACCGACTCCCTGCTGGGAGATGGTCACCACGGATGCCAGCCTGACGGGTTGGGGGGGCTTTTGGAGATCCCTGAAATTCCAGGGGCAGTGGGGTCCTCAGGAGGCCCATGCCCCAATCAACATTCTGGAACTGAGGGCAGTAAGGTTAGTGCTTTACCAGCCGACCATGCACCTTTGGGGTCTGGCGGTTCAGATCCGCTCAGACAACAAGACAGCGGTTGCTTACATCAATCATCAGGGAGGAACCAGGAGCAAGAGGGCTCTCAAGGAGGTAACCCTGATCCAGTCCTGGACAGAGGACAATGTTCCCTGCATCTCAGCGGTGTACATTCCGGGAGTGGAGAATCTGGAAGCAGACTCTCTGAGCAGGGGGGCCTCTCGCATGGGAGAATGGTCCCTCAGCAACAGGGTGTTTCACTCTGTGTCTCCGCTGGGGCCGGCCGGATGTGGATCTCTTTGCATCACGTCACAATCACAAGCTCCCAGTCTTTGTATCCCTGTCACAGGATCCCCTGGCCCTGTCAGTGGATGCTCTGGCAATGTCTTGGAAGAGCTTTCGGCTCCTTTTATATTTTCCTCAGTTTCCCCTGCTGGGCAAGGTTCTGTGCAAGATGGCCCAGGAGGGAGTGCCAGCCATTCTGGTGGCCCCCCGTTGCCAAGAAGAATTTGGTTCGCAGAAATCGTACAGTTGGCAGTAGATCAGTTCGTCCTGCCCTTGGTGCCAGACCTGCTCACTCAGGGCCTGCTCTGCCACCCCAATTTACAAACGCTGGCTTTGACGGCCTGGCTGCTGAAACCTCCATATTGATGGATAAAGGGTTGCCGGCCTCTGTAATTAATACCATGATCAAAGCTAGGAAGAAGTCTTCCTCTACCATTTACTACAGGGTTTGGCGTGCTTACATTGACTGGTGTGAGGCCAGGTCACTTCCATGTCGGGTGTTCTCAATTCCCAGGATTTTGGAGTTCTTACAAAATGGCTTGGATATGGGTTTTCAGCTTAAGGGCCATGTCGCTGCTCTTGCTGTTTTTTTCCAAAGGTCTTTTGCTCAGCATCATCTGGTTAAGACCTTCGTTCAAGGTGTTACTCATGTGTGTCCTCCACGCAAGCCCATGTTGCTTGTTTGGGATTTGAACTTGGTTTTGTCTGCCATGCAAGGCTCTCCCTTTGAACCCTTGTCGGAGGCGGCTTTATCCACTCACTGACAAGGTAGCCTTTTTGGTGGCTATTACCTCAGTCAGGCGTGTTTCTGAATTGACTGCGCTTTCTATCGAGCCTCCTTATTTTGAAAGACACCAGGACAAGGTGGTGTTTCACTTTAAAACTGACTTTCTGCCTAAGGTTGTGTCTGCTTTTCATCTCAATCAGGACATTGTGTTGCCTTCTTTGTGCCCTAACCCTAGTAACCCCAAGGAAAGGGTGTTACACTCTCTTGATGTTAGGGCTGTGAAGTTCTATTTGGTGGCTACTGAGCCCTTCAGGAAGACTGATGCTCTTTGTGGTTCCGTCTGGTCCTAAGAAGGGCCAGGCTCCTGCTAAATCCACTATCAGCAAGTGGATCCGTCAGGCCGTGATTCAGGCCTATTCTGCTAAGGGGAAGAAACCTCCTTTCCGCCTTACTGCTCATTCTACTCGTGCTATTGGTGCCTCTTGGGCTTTTCAGCACCAAGCTTCTGTTGAACAAGTTTGCAAGGCCGCAACTTGGTCTTCTGTTTTTCTAAGTTTTACAAGGTTGATATTAAGGCCTCAGCGGATGCTGCTTTGGGCCGCAAGGTTCTGCAGGCGGCAGTGGTTTAGACTTCTTGTTGTTGCCTTGGGGATCCCACCCTACCTTACGGACACTATCGGATGTCCCATGAGTAAGGATATCTTCCGGAACGGGACGGGATGTACACTAAGAATAATACAATTCTGTGATTACTCACCTGTAGAATTGAAATTATTGGTGTACATCCCGTCCCTTTCCACCCCACCCTTGTTATTCTGTTACCTCTTTATGGTGATTGTTGGTTATTTCTCCCGGCATTTAACTGCTAAATACTGGGGTTCTGTGGGAGGTGCCTCAGTATATATGGGCCGGGACGGGCCACTTTTTCTGTTCTGAAGTCACGTGACATCTGAAGATGAATAACCCATGAGTAAGGATATCTTCCGGGACGGGATGTACACCAATAATATCAATTCTACAGGTGAGTAATCACAGAATTTTATTTTTTGATTGTTTAGCAATTACTGAGAATATGATGAGTTATTCAATCGAACAACATGGTAGTTATTAAAGGATGAACAGTTTGTTGGTTTGCTATAAATCCTTATAAATAATCCTTATAATCCTTATTTCCTTATTTCTCATGTATGAGGGGCACCTGCCCAAATTGCGATAAGTTGCTTTTTTTTTTATTGTACAATGAAAGCATAAAAACATAATTTGAAGTAAAACATCTCCCACATCCGTCCTTCCTCTCACCTGATACCACTAAAATGTTAGTGCATACCCTAGTTATATCCCTACTGCAGATATCCTCCTGTGCAGTTTACCAACAAGACTGGCACCCCTAATCTATTCTGATCTCTGCTGCTCGCCTCATCCACCTCGCCTCTCGCTTAATCAGTGCTGCCCCCCTCTGTCAATCCCTCCCTAACCTACAAAGCTTTTACCAACCAAGCCCCTCCATTTCATCTCTAGAGTCTTCCCCCTTGGTCATCTCCTCACACTCCCACCTCCAAGACTTCTCCTGTGCCTCTTATATCTCTGAATTGCCCCTTCCCTGATCAATCCGTCCCTCTCCAACGCTCCAAGCCTTTAAAAATACCCTCAAATCTCACCTCTTCAGACAATCTGGTTTAAGCATAAGCTACACATGGCACATACCGCAAATCTCTAGCTCCCACTCCTTGACCCCACTAGTTATAGCAACTAGTTTGTAATGGTAATGGTCTCTGTACTGTATGTTTTACCTGGTCTTTAATTATACTGTGTACAGCACTATGGATGAGGATAACGCTATATAAATAAACATTAATACATTTTTTATTTCAGGAGTAACTGTTAATACAACTCCAACTACAAGCCAGGAAACCACTTCAACCAAAGGTTACTTTTCAAACCAAGAGGGTGCCAAAGCATAACTAAACTCATAAATTAGTAGTATAAAAGTAGTTTTAATCAATGCCTACATAAATGCAAAACCATTTGGTTAAACAATTCAAATTATGTAAAACAATAAAGAGTTTAGTTATCCTTTTACATTTTAAAGCAGACCCACACCCTGAAGCAGACCCACACCCTGGTTATAGAGTAGGCATCATGGCGGGTCTCTTGTGCAGGAGGACCTGAAGTCTGCCAGCACATGGGGACCTGCTGGAAGAAGTGAGAATGTTTACTGGGGGGGGTTTGCACCCACAGAAATGCACTTTCATTGCTGGGTGTAGGTCTGCTTTAAGGTAGGTTACAAGGTGCATGCTGCCCTGAAAGTAGATACATTTTGTGGTGGCTGAAATACACTTGTCAGCAAATCTTACCATTATTATTAAAGGAGGTGTATTGCGAAATTGTGTACAATTAAAAATCCATATAAACACTTTGGCTAATGAGAAAAGAGTCACTTATACATCTGAACTGAATAAGACTCTCAACAAGCTTGTGGTTTTCTTCTGGTAGGAATAAAATCCAGGGGTGACCAGTTTAAACATATCAGGGGGGATAGAAACCCACGATTTCCACTTCCATCCATTAAAAAAAGAAAAGCAAGCCTGGCTGGATATTCCTTGATGACAGGTGTTTGTGACCCCTCCTCTTGCTATTCGGGATATTTATATGGATTTTTATCATTGGGCCCTTTTATTGCAATAGTCCTCCTTTAAGTATGTAAATAAATCACATAATTTACAAAATAATCTATGCTACTATATTTACTAATATGTACTTGAAATCCTTTGCGGAAATGAATTCAGTGTTTCTTTGTGCATTTCTTTGTATTTTATACTTTTGTGTTTGTTGGCTCTTGGTGACCAAAGAGTTAAATCCGCTTTCACTGTATTGTATCTCTCCCAACGGTATCTCTCGTTTATCTGGGATTATGGCCTTGTTATGCTACAGCTGACTTGATTATAATGCAAAAAAAAAAAAACTCTTCTAGGTAGGCATAACTTTCCCTGCAATATGATAGTTCCTAAATTTCTTTTGTGTCAGAGGAAATGATGCGTACAACGTATAGGGATTGCAGTGTTGCTGGGTTCCACGGGAGAGGAGCACGGCTTGTGGTTTGTCAGTCACGTCCCATTCCACAAATGCCTCGTGTTTGTCAGTGACCTTATTGCTGTAAAAATCTCTTAAAGATTTTTGTAGGTGAGCAGATTTCCTAGTGCAAGTCACGTTATTTCATGTGTAATGCTTTACAGAATTCAAACTACTTTCTGCCAGGGCTTTGGCCCTACTGATCGCAGTAAGACAGATTGTCGGAATAAGAAAAAGCCATCAGCCGAACCCATTCAAACCTTAGGAGATACCCACACCGAACTGGGTGGGGGTTGGCTAATGAGGTTCACAGAGTAACACAGGTGTGGTGAGAGGGTACATGCACAATACTAGTGTCAGGTTGTTACTGCATCGTTGGACATCTGCCTCAGATGTAAGGAACAGACCATGTAACCTTGGTAGCTTAAATCAAAAAGGACTGTACTAGGTGCAATAAATGCCATTGCAGAGGTAGCAGAGATTCTGAGATTGGCAGAGAGGCACATACCAAGCATCTCTGCTGATTAGGTTTAACTACCATCATAATTAACATGTAAGTTGCTGATGGAAAGTCTATCCAGGTGAATAAGCCATTGGATCATAATGTTTTCAGATTCTCTGCGGCAACTGAGAGCCCCCAGTGGTAGACATATTTGTGTCATGTCAACACTTTTCACACGCCCTCCACCTGTGGATTTGCATAAGCACACTTCCAGATGCACATGTGCATTCACTTGCAGACACATGCAGAGGCACATGCCCCCAAAAAATCATGTGCACTCAGGCAAACGTGCTGTAAATCCTTATAAAGGTTATGTCTCGTGTATGAGGGCACCTGCCCAAATGGAAATAAGTTGCTTTTTTTTTTATTGTACAACGAAAACCTAAAAAAACATTTGAAAGAAAACCTCTCCCACATCCGTCCCTCCTTCTCACCTGATACCACTAAAATGTTAGTGCATGCCCTATTTATATCCCAACTAGACTACTGCAGATAACCTCCTGGGCAGTTTACCAGCAACAAGACTGGCACCCCCCCCCCCCCCCAATCTATTCTGATCTCTGCTGCTCGCCTCATCCACCTCTCTGCGCTTAATCAGTGCTGCCCCTCTTTCAATACCTCCACTGGTTACCTGTTTCTCAGAACATTCATCTAACTTCTAACACTAGCCTACAAAGCTCTTACCAAGCAGGCCCCTCTTACATTTCATCTTTAGAGTTTTCCTCTTTGGTCACCTCCTCACACTCCCATCTTTAAGACTTCTCCTGTGCCTCTTCACTTCTCTGGATTGCCCCTTCCCCCGATCAATCCATCCCTCTCCAACGCTCCAAGCCTTTAAAAATGCTCTCAAATCTCACCTCTTCAGACAAACCTATAATCTGGTTTAAGCATAAGCTGCACATGGCACATACCGCAAATCCTTAGCTCTACCACTTGTGATCCCACTCCTTGACCCCACTAGTTGTAGCAACTAGACTGTAATGGTAATGGTCTCTGTACTGTGTGTTTACCTTGACTGTAATACTTTGTACAGCGCTGAGGATGACGCTATATAAATATTAACATGTTTTTATTTCAGGAGTAACTGTTAATACAACTCCAACTACAAGCCAGGAAACCACTTCAACCAAAGGTTATTTTTCAAACCAAGATAGTGGCAAAGCATAACTAAACTCATAAATTAGTACTATACAAACAGTTGTTTTCTTTATGATTGCCTACATAAATGCAAAACCATTTGATAAAGCCATTGTAAATATTCAAATTATGTTAAATAGAGTTTAATTATCCTTTTACATATTAAAGCAGATCCACACCCTGGTTAGAATAGTAGAGTAGACATCATGGTGGTTCTCTTGTGCAGGAGGACCTGCCAGTCTGCCAGCACATGGGGACCTGCTGGAAGAAGTGAGAATGTTTCCCCGGGGGGGGGGGGTTTGCAGAAATGGACTTTCCTAGCTGGGTGTAGGTCTGCTTTAAGGAAGGTTGCAAGGTGCATGCTGCCCTGAAAGTGGAAACATTTTCTGGTGGCTGAAATACTTTTCAGCAAATCTTAGCATTATAATTATAGGAGGTGTATCGCAAAACTGTTTACAATTAAAAATCCATATAAACACATTGGTCAACGAGAAGGGGGTAACTTATACGTCTGAAATGAATAAGACTCTCACCAAGCTTGTGGTTTTCTTCTGGTAAGAAGTGTCATTTTAAACCATCGCAAATGATTTACTAATATGTACTTGAAATCCTTTGAGGTAATGAAGCCAGTGCATTTCTCTGTGCATTTCTCTGTGCATTTCTCTGTGCATTTCTCTGTGCATTTCTCTGTGCATTTCTCTGTGCATTTCTCTGTGCATTTCTCTGTGCATTTCTCTGTGCATTTCTCTGTGCATTCTAAGTATACAGCACGTCCTGCTCCAGAGATACACCTTACACATGGGTAATATATCTACAAGATGGCACTGGACTGCAGGACAGCAAAAAAGTGGCTCCTCCCGGCCCCATATATACCAGGAGCCTCCCACAAATTCCCCAGATCTTCTCTGCAGTCTGGGCTGCGATGACAAGAAGACGGCTCTTTCTACTCGCAGGTGAGCGGGGCTTATTAGCCTGCGGCCCTGTAGGACTATTCTCACCCGTTCCTTTTCCTGCCTCCCAGCTTTGGCTGCACTGGTCGGGTGATGGTAGGCAGCACCGCTGTCAGGTGCTTAGGAACGCTGCTCCAACCGCAATCCCCCACCAAAGGGTAGGCGGTATAGGCCCATGGTGAGCCTTATGGGATGCCCCTCCCGCGTTATGCCGCCTCACTTCCTCTTCCTCCGTCTCATTACTGAGACAGGTGCTGCTGAGCTGGGGGAATAGTGCTCGTCCAGGAGTGTGTGGCTGTCCTCTGCAGCGGCAACAGGTAACAGTCCCCGTCATTTAGCTGCAGTGTTTTCTTTTTGTGTCTGTTATTTATGTTTGAGTTTGCCCTGGCACTCTAGCTTTTTTCCTGGAGGCACTTATCACTTTGTTATGTATATATTTATACATGTATAGTGGAGTTCATGATGTATATTCTGCCTTTATATGGTTACCATTATTTTTTAATGTGTATGAGTGTGATACATGCTGGCTGTTTTTCCTGGGGACTGACTGTGGTCTCTTTTCTCTTACAGATCCCGGGATCCCCTCACTGCAGTGGCTCTCCCGGTTCTGATATACCTGGCTAGTCTTAGTCTCTAAATTGGGATTTTCCTAGGTTTAAAAAAAAAAAAAAAAATCCTCCTACTCCCGGGACTTTAATTATAAAGGGGCATCCCAGGTTGCTTAATGCGTAAAACCCTGGGTTGTTGCGAATACCATAATTTCACCATATGGAGGCTTCCGACATTATCGGAAACGGCTCTTCGGGGCTATCCAGGCTGTGTGGGGATTGTGGGGCTCCGCTCCCAGGCGATGTCATATTATGCGTTCCATGTGCAAAGCAGAATATTGCGCGCCAGTCCGTCGCTCCGGCTTCTGGCTCCTCTCAACTTCCGTCATCTCCTACCCCCCCCTCCCTTATTCCGGACCCCGTGTGACATTGTCAAAGGTGGGGATTCGCAATCCGAGGTGTGTGCACGATTGGCCAACCTCGAGAAAATAATTTCCGCCACAGTAGCTCAGAAGGCTACGGCGAAGCGGAAACACCTTTCTCCGGCAGCGCCTGTTTCGGAGGCTGAGATGTTTGAAATATTGGATTGGTCCGATTGTCCCCCTGATGAGGCGGGGGAACTCCTTGAGGAGTCGGATGAGCCTGCAGACCAGCTAGGGGTTGACACTGCTGGCGATCAGGCTGCGGGGGTGTCCCTTGACACTCCTTCCATTTTGGCTCAAATGTTTTGAAATTTTGGCTTTGGATCCGCCCGCGGTGGTCCCTCCGCCAAAGGGTGAGTTGTTTGATGTTCCCCAGCTGCGTTTGGTGTTTCCCAGGCAACACTTTGTGAGGGTTGTCCTTAAAGAATGGGAACAACCCACGCGCCTGGCTGGAATTCCTCCTAGTTGGGATAAACGTTATCCCTTTCCGGAGGATTTGGTGAAGCTTTGGTCAGTTCCCCCTGACGTCGATACCCCTGTGTTAGGGCTGTCGAACACGGCTGTGTTGCACTCCTCTGACACTACTACCATTAAAGATAGTGAGGATCGTCGGATTGATCAATTGGCTCGCCATGGTTTTATCCGTGCCGGATCGACACTGCGGCCGGTGTGTGCGTCGGCACTTCTTCTGTTGGCAGTTAGGTCCGTTATTAGGGATCTGTACGCAGGTCTTGATCCCGCTTGTGATGAGTTTAGTTCTCTCAAGCAGTGCGAGTCATTTATTTCCTTTGTCCTGGCCGCCCAGGACGATGCGCTTGCGATGAGTAGCAGGACAGTGGCACTGCTGGTTGCTATTTGTCGGTCAGTGTGGCTGCGCCAGTGGACGGCGGACTTTATCTCTAAGAAGGCGCTTACAGCCCTCCCTTTTTTAGGTTTGCGCCTGTTTGGCGATTAAATTGGATTCAGTTACCAAGGGTGGTAAATTGCCTCAACGCAAGAGGCCTCGTCGCTCCTTTCGGGGTGCGAGTTCCTTTAGTCCCTCCTTTTGGGGAGTCAGAGCAGGCAGAGGGGCTTCCTTTCCCGCTATCAGGGGTTCAGGTTGGACCCGGGGGAGGGGCCGTGGCAGTCCCGGTCAGTCCTGGGGCGCCAAGCCCAAGCCTGCTGGTAAGCCCACTCAGCAATGAGGGGCTGCCCTCACCCGGGTGGGTGGGGTGGACGATTGCGACACTTCTCCCTGGTTTGGGACCAGGAGGTTCCGGACAGATGGATCCGGGAGGTGGTGTCATCCGGTTACAAGCTGGAGTTCGAGTCTCGCCCTCCTTCACGGTTTTTCCGGTCTCGGGTGCCCACCAATCCTTTGGCCGCGCAGGGGCTCCTGGTGTCGGTAAGGAATCTTCTCGAAATGTCATCCGGCCGGTGCCGCGCTTAGAGGTGGGCCTCGGTTTTTACTCCAATATTTTTACAGTCCCCAAGAAGGACGGGTCGGTTCGCCCCGTCCTGGATCTGAAGTTCCTCAACAGGTTCATCCGTACTCGGAAGTTTCGCATGGAAACTCTGCGCTCGGCCATCGGTTCTCTTCGGCAGGGGGACTTCATGACGTCCATAGACATCAAGGATGCTTACCTTCATGTTCCCCTCTGCCGGGCTCATCAGCGCTTTCTTCGGTTCGTGATGAAGGATCGGCATTTTCAATTCGTGGCACTTCCGTTTTGCCTTACCTCAGCTCCAAGAGTGTTCATCAAAGTGCTGGCAGAGGTGATGGCCATTCTCAGATCTCGGGGCATTCGTGTCGTATCTTATCTGGACGACCTTCTCATCATGGCTCCTTCCCTCAATCAATCGGAGACAGACACCAGGACGGTGGTCTCCACGCTGGAAAGCTTCGGTTGGGTGATCAACTTTCCCAAGTCCTCCCTCGCTCCAGCCAGGGTGGTGTCCTTTTTGGGAATGCGGTTGGATTCTTGTCAACACAGGGTGTTTCTGCCTCAGTCCAAAATTTGTCTGATTCAGGAGTTGGCTCGGGTCCTCCTTTCCAATCCTCGGCCGTCCATCCGTCTGGGGATGAGGCTGGTAGGGTTGATGGTTGCCTCGTTCGAGGAAGTTCCTTTCGCTCAATTTCACACGAGGACGCTTCAGCTTCATCTGTTGGCGTCCTGGGACCGGCGACCACGGTCGTTGGATCGGTCCTGCCGGGTCCGGCAGTCCCTTCAATGGTGGTTGGTCTCGACCAATCTCTTGAGGGGCAGGTCTTTCTTGACTCCTCTTTGGGAAATTGTCACCACGGACGCCAGTCTTTCGGGATGGGGGGGATTCTGGAAGGATCTTCAGTTCCGAAGGCAGTGGGGACCTCGAGCGGCCCACTTGCCCATCAATATTCTGGAACTGAGAGCCATCCGTCTGGTTCTTGCTCTTTTGACTCAACATGTTCTGGGCCTTCCAGTTCAGGTTCGCTTGGACAATCGAACAGCGGTTGCTTACATCAATCATCAGGGAGGGACTCGCAGTCTGGGTGCCCTCAGAGAGGTGTCCCTGATCCTGACCTGGGCGGAGGCCCATGTTCCTTGTCTCTCGGCAGTTTACATTCCGGGTGTGGAAAACAAGGAAACGGATCTGTTGAGCAGGGGCTCTTCCCGTCTGGGAGAATGGGCTCTCCATCCTCAAGTTTTTCGGTTGCTGTGTCTCCGGTGGGGGACAGCGGAGGTGGACCTGTTTGCCTCTCGTCACAATTGTAGGCTCCCAACCTTCGTGTCGCTTTCCCAGGATCCTCTGGCTCTGGCGGTGGACGCCATGTCCCTGAGCTGGGGGGATCTGGGGTTTCTGTACCTGTTTCCTCCGATACCCATGCTAGGCAGGGTGGTACGGAAGCTGGCTCTGGAAAGGGTGTCCGCCATTCTCGTGGCTCCAAGGTGGCCAAGGCGAGTATGGTTCGCAGACATCGTTCGGCTGGCAGTGGATCTGCTCACTCGGGGTCGGCTGTGTTACCCCAATTTACCAACGCTGGGTTTGACGGCTTGGCTGCTGAAACCTCCATCTTGAAGGAGGGTCTTTCTGACTCGGTTGTTAAGACTCTGATCGGTGCCCGAAAGAGGTCTTCTTCTATTATCTACTATAGGACTTGGAAAGCCTATATCGCTTGGTGTGAGATTAGATCTTTTCCTTTGTAGGGTCTTTTCGGTCTCCAGGATTCTGGAGTTTTTGCAATCGGGGCTGGACTCTGGTCTTCAGCTGAGTACCTTGAAAGGGCAGGTTTCTGCCTTATCTATCTTTTTTCAGAAGCGTTTTGCGCTTCATCCTTTAGTTAAAACCTTTTTCCAGTGGGTTACGCATGTGCGGCCTCCCAGGAAACCATTACTCCCTGTTTGGGACTTGAACTTGGTTCTCTCTGCTCTTCAGGCTCCTCCCTGTGAGCCTTTGCAGGATATTGCTTTGTCTACCTTGACTCAGAAGACTGCCTTCTTGGTAGCTATCACTTCGGTTCAGCGTGTCTCGGAGTTGGCGGCCTTGTCGATTCAGGCACCCTACTTTGAGAGGCATCAGGACAAGGTGGTCTTTCGGTTCAAACCGGACTTTCTTTCTAAGGTTTCTGCTTTTCATTTGAATCAGGATATTGTTCTTCCCTCCTTGTTTCCTAAGCCTAAGAATGACAAGGAGAGGGTTTTGCATTGTTTGGATGTAGTACGCGGTGTTAAGTACTATTTGATTATTACTTCTCCTTTTCGTAAGACTGATGCCTTTTTTGTTGTGCCCTGTGGGCCTAGGAAGGGTTTGGCGCTGGCCAAATCTTCCATTAGCAAATGGATACTTCAGGCCCTTATTGGGGCCTATTCTGCTAAGGGGAAAGTTCCCCCTTTTTGTATCACTGCTCATTCTACTCGTGCCGTTGGAGCGTCTTGGGCTTTTCAGCACCAAGCTTCTGTTGAACAAGTTTGTAAGGCTGCAACCTGGTCTTCTGTTCATACTTTTTCTAAGTTTTACAAGGTTGATGTGCGGGCCTCAGCGGATGCTGTGTTTGGCCACAAAGTTCTGCAGACTGCAGTCATTTAAGTTATGCTTCATTTTGCCTTCGGATACCCACCCCTCTTGGACACTGCTTTTGGATGTCCCGATCGTAAGAAAGGGGAAGCGGGGTGTGTGACACACTGAGAATAATACCATTTTGTGAGTACTCACCTGTAAAATGGATATTGTCAGTGTGTCACACACCCCGCTTCACCTGCCCTTTTCGGTATCCTGGATCCTTTACATGGTGAAGCATTTCTTTATTTTGAGGTTACCATTGGATTTCCTGGTACCTTGTCTTTCTGCTTTTGAAATCACTGGGTGTTAAGTGGGAGGTCCCAGGTATATATAGGCCGGAAGGGGCTCGTTTTCAAGACTTCTCTCTGCAACGTCGCCACCTGCTGGTGGAGTAACCCGATCGTAAGAATTAAAGGGGAAGCGGGGTGTGTGACACACTGACAATATCCATTTTTCAGGTGAGTACTCACAAAATGGTATTTTTTTTATTTCCGGAGTAACTGTTTATACAACTATGAGCAAAGAAACCACTTTAACCAAAGGTAGCTTTTCAAACCAACATGTTGGCAAAGTATAACTAAACTCATAAATTAGTATGAAAGCAATTGTTTGAATAGAGTTTTTTAATGAATGCCCACACAAATGCAATTTGGTTAAACAATAGTAAACCTTCAAAATCAAGTTTATTTCTTTTTACATTTTTTTAAAGCAGACCCACATCCTGGTTATAATTGAGTGGGCCTCTCGTGCTGGAGGGGGGCGTGAAGTTTGTTGGTAGTTGTCCTAGGCATTGATCGTGTAAGAGCATGCTTATGTGGTGGGGGAGGTGCAGGGGATAGTGTCTAAATATATGGAGGGAAAATGGCTCCCAATGCACTTCCTAGAAATGCCTTTCCTAGCTGGGCCTTGAAAGTAGCCTAATTTATTGGATGAAATACTTGGAAGTACTTATCAGCAAATCTTAAAATCTGAAATGATTTACTAAAATGTAAAATTTGTGCTTTTCTACTTATTTTTTTATTTAATACTTTATGCTTTTTGCCTCCTTGATGACTAAAGTGTTAAATCCACTTTAATTGTTATGGGTTTTCTCTTTCCCCACTATCTCCCATTTATATGAGAGCAGAGCCTTGTTATGCTGCAATTGACAAGCTAATAATGTAACAAAAAAAAACCCTCATCTAGGTAGGCATAACTTCTCCTGCCATGTGATAACCTCTTAAAGTTTTAGGTCAAGAGATTGCCTAATGCAAGTCAATAATTTTGTATGTAATGCTTTACAGGATTCAAACCACTTGCTGTCTGCAATAGGACAGATTTCCAAGTCCATTCAAGCCTTAAGAGGGGTGAGGGTTGACTGAGGTTCACAGGTGTATGGTTTGCACAGGTGTTTTTTTTTCTTTGTGGTCATACAACAGGACAATAGGAGTATCAGGAGAAGTGCAATCGGCTTGAACTATTTGCCTTAGATGTAAGACAATGTAATCTTGGTGGCTTAAATCAAACCCCCAGGCAGAACCAGGGGCAAGGAATGTCATGGCAGAGGTAGCTGAGATGGGCAAAGATATAGCAAGCATCTCTTTTGTTAAATTCTGTTTAACTCCGGTCATGCTCATTCCAGGATCCTAAACTGATGAAATGCAACATCAAACCGAGGGAATTTCCCTCTTCTCTGTGGGAGGAGGTGGGAATGCAGCTGCTCATGGCCACATTTGAACAAAGCTGGTTCCCAGGATATGTGGCACCATTCAGCCTTAAAAAAAGTCGATCTCGGACCATTTATCATACCCTTTCAGACATAGTAGGCTTGTTATGTAGATATGTAATATCTATATTTTGAACTATACACACCCCTGCACCCCCTCAATTTACTACAAAAAGTGCATGCAAAACCTGGACATACCCCTCGATTGCAAAAAATAAAATGGGTCTGCAAAGGAGGGGACATTCCCTTGTGAATGAAAATGGATGCTGGATGGCAGGGTACTTGGTCTTGGCTGTAATAAACGTGTAATAAATTTTCTTGTAATAAACGTAAGCAATCAACTTGTTATAATCTTAAGCAGGGCGCCACTGCTGTGGGGGTATAAAATGAGTGTAGACCATTTTTGTTTGTTTTGACACTGATTCACTTAACTAAAAATCCTGTAACTGATGTGCATGACTTATGGGTCTTTGGATGCAAAATAAGTTTCTCTTATTTTATTCTGGGACATGGAGAGCATGTGGATTAAACCTCATCTGACGGGGCTGGGACTAAAGACCTAAAGTATATAAAAAAAAATCTCCCAAATATATATACAGGCTGCTGCATTTTTCTCCATTAATTTTTCATCTTCAATAATAAAGGAATGCATCTATGTTGTCTTTCCCCCTCCTTCTTTTGAAGGTTACGGGGATAGGAAGTAGCATGGGGCACTGACAACTTGGGTGGGCAGAGAACCCTGGTCCACTGTAGTGGGGTCCTCAGGTCATGCTGATTGAGCATCCTTCCCAAGAGCTATAGGCATTTAACTGTGGTTATTTCTGATCACTTATAGGTTCTCTATTCACCATGTCTGAGGCTTTGGGTGTGTCTGAGTCATGCACTATTGCAGGGCGGGGTGCCAGACACAGCTGACTAGCGGAAAAGGACCCATGTGTGCTACTGTCCCGCATAATTCTACTTCCTCATTGCCCCAACATAGGCAGTTGGCATAGCTGCTGGCATATTGCCCCCCACACGGGGGGAGGGGGGGTCCGAATCTACTTAAATACATTTTTTTTTCTGTATTTTTGTCTAGTTTAAGTTATTTTTGACTGTTGGTCTGCTGTAATGACTCTGGTTGATGTAATTAGCTCAGCTCTGTTTGAATGTTGTGGTTAATTCACACCCTGAAGGGGCATGCTATGGGTCATTCCACAAGTTTTCCAGATTTTAAGAGAGAACTAAATTTTGGGTACTCGTCTGTATAATTTATTTCTCTGTTATTACACAGCTCCAACCAGATTGGCTGTGACTGCTCTGGTTGTTGTTGATGTCTTTAACCTTCCCCCAACAAGATAAATTAGAGCCTTAACCAGGACAAAGTTCCTGTAGTTCATGGTTTGGTACTACTGGGGCTTTCATTCTGCGAGAGGTTTTTTTTTTAGGGGGTGGGGGGAACAAGTGCATCACCCAAAACGATATTCTTAGAGGCGTGCTCACCTACTACTCATACACTACACAAGTCAAGGAACCAAGCCGCGGCAACCTCCAATAAGGGAGCACAACCATGTGATACAAATAATCACTTTTATTAAGAATACACCTTCAGCCTGTAGATTACTGGCACCATTATCTTGCTGCAAAACTTAGAATTAGGTGATCTAGTTTTTATTTCTTGCTATTGGGTGTTTTGGGTCCACTTGAAAAAATGTCAATTATGCCTTGATTTCTGCAAGATTTAATGTCAGCACTACTATTGATGTCACCTTGGTCCTGTATGTACTGTGGATGGACGACTTCAGGTCCACCTTTAAAATTGACTGTCATAGTTTAATTGTCCATTTTAAAGTCTGTTAAATGCCTGTTATGACATAAGGCCTTTAAAAATATACACTGATGTATTGCTTATTACTATTATTTCTGAGTACTATATTGATATGTTGTGTTACTGCCTTTCATGTATATGGATTTGGGGTCTGCTTTAGGTTGCTCTTCCCTGCTCCCGTGGTCGCTTCAGGTGCCCTGCCCCAGCTATTTTGACTGGGGCAGGGACATCTATGAATGGTGGTTTACCCAGAGCCGCCCCTCTGCCAGGCGCTTGCGGCGCTCTGTGGTGCCTTCCTGCTAACTGCGGGACGGACAATGGCATTGCGATGTATGTAGGCGGGGCCGCGAGGTCCTTCCCCGCCACTGTCTGTGTGGATGCGGTGCGGGCGGCTCTGTCTATAACTGACACCCCGCCAGTGACGTCACTTTCGGGCCGCGGCTTGGAGCTCCGGGAGCTGCACACATTTTTCTCTTTTGTATGTGAACTCCACAGCGAGGGCACGTGGGTGGTGAGTATTTAGGGTGCCACTCCGTGATAGACATTCCCCTCACCCAAGCAAGAAGTGGCACGGGTAGCGCAAGTGCTTTTCTTCCTGTTAACTCCAGCTTTCCCTCCCCACTCTGTGGACGTCACTTACGGAAGGTTTCACAGATTTATATAGGTAATTTATTTATTTAATTATCATTACACTATATTGTTTTTATTCTTAGTATACAGTACGTCCTGCTCCAAATCTAATACTTACACTTGGGATATACTCCTCCAGATGGCGCTGGACTGCAGAGACATCGAAAATAGGCTCCTCCCGGCCCCTCAAATTGCCCAGGGACCTCCCACAAATCCCCAGAATTTCTCTGCAGTCTGGCTGCGAAGGACGAGAAATGGCGCTCTACTCGCCGGTGAGCGGGGCTATTAGCCCTCGGCCCTGTAGGACTATTCCCACCCAATCCACTAGTAATATGCCTCCCAGCCTTTGCTGCGCTGGTCGGGTGAAGGTAGGCAGCACCGCTGTTAGGTGCTTAGGAGCGCTGCTCCACCGCAATCCCCCACCAAAGGGTAGGCAGTTCAGGCTTATGGTGAGCCTCTATGGGATGCCCCTCCCGCACTAGTGCCCCCTTGCCCCTGCCCATCGGTGGGCCCTGTTTAAGTGGCCGCTGTCCTCCCTCATCCTCCTTGTAGCCTTCGGGGGAAAAGAGCGGGGGAGGGGTGTAAATATGTATGCTATGCATTCTGTGTTTTACACTCTTTTTCCATTCTGTTTAGTCTTGTGTCAGCCACCGCGCTGACTTGTCTTTACTGTCTTTTTAAAATTGCCGCCGCGCGCTGACTTGGTTCCGCGCTTGGCGGCAGCATTATCTCAGGCGCTGGTGCGCCATCATTGGCTGCTTGCACGTTCTGGCTTCGCGCTCTTCGGGGGGGGGCGGGGTCCGTCTATGACGCGCTCTGTGTCATCGCTGATACCGGCCCGCCCCTCAAGGTATACCGACGCCATCTTTATCCTGCTTGGTTGGCCCATGCGCGACGGACCCCTACCTAGCGCGGTCCGTAAGTGCCCTGGCAGGCGGCTTTATATCTTTCACTTTTGTTACTGTGTGCTTACAGGTCCTGTCTGCTTATGTCTTTCAGGTGGGGCGAACCCCTTTGGCTTCTCCCGGCCCTGTATTAGTATATAACTTGTAGGCTTTGTAAAAATAATACTCCCACTTCCCTAGCGGGTCATTGGGGCATCCGGGGTTGCTATATAACGTTATTCCCTATCGGCGTATAGCGCCGCTATAATCGCCATATGGAGGGATCCCAGGATAATGTGACCGGGGTCCCTTCGGGACAAGACCGGCTGTGTGTAGCGTGTGGGCAGCCTCATGCTGACGCTGACAAGGCGCGGGTCTGTGTACCCTGTGCTGAGCAGGTGCTTGCATTGCAATCTGGCCTGCCAGTGGCTGCACCTCGCTTCACTTTGCCTACTCCCCCAAGCTTAAACCTCACTCCTACTAGCGGGGATTCTCAGCCCGATGTGTCTTCTAGACTGGCTACTGTTGAGAAATTAATTGCTAATACCTTGGCGCGTAAAGCCCTTGCTAAGAGGCGGCACTTGATGCCTAATGTCACCGTTTTCCCTATGGGAACTGAGGAGTTTTGGAATCTTTGTGGCTATACCCCGTCTGATGAAGGGGAGCTCTTTTCTGATTCAGGCTCATCTGATGAGAGACCAAGGGGTCATGACAATTCTGGCTCTGACCCCTGGGCCCCGGATGACACTGACAGATTGACCCAGATTTTTGAGGTTCTGTCCATCTCTCTCCCTGTTGAGGCTCCCAGGCAAAGAGGGGAGCTTTTTCATACAGCAAAATCACTTTTGGAATTTCCAGAGCAGGCACATTTTCATAACCTTGTGCTCAAGGAATGGGAGGGCCCCAGTAAACTTCACGGGGTTCCAAAAAGTTGGGATAGGAAGTATCCCTTTCCTGCTGAGGTGGTTAAATGTTGGTCATTCCCCCCCCCCCGAGGTGGATGCCCCGATCCTAGGGCTATCTAACACCTCTGTCATGCATTCCCCTGACTCTACTACCCTGCGGGATGCTGAGAACCTGCGCATTGACCAGCTGGCATTCCACACCTTTGCATGTGCGGGGACGGCGCTGCGCCCAGTCTGTGCCTCTGCCATTACTGCTGTGGCCACTAGAACCCTTATCAGAAATATGCTTGATAGTGCCCCTGATGATTTGCCTTGTGAGGTGTTTAATGCACTCTCCAGTTGTGGTGGTTTTTGTAAATTTTGTCCTCTCAGCATTGGGTGACACCATCAGAATGTGTGCCAGAACTTCTGCCCTCGTGGTGGCTATACGCCGCTCGGTTTGGCTGCGCCAGTGGGCTGCTGACAACGCTGCCAAGAAGGCCCTCACTGGGTTTCCCTTTAAAGGACTGCACCTGTTTGGGGACCGCCTGGACCTTTCTTGCTAAGGGAGGCAGGTTACCCCAGCGCAGGCGGCAATCTCGGCCCTTTCGGGGTCAGGGTTCCTTCTCCTCCCCTTACCGTGGTGCAAGACAGGGAAGGGGGCTTTCCTTTCTTGGGGCCCAGGGAGATTTCTGGGGTAGAGGCAGAGGACGTGGACGTCCTGGCTCCTCCTGGGGTCCCAAAGCAAAATCCTCTCCCAAGCCCCCTCAGGCATGATGGGGCGCCCTCACCTATCCGGGTGGGGGGACAGCTGCAGCACTTCACTAACGTCTGGAGGCTTCATGTCTCCGACCGGTGGATTCAGGAGGTAGTGTCCTCCGGTTACAAGTTGGAGTTTGCTGCCGGTCCCCCTCCAAGATTCATCAGATCCCGGATTCCTCAGGACCCTGTGTCGGCTCAGGAGCTAGTGCAAGCAGTGCAAGGCCTCCTGGAGCTGGGGGTCATCTGCCAAGTCCCCTTAAGAGAAAAAGACAAGGGCTTTTATTCCAAGCTATTCACAATACCCAAAAAAGATGGATCAGTCAGACCCATCCTGGACTTGAAGATCCTCAACAAGTTTGTCAGGGACAGACGCTTTCGCATGGAAACTCTGCGCTCTGCCATCAGTTCCCTGCGCCAAGGGGATTTCATGACTTCTGTGGACATCAAAGATGCTTATCTTCATATTCCTGTGTTCCCAGGTTCCTCAGGTTCGCTCTGATGGATCAACACTACCAGTTTGTGGCCTTGCCCTTCGGCCTCACTTCAGCTCCTAGGGTGTTCACCAAGGTGCTGGCTGGCGTGATGTCTCTGCTCAGATGTCAGGGCGTCCGCGTGCTTCCCTATCTGGACGACATTCTCATCACTTCCCAGTCTCTACGTCAGGCAGAGTTGGATACTCAGCTGGTGGTGTCCACTCTGGGGTCATTTGGATGGGTGATCAACCACCCCAAGTCCTCACTGTCCCCTTCCTTGGTAACTCCATTCCTAGGAATGAATCTGGATACTGTTCAGGCAAGGATCTTCCTTCCTCAACAGAAGGTGGACAGTCTGATTGCACAGGATCAGTCCCTCCTAGCTTGTGCCCATCCCTCCATCAGGCAGGGGATGCAGCTGGCAGGCCTGATGGTGGCATGCTTCGAAGCGGTCCCTTATGCTCAGTTCCACTTGAGGCCTCTGCAACTTCACCTATTGTCAGTATGGGTCAAGGACCCAGCGTACCTGGACAGGGTCTATGTTCTCCCCCTGGTCAGGAGGTCCCTCTCGTGGTGGATGGACTCAAGGAACCTGTTGGGGGGTAGATCCTTTCTTGCCCCTTCCTGGGAGACCACGGATGCCAGTCTGTCAGGTTGGGGGGTTTCTGGAAGTCCCTGCGGTTCCAGGGGAGGTGGGGTCCTCAGGAGGCCCACACACCTATCAATGTCTTGGAACTGCGGGCGATCAGGCTAGTTCTGGCTCACTTGACTACTCGCCTTCGGAGCCTGCCTGTTCAGGTGTGCTCGGACAACCAGACGGCAGTTGCCTACATCAATCAGGGAGGGACCCGGAGCAAGGGGGCCCTCCAGGAAGCGTCTCTGATCCTGACTTGGGCGGAGGCCAATGTCCCCTGCATATCAGCTGTGTACATCCCGGGGGTGGAAAATCGCCTGGCGGACTCTTTGAGCAGGGGGACCTCTCGCCAGGGAGAGTGGTCCCTATGCAGCAGGGTGTTTCAATCTGTGTCACCGTTGGGGCCAACCAGATGTGGATCTGTTTGCGTCCCGCCACAATCACAAGCTCCCAGCTTTTGTCTCTCTGTCCCGGGATCCTCTGGCCTTGACCTCGGATGCTCTAGCTATGTCATGGCAGGACTTTCAGTTCCTGTATGTCTTCCCTCCAATCCCCCTGCTGGGCAGGGTTCTGCGCAAGATTGCTCTGAAAGGGGTGCCAGCAATTCTGGTGGCCCCCAGGTGGCCAAGAAGAGTGTGGTTCACAGATGTGGTACAGCTGGCAGTAGATCAGTACGCTCTGCCCTTGGTGCCAGATCTGCTCACTCAGGGCTCACTACGCCATCCCAATTTACAAACTCTGGCTTTGACGGCTTGGCTGCTGAAACCTCCATCTTGATTGAGAAGGGGCTGTCTTCCTCGGTTGTGGATACTTTGATTAAATCTAGGAAGAAGTCTTCCTCTTCCATTTATTACAGGGTTTGGCGTGCCTACATTGACTGGTGTGAGTCTAAGTCTCTTCCCTGTCGTGTGTTCTCTATTCCCAGGATTCTGGAGTTCCTGCAGCATGGGTTGGAGATGGGGCTCCAACTCAGTACTCTGAAGGGTCAGGTTTCTGCCCTGGCTATTTACTTACAGAAGTCCTTTGCTCAGCACCCTCTGATCAGGACTTTTTTCCAGGGGGTCACTCATGTGCGTCCCCCACGTAAGCCTATGGTGCCTGTTTGGGATCTGAACTTGGTTGTCCTGTGCAGGATGCTGCCTTGGCCATTCTTGCGCTCAAGGTTGTATTTCTGGTGGCTATCACTTCTGTCAGGCGATGTCTGAGTTGGCGGCGCTTTCCATGCAGTCCCCCTACTATGAGAGACACCAGGTCAAGGTGGTGGTTCGTTTCAAACCTGACTTTCTGCCTAAGGTAGTGTCTCTTTCATTTGAATCAGGATATTCTTCCTTCTTTGTGCCCTAATCCTAGCAATGCTAAGGAGAGGGTTTTGCACTCTTTGGATGTGGTTAGGTATCTGAAGTACCATCTGGTGGCTACTGCACCTTTCAGGAAAACTGATGCTTTTTGTGGTCCCTTCTGGTCCTAGGAAGGGTTTGGCTCCTGCCAAGTCTACTATCAGCAAGTGGATTCGTCAGGCTGTGATTCAGGCCTACTCTGCTAAGGGGAAGAATCCTCCCTGCCGCCTTACTGCTCATTCCACTCGTGCTATTGGTGCCTCTTGGGCTTTTCAGCACCAGGCTTCTGTTTAACAAGTTTGCAAGGCTGCTACTTGGCCTTCTGTTCATACCTTTTCAAAGTTTTACAAGGTGGATATTAGGGCCTCAGCTGATGCTGCTTTTGGCCGAAAGGTTCTGCAGTGGTTTAAACTGTCTGCTGCTGATTTATATTGGGGATCCCACCCTACTTAATGGACACTGCTATTGGATGTCCCAAGTGTAAGTATTTTGGAGCAGGACGTACTGTATACTAAGAATGCAATTCTGTGATTGATATTATGAGTATACAGTACGTCCTGCTCCAACCCACCCTTGGTTTGCATTTTCTTGGATCCCCTGTATGGTGATTGTTATCCTTGTTATAGTTGATTGGATTGCTTAATTCTCCCGGCTTCTCATTAACTGCTTTTCAATGCTGGGGATTTGTGGGAGGTCCCTGGGTATTTGAGGGGCCGAGAGGAGCCTATTTTTGATGTCTCTGCAGTCCAGCGCCATCTGGCGGAGTATATCCCAAGTGTAGGTATTAGATTTGGAGCAGGACGTACTGTATACTCATAATACCAATTCTACAGGTGAGTAATCACAGAATTGTATTTTTTAATTTCAGCTGTTGTGTGTGTATGTATGTACAAATGTTTTTTTTAAATTAAAAAAAAATTGGGGGGGGGGCTCTATTTGCAAAAATCTTTTTGTACCGGCATAAAACAATGGGGTGCTCATGATAAAATAGGTTACCCTTTGGGGACCTTATACATCTTTTTTTTTTATATGAAATATTTTGTGGATTTATAGGTTGAAAATGATTGGAGTTGTAGCAGTTGTTTTTAAATGTCTATTGTGCTGTATGTTTTTAGGTACTCCTTTAATGAAAGTGATTATTTGTATCACATTGTTGTGCTCCCTTATTGGAGGTTGTCGCGGCTTGGTTCCTCGACTTCTTGTTGTGTAAGGTTTTTATGCTTTTACCTGGTTGCCTGAAGTTTAACCCAGTCATTTGGTGTCCCAGAATTTAGGAAAAAATAAACAAATTTTACAGGTGAGTACACGTTTTTTTTTTTCTTCTGTTATTTATGCTTCTTTCTATTTTCTACTGTTGAAAGATACCTTTTTAGCTATTTCAGGAGTAAAGGCAAATATATTGGTGTATGATCCTAAAATGTTGAATAATCCTAGTTTGACTTTTTTATATCAAAATGTTATTGATTATATATGACTACAATCTAATAATAAATATAATCTTAAAATTGGGACATATTTATAATCCTAAAATTGAATATATGAATTCATCTTCTGTTGGTTAATGAAGTTTTTCATATATGTTGAATTCCAGGCTCAACAGTAACAATAAAACCAGTCACTAACGAAGAAAAGCCTACCGAGCCTAAAGGTAAAGTACAGTATAGAAACTCAGTAGGATGTATATCTAAAGAATAATTGCATTGCTATAGAAAATTTTCCTTCAGCATGACCATGGACAGATTATGCTCTACCCCCTGGGAGTTAACACAGAACTGGAACAGAGGTTAAAAGCCCCACCCCTTCCTCTCTTGGATAGTGTGTGCCTGGATGTATTAGACTACAGCTAGTTTGATCATTTAGGTTTTTATTTTACGACCTCCAGAGTATTGGAGTAGCCCGCTGTCCTGGATAAATTGCCAGAGGAGTACCTTTTGAGGTCTGGGCACAGCCAGGGCTAGATTCCGATCTTTTACATATGCACTAGTTGTGCAATGTCACTTTAAATCATAAACTGAGTCAGTTGTGGGTTTGCCAGTCCTTTAAAAAAACATTTTTTCCAGTAGACCTAGAACCTGATGTCAGATTTTAATCGTTTTTGTAAGTCAATTTTTACTACCCTTTTATTCTAAGTATGTCACACACCCCGCTTCAAGACATTCATTACACTTGGGTATACTGACCTGTAGATGGCGATCTTGCAGAGATATCAAAAAAAGGTAAGACCCTCCCGGCCCATAAATACCTGGGACCTCCCACTCATTACCCAGTCTTTCATCTCTGCAGTGGCGAGCAAGTCAGAAGATGTCTCCTCCTTGCAGGTAGCCGGGATGACTCCCTGACCCGTTTTTTCTCCTATTTCTGCCCGGATCCCATTGTTTAATTTTCCCTGCCTCCCAGCCCAGGCTGCTGGTCCGGGCAAAGGTAGCTGGCACCTCAGCCGTGAGACCCCATGACAAGGGGTACGCGGCTATCCGGGTTGGTGATCCCGGTTTGGGATGCCCCGTCCCTTGGCCCTTCCCAGGCATCGTTTCCCCCTCTCCCAGGTACCCTTAGAGGGGGGGGCCGGGTCCCTTATGGATTCCTGTTTTATATGTGTGTGTGTGTTTGTGTACGTTTGTGCTTCACTTTCTGTCACTTTGCGGTTTGTTTCATGGCGCCGGAGGTCCCGCGGCACCGTCCTCCGGTGCGCGAATGGTGCTGTCTGCAATGGCGGCGAGCCCATGCAGGGCTTCTTCTCCTCTGGGCTGGGGGGGGCGGGGCCGGGCGCTCGCGCGCGCCTACGGCCCGCCCCAGTGCTGTGCGCGGTTGTTGCATGTCCCGGCTTCAAGCCGGGAGAGACGCGCGATCCGCGCCGGCCCGCCCTCTCTCCCCCCTTTCTACACACTGCGCGCCGTTGCCTGCGAACCGAAGGTCGGGTGAGGGGCCTGCTGGCCACCAATGACATTATTCTTTCTCTTGTACTTTTGACATGATCGGAGTGTGTGCTTGTGTTCCAGGTGGACCGTTGATCATATTAAAGGGGGGTTCTCCCAGTCCAGGGTCCCTGGTTAATTTTTAGCTGGCTTAAAATCCTCCCACTCGGGACTTAAAGGGGCATCCCGGGTTGCATTATTGCGTAATTCCCAAACAAAAAGAGCATTGTGTGTATTTGTGTATTTATGTGTATATATATATATATATATATATATATATATATATATATATATATATATATATATAATCACCATATGGAGGCTTCCCCGGATACTGGGCTTGTGCCCCCTAGGGGCAATCCAGGCTGTGTGGGGTATCCCTTTTGGGGGATGATATATTTCTATGTGTACACTGTGCGCAGAGGTCTATTACGCGGCAGACCGGATCTCAGGCGTCTGGTTCTGCTCCGCCGGTCTCCTCCCCATCTCCCCCTCGCCTGACACGTGCTTGTGATGTGGTCATTAGCGGGGAGTCGCAATCTGAGGTGTGTGCCAGATTTGCCAATCTGGAAAAATTTTTTTCAAAACATTTGTATTCAGCTGCGCAGGCCTTTGATAGGGAGGATTTTGACTCCCTGGATTGGTCTGATTGCTCCCCGCGTGAGGAAGGTGAGCTTTATGAGGGGTCCGATGACTGACGATCATCAGTTTGTGGGCGCTGATACCGAGCAGGGCCAGGGGGATTCCTCGGATACGTCTAGGGTCCTGGCTCAGGTGTTTGAGGTCCTGGCTATTTCTCCCCCCGAGGCGGCTCCTCCGCTGAAGGGGGAGTTCTTTGAAGACACGAAGCCCCGCTTGGAATTTCCTTATCAAAAGCATTTTGATGGTATCATTCGCAAGGAATGGGAGAGGCCGACGCGGCTTACGGGTGTCCCACCGGGTTGCGACAAGAAATATCCCTTTCCGGCGGACGCGGTGAAGCACTGGTCGTCTCCCCCCCCCCGAGGTGGATGCTCCGGTTTGGGGTTGTCCAGCTCCTCAGTCCTCCATTCTCCGGAGTGCACTACCCTCAAGGATGGTGAGGATAAACGCATTGACCAGATGGCTTGTCATGGTTTTGCCAGTGTTGGATCGACCTTGCGGCCGGTTTGTGCTTCTGAGCTTGTATTGCTAGCTGCCAGGTCGGTTGTTAGAGGATTATTGACCTCTTCCGGGCTTGACCCGGCTAGTGAGGAGTCTGCCGACCTTAAGCGCTGTGAGTTATTTTTGTCCTTTGTGCTGTCCGTCCTGGATGACACATTGGTGATGTGGAGCAGAGCTACGGCCCTGCTTGTGGCTATCCGCCGGTCGGTTTGGTTACGTCATTGGGCGGCTGATTTTGTGTCCAAAAAGTCGCTCACAGCCCTTCCCTTCGTGGGACTGCGGCTCTTTGGAGAAAAGTTTGGATTCGGTGGCAAAAGGAGGTAGGTTACCTCAGCGTAAGAAGCAGCGTCACCCTTTCGGGGGGCGGCTTCCTTCTCTGTCCTTTCGTGGGGCTAGAGTTGGTAGGGGTTCGGCCTTCCCTGCGTCCAGAGGTGATTCCTGGCCTAGGGGCAGGGGTCGGACCCGTCCAGGACATAGTTGGGGCTCCAAGCCTAGAGCCGCTGCCAAGTCGGCTCAGCAATGAGGGGGTGCCCTCACCCGTGCGGGCGGTCGACGGTTGCAACTCTAATCCCAGGTCTGGGTCCAAGAGGTCTCGGACAGGTGGATTCAGGAAGTGGTGTCTTCCGATTACAAGCTGGAGTTCGAGTTCCGGCCCCCTCCCAGATTCTTCAGGTCCCGGGTGCCGTCAGATCCTCTGGCTGCCCAGGGGCTTTGGGCGGCAGTAGCAAGTCTCGCGGACATGGCTGTCATCTGTCCGGTGCCTCTCTGACTGGGGCCTGGGCTTCTATTCCAATTTGTTCATGGTGCCCAAGAAGGACGGTTCTGTTCGTCCTATTCTGGATCTGAAGTTGCTCAACAGGTTTGTCCGTCCCCGGAAGTTCCGTATGGAAACTCTGCGCTCTGCCATCTATTCACTTCGTCAGGGGGACTTCATGACGTCCATAGACATCAAGGATGCTTATCTGCATGTTTCAATCTTCCCAGCACATCGGAGATTTCTCAGGTTCGTGGTGGAAGATCGGCATTTTCAGTTTGTGACTCTTCCGTTTGGCCTTACCTCGGTTCCAAGGGTTTTTACCAAGGTGTTGGCAGGAGTGATGGCCATCCTCAGAGCCAGGGGTGTTCGAATCGTGCCCTATCTGGATGATCTTCTCATCCTGGCGTCTTCCCTAAGTCAGGCGCAGATGGATACCAGGACTGTGGTGTCCACTCTGGAGGGTTTCGGTTGGGTGATCTGCTATCCCAAGTCCTGCCTCACTCCCTCCAGGGTGGTGGAGTTCCTGGGAATGTCGCTGGACACTTCTCAGGCCAGGGTGTTTCTCCCCTGAGCCAAGGTTCTTCTGATTCAGGAATTGACTCAGCGTCTCCTATCCATCCCCCGCCCGTCCATCCGGCTAGGGATGAGACTGGTGGGATTGATGGTGGCGTCCGAGGCGGTTCCCTTTGCCCAGTTTCACACAAGGACGTTCCAGCTCCATCTCTTGGCGGCCTGGGACGGGTCCCCGCTGTCATTGGATCAGTCCTTTCTGATGTCCCCCCGGGTGCAGCGTTCCCATCGGTGGTGGCTAAAACCAAGCAATCTGACGAGGGGCAGATCCTTTCTGACCCCTCGTTGGGAGACGGTCACCACGGATGCCAGTCTGTCCGGTTGGGGGGGATTTTGGAAGTATCTTCAGTTTCAGGGACTGTGGGGGCCTCGGGAGGCTCACGATTCCATCAATGTTCTGGAGTTGAGAGCCATCAGGTTGGTTCTGGCTCACTTGACTCATCAGTTGCGGGGCCTACCGGTTCAAGTTCGGTCGGACAATCGGACGGCTGTCGCTTACATCAATCACCAGGGAGGGACTCGCAGCAGGCGTGCCCTCAGGGAAGTGTCCTTGATCCTTGCTTGGGCAGAGAGCAATGTCCCATGCATCTCGGCGGTGTACATTCCGGGAGTGGAGAACACGGAGGCGGACTCCCTGAGCAGGGGGTCATCTCGCCGGGGGGAATGGTCGCTCAGCCCCTAGGTGTTTCGGTCACTTTGCCACCAGTGGGGGGCTCCGGAGGTGGACCTCTTTGCCTCTCGTCACAATCAACCGGCATTTGTGTCTCTCTTGCGGGATCCGCTGGCTCTGGCAGCGGATGCCATGTCTCTAAACTGGAGGGATCTGGGGTTTCTTTACCTGTTCCCTCCGTTTCCCATGGTGGGCAGAGTGGTGCGCAAGCTGGCCCTAGAGGGCACGCCAGCAATCCTGGTGGCTCCAAGGTGGCCAAGACAGGTTTGGTTCGCAGACGTGGTAAGGTTGGCAGTGGATCAGTTAGACCTGCCCCTTCTGCCAGATCTGCTCACTCAGGGTCCACTACTCTACCCCAATTTACCAACGCTGGCTTTGATGGCGTGGTTGCTGAAACCTCAATCTTGAGGGAGAAAGGTCTTTGCTGTCATTCAGACTCTGGTTAGGGCTAGGAAGCAGTCTTCCTCTGCCATCTATTATAGGGCTTGGAGGTCTTATATTGATTGGTGTGAGGGTAGGGCCTTGCCTTGCAGGCTGTTTTCTGGCCCTATGGTCTTGGAATTTCTGCAACATGGTCTTGACCAAGGTTTGCAGCTTAGTACGCTGAAATGGCAGGTTTCTGCCCTGGCCGTATTCTTTCAAAAGTCTTTTGCTCTTCATCCTCTGGTTAAGACCTTTTTCCAGGGGGTTACGCATGTGCGGCCTCCTAGGAAGACTTTGCTCCCAGTGTGGGATTTGGATTTGGTTTTGTCTGCCTTGCAGGGTCCTCCGTTTGAACCTTTGCAGGATATTGCGCTTTCTACGCTTACTCAGAAGGTTGTTTTTCTGGTTGCCATCACTTCTGTTCGGCGTGTTTCAGAGTTGGCAGCCTTGTCTATTTCGGCCCCTTACTTTGAGAGGCATCAGGACAAGGTTGTTTTCTGCTTCAAGCCAGATTTCCTTCCTAAGGTGGTCTCTGCTTTTCATCTGAATCAGGATATTGTTCTTCCCTCCTTGTGTCCTAAGCCTAGCAATGACAAGGAGAGGGTTTTGCATTCTTTGGATGTGGTTCGCTGTGTGAAGTACTATTTGGTGCCTACTTCTCCTTTTCGTAGGACTGACGCTCTTTTTGTGGTGCCCTCTGGGCCTAGGAAGGGTTTGGCTCCCGCCAAGTCTTCCATTAGTAAATGGATTCGCCAGGCCATTGTTGGGGCCTATTCTGCCAAGGGGAAGTTTCCCCCTTTTCGTGTTACTGCTCATTCTACTTGTGCTGTTGGGGCGTCCTGGGCCTTCCAGCACCAGGCTTCTGTTGAGCAGGTTTGTAAGGCTGCTACTTGGTCCTCGGTTCACACTTTTTCCAAGTTTTACAAGGTTGATGTTCGGGCCTCAGCGGATGCTGTTTTTGGCCGCAAAGTTCTGCAAGCTGCAGTGGTTTAAGTTTGTGCCTTGTTGCCTTGTTTTTTGGATCCCCGCCCTTTATGGACACTGCTATTGGCTGTCCCAAGTGTAATGAATGTCTTGAAGCGGGGTGTGTGACATACTTAGAATACCACCATTTTGTGAATACTCACCTGTAAAATGGGTATTATAAGTATGTCACACACCCCACTTCACCCTGCCCTTTTGTATTCTGGATCCTTTATATGGTGAACCTTTGTTAGTTTTAATTGGCTTTCCTGGTCCCTTGATCTTACTGCTATCTTTATACTGGGTAATGAGTGGGAGGTCCCAGGTATTTACGGGCCAGGAGGGTCTTACCTTTTTTTGATATCATCTCTGCAAGATCGCCATCTACAGGTCAGTATACCCAAGTGTAATGAATGTCTTGAAGCGGGGTGTGTGACATACTTATAATACCCATTTTACAGGTGAGTATTTACAAAATGGTACTTTTCCTTCCAAAATTCAAATTTGGGGGCGTGACTGCTTAGTGACCAGCACCTGGCATCCTCTCTGGTTTCGGCAGTGAAATCGAAACCTGGAAGCGAAAGGCGGCATTTCTCCCCGGCCACAGTACTGGACGGAGGGAGACACATGGATGAAGTCAGGGCATTATTCGGCTTGCCTCAGCAGTTCTGGCACTGACCAAGGAAGAGCGGCAGTAGCGTCGGCGAGGCGCACGGCTGGGATAGCATTTGTCGGCCAGACAGGTAGAGGACCTGTCCTTCCCGTGATTCAGGCCTCTCCAGCAGACATGGCGGCCCTAAGGAAGCACAACTTGTGGTTGGATCTCTTAATTCCTTTTTTATTTTATCATGTGCAAGCAGACCAGGCAGTGATATTTAAATATATATTTAAAGTTAAAGTCCAAATGTTTTGAATGAAATGCTTCTCTGCCTTGATTAACACCTTGTGCATCGAAGTTGTACCTGAGTCAGGTGAAATTGTGATAGAGGATGGCTGCTCTCAATTCTCCATGGATAACGAGGTCCAGAAAACGGGGGATCAGGAATGTTCCCATAATATTTCCAAAAAAAGCTGGTGTCTTTTGGAAAAGTTTTATGCCCAACTCCTTTAAAAAAGGCAATTCGCATTCCAGGATCCGGTTTGGACCCGTGGAACAAGTGGACAAATTGGGATGCACCACTAGGTCAGATGTCCAGAACGGCAAATTTAACCCTTTAAGTGCCAGCCTTCCTAGAATTTGGCACCCCGTTGCCAGACCACGTTTCACTATTTTGCGCTACACATGTTCAACTGATTTTTGAACCGATTTCCAGGGATTTTCCAAGAAAATTAGATATTTTTTTCAGCAGAGTCTGGGCTTCAACATGAAATGTCTGTATTCTCAATACTTTTGGGTGAAATATGTGCAAAAAAAATATTGTAGTGTTTTTTGTAATAAAAAATGTAAGTTTGTCAATAAAATCTTATTGCGTGTGAAACCCCTATTTCTCCCAGTTACAGGGGTACCACATATGTATAGGTAGACACCCTTTCCTGCCCAGGAGACTCCCCCAAACTGAAACAGAGCTTAAGGAGATTTTCTGATAAAATACAACTATGCTATGTGTACCTTGCAGTTTTTCCAGAAAAACAACCCTATACATTTAAAATACCCCCCACAAACTATATATTCTCTGGAAGTACACATCTCAAGCTTTCTAGGTACACCAGGCTTGTTTATGTGGGCTTAGTTTTCTGGAAGTAATTCCTCAATGAATTCTTTGGTTGCACAGAGTTTCCCTAAAAAAGAATCGGCCACATTTTCCTAAATAAAAAAAAAAAAAAAAAAATCCAAACAAAAAAGTGAAATCTGAAAAAGCAACATCCCCCGAACAGAACAATACCCAACATGCATAGTTCCTGTCAAGGGAAGAGTTGGCAAACACCCCAAATGTCTGCAGAGCTGAAATTTTCAAGTAAAATTAGTTATGCACAAGGTGCGCACCTTGCGCTTTTTCAACAAAACAACCCTTTACATCTGGCATATGCTTTCTAATCATACCCAGCTGGTTGCAGTCGGCTCAACTTCCGGGAAGTAATACCTCGAAGAATTCTTAGATTGCACAGGGTTTCGCTTTAAAAAAAAAAAAAAAAAAGATTAAAGCTGAATAAACATGTTTTCCTAAAATATCCATATGCAGACAAAAAACAAGGTTAAATCTGAAAGCGCAAGGTCCTCCGAGCAGAACAATACCCAACATGCCTAGGTACTGTTAACCCTTTTAATTGCCAGCTAACTTGAAGTTTTGTCAACCTCTGGCAGGTCATTTTTCCCCATTTTGTGCCATGTTTAACTGTGACTTTTGCCGGAATTTCCAGGAAAATTATATATATGTTTGCAGCAGAGTTTAGGCTTTAATATGAAATGTCTTGTTTGTGTAATTTTTCTACTGTTTTTAAAATATATTTGCGTAAAAAAAATTTAGACAATTGTCACCTTTGTTTTATTAATAAAAATCCATATTGCATGTGAAAGCCCCATTTCTCCCGATTACAACTGTACCACATATGTATCAGTTGCCCCCCATTCTGGCCCTTTAGATCCCCCCCCCAAACTGAAAAGAGCACTTAATATTTACAAATAAATTACAACTATTATCCACACTATAAACATAAGGGGTTAATTTAAAAAAAAAAGAGAAGACCTGGCCTCATCCAACGAGAGATCAGGTGAATAGAGTCAGCTATGTGAGTCTCTTGTAGCTGCCACTTAACAATAGGATAGGCGACCACGTGAGACTCGCGTAGCTGGCACTAGAAGGGTTAAGTTTTTGAGGACTTTAGTGCCTTACGTGAGCCAATGGGTTGCAGAGGGGATAATTTAATAAAAAGAGCTTGGGACACCTTAAGCTTTATGTTAAGGCCAGCATTGACATCTAATCCTCAGAAGCATGGCAAGATGTTAAGTCCCCTCAAGAACCTGGCACGTATTGTGCCAGCCCTTAAACCGGACCTTCACCATGATTTATTGAAAAGCCCAAACCCTTAAACGATTCCTCGGCATCTAAGATTAATATATTTTAAGTTTTTAGTCACTTACTTATTCTACCCACTGGCCTGCAACTCTGTTAAGGACTTTAGGATACGGGCGCCACCATCTTGACCCAGAAGCATCACACTTACTGAGGAGTGAAGAGTGCGATAAAGTACAGGCTGGTGGGTTATAGCTGTGCTTTGCTCAGACAGAGCAGGGCTGGGGTCATGAAAATTCAGCAGTCCCAGAATGCAGAGCAGCACAGTCAGAACGCACTTCCTGATTGCAGGCTGCCTGTTCCATGAGCCACCATCTTAGATGTTTAAAGGCTCATAACATGCAGTAGATGCAGGTAGGATAATTTTTAATGTGAGCAATCTGTATGTGCAGGGTGTGGGAAACATAAGATACTCTTATTCAGAGTGAAGGTCTGCTTTAATAGAGCCTTTACTTCCTTAATAGAGGCAGTGTGTCTAGGACCACGTCTTGTGGTATCCCCTTCTGTGGTAACTCCTTGTTGGGGAATATTGTCTAGGTCAAATGCAGCTGGAAAATATTCCCTAACCAGGAAGCAGAAGTTTTAATCCGCGCTTTGGTAATAGAGCGTTTGGGAAATCCATATAGGTCCGCTCCACACTTAACCCAGTCTAAACAGTATGAATCCAGAAAAACGAGTTCAGCCTAGCCCCCAAAAGAGCCTTACCCTAGTTAACAAGCTCGTGATTCATACCCGCTTGCAGGCACTAGAAAAAGGGTATCAATTAAAATTGCATCCCTCCCCCAATCATATTTTTGTTTAGTGGCCAGATCCCAAAAACCCCAAAAAGAGGGAAACATTTCCTCCTAGTTCTACAGGAGTTTTTGCATAAAAATGATAGGTGTCCCTCCGTCGTCCCTGAGAGAGGGGTTCTACTTACATTTTTCAGGTTCAGAAGCCTTCAGGAAAGCATCGTATGATACTTTTTGAATCTAAACAGATTCATTTGATTCAAGAGATTCAGGATAGAATCAATATATTCAGTCAAAAATGTTCTGATAGAAAACGCCCTGAGGGTGATTCTAGACTGCTAAAATGCATATCTGCATATTCCCATTATAATAGTCCAACCTAATACCCAGCCAACACTACAATTTCTGAGGTTCAACATAGACAGCTCCCAGCAAAAGCGATTCTTCCACAGAAAAAAAAGATTACAACATGTGCCCCAAGGTTATCTTCAGTCCCTCAGTTCCCTAAGAGAAATTATGAAGGTCCTGGGTCTCATGACCTTGACTATACCAGCGTATCTTGGGTTGAGTAACGTACAAAAGCATTACAAAAGTTTCCTGCTAGAACAGTGGAACAAGCAGCAGAGTTCACTAGATCAACTAGTCCAGTTAAGTTCAAAGGGGGTGGATAGATCCAGATATTCTAGTATAAAGACCTCAAGGGCTGCTTGGAATTTATTGGTTTTGTTGCCTCTGCCATGGACGATGGAGTCCGGCTTGGTGCCAGGATTTTGGCCCTGCTTGTTGCCCTCCGCTGCTCGCTCTGGTTGCAGCAATGGTCAGCTGATGCCGCGGCCAAGAAGTCGCTTAAGAGTATCCCCTTTGTGGGGCACAGGCTGTTTGGGGAGCGCCTGGACCTTTTGGTCAAGGATGGTAGACTCCCTCAAAGATGGAAGCCTGCTCGGTCCTTTCTGAATCCCTCTGCCTATCGTTGCTTTCGAGGTGGAAGAGGCTCCTCATTCTCAGGGGGCCGCATAGATACCTGGGGTAGAGGTAGGTCCCACGGTCCCAAGTCCAAGCCCCCTGCCAAGTCCCCTCAGGCATGAGGGGGTGCCTTCACCCATCCGGGTGGGGGGGACGGCTTCTACTGTTTGCTCAGATTTGGAGATGGCATGTCTCGGATCGGTGGATTCAGGAGGTAGTGTCCTCGGTTACAAAATAGAGCTGGCAGTTTGGCTGCCCGCAAAATTTCTTTGGTCTCAGATTTCCCAAAACCCACTGAAGGCACATGGTTTGAGAACGGCCGTGCAACACCTCCTGCGGTTAGGTGTGATTTGCCCTGTACCTTGTCAGGAACAGGGTCAAGGTTTTTACTCAAACCTGTTCACGGTTCCCAAGAAGGACGGAACATTACAACCTATCCTGGACCTGAAGGGTCTCAACAGGTTTGTCAGTCAGACATTTCCGCATGGAAACCTTACGGTCGGCGGTGAGCTCGCTTCGGCCCGGCGACTTCATGACCACTGTGGACATCAGGGATGCTTATCTGCACATCCCAATTTTCCAGGGACATCAGAAGTTCCTGAGGTTTGCTTTGGAGGACCAGCATTACCAGTTTGTGGCTCTGCCATTCGGGATATCCTCAGCGCCCCACGTCTTAACCAAGGTGCTGGCAGGCATCATGGCTCTCCTGAGGAACAAGGGCATTTGTGTGCTGCCTTATCTGGACAACTTGTTGTTTGCGGCCCAGTCTCTTCAGCAGGCCGAGAGCGATACCTGGACGGTGTTGTCAACTCTAGAGGCCTTCGGCTGGGTAGTCAATTACCCAAAGTCTTATCACTCCCTCGACGGTGAGATCTTTCCTGGGCATGACGATAGACACCACTCAGGTCAAGGTTTTTCTGCCACAGCAGAAGGTTTTGGGTCTCCAGATGCAGGTGCAGGCCTTGCTGTCTTGTCAACGGCCGTCGATCCGTCTGGGGATGAGATTGGTGGGCCTAATGGTGTCTTGCTTCGATGCAGTGCCCTTTGCCCAATTTCACATGAGACCTCTTCAATTAAACCTGTTGACCGGCTGGGACCGGATGCAGGAGTTGCTGGAACAGGAATTTTCTGTCCCCCCGGCCAGGCAGTCCCTCTTGTGGTGGTTGGACTCAAGGAACCTGTTGGTAGGCAAGTCCTTTCTGACTCCCCATTGGAAGATAGTTGCCACGGATGCCAGTCTGACCGGCTGGGGAGGCATTTGGCAGACGCAGAAGATCCAGGGTCAGTGGGGTCCGCAGGAGAACCGCTTACCCATAAATCTCTTGAAGCTGAGAGCGTTCCGCTTGGTGCTTATTCGCTTGACTATCCATTTAAGGGGTCGTGCAATCCAGGTTTGCTCGTACAATCAGACGGCTGTTGCCTGCATCAAACACCAGGGCAGGGACTCGGAGCAAGAGCCCTCAAGGAGGTGACACAGATTCTGACTTGGGCAGAGGAGAATGTTCCCTGCATCTCGGCAGTCTACATTCCCGGGGTAGAGAACCTGGAGGC
Source organism: Gastrophryne carolinensis (assembly GCA_027917425.1). Classification (NCBI taxonomy): domain Eukaryota; kingdom Metazoa; phylum Chordata; class Amphibia; order Anura; family Microhylidae; genus Gastrophryne; species Gastrophryne carolinensis. The sequence goes on along the minus strand of CM051236.1, from coordinate 309,436,739 downwards.
AGACTCCCTGAGCAGGAGCGCCTGGGGGAATGGTCTCTCGGCAACAAGACCGTTCACGCTCTCTTCGCTGGGGTCAGCCGGATGTGGACCTGTTTGCGTCCAGACACAATCACAAGCTTCCAAGGTTCGTCTCCCCCTCAAGAGATCCTCTGGCCATTGCCACAGACGCTTTGGCGATTCCCTGGACAGAGTTCAAGTTCCTCTATGCCTTCCCTCCGTTTCCTCTCCTGGGAAGGGTGCTGCGCAAGATAGCCCAGGTAAGGGTACCAACTATCCTGGTGGCCCCTCGCTGGTCGAGAAGGAGTTGGTTTGCGGACATAGTTCAGATGTCAGTAGATCGCTACATCATGCCCGACGACCCAGGGCTTCTCACACAAGGGTCACTGCGGCAATTTACGGACGCTGGCTTTGACGGCTTGGCTATTGAAACCTCAATCCTGACTGAAAAGGGGCTGTCGGCCATGGTTGTACACACCATGATTCAGGCACAGAAGAAGTCTTCCTCCATGATATACTATAGAGTGTGGCATGCTTATATTGCTTGGTGCGAGTCTTCGCTGCCACACATTTTCTATTTCTAGGATTCTGGAGTTTTTACAACATGGCTTAGACTTGGGCCTCCAACTGAGCAGCCTCAAGGGCCAGATCTCGACCTTGGCTATCTTCTTCCAGAGATCCATTGCTAACCATAGGTTGATCAGGACCTTTTTCCAGGGAGTCACCCATGTCCGTCCACCGCGTAGGTCAGTAATACCGGTGTGGGACTTGAATTTAGTACTGTCTGATCTTCAGGGTCCTCCCTTCGAGCCGTGGTGCAATGCTGCATTACCTATTTTGACTCTGTGGTCTTTTTGGTGGTGATCACCTTGGTGCGTCACGTGTCAGAGCTTGCCGCGCTTTGTATAAAACCTCCCTATTTTGAGCGGCATAGGGATAAGGTGGTTTTTCGCTTTAAACCTGATTTTCTGCCTAAGGTCGTTTCTCCCTTTCACCTTAACGAGGACGTTGTCTTGCCTTCCCTTTCGGATCACAGCTCATTCTACCAGAGCTATTGGTGCCTCTTGGGCTTTTCAGCACCAGGCATCGATTGAATAAGTTTGTAAAAGTATGACTGAAGACCAAGGTGGTGGCCTTACAAAGTTCTACAAGGTTGATGTCGGGGCCTCAGCTGATGCTGTCTTTGGCCGAAAGGTGCTTCAGGCGGTAGTGAAATGAACTACATGCTGTTCAGCACTGGGGATCCCGCCAAGTGGACACTGCTTTTGGATGTCCCACATGTCTTCACTGGGACGACCTGGACTGGATATAGGGAAAAATAAAATTCTGTGAAACTCACCTGTAGAATTATTTTTGATTATATCCAGTCCAGGGCGTCCCACCCCGCCCTTTTTGTTCATTATCTCTTGTTTGCCTGTTATTAATTGGACTTGTATCCTAAGTATTGTTAGAGAGAGTACAAGCTGAAGCTATGTGAAGTAACATGGTTTCTTGGCCTCCCGGCCTGCTTTTTCACTGCTTTTTATTTTTAACCACTGGAGAATCATAGAGGGACACCTGCCTTTATAGGGGGCCGGGAGGAGCTACATCTTTTGATCTTGCAGTCAAGTGCCCCCTGGGGACGTAATACCCACATGTCATCACTGGGACGACCTGGACTGGATATATATATAGAAACAATTCTACAGGTGAGTTTCACAGAATTGTATTTTAATCACAAGAGTCGCAAGCAATTGGGTTGGGAAGCCCATATGGGAAGACAACAGGTGCAGGGGAAGTGCCCAACGGATACCGCTGCTGGGTCCTCATATTCAGAGAACTCCTGGTGGTCAAGTTGACACTCGACCAACATTTGCCAGCAGTAGTGGGCAAGGACGTTTGCATAAAGTCAGACAACGCCTCCACTGTGGCGTGTCTAAATCATCGGGGGGGCTGGGGGGACCAGATCCTTAACCCCATTGAGTTGTCAAAGGATATTCTCTTACCACTTTAAGGCCATGTGTGGTCAGTGTCAGCAGTTCATCTAAAGGGGACCCTCAATACTCTCGAAGACTACTTAAGTCAAGTTCCGTAGACCAAATGGTGTCTGCTGCTGACAGTGTGGATCCTGAAACAGGCATCCTAAGAAGTAAGGGTTGTTCAAAAGAGTGACTGAAACTCTTCTGGCCAGCCGAAAATAACTACTAGGAGAATCTACGAAAAGGTTTGGAAATGTTTTACTTCTTTTTGTGATCTAAACAAGCTGAAAAAAAACACAGCCACAGTACTCAAATTCCTGCAGGGAGGGTTTGATAAGGGGCTGGCTGTAAGTACATTAAAGACTCAGACTTGTTCTTGAACAAAAATTTAGGCAAATGAACAAATTTGAAACCTTTTAATACAAGTCCCAAATCGGGAACCCCTTAAATGGTGCCTGTCTATTCCAAGTGTACACTCCGCTTCCACTATTCATGGCATCTGGGTAGTCTCCAGTAGAGGGCAAACTTCTGCAGAGATGAATGCAAAAAGGAGCTCCTCCTGGTCCATAAATACCTGGGACCGCCCACAAACCCCCCAGTTTCCTTCTCTGCAGGAAGGCGAGCAAGACAGAAGATGAAGACTTCTATTCCTTGCAGGTAAGCCGGGCTCGCGCTCCGGCCCCATATTTTACCTATTTATGCCGGACCTTTGTTTCCCAGTACTGTATGAGCCTCCCAGCCTTGGCTGCAGGTCCTGGTGAGGATAGGATACACCTCTTTAGGTGTGATGGGGAGCCTATGCTCCCCCGTGAGACCTCATTATGGGGTAGGCGGAATCTGGGTTTGTGATCCCGGTTGGGGATGCCCTGTACCTTCTTCCCTTGTGCACCGTACGGTGCTTGATCTCCCCCCTTCCAGGTCCCTCTATTACCCTTCGGGGGGGCGGGGGGGGTCTTCCACTGTATGCATGTTGCCGCGGCCCGCCCCCGCTATTTCCGCCTTGTCTGACCCAGCCTCTACAACCGGCGTTCTCTATCGCCGGAGGCAGAGGGACGGTGCCTCGCGCGGCGCGCGATCCGTGCGGGCCCGCCCCTTCTTCCCCCTCTTCTCCCTCAGCCGATGCGTTGCTTCTGCTTGCCGGGTGCCATCTTCTTTCCACGTGAGTGCCCCATTGGGGCCCACCTGTGTTCCTTACTGGTTGTGATAATGCCTTGATATTTTGGCAGCGCTGCCTGTCTTGGTGTACCTATGCATACCTTTATATATTTCAATATATATATGTTTTAATATATTCATTTTATGACATTGTTCCTGCCACATGTTTAATTGTGTGTGGGTGTGTGTGTGTGTACTTGTGCTTATGGGGTCCTCCTTCATTCATGTCTTTCCTAGGAATCCCTAGCATTAAAAGTTTACATTTCTTTTTCAAAATCCTCCCACAGGGACTTTAAAGGGGCATCCCGGGGTTGCTTACTAGCATAATTCCCTAGGTCTTGCGACTATCCAAAAAATCACCATATGGAGGCTCTGCAGGATATTGGGCTCGGGCTCCCTTTGGGACAATCCTGGCCATGTGTGGGTTGGGGGATATCCCTTACGGGTGATATGGCCTTTTGTGCACATGGTATAAAGATCAGCACAATAACGCGGCAGTTGGGCCCCCAGGCGTCTGGGTAGGCGCCTCCCCCCTCTCTGCTTTATCTGTACCCCAAGTGACATGGTCGCTAGCGGGGAGTCGCACTCTGATGTTTGTACTAATTTGGCCAGCATCGAGAGATTTATTGCTAGCGCAGTGGGCAAGATGGCCCAGGCTAAAAAGAGTAATTTGTCGTCGGTCCAGGCGGCTTTGGATTTTAATGATGATTCCCTTGATTGGTCGGATTATTCCCCGTTAGAGAGGGGAATTGTTTGAGGTATCAGATGCTGATGAGGTGCATTTTTGTGATACTGATGTTGGGCAGGTGCTTGGGGATGCCGTTGACACTTCCAGGGTTTTGGCACATCTCTTGGAGGTTTTGGATATTGCCCCGCCAGAGGCACCCCCTGTCAAAAGAAGGGGAATTTTTAGGGTCCTCCAAGCCATGCTTGGAGTTTCCTACCCAAGGTCATTTTGAGGCATTGATCCTTAGGGAATGGGAGAAACCGAGCCGGCTTCCGGGTGTTCCTCAGGGATGGGATAAGAAGTATTCTTTTTCCGGTGGAATCGGTTAAGTGCTGGTCTTCTCCTTCCGAGGTCGATGCGCCAGTTTTTAGAATTGTCCAACACCTCTGTGGTCCACACCCCAGACGCCACTTCCCTTCAGGATGGCGAGTTTAAGCGCATTGATTAGATGGCAGGTTATGCTTTTGCCAGTGTTGGTTCAGCCTTGCGACCTGTGTGTGCATCTGCACTTGCTACGGTGGCTACTAGGTCTTTTGGTTAGGGACTTGTTACTTGACGCCCAATTTGACCCGGCCAGCGCCGAGTTCACTAACCTTAAAAGGTGCAAATTTTTCATGGAATTTGTATTGACCGCTATGGAGGACACTATTGTCATGTGTAGGAGAACTTCGGCATTCTTGGTAGCCATGCGCCGATCGGTCTGGCTTCGCCAGTGGGCGGCGGACTTTGCGGCCAAGAAATCGCTCACAGCCCTTCCCTTCTTGGGTACGCGGCTGTTTGGAGATAAGTTGGATGCGGTTGCTAAGGGAGGTAAGTTACCTCAGCGTTAGAAGCAGCGTCGCTCCTTTCGGGGGGCGAGCTCCTTCAACCCTTCCTTTCGTGGTGCCAGAGCGGTCAGGTCAGAGATGTTGCCTACTCCGGGGCATAGGTTCTTCCTGGAACAGAGGCAGAGTTCGGCCCGTCCCACTTCTGACTGGGGTTCCAAGCTCAAGTTCGCTGTTAAACCAGCACAACAATAAAGGGGCGCCCTCACCTGTACGGGTGGGGGGGCGGCTGCGGCTCTTCTTCCAGGTCTGGGCCCAGAAGGTCACAGACAGATGGATTCTGGAAGTGGTCTTGTCCGGTTACAAACGAGTTCGAGTACTGGCCTCCTCCAAGATTTTTAAGGTCTCGGGTGCCCTCGGACCCTCAGGCTGCACAGGGGCTCCTGTTAGCAGTTAAAAAAAAAAAATCTTCTGGACTTGGGAGTCACATGCCCGGTGCCTCCCTCAGAGAGAGGCAGGGGTTACTATTCCGATCTTTTCACGGTTCCCAAAAAGGATGGTTTCATAAGACCCATTCTGGTCCTGAAGATCCTCAACGGGTTCATCAGAACCAAGATGTTCCGCATGGAGACTCTGCGCTCGGCCATCAATTCCCTTTGTCAAGGGGACTTGCGTATCGGCATGTTTCAATTTTTCCAGCGCATCAGAGATTCCTCAGGTTCACGGTGTACGATCAACTTTTTCAGTTTGGTAGCCCTTCCCTTCGGGTTGACCTCAGCGCCGAGGGTCTTCACCAAGGTTCTGGTGGGCATAATGGCCCTGCTCAGGGCATTCGCATTGGGCCGTATCTGGACGGCCTACTGAATTCAGCTTCTTCCCTCCGTCGGGCGGAGCTGGACACCCACAAGGTGGTGTCGACTCTGGAGAGGTTCGGATGGGTGATCAACCGCCCCACATTCTCTCTCTCTCAGGAGTTTTCATTACTGGGCATGAATCTGGATACCATTCAAGCCAGAGTGTTTCTACTTCAGCCCAAGGTGCCTATCCTTGCCCCTCTATCCGTCTGGGGATGAAACTGGTGGGATTGATGGTTGCTTCCTTCGAGGCAGTCCCGTTTGCTCAGTTTCACATGAGGTCTCTCCAACTTCACCACCTATTGACGCATTGGGACAGATGTCCGTAGTCCTTGGATCAACTTTTCAGGATGTCTCCCAGGGTTCAGCAGTCACTTCGGTGGTGGCTGGAGTCGAGCAACCTGATGAGGGGCAGATCCTTTCTGGCCCCTTTTTGGGAGACTGTTACCACGGATGCCAGCCTGTCGGGCTGGGGAGGTTTCTGGAAAAGTCATCAGTTCAGTGGGTTGTGGGGTCCTCAGGAGGCTCACGCCCCCATCAGTGTCTTAGAGCTAAGAGCCATCCGGCTTGTCCTGGCACGGCTGACGTCGCACCTACAGGGCCTATCGGTTCAGGTTCGATCAGACAATCGGACGGCCGTAGCCTACATTAATCACCAAGGAGGGACTCGCAGCAGGAGTGCCCTCAGGGAAGTCTCTTATCCTGACTTGGGCGGAGAGCAATGTTACTTGCATTTCGGCAGTCTACATTCCGGGAGTGGAGAACACGGAGGCGGATTCCCTGAGCAGGGGGTTCTCTCGCCGAGGGGAGTGGTCTCTCAATCTCGGAGTTTTGTTCGGTCCCTTTGTCACAAGTGGGGGACTCCGGAGGTGGATCTCTTTGCCTCACGGCACAATCACAAACTCCCATCCTTTTGTTCCTTTGTGTCTCTATCTCAGGATCCTCTAGCCCTGGCAGTGGATGCCTTGTCCCTTGCCTGGAAGGATCTGGGGTTCCTGTCCCTGTTTCCTTTGTTCTCCAGGGTGGGCAAGGTAGTTCGCAAGCTGATTCTGGAAGGGCACCAGCAATTTTGGTGGCCCCAAGGTGGCCAGGACGGGTTTGGTACGCTGACGTCGTACGGCTGGCGGTAGTTCAGTACCGGCTGCCCATGTTTCTGGATTTGATATCTCAGGGTCAACTACTTTACCCCAATTTACAAATGCTGGCTTTGACGGCTTGGCTGCTGAAACCTTCATTCTGGAGGAAGGTTTGTCTGAGGCTGTTCAGACTTTGGTTAGAGCTAGGAAGAGGTACTCTTCTGGCATTTACTATAGGACTTGGCGGTCCTATATTGACTGGTGTGAGGCTAGGGCTTTGCCTTGCAGGGTGTTTTCGATCCCTAGGATTTTGGAGTTTCTTCAACACGGTCTGGATCTTGGGTTCCAGCTTAGTATCTTGAAAGGGCAGGTCTCTGCTCTGGCTGTTTTCTTCCAAAGATTTTTTGCTTTACACCCGCTGGTTAAGATTTTTTTTCCAGGGGGTCACTCTTGTGCGGCCCCCTAGGAAGGTTCTGGTCCCCGTTTGGGATTTGAATTTGGTTCTTTCGGCTTTCTGCTTTCACTCAAAAGGTTGCTTTCTTGGTGGCCATGACCTCTGTTCGGCATGTCTCTGAGTTGGCAGCTCTGTCTATTCAGGCCCCTTACTTTGAGAGACACCAGGATAAGGTGGTCTTCTGCTTTAAGTCGGATTTCCTTCCTAAAGTGGTTTCTACTTTCCATCTCATTCAGGATGTTGTTCTTCCTTCCTTGTGTCCTAAGCCTAGCAATGACAAGGAGAGGTTTTTGCATACTTTGGTTGTTGTTCGTTGTGTTCTACTTGGTGGCTACTTCTTTCCGCGAAACGGACGCCCTTTTTTTTTTTTCGTGGTGCCCTGCGGGCCCATGAAAGGTTTGGCGCCCGCTAAGTCTACCATTAGCAAATGGATTCATCAGGCCATTGTTGGGTCCTATTCTGTTAAGGGGAGGACTCCCCCTTTTAAGGTCACTGCGCATTCTACTCCTGCTGTTGGTGCGTCCTGGGCTTTTCAGCACCAGGCTTCTGTTGAACAAGTTTGTAATGCCGCTACTTGGTTTTCCGTTCATACTTTATCCAAGTTTTACGAGGTTGATGTGCGGGCTTCAGCGGATGCTGTTTTTGGCCGCAAGGTTCTGCAATCTGCAGTGGTTTAAATTGGTACATTATTTTACTGTTTTTCGGTTCCCACCCATGACGGGCACTGCTATTGGATGTCCCAGATGTCATGAATAGTGGAAGCGGAGTATATGACACACTTGGAATAATACCATTTTGTGACTACTCACCTGTAAAATGGATATTATGAGTGTGTCATACACTCTGCTTCACCCCACCCTTTTGGTATTCGGGATCCTTTTATATAGTGAACCATTGGTTTTTTAGTTTTGTTATATTTGTTCTTCCTGGTCCCCTTACTGCTATCATATACTGGGGGTTTGTGGGAGGCCCCAGGTATTTATGGACCGGGAGGAGCTCCTTTTTTGCATTCATCTCTGCAGAAGTTCGCCCTCTACTGGAGACTACCCAGATGTCATGAATAGTAGAAGCGGAGTGTATGACACACTCATAATATCCATTTTACAGGCGAGTACTCACAAAATGGTATTTTTGGGCATAACTATCTTGAAGAAAAACGGTCATGAAAGGGTTAATTCCTGCCCAAAGGGTGTGGACTTCAAGAAAGAAAGTTGTGGCTCCTCCCGGCCCTACATAGACCCGACTGCCTCGGACCAAGCCAGTTTCATTCTTGCAGTTGCACTGAACTGTGAAGGTCACTTGGATTTTCTCTTTTCTAGGTATTGGCAGGAAGTGGGAGATTTACCCTGTCGGCTTCCTGCACGCCTTATTCTCACGGATCTCCTGACCCATTTTGCCTCCCCAGCTTAGCTGATGTGGATCTGTGGTGGTAAGGTAAGCTCCCCGGCGCTTTCAGGGTGTTTTCACTCTGGGTTGCAGGCTTTCTTAAAGAAAAGCAGGTCAGCCGCAGGTTTTTGTCTGGTGAACCGGTCAGGGAAGATATATATATTTGAGTTTCGCATAAGCTGGCCGGGCTGCGTGTCTCACTCTTTTTTGGCACAGAGAGGTGGTTGTACAGGCTCGCTCTGCACATCTGATGTTCAGCAGGGCACAATAGATTGAGAGCGGGGATGGCGGCCTGTTGCCGGCAGTTCTCCTCTGCTCTCCGGTGAGCATTAGCCGGCTGCTGGAGCTTCAAGCCGTCATGGCTCTGGGCCTCCGGGCCGCCGCTTCTCCCTCCGGCCGCCTGCTCTCCGGCAACTTGCGCGGGGGGGGGGGGGGGATGCGGCTATTAGTGTGGTCGGTTCGTGCTATCGGTCTCCTGTGCAGGCCCCAGCCTCCGGTTTGGTTCAAGTGGTTAAAATTTTAATTATTCTCTAGATGAGGAACCTTTGGTCTCTGAGATGGAGGGCCTTCTTGCCTCTTTTTTGAGGTTCGTTACATTCCCCTCCTAAACCCCCCAAGAGAAGGAAGGGAGACTTGTTTAGACCTGCAAGACTGTTTTTTTTTTTTTTTCCCCGAACAGTCTTATTTTCAATTTGGTGCTGAAGGAGTGGGAAAGGCCAAATAAACTTACTCCTATTCCCAGGATTAGATTCTAGATATCCTTCTCTCCAATATGAATAAGTTATGGTCCCTACCTCTTTAGGTGGAATCACCTGTCTCTGGTCTGTCCAACACTATTATGCCTTCTGCCTCCAACGCTTCTTAAGAGATCCTATGGAGAAACGCATGGATCAGGCTTTTGCAATGGCGGGTTTTGCGTCCTAGCTTTGCCACTTCTATTGTCAGGGTTAGGTCTCGAGGGCATTCTCAGGACTCCCTGGCATTCAAACTTGTTTAGAGATGAATATATAATCAGTATATAATAACTATATAATCACTGCTATGGATGATTTGGTCAGGCTTGGTGCTAGAACATCTGCTTTGCTTCTTGCTTTTCAGTCTCTTTGGTTTAAAGCTTTGTTCGGCTGTCGCCGTTGCTAAGATATCCCTTATGGACCTCCCGTTCTTGGGGGGGGGGGGGTCAATTGTTCAGGGAGCGCTTGAGGATATGGTTAAGGAGGTGACCAAACTTCCTCAGAAGAGGAAGTCCACTCGTTTTTTTTTTTTAGAAGGCCCTCGGCATCCCGATCCTTTTGAGCAGGTAGCGGTTTTCATGTTCATGACTTCTGGAGCAGATGTTAGCCCCAGAAGAAGCCAGGTATCTCTTGGGGAGGTAAATCAAAGCCAAGTCCACCCATGCATGAAGGTGGAGGGGCTCCTGCAATTTGCTCAGGTCTGGAGTCACCACGTGTTAGATCTTTGGATTCAGGAGGTGGTGTCTTCAGCCTACAAGATTGAGTTTGCAGCCAGACCTCCCACAAGGTTCCTTTGGTCAGGGGCATCCCAAAGTCTGGTAAGGGCAGAAGCCTTGGGAGCCATGGTCATGCATCTATTACAGTTTGGAGTGATTTGTCATGTTCCCCTCGTAGAAAGGAGCCAGGAGTTCAACTCCAAGCGATTCACCATCCCCAAGAAGGATGGGTTGGTGTGGCCGATTTTAGACCTAAGGGACATCAACAGATTTGCCCGGCTAACTCATTTTCGCATGGACTCATTGTCGCCACTGAGGTCACTTCAGCCGGGGATCTCATGACCACAATAGATATAAGGGATCCATATCTTCGCATCCCCATTTTTCCATATCAGAAATTTCGAAGGTGTGCCTTGGATGGCCAGCATTTTTAGTTTGTGGCCCTTCCTTTCGGTCTATCCACAGTGCCAGGGGTATTTTCCAAGGCGTTGGCGGGGCCAATGCCCATCCTGAGGGTTCTCGGGATTCACATAATCTTTGACGATCTGCTGTTCAGGGCTCGGTCTCTTCAGGAGGCAGTGATGGACACACAGACCTGGGCCATCTCCAAAAAAGACCAAAGGTTTTTCTCCCAGAACAGAATATTTTGTTGCTCTGGGTTCAAATAGAGGCTCTTCTGGCCTGCCAACAATACGTCAAGGGATGCGGCTGATAGGTCTGATGGTGTCTTGCTTGGAGGTAGTACCCTTTTCTCATTTCACATGAGACCTCTACAAATAGAGCTTTTGTCATTCTGGGATCAGATATTAATTTGGGTATTGCATTTTGTTTTTCTTGCTTATACTACAATACAGTTTGATATAAGCTTTTCATTGTATTCGAACTTATTTGTGCTTTGCACTGTATTGATTTTATGCTAATTAATGTAATGCATTTTGTCCCTAATGCCTTTGAGACCAGTTTTTTGTGTTGTACTAATCATTTCTCACCAGTAGAGGGCCACCTCATTCCTGTCTTGCATTTTTAATTGTGTATTTCTGTTTGTTGTGTTTTTTCTAATTAAAGATTAAGTATATTTTACATCAGATTGGTGCAGTCTGTCTGGGTCAGGCTACAGTTCTGTCCTTTTGGTTTTCCTTACTTGAGACCTTGCACACTTGATGGTGTAATTTAATAATTGTTCTGTGGTGCAGCTCTTTTCGATAGGCTTCCTCTGATCCCCGACAGGGTCCAGGATCTTATCCTCGGGTTCAGAGCCTCATTTTGACAGCCTGGTTCCAGAATGTGGGATGTTAAGGCCTGTCCAGTTGAGACCTTATTCCTGACCATAAAGGAAGTGACCCGTAAGATATACGTCAAGATTTGGAAGGTGTTCTCTTCCTTTTGTTCCTTGCATAACCTGGTTTGTTCTAGCCTTCCACTTTAGTGTTTCTTCAGGAAGGTGCCAACTTGGGATAGGCAATTAGTACCTTAAAGGTACAGGTGGCAAAACATTCGGTGTATTTGGACCTAAGGCTCAGACTGGAATAAAAAAAAAAAAAAAAAAATATATATATATATATATATATATATATATATATATATATATATATTAATATTATAAATAAATTATAAAAAATATCCCAAGGTCTTTCCCCTCTGGGACCTTTCATTAGTCCTGCATAGTCTCATGCATCCTCCTTTTTGAGCCTATGAGGAAAGAGGCTGTAAAGTTCCCGTCTCTCAAAGTGGCATTCAAGCTAGCCATCACGTCCACTAGAAGAATCAGTGATTTACAGGCCTTATCCTTTAAAGAGCACGATCTCCGTATTTTCGCTGATCTTACCATTAGACCTGAGAAAGATTGTCCCTTTCCGAATGATCCGATCATTCCGAAGATCTGATCACTTGTTTCCTTTTCTTACATTGTAAAGAAGCCTGGTTTTATATGGTATACCGACTGTAGATCTACAGGCCGTAGTAAACCAAGCCTAGCTCAACATAACATGGACAAATATGGTATTAAAGAGAATAACTTAAATTGTCAACAGTTTTCCCACATCCTCAGTGAATGAGGTCTTGCATAGAAGGGGATACTCTGAAATCTGGTCATAACCGGGAGGCTGTACCCACCCGGTAAATTGAAATATTGAAAATTGCTGGAAGTAATGACCAAATGTGCTCACACTCTTCATTTATACAATGTGGATATTGAACCAAAACCCAAATTTTCACCACCCGATCTGGAATACCCCGCTATGTGTATCCACCACGAATCACTGGTAACCCCCACCCCCCCACCCCCTCCCCCCCCCGGCCTTCCCAAAGCGCATACAATTACATTGTTAACCTCATCCACAACTAAACCTTCCTACTAGTTTGGGATGAGCTGTAAGCAGATGTACAGTCTATTGCAGTGCATTCTAATGTGAAATTTAAATTTTTCAATCTGTCTTTCAGACAATGCAAATAAGTTTACTGGATCTATTGCAGGTAAGAGTATTTGAAAATATTCAACTTGACACTGAGTATCTGAAATCTAGTTTGAATAACTGAGAAATTATACTACAATGTTGAAGTTGTATCATGAAAAACGGTTTATCAAAAATCCATATGAACGTGTTGATTGATGAGTCACTTAAACACCCAAATTGAATAAAACTTCCGCCAAGCTTTGTGGCTTTCTTCTCCTGGTAGGAATAAAATCCAGGGATGACCAGTTGACCTCCCTGTGACCTGTGCTGTGGGATCACACTAAAGATGCGTTTACAGCCAATATGGGAAGTTTTACTCATTGGAGCATACCCAATTAGGATGCCCCACACAGCAGGGACAAAACCCTGGGATACTGAATATCCTGGGTGGTGTTCCTCTTTACAGTACTGTTCAGTTAAAATGATGTGTCTTGGATGTGATTGGTTAAAGATTCACTTACAAGGCTGGGTGCTTGGTGGTGATACAGATGAGTTGGCTTGAAGTCAGGCTATGGTGCAGATGAAGCAGGTTGTGTATGTGAGAATTGGGGCAAACCAAACCTAAGCTTGGCGCTGATCTACTGTAATCTGCTGCCCCTTTCAATGCTGCAAAAATGTCCTTTTACTCACACTAGCACTTTCCACCTCACATAATTTCTTCCCATCCCCCAGTCATCCTGCACTCACTCATCTGCCTTGCTCTACACTCCTACCCAGGGCCGGCCTTAGGTTACATGGCGTCCTGTGCGATATTGTGCTCAGGCTTTTACCCTATCAGTAGACACAAAAGCCGGGGGGGGGTCCTTAATCATGACCAATCAGCACCGTATGCCATGAATATTAATAATGGTCATATGGCTCTGTTTAGATGCAGAGCTCAGCTACCGCATCTCCAGTTGCCCTTTAAATCTAAAAGGCTGGGGGTGGGAGTGCGCCTTGGCTCAGATGCTAGGGATGCAGCCGCTGTGGTTTACATCGCTGTGGGTGCCAGGTGAGTATTGGAGATCCAGGGAGGTTCACACAGCAGGACATTTTACTTGTCCCAGGGCCAGGCCAGTGGCTGCCACACTCATTATTCTAAGTATACAGTACGTCCTGCTGCAGATAAAATACTTACAATCGGGTACTACTCCTCCAGATGGCGCTGGACTGCAGAGACATCGAAAATAGGCTCCTCCCGACCCCTCAAATACCCAGGGACCTCCCACAATCCCCAGATTTTCTCTGCAGTCTGGACTGCGAAGGACAAGAAGATGGCTCTCTACTCGCAGGTAAGCAGGGCTATTAGCCTGCAGCTCTGTAGGACTATTCCTACCCGTTCCATCAGTAATCGCCTCCCAGCCTTGGCTGCGCTGGTCGGGTGATGGTAGGCAGCACCGCTGTTAGGTGCTTAGGAGCGCTGCTCCACCGCGATCCCCCACCAAAGGGTAGGCGGTACAGGCATATGGTGAGCCTCTATGGGATATCCCTCCCGCACTATTGCCCCTGTCTATCGGTGGGCCCTATGTTAAGTGGCCACTGTCGTCCCTCACTCTCCTTGTAGCCTTCGGGGGAAAAGAGGGGGGGGGGTGTATGTATGTTTATACGGGTATTGGCCTTTATGCTTCATTACATTGTGCTGTCAGCCGCCATGCTGACTTGTTTTACATTTATTATACTTGAAATTGCTGCCGCCGCGCGCTTTTTTTTTCCATGGTGTTCCGTGCTTGGCGGCGCCGTTACCTCAGGCGCCGGTGCGCCATCATTGGCTGCTTGTCACGTGTTGGCTTTGCGCTCTTTGGGGGGGCGGGGCCTGTCTTTGGCGCGTTCCGCTTCATTGCTAGCGGGCCCGCCCCTCGAGGTATACCGACGCCATATTCTTAGTATACAGTACGTCCTGCTCCAAATCTAATACTTACAGTTGGGATATACTCCGCCAGATGGCGCTGGACTGCAGAGACATCAAAAACAGGCTCCTCCCGGCCCCTCAAATACCCAGGGACCTCCCACAAATCCCCAGAATTTCTCTGCAGTCTGGCTGCGAAGGACGAGAAATTGGCTCTCTACTCGCAGGTGAGCGGGGTTATTAACCTGCGGCCCTGTAGGACTATTCCCACCCGTTCCACTATTAATATGCCTCCCAGCCTTGGCTGCGCTGGTCGGGTGAAGGTAGACAGCACCGCCGTTGGTGCTTAGGAGCGCTGCTCCACTGCAATCCCCCACCAAAGGGTAGGCGGTTCAGGCTTATGGTGAGCCTCTATGGGATGCCCCTCCCACACTATTGCCCCTTGCCCATACCTATCGGTGGGCCCTCTTTAAGTGGCCGCCGTCCTCCCTCATCATCCTCGTAGTCTTCGGGGGAAAAGGGGGGGGGGGTGTATGTGTATAGATATGTATGTTTTGCAGTCTGTGCTTTCAATTTTCACATGTCTTTATTCTTGTGTCAGCCGCCGCGCTGACTTGTCTTTTAAAATTACCGGCGCCGCGCGCTGACTTTGTTCCGCGCTTGGCGGCGGCATTACCTCAGGCGCAGGTGCGCCATCAATGGCTGCTGGCCTTTCTGGCTTCGCGCTCTTCGGGGGGGCGCAGGGCCCGTCTTTGGCGCGTTCTGCATCATCGCTATTATTGGCCCGCCCTAGGGTAAAGTACATATTTTACGGCTAGTGTAGCACGCCCTAAGCATTAGTTAGTGCGGCCATAACTTTTGTAATTAATTATTGGCCCGCCCCTCGATGTATACCAACGCCATCTTTTCAGACTAGGTTGGCCTATGCGCGACGGACTCCTACCTACCACGTTCCGTAAGTGCCCTCGCGGGCGGCTTTATCTGCTTCACTTTTGTTACTATGTACTTAAGGTCTTGTCTGCTTATGTCTTTCAGGCGGGACGAACCCTTCTTGGCTTCTCCCGGCCCTGTTATAGTATATTGCTTGTAGGCCTTGTAAAAATTATACTCCCACATCCATAGCGGGTTATTGGGGCATCCAGGGTTGCTATATAGCGTTATTCCCTATCGGCGTATAGCGCCGCTATAATCACCATATGGAGGCATCCGGGGTCCCTTTGGGACAAGACCGGCTGTGTTTAGCGTGTGGGCAGCCTCATGCTGACGGCAACAAGGCGCGGGTCTGTGTACCCTGTGCTCAGCAGGTGCTTGCATTGCAATCTGGCCTGCCAGTGGCTGCACCTCGTTTCACTTCACCTACTCCCCCCAAGCTTAAACCTCACTCCTACTGAGTTGCATACTAGTGGGGATTCTCAGCCTGATGTGTCTTCTAGACTGGCTACTGTTGAACAGATTATTGCGAAGTCTTTAGCGCGTAAGGCCCCTGCTAAGAAGCGGCACTTGACGCCTAATGTTACTGTTTTCCCTGTGGGAACTGAGGAGTTTATGAATCTGTGTGGCTATACCCCGTCTGATGAAGGGGAGCTCTTTTCTGATTCAGGCTCATCTGATGAGAGACCAAGGGGTCATGACGATTCTGGCTCTGACCCCTGGGCCCCGGATGACACTGACAGATTATTGACCCAGATTTTTGAGGTTCTGTCTATCTCTCTCCCTGTTGAGGCTCCCAGGCAAAGAGGGGAGCTTTTCCATACAGCAAGATCTCGTTTGGAATTTCCAGAGCAGGCACATTTCCATAACCTTGTGCTCAAGGAATGGGAGCGCCCCAGTAAACTTCCCGGGGTTCCAAAGAGTTGGGATAGGAAGTATCCCTTTCCTTCTGAGGTGGTTAAATGTTGGTCATCCCCCCCCCAAGCCCCCCCCCGAGGTGGATGCCCTGATCTTAGGGCTGTCTAACACCTCTGTCATGCATTCCCCTGACTCTACTACCCTGCGGGATGCTGAGGACCGGCGCAATGACCAGCTGGCATCCCACGCCTTTGCATGTGCTGGGACGGCGCTGCGCCCGGTCTGTGCCTCTGCCATTACTGCTGTGGCCAGTAGAACCCTTATCAGAAATATACTTGATAGTGCCCCTGATGATTTGCCTTGTGAGGTGTTCAATGCACTCTCCAGTTGTGATGTTTTTGTAAATTTTGTCCTCTTAGCATTGGATGACACCATCAGAATGTGTGCCAGAACTTCTGCCCTCGTGGTGGCTATACGCCGCTCAGTTTGGCTGCGCCAGTGGGCTGCTGACAATGCTGCCAAGAAGGCCCTCACTGGTTTTCCCTTTAAAGGACTGCATCTGTTTGGAGACCACCTGGACCTTTTTGCTAGGGGAGGCAGGTTACCCCAGCACAGGCAGCAACCTCGGCCCTTTCGGGGTCAGGGTTCCTTCTCCCCTTACTGTGGTGCAAGACAGGGAGGGGGGCCTCTTTCCCTGGGGCCCGGGGAGATTTCTGGGGTAGAGGCAGAGGACGTGGACATCCTGGCTCCTCCTTAGGTCCCAAAGCTAAATCCTCTCCCAAGCCCCCTCAGGCATGATGGGGCGCTCTCACCCATCTGGGTGGGGGGGACGGCTGCAGCACTTCGCTCACGTCTGGAGGCTTCATGTCTCAGACCGGTGGATTCAGGAGGTAGTGTCCTCTGGTTACAAGTTGGAGTTTGCTGCCGGTCCCCCTCCAAGATTCATCAGATCCCGGATTCCTCAGGACCCTGTGTCAGCTCAGGAGCTAGTGCAAGCAGTGCAAGGCCTCCTGGAGCTGGGGGTCATCTGCCAGGTCCCTTTAAGAGAAAAGGGCAAGGGCTTTTATTTCAACCTATTCACAGTACCCAAAAAGGATGGTTCTGTCAGGCCCATCCTGGACTTAAAGATTCTCAACAAGTTTGTCAGGGGCAGGCACTTTCGCATGGAGACTCTGCGCTCTGCGATCAGTTCCCTGCGCCAAGGGGATTTCATGACTTCTGTGGACATCAAAGATGCTAACCTTCATATTCCTGTGTTCCCAGGTCATCAAAGGTTCCTCAGGTTCGCTCTGATGGATCAATGCTACCAATGTGTGGCCTTGCCCTTCGGCCTCACTTCAGCTCCCAGGGTGTTCACGAAGGTGCTGGCTGGCGTGATGTCTCTGCTCAGATGTCAGGGCGTCCGCGTGCTTCCCTATCTGGACGACATCCTCATCACTTCCCAGTCTCTACATCAGGCAGAGTTGGATACTCAGCTGGTGGTGTCCACTCTGGAGTCATTTGGATGGGTGATCAACCACCCCAAGTCCTCACTGTCCCCTTCCTTGGTAACTCCATTCCTAGGAATGATTCTGGATACAGTTCAGGCAAGGATCTTCCTTCCTCAGCTGGTGGGCCTGATGGTGGCGTGCTTCGAAGCGTTCCCTTATGCTCAGTTCCACTTGAGGCCTCTGCAACTTCACCTGTTGTCAGTATGGGACAAGGACCCAGCATCCCTGGACCGGGTCTGTGTGCTCTCCCCCCTGGTCAGGAGGTCCCTTTTGTGGTGGATGGACTCCAGGAACCTGTTGGGGGGCAGATCCTTTCTTGCCCCTTCCTGGGAGACGGTCACCATGGATGCCAGTCTGTCAGGTTGGGGGGGGGGGGGTTTCTGGAAGTCCCTGCGGTTCCAGGGGAGGTGGGGCCCTCAGGAGGCCCACACACCTATCAATGTCTTGGAGCTGCGCGCGATCAGGTTAGTTTTGGCTCACTTGACTACTCATCTTCAGGGCCTGCCTGTTCAGGTGCGCTCGGACAACCAGACGGCAGTTGCCTACATCAATCAGGGAGGGACCCGGAGCAAGGGGGCCCTCCAGGAAGCGTCTCTGATCCTGACTTGGGCGGGGGCCATGTCCCCTGCATTTCAGCTGTGTACATCCTGGGGGTGGAAAAGTGCCTGGTGGACTCTCTGAGCAGGGGGACCTCTCGCCAGAGAGACTGGTCCCTATGCAGCAGGGTGTTTCAATCTCTGTGTCACCGTTGGGGCCAACCAGATGTGGATCTGTTTGCATCCCGCCACAATCACAAGCTCCCAGCTTTTGTCTCTCTGTCCAGGGATCCTCTGGCCCTGACCTTGGATGCCTAGCAATGTCATGGAAGGACTTTCAGTTCCTGTATGTCTTTCCCCCCCCCCCCCCCCCCAATTCCCCTGGGCAGGGTTCTGCGCAAGATTGCTCTGGAAGGGGTTCCAGTAATTCTGGTGGCCCCCAGGTGGCCAAGAAGAGTGTGGACCTGTTTGGAAAAAAGGGCAAATCACCCCAACGCAGGCGCCCGTCTCGGCCCCCTCAGGACAGGGACACCCCTCCATACCATAGCGTTAAACAAGAACCAGGGGTGTCCTTCCGGAGTCTTAGTGCAGACTCCTGCCCCACGAGCAGCAGACGACGCTGTGGGCCCTCCGGCGGGGCTAAACCTAAATCTTCCGCCAAATCCCCTCAAGCATGATGGTGCCCCCTCGCCCGCCTGGTTGAGGGGATGACTGCAGCACCTTGCTCCTATCAGGAGGCATTTTGCCTCATTCTGGTGGATGCAGAAGGTAGTTTCCTCCGGATACAGGATAAAGTTTGCTGCGCGGCCTCCCCAAGATTGTCAGGGTACTCCTGGTCCCTGCCTCTGTTCGGGTGCTGGTGCAGGCCATGCATGGCCTGTGGGGTCTGGAGGTCACTTGCAGTTTTCCCTTATCAGGCAGAGGCAGGTGCCGCTACACCAACCTCTTCACATTTCCCCGAGTGGATGAGTCGGTCTGTCCTTCTGAATTCACAGGTTGTTTGCATTTCTAATATTACAGGCAGTTTTCTGCATGAAAGATGAGATGGACCATCAGCGCCTTGCGCCTAGTGGGCCCTTACCGTCTTGGGACATCAGGGATGCTTATGCTCACATCCCTGTGTCTTCTAGAGACTGGGGCTCTTCAGGTTTGTGTTGGAAGTCCAACACTGCTGATCTGTGGCCTTGTTATCTGGCCTCTCTTCTGCCTCCAGAGTGCTCACCAAGGTACTGATGGAGGCTATGTCTGATGAGACCAAGGGACGTCCGCGTGAGACCTACTAGGTTGTCCTTTTTCGCTTCCCAATCTCTACGTCAGGTCGAGTTAGCTACTCGGCTGGTGGTGTCCATTGGGAGTCATTTGGATGGGTGTTCATTCACCTCATGTCCTTCTTGTCCTCTTGATTGGTATCTCCATTCCTAGGGATGAATCTAGATTCGGTTCAGGCGAGAATCTTCCTTCCTCAACAAGGTGGACAATTTGGTTGCGTGGGCTTAGCCCCTCCTTGCTGTTCCCATCCCTTCACCTGGCAGGAATGCAGCTGGTGGGCCCGTTTGGTGACTTGCTTAGAAGTCCCTTATACTCTTCTACCTGGGGCCCTTCTGCAACTTCTATTGTTAATACTGGACAGGGACCCAGTATCCCTGGAGCAGGGCCATGTGTGCCCCCCCCCCCCCCCGGTTAGGAGTCCCTCTTGGAGTGGATGTACTCTAGGAACCTGTCTGGGGGCAGTTCCCTTTTGCCCTTTATAGAGACGATCACAATGGATGCCAACCTATCAGGTTGATGGGGAGGTTTTCATCTGTAACCCCGTGCCGGTCCGGGGGAGGTGTGACCTTTAGGAGGTCCATGCACCTATCAATATTGAAACAGTGAGTTTTCAGGTTGGCGCTATCTCGCTTGACTTCTCCTCTTCACGGCCTGCCTGTTTGGCGGCGCTCGTCTGTCTGACTGTGGCCTACCTCAATCATCTGTGTCGGACCTGGAGCAGGATGGTCCCCCGGAAAGGTATATGTTCCTGATCTGGGTGTAGGATAATGTCTCCTGCATATCAGTGGTATTCGCTCCGGTGGAGGTCCCTCTGCGACAGGATGTGCTAATTTTTGTGTCACTATGAGGTTCAACCGGTGTGGGTCTGTTTGGTGCCCCATCACTGTGTCAAGCTCTTGCCCTTCGTTTCATGGCCCCTGGATCCTCTGGCCGTTGTCACGATGCTTTAGTAATGTTATGACGGGACATTCTGGTCTGTATGTCTTATCTCCTTCCCCCTGCTAGGCGGGGTTCTGCGCAGTATTGCTCTGGTTTAAGGACCATTGATACTGGTGGCCCCTGGGTGGCCTAGTGGAGTGTGGATTCGCAGACGTGGTGGTACCACTGAGGGTGGTAGATCTGTACGTTCTGCTAGGGGTGCCGCCCTGTTCGCTCAGGGCCTCCTTTACATCACTCCAATCTACAGTCTCTGGCCTAGCCGGCCTGACTGCTGATTCTTCCGTCCTTATGGAGACAGGCTTCTCTTCTCTGTGTTCGTGACTATTGGAAGTCTAAGAGCAAGCCTCTTCTTCTTCTTCCGTCTCTTATGAGGTATGGCGTATCCATATGGCTTGGTGTGAGTCTAGGCCTCTTCCCTGTAGGGCGCTCTCTGTTCCCAGGGCTCTAGAGTTATCACTGCATTGCTTGGAGTTGGCTCTCCAACTCGGTACTCTGCAGGGTCAGGTTCTGCCCTGTCTGCCTTCCTGTAGAAGTCTTTTTGCTTATTTTTCTTGGATAAGCATTCTCTCGGGGGTTGCTCATCACGTTCCCCATGTAATTCTGTGGTCCCTGTTGGGATTTGAATTTATTCTAAGTATACAGTACGTCCTGCTCCAGATATAATACTTACAATTGGGCTATCCTCCGCCAGAGGGAGCTGTGCACTGCAGACATGCAAAAAAACAGGCTCCTCCCGGCCCTTCCTATACCCAGGGACCTCCCACAAATCCCCAGATTTCTCTGCAATGCTGACTGCGAAGACATGAAGTATCACTCTCTCGCAGGTGAGCGGGGCTATTACAGCCTGTGGGCCTATTACCACCCATCCTCTTTGTGATGTGCCTCCCAGCCTGGTCTGCGCTGGTCGGGTGAAGGTAGGCAGCACCATGCGTGCTTGACGGAGCCATGCTCCACCTGCCGTCCCCCACCATAGGGTAGGCGGTTTAGGCTGATGGTGAGCCTTTGAGGATGCCCCTCCCGCTTAATTGTCCCACGCCCCGTGTAGCGGTGGACCCTGTACAGGGTCGCCATCCTCCCTCGTTTCCCCCCTAGCCGGGGGGGGGAGAGGGGTTGTTAGTATGGCGGCCTCAGTGTACCCTATTACACGCTTATGGCCTCGGTGTCGTGTTTGACTGGGAATGGATGTCGGAGCCGCGTTATGTACTTTTACTTTATTGGTAGCCGCCGCGCCCTTTCTATATTGCACGGACGGCGATGGTTTTGTTGATGCTGCGGCGTCTTCTTTTTCTTAATCCGTGGGGGCTCTGCTGCGGTAACACCCGATCATCCTTCAGGGGCTCGTCTTGAATTCGTCACTGCCCGGTTTTCTTCTTCTCTATTTGCATCGCGCTTTCGGAGCTTCGCGCTCTCCGGGGGGGGCGGGGTCCTGACTTGATGTGCACCGCGTCACCTTCAGCTCTGGCAGCCCTTCGAGGATCGTTTGGCGCCATTCTTTTTCACGCGCGTGGTGATGACCGCCCTCCCCCTGCTGTCTGTAAGTGCCCTCGTGGGCGACCATATATTATCTTTATAATTACCTGTATCTTACCTAGTTTACACCTTGCGCTTGGCTCTGACATTCCTGTCCCTCTTATGTCTTTCAGACCGTGATTCCGGTGGCTTCTCCCGGCCCGGTGTATCCCCCGGTTGAGACTATTAAAAATTACTCCCACTTCCCAGCGGGTTATTGGGGCATCCAGGGTAGCTTACAGCGTCAATCCCTACGGGCCTATTGTGCCGATACAATCACCATATGGAGGCCTCCCAGGATATTGTGAACGGGGTTCCTTCGGGACAAGCCCGGCTGTGTAGCTTGTGGGGTTCTAGCAACGGTGACAATGCACGGGTCTGTGTTCCTTGTGCACAGCAGGCGCTATCGGTTCTTCCCGCCTCTTCCGTGGCTGGGCCTGCACCTCGCCTCACTTCACCTACTCCCCCAAGCCTGAGTCTAACCCCCAATACAAGCGGGGATTCTCATCCTGATATGGCTACTAGACTGGCCAGTGTTGAAAGATTGCTTGCTAGCGCGTAAGGCCACCGCTAAGAAGCGGCATTTAACCCCTGACTCTGCCCTTTTCCCTATGGAATCTGATGACTGGTTGCAGTCTTACGGCCAACCCCCCTCAGACGAAGGAAAGCTGTTCTCTGACTCTGGGTCATACGACCAGGAGTCCAGGGGTCATGACGAATCTGGTTCCGAGCACTGGTCCTCGGATGATATTGACAGACTGCTGGCTCAGATATTTGAAGTTTTGTCCATCTCTCCCCCTGTTGCTGCTCCCAGACAAAGGGGTGAGCTTTTTCATACTGCTAAGGCTCGTCTTGAATTTCCTGAGCAGACTCATTTCAATAGCCTCGTTCTTAAGGAATGGGAACATCCCAGCAGACTGCTTGGGATCCCTGAGAGTGTGGATAGAAAGTATCCTTTCCCGGCTGACCTGGTTAAGTGCTGGTCATCGCCTCCCGAGGTCGATGCTCCTATTCTAGGGCTGCCTAACACCTCTATTATGCACTCCCCTGACACTACTACGCTACGGGACTCTGAGGACCGGCGTCTTGATCAATTGGCATGCCATGCCTTTGCATTTGGGGGAGCGACCTTGCGCCCGGTTTGTGCCTTAGCCATTACGGCAGTAGCGCTCAGGGCCATGGTCAGGAATGCACTTGATGGCACAGATGAGTTGCCCTCTGATACTGTCAATACTCTAACTGTGATGTGTTCATAAACTTTATCCTGTCTGCATCGGACGATGCTATAAAGATGTGTGCCAGATCTTCTGCCTTGGTGGTAGCTATTCACCGCACGGTTTGGTTGCGGCAGTGGGCGGCCGACAACGCCGCTGAGAGCCCTTGCCGGGCTTCCATTTAAAGGGCTACGTCTGTTTGGAGACCGTCTAGACCTCTTCGCCAAAGGAGGCAAGTTGCCCCAGCGCAGGCGGCAGTTTCGGCCTTTTCGAGGCCAGGGCACCCTTTCAACCCCCTACCGCGGGGCTAAACAGGGAAAAGGAGTGTCCTTCGCGGGGCCCCGCGCAGATTCCTGGCACAGGAATAGAGGACACCGTCCCGGTTCCTCCTGGGGGCCCAAGCCCAAAGCCCCTCCCAAGACCCCTCAGGCATGAGGGGGCGCCCTCACCCGTCAGGTTGGGGGGACGTCTACAGCACTTCGAGCACGTCTGGCGGCGCCACGTCTCAGACCGGTGAATTCAGGAGGTACAAGATAGAATTTGCTGTACGGCCCCTCACCAGATTCATTGGGTCCCGAATCCCTCAGGACCCTGCCTCAGCCCAGGTCTTGCTGCTGGCCGTGCAGGGTCTCCTGGATCTAGGGGTCATTTGCAAGGTCCCCTTTGGAGACAGGGGCACGGGGTTCTACTCCAATCTCTTCACAGTACCCAAGAAGGATGGGTCAGTCAGGCCCATTCTGGATTTAAAAGTCCTCAACAAATTTGTCAAGAACAGGCATTTCCGCATGGAAACTCTGCGCTCGGCCATTGGCTCATTACGCCCAGGGTACTTCATGACGTCAGTAGACATCAAGGATGCTTACCTTCACGTCCCAGTGTTTACAGGACGCCAAAGGTTTCTCAGATTTGCACTGAAAGATCAGCATTACCAATTTGTGGCCCTGCCATTCGGCCTCACGTCGGCTCCCAGGGTGTTCACCAAAGTGCTGCCTTACCTGGACGACATCCTCATCACCTCTCAGTCTCTGCGGCAGGCAGAGTTGGGCACCCAACTGGTAGTGTCCACCCTGGAGTCCTTCGGTTGGATGATCATTTACCCCAAGTCCTCTCTGTCCCCATCCTCGGTGACCCCGTTCCTGGGAATGATTCTGGATACGGTTCAGTCATGGATATTCCTTCCTCAACAGAAGGTGGAAGCTCTGACTGCACAGGCCAGGTTCCTGCTCTCGTGCCCGCAGCCCTCCATCAGGCAGGGAATGCAGCTGGTGGGCCTGATGGTGGCGAGCTTCGAGGCGGTGCCCTTTGCTCAGAAGGTGAAGCTGCAGAGGTCTTAAATGGAACTGTCTGTGTGGGACAAGAACCCAGCGTCCTTGGACGGGGTCTGTGTGCTTCCCCCCCTCGGTCAGACGGTCCCTTGCGTGGTGGTTGGATCTCGAAAACTTGACAGGGGGCAGGTCTTTTCTGGCCCTTTCCTGGGAGACGGTCACAACGGATGCCAGTCTGTCAGGTTGGGGGGGGGGGGGGATTCTGGAAGTCCCTGCGCTTCCAGGGGACATGGGGTCCTCGGGAGGCCCATTTACCCATCAACATTCTGGAACTGCGGGCAGTCCGGTTGGTACTGGAGTGGTTGACCCAAAACCTGAGGGGGCTGTCGGTCCAGGTACGCTCAGACAACAAGACGGCGGTTGCATACATCAGCCATCAGGGAGGGACCCGGAGCAAGGGTGCCCTCCGGGAGGTGTCTCAGATTCTGACATGGGCGGAGGCCAATGTACAATGCATTTCGGTGGTTTACATTCCGGGGGTGGAGAATCTGCTTGCAGATGCTCTGAGCAGGGGGACGTCCCGTCAGGGAGAGTGGTCCCTCTGAAACAGGGTATTCCAGTCCCTGTGTCACCGTTGGGGTCTACCGGATGTGGACCTGTTTGCGTCCCGCCACAACCACAAGCTCCCGGCATTTGTGTCCCTGTCTCAGGACCCTCTGGCTTTGGCCACGGATGCCCTGTCCATGTCATGGAAGGGGTTTCGGCTCCTGTATGTGTTTCCACCATTCCCCCTGCTGAGCAGGGTTCTGCGCAAGATTGCTCTGGAAGGGGTGCCTGTGATTCTAGTGGCCCCCCGGTGGCCAAGAAGAGTGTGGTTCGCAGACGTGGTTCAAATGGCAGTAGACCAGTACGTTCTGCCAAGGGTGCCAGACCTGCTAACTCAGGGCTCCCTACGCCATCCCAATTTACAAGCGCTGGCTTTCACGGCCTGGCTGCTGAGACCTCCTCCATCTTGATGCAGAAGGGTTTGTCTGCCTCCGTGGTGAGCACTATGGTGCAGGCTAGGAAGAAGACTTCTGCTGCTATCTATTATAGGGTATGGTGTACCTACATTGACTGGTGTGAGTCTAGGTCTCTTCCCTGTAGGGAGTTCTCTGTCCCCAGGGTTCTGGAGTTCTTACAGCATGGTTTGGAGTTAGGTCTAAAACTCAGTACTCTGAAGGGTCAGGTTTCTGCCCTGTTCGTCTTCTTTCAGAAGACCTTTGCTCATCATCATTTGATTAAGACCTTCTTTCAGGGGGTTACTCATGCGCGTCCCCCTCATAAACCTGTGGTTCCCGTTTGGGATTTAAACTTGGTTTTATCTGCCTTGCAGGGTGCTCCCTTTGAGCCTATTCAAGATGCTGCTCTGGCTGTTCTTACTCTCAAGGTTGTCTTTTTGGTGGCCATAACTTCGGTTAGGCGTGTGTCTGAGCTGGCTGCTCTATCCGTTCAGTCTCCATACTATGAGACACACCAGGACAAGGTGGTGTTTCGCTTTAAGCCGGATTTTCTGCCTAAGGTTGTGTCTGCTTTTTATTTGAATCAGGACATTGTTCTTCCTTCCTTGTGCCCAATCCTAGTAATGACAAGGAAAGGGTTCTGCACTTCTTGGATGTGGTCAGGTGCTTGAAGTATTACCTGGTTGTCACTGCGGCTTTCAGGAAGACTGATGCTCTCTTCGTTGTGCCTTCTGGGCCTAGGAAGGGTTTGGCTCCTGCCAAGTCTACTATCAGCAAGTGAATCCGTCAGGCTGTGGTTCAAGCCTATTCTGCTAAGGGGAAGAGTCCTCCCTTCCGTCTTACTGCTCATTCTACTCGTTCTATTGGGGCCTCCTGGGCCTTCCAGCACCAGGCTTCTGTGGAGCAGATTTGCAAGGCCGCTACTTGGTCTTTTTTTTTTTTTTTTTTTTTTTTTCGTTCCGCTCAGATTAGGTCTATTTTTTCATCTTTCATCAGCGAATAGTGTCCTCATTTCATCACTTGCGGATATTGCAAAATTGATAAACAAAGAGTTTTTTTTTTTTTTTTTTCCCTTTCCCCCTCCCTCCTTCCCTCCCCCCTAACGAGTTCACGGGACTTCCTAATCTATCTATTACCATAATCCAAAGGTATGTACGCTCATATTTGATTTCCTTGAGGTATCAGTTAAGTGATCTTGTTAATTTATGTATATCCTGACCAAACTCAAGAAGTTGTTTCTTGAGTTCAGTATAGGGGGTCACTGCTGCTTCTATTTCTATGATCTCCCGGATCTTTGTTAGCCATTTTCCAAAGGTAGGAGGGGTGGGGTTACGCCAATGAGTGACTATGAAGTACCTAGAACCCATAATGATAGTATTGATCAGGAACCATTTAGGCAAAGGGAGGTCTAGTGTTGGGGTATTTAGGAGTATTCTGGCTTTGTCTAGGGGGATATTTATTCTTCCTGCCTGGTTTACGAACTGAGTTATTTCCTGCCATAGTGCTGCTATGTATACACACTCCCACCATATATGTTGTACTGTGTTTAGGTGTAGGTTACACCACCAGCAGAGATTCTGGGGCATATTGCTGTTGTAGTCTGTGGTTAAATAGAACCTGGTGATGTATTTAAAGGAGAAAATTCTTAATGGGGCCGATGTTAAGAGGGTGTTTTCCTTGTATATAATTTGCCAGTCTAGATCGGATAAGGTTTCCTGGATGTCTTTTTCCCATTTTAGTTTAAATGAATCATCTTTATTTCTATCAGGCTGGGTCAGGTCACAGAGGGAATAGTAATAGTTACTTAATTGAGTAGGTCGGGAATCTGACATAAAAAATAGTGACTGAAAGCTAGATAATGGCAGAGTAATCTGCGGTTGGCTATGTTCTCTGAGGATTTTGGAGGTCCGTTTATATCTGAGACGGATGGTTAAATTGTGGGCAATTTTTTCTGGGCAGTACATTTGAGTAATTTCAATCTGGTTTGCCCAGATATCTTGTATTCTAATGTGTTCCCGTGGGAAAACCAGTTTTGAATTGTATTTTCCCGTGACCTCTTCAATCGCTTTCTTCCTTTCCAGGCTTATGAGTCTTTGTGGGAGTGGTGATATTTTCTGGTCAAGGATTAAGTTCCTAAGAGTAGTTAATGTAGATAGGACTAGAGGGTGTGAGGTGCGGTGAATGTTTTCAGTTAAGGTTTTCGGGTTTAAAGAGAAAACATCCTCTATTTTGATGGGGTCTAGTTCTACTAGAGGCCAAGCCTGTTGGTATGCTGAGTATTTCCATCTGAATATTCTCTGAATCTGCGCAGCTTGGTAATATCTTTTAATATTGGGGGCATTTAGTCCTCCATGGATTAGGGGGCGGCTTAAATATTCGTATTTTGCCTTATGTTTCCTTCCTCTCCATATAAAATCTGTGAGGATTCTGTTTAAGTCTAAAAAAATATTTGTCCGGTAGGTTTATGGGTATTACTTGGAATAGGAAGATGAGTTTGGGCAAGAAGAACATTTTAAAGAGCTATTCTCCCTAGCATATTTAATGGTAGTTTGTTCCAGTTTTTAACGGTTTCTTTTAGTGAAGAGATAAGGGGGGAGTAGTTTGCCTCAAACAGTTTATAATTTTTTGTGATATTAATTCCTAAATATTTAAACAGGTTCTCCTCTAGGTGGAAATTAGCCATTTGTTTGAGATCTTGTAATTCGGGGTATGTTATATTTATTGGCATAATACTTGATTTCTCTATGTTTAGTTTAAAATTAGAGAGACGTCCGAATTCTTCTAGTATTTGTAGGCATCTTTGGAGGGAGGTTTTAGGCTTTCCAAGGGTTAGTAGAATGTCATCGGCATACGCGAGAATTTTTATTTCATTTTGCCCGCTACCTATCCCTTTGATAGTTGAATCTTCCATGATTGTCCTTAATAGAGGTTCTAGGTGTATGTTAAATAGCAGCGGGGAGAGGGGGCATCCTTGTCTCGTTCCATTTTTTATCTGAAGGTGATTAGTGAGGGAGCCGTTAACCTCTATCTGGGCCGACTGGTTTATATATAGACTCAGGACTTTAGTAATGATTTTTGGTCCTAAGCCTATTTTCTGTAGAGTAGTTTCTAGGAAGTGCCAGGATACCCTATCGAAGGCTTTTTCAGCGTCTAGGGCTAATATAATTGCCTTCTTTTTTTCTTTTGAGATTTTGTATAGGGCAGATATTGCTAAAGAAATATTCTGGTGTAGACCCCTTGATGGCATGAATCCTGCTTGAATGTTCGAGATCACAAATGGTAGAACTTCTTCTAGCCGTTTACAGATGGTTTTTGCGAAGATCTTCAGGTCTATATTAATTAACGATATGGGCCTATAGTTGGAACAGTAAGATTTATTTTTTCCAGATTTTGGGATTAGTTTTATTATCGCATTATTCATCTGCTGACTTGGAGGATTATTCTTATCCAGGGTGTTGAATAGTTCAGTTAAATGTGGAACCAGTTCGTCCTTGAAGGTTTTATAGTATTCCGCTGGGTAGCCGTCGCTACCTGATGCTTTTTTTATTTTCAGGCAGTTAATTGCCCATTCTACTTCTTTAATGCTAAATGGTTTTTCTAGGCTTTGTTTCAGTTCTTCTGGAATTTTCGGTATATTCTGTTCTAGAGGGCAGTGATCGCCGTTCAGTTTAGTTTGATCGTGCACGTTGTACAGGTTCTCATAGAATTGATAGAAAATACTTTTTATTTCGGCAGTTGTATGGTGAATGTTGCCCGAGCTGTCAATAATAGAGACAATAAAGTTTTCAGCTTTGTTATCTTTTGCAAGGTCAGCTAATTTTTTGCCGTTTTTATTTATCTCGTGTTTTTTCTTGATTCTTGCCGTTTTATGTTCAGTAGGATTTATAGTTTCTTTGAGGTCCTTCCTCGTCTTTTGTATTTCTTGATATAAGCAATCTGTTGGAGATTGTTTGTGTAGTTTTTCAAGGTTGTCTAACTTATCTACCAAATGAGTTATCTGTTGAGCGTTCCTTCGTCTATTTTTTGCTTCTATAGCAATGCATATGCCTCGTATGTAGCACTTGTGTGTCTCCCAGATAGTACTCATCTTTATTTCGTTTGTTTGATTAGTTCTAAAGAAATCTCCAATGTATTTTTTTAAGTATTGTTGGTCATCGTCCGTTATAAGTATATTCCTATTTAACTTCCATTGATGGGTTACATCAGTCTTGCATCTAAAGTTCAGGGTCATAGATACTGGCGCATGGTCTGATAGAGTCATATTTCCTATGGTGCAATTGGTAATCATGTGAAGGTTTTGTTGTCTAATAAAACAAAAGTCTATTTGTGAATAAGTATTTTTGGCTCTGTTGTAGCAGGAATAGTCCTTTTCGGTTGGGTGGAGTATACGCCAGACATCCACTAAATTAAGGGCTCTGATGTGGTTCCATATTCGATGGTTTGTAAGTAGTTCAGAGTCTCTTCTCGCTATTCCTGTAGAGTCCAATTCGTTATCGATTATCATGTTAAAATCTCCGGCCCAGATAATGATGCCTTTTTTTTGCTTTGCAACTTTATTTGCCACGTTCGTTAGGTATTTTATCTGGCCCTGGTTCGGAGCGTATGAATTGATGATGGTACAGATTTGTCCACATACCCTTAATGTCAATATTATTGTTCTTGCTTGGTCATCCAGATATTGTGAGATAATCTCATATTGGCAGTTTTTATTTATAAGAATCGCCACTCCACTTGTTTTTTTTGACTGAAATGGATTAGAGATAATGCGCCCAAATTCGGCAAAGGCTCTATAAGGTTCTCTGTCTTTTTTAAAGTGCGTTTCTTGCAGGAGGGCAAAATCTATCTTTTGTCTTTGAAGTTCTTTCACAATGCCTCTCCTTTTTTCTGGGTGGTTTGCGCCTCTAATATTATATGTGCAGAATTTTATTTGCTTACTATCCATAAGGTGTGTTGGTTTGCAGCTCTACTGTATTTGAATAGCAAGGGAACCTGATGAGTGCAAGCTTATGGAGGTAGGTGTCCCGTGGATCTCATCCCCCCCCATACCCATAGCCCCTTTCCCTTACGCGCATGGCTAGACCATCCAAGGATACCATTCCTTGGTTTCCTGATTCCTGCCTCCTAGGAATGTTGGGGGCAGGATGGGCCTGAGCCGGTGCTGCCGCCCGAATTGCCCTTCAATTTTTTTATTTTTTCGAATTATTTATTTTTTTTTTTTTTATATTATTAGGTTCCGCAATCGTTTATAAAAATTTTATTTTTATTTATTTTTTTTTTTTGCTTTATTCCTAATTCTCTTGCCTCCCTTTTTTTTTTTTTTTTTTCCAATTGCTGTTCTCCATTTATCAGTTTCATCTCTTGGGCCGTTTCCTGGCCACATTTCCTGATCAGAGTTCATTTCTCATTCAGGGTGGTTTTATCTGTTTCATCTCTTAGACCACTCTTCTACCAGCATTTTTTCTGGTAACATTGCCTGGTCAGAGTTCATTTCCCATTCAGGGATATGCAAAGGGGCAAGGTTGAATGCTTGCCCGAGTATGTCCAGAGGGTCACCGTCCTTCAGAATAACAGTTTTGCCGGCTGTAGAGATTAATAGCTTGAGCGGGCCGATCCATTTGTACTTCAGCTGCTTTGTCTCTAGTTCAGCTAATAGAGGTTTTAACAAATATCTCCTATAACAAGTACGTTTCGAGTAGTCCTGAAATATCTGAATGGTATATGATTTTATTTGAATTCGGCGCTCTTTCCTTACCAGCATTAATATTTCCTCTTTAGTTTCATAGTTTGGGATGAAGCAAAGGACGTCCTGTGTAATTCCCTCGGCTGTCGTTTTTTTTCCACCGTCGCGGTGGGATCTACTAATAGAAACTGTTTCATCGCTTTTTGTTAATGTCTTAAAAAGATCTTTTACAAATGGGATTAGCTCACTGTTATAATTCAACGGGGATACCTCTAATCCGAAGATTATTTCGACGTGATCGGTTTTCTAGGTCGTCCTGCTTTGTCAGGTCTTTTATGGTTTTGTTTATAGTAGACAAATTTGGATTTTTTTCTTTACGCTCTCTCGCGAGAACTAACATATCAGCCTCCAGCGAATCTAGTCTTTCTGTGATCGCATGCATGGCAGATTTAAATTCACTCAACTCTGATTCAATTGTTTCTTTTACAGTACACTGTATGCGTTGTGCTATTGAGTCTTTAAGATCGCCCATCATTTCTTCGATTGAGTTTTTAAGATCGGGAAGGTCGGCGGTTCTTACCGTCTCCTTTAGCTGTCTGTTGGTTTTTGCATCCAGCTCTGTTAATGATTGCGTGATTTTGTTTTTGAAATGTTCTAGATCTAAGGAGAAGCCTTGCCTGAGTTCCCTTATACCTGCCCTTATTTCCTGTTTAAGGATCTTGTATCTTCCTTTTCGGGTTCTAATCTGGTGTTATCGATGTTTAGGGACTGGGTAGAATGTTGTTCGGCTGTAGTGTTTTCCTGGGGACCATTTACCTGATCAGGTAATCCTTTGTCAGAGGTCGAGGGCTTGTATGAGACTTGATCTGTTGCTGGGTTGTCCGGATCATCAAAAAGTTCTTTTTGAATAAAGTCAGCGTGAGCCTTGCTTATTTGCCTGTAGTATTGTGATATATCCGATGGGATAGGAGTGCCAACCGTGAGTCTTAACACTTTTGGGGAGCTGACTGGTGTATTTAGTGTGTCCACAGAAGATAAGTATTGAAGTTCGGATGAGTGAGAGCTATTGTTACTTTTAGACCGTGTGGGTAACCCTGTACCATATGATTGTAAAGTAGCTTGCTTGTGGACCGATTTTTTTTTTGGTTTTGTGACATTTTGACTGCGGTGCCAGGTGTGTATATTAACACTGTATATATATATCTATAATCTTTTACCTGGTGTCGCGCTCGGTTCGGACAATTATTGTCCAAGAGCGGCGAGCCCACGAAGAGAGATGAAGACAAAATTCTGAAACGGTGTCAGAATCAATTGATGTCGGGATAGACAGACGAGAGCCGCTCTTGCGGGCACCTTTGTCTATCTAAGGTGTTGAAAGGCGGATGGCCAATTTCCTGCTCGTTTTATCCGAGGGTCAGATTTGTGGCGCTGCCAATAGTAACGGTCACCGATGGCCGCAGGTAGGATAACTATCCAAATTGCTAAAACGAACCGGTGTTAACCGATATTGTTGCTGCCGACTCGGATGGCCATGAATAGGTGACCGGCGTGTGGTGGGGGGCGGGGTGCGCCAGTGATGTGCAAGTTCCTCCCGGTTTGGAGTGCAGTGGCTAAGTTAGCTTCCAGAGAAGGCTGCGGAGCAATTGCTATATTTTGCTTGCCGCATCATCTGTTGTTGCAGCTTGTCTGACGGTTGGCGACCCACGGATGCCAGTTATACAAAGGAAGGTTTGAGACGCCTGATGTCTAATGACTTGATCAGGAGTGACAGAGAGACCCGTGCGGTCGCTGTGTGACAATAGGGTTTGACAGCTGATATTAGGGATAGCCGATGGGTGTGTGCCTCTTAGAAGTGGGCGTCGCTAATGTAGTACTCCCTGGGTTCAGGGGGCTGTTAGTTCCGGTGGGCTGGGAAGGCACAATAGTTCAGTTGCAGACCAGTAGGTGAGTTATTTCTTTATCTCCCTCTGGACGGTCGTCTGGCAGCAGAGGTGATCCTGTATCAGTGGGGACAGCCGGGAAGATTAAGAGCAGCGGTGGCTGTCAATCAGGGGCTGCATTGATACTGTATTACTGCTGTGGCCAAGAATAGTGGTGGCTATCCCCTTGGAGCAGCGGCGATATTGAGACTACAGGTCCCGGACGGACAATAGAAAACAGCAGCAGTTAGATAGTTGAGGAGCGTCTGGAGGCAGCCTTGGTTGTCTGCTTGTTACAGCAGTACCAGACAAGGCTGCTGAGAAAGTCGTTGGATTTTGGCCGCGGTGTTTAGTTTGACAGCGATGCCTGGCCAGGTGGGTAAGGGCAACAGAAGCTGACAGCTGGATGGAGCTGTGTTGCGGGATATCGTCTAGGAGCCGCAGTGATCCGGTGACAGCAGTGTCCGACCTGACGGTTACTAACAGCGGCAGCCGACGGCTGAGGACAGCTGTGAAGCGAGGAGAGCTGGCCCGGCGGCTAAGGGCAGCGACGGCCGACGTCGGGGGGAGTTGTGATGCGAGGTCAGCGGGGGCGGCTAAGCGCAGCGGCAGCTGTCTGCTTTTTACAGCAGGGCCAGGATGGGCTGCTAAGAAAGGTTGCAGAACTGTGCTCTGGAATAGCGGCGATGGTATATAGCGGCAAGTGCAGCGTCGGCTGTCACTGAGTGCAGCTGCGATAGAGCAGCTAATAGCAGCCACGGCTGGTGGTTAGAAACTGCGGAAGTCCAGTTCACACCTTCACACCTTTTCAAAGTTTTACAAGGTTGATGTTCGGGCCTCAGCTGATGCTGCTTTTGGCCACAAGGTTTTGCAGGCGGTTGTAGTTTAAGCTGCGTGCCGTTGACTTTTTTGTTGGGGATCCCACCCTACTGTTATGGACACTATTGGATGTCCCAATTGTAAGTATTATATCTGGAGCAGGACGTACTGTATACTTGGAATAATACAATTCTGTGAAGTACTCACCTGTAGAATTGGTATTATACGTATACAGTACGTCCTGCTCCACCCCACCCTGGTTTTTGCATTATTCTGGATCCCCTGTATGGTGATTATTGTTATCATTACCAGTTGTTTTGGTGGTTGGTTTCTCCCGACTTCTGGTTCACTGCTTTTCAATGCTGGGGATTTGTGGGAGGTCCCTGGGTATATGAAGGGCCGGGAGGAGCCTGTTTTTTGCATGTCTGCAGTGCACAGCGCCCTCTGGCGGAGGATAGCCCAATTGTAAGTATTATATCTGGAGCAGGACGTACTGTATACGTATAATACCAATTCTACAGGTGAGTACTTCACAGAATTGTATTTTTATTCTGTTTGCCTTCCTTTGGACCGATTCAGGATGCTGTCTGGCTGTCCTTTACCTTCAAAGTTGTCCTTATGGGACTGTTACTTCAGTCAGACGTGTGTCTGAGCGGGCGGCTCTGTTTAGCTAGCCCTTGTTCCTTGATATGCACCAGGATAAGGTGGTGCTCCGCCTTATGCCGGACCTCCTGCATATGGTGGTGTCTTAGGCTCGGGCATTAAGACATTGTCCTTTTTCTGTGCTTTATTCCTAGTAACGCTGAGGCAAGGGGATCTACTTTCCCTCAACAGGTGCTGGAGTTTTTTCCCTGGATTGTCTCTTGTCCCTTAGGGGGACTGATGCCCCTTGGGGTTTGTGGGCACCTATCTCTGTATGTGCCTGATCTCGTCTGCTTCCAGGGGTTCGGCGACCCTTGGCCTAGCCTTTACTTGGATGGTTGTCCCTTCTGGTCCTTGGGAAAGTTTGGCTTCTTCCTGGACTATTGTTTGGCGTTTGATCTTGTCAGGCTGTTACTCAGGCCTATTCCTTTAAAGGGATGAGTTTCTTCTCACTTTATTTCTGATTCTACTGGTGCCTTGGCATCCTTGGACCTTTCAGCACCAGGTTTTGTTGAACAAGTTTGCTAGTCCGTTACTTGTCTTTTGTTCATACCTTTCAAAGGTTTTTATGATGTTGACGTTGGAGCCTTTGCTCAAGGTTTGCAGGTGACGGTGCCTTTACTGTCTGCTGTGCCTTTTTTGTTGGGGATCCCACCCTGCTTTATGGACACTGCTATTGGATGTCCCAAGTGTAAGTATTATATCTGGAGCAGGACGTACTGTATACTAAGAATAATACAATTCTGTGAAATACTCACCTGTAGAATTGGTATTATACGTATACAGTGCGTCCTGCTCCACCCCACCCTGGTTTTTGCATTATTCTGGATCCCCTGTATGGTGATTGTTATCATTATCATTACCAGTTGTTTTTGGTGGTTGAATTCTCCCAGCTTCTGGTTCACTGCTTTTCAATGCTTGGGATTTGTGGGAGGTCCCCGGGTATATGAAGGTCCGGGAGGAGCCTGTTTTTTGCATGTCTGCAGTGCACAGCGCCATCTGGCGGAGGATAACCCAAGTGTAAGTATTATATCTGGAGCAGGACGTACTGTATACGTATAATACCAATTCTACAGGTGAGTATTTCACAGAATTGTATTTTTTCCAGGGGGTCACTCATGTGCGTCCCCACGTAAGCTTACGGTTCCTGTTTGGGATTTGAATTTGGTTCTGTCAGCCTAGCAGGGTGCCCCCTTTGAACCTGTGCAGAATGCTGCTCTGGCTATTTTTACTCTCAAAGTTGTCTTTTTGGTGGCTATCACTTCTGTTAGGCGTGTGTCTGAGTTGGCGGTGCTTTCCATCCAGCCCCCCTACTATGAGACACACCAGGACAAGGTGGTCCGCTTCAAGCCAGATTTTCTTCCTAAGGTGGTGTCTGCTTTTCATTTGAATCAGGACATGGTCTTGCATTCTTTGGATCTGGTTAGGTGTCTGAAGTACTATCTGGTGGCTATTACACCTTTCAGAAAAACTGATGCTCTTTTTGTGGTCCCTTCTGGTCCTAGGAAGGGTTTGGCTCCTGCCAAGTCTATCAGTAAATGGATCAGTCAGGCTGTGATTCAAGCCTATTCTGCTAAGGGGAAGAATCCTCCCTTCCGCCTTACTGCTCATTCTACTCGTGCTATTGGTGCTTCTTGGGCCTTTCAGCACCAGGCTTCTGTTGAACAAGTTTGCAAGGCCGCTACTTGGTCTTCTGTTCATACCTTTTCAAAGTTTTACAAGGTTGATGTTAGGGCCACAGCTGATGCTGCTTTTGGCCGCAAGGTTCTGCAGGCGGCAGTGGTTTAAGCTGTCTGCTGTTACCTTTGGGGATCCCACCCTACTTTATGGACACTGCTATTGGATGTCCCGATTGTAAGTATACTATCTGGAGCAGGACATACTGTATACTAAGAATAATACAATTCTGTGATTACTCACCTGTAGAATTGGTATTATGAGTATACAGTACGTCCTGCTCCACCCCACCCTTGGATTTTGCATTATCTTGGATTCCCTGTATGGTGATTGTTATCATTGTTATAGATACTAGTTTGGGTTTTTATTTCTCCCTGCTTCTCGTTAACTGCTTTTCAATTCTGGGGATTGTGGGAGGTCCCTGGGTATTTGAGGGGCCGGGAGGAGCCTATTATTCCTAGTATGTCACACACCCCACTTCCAAAGATCCATGACACTTGGGAAACTGGCCTGTAGAGGGCGATCTTGCAGAGATGACATGGAAAAAGGAGCCCCTCCTGGTCCATAAGTACTGGGTTCCTCCCACTATTCCCCAGTCTTTTCGTCTCTGCAGTCGGCGAAGCATTCAGAAGATGACTCTCCTTCAAGCTGCAGGTAGCCGGGTTGCTCCCGGCCCTTTTTTTCTATTTCTGTCTGAATCTTTTTAACCTGTTGGGTTATATTGTATGCCTCCCAGCCCTGGCTGTATGTTTCAGGCAAAGGTAGATACACCTTCTGGTGTATACTGGAGTTTTTACTCCTCCGTGAGATCCAAATTTTGGGTAGGCGGCTTCCGGGTTGGTGTTTT
This sequence comes from Gastrophryne carolinensis, assembly GCA_027917425.1. Taxonomy (NCBI): domain Eukaryota; kingdom Metazoa; phylum Chordata; class Amphibia; order Anura; family Microhylidae; genus Gastrophryne; species Gastrophryne carolinensis. Next base: position 309,400,045 of record CM051236.1, on the reverse strand, counting down.
CCGGCATGGGATGCCCCTTGTCCCCTTTAAAATCCCCTTGTGCCTGATGGGTGCATTTCTATGGGGTAAAAAGGAGGGGGGGGTGTTATTTGGGTCACCATGCACTTAATATAAAATTATATATATTATGTATTTTTAAGAAGACAATTTAATAGGAAATGTTTGTATCTAAATTTCACTCCATTTTTTTTGGGCTTCGGCGCGCAGCATCATTTTGGTCATAGAGCACGCTGATGTGCTCTGTATTTCCGTCCTGGCTTCCTGCTGACGTCAGGTGGGCGGGGCTTCGGCGCGCAGCATCATTTTGGTCATAGAGCACGCTGATGTACTCTGTATGTCCGTCCTGGCTTCCTGCTGACGTCAGGTGGGCGGGGCTTGTCGGCGCGTCCTTCACTTAGCCGGCGTTTCCGGCTGTTTTCCCTGCGGTCTTCTCTCGTGTGGTGAGCTGGTCGCCTGGTCCTGTGAGTACCCTTTAGCTTGCCTGAAGGGAGTTTCTGCCATTTTTTATGTTTTGTTCATTTATTAGTGTGTATTTTTGCATTGGTGACTTTTTTTTTTTCTTTCTTTAGGAAACTCCTTATTAAAATGGGGGTTTCTCCTGGTCCTTAGCCCTTAAGCCTTATTGGGGGTCCATTTGTGTTTCAATCCTCCCACTTGGGACTATTTAAAGGGGCATCCCGGGTAGCATATGCATAAAACCCATATATACTTGGCGACTATAATCAATTATATTATAATATTTAACACCATATGGAGGCATCTCAGGATAATGGGCATGCAATTTCCTCGGCACAGACTCGGCAATGTTTTGGATGTGGGGTATTCCTTTGTTGGGGATAACGCAATTCTTTGCCTCCCTTGTGCACAATTAACCATTGTGCAGCAAACTGGGGCCCATGCTTCAGGGTCTGCGGCTACTGCCTCTTCTCCTACTCCGCCGTGTCTTGTCCGTACCCCCAGTGATATTGTCATGGGTGGTAAGTCGCATTCTGATTTATGTGCCAGATTGGCTCATCTTGAAAAATTCATGTCCACCTCTGTGGCTAAGAAGGCCTCAGCTAAAAGAAAGCATTTGACTCATGCCGTCTCGGCAAGTGAGTTGGACAATTGCGAATTGCTTGATTGGTCTGACCCTTCTCAGTTAGAAGAAGGGGAATTATATGAGGATTCAGATGTTTCTGACGAACAGCAATTTGTTGGTACTGAAATTGAGCAGGATGAAGAGAGTGTTGTGGATACCCCAAAAGCTCTTGCCCAGTTATTTGAGGTTTTGGTTATTACTCCTCCTGAAGTAGTCCCTCTTAAAAGAGGGGAATTCTTTGGAGCCTCTAAACCTCGCTTAGAATTTCCTAATCAAAAGCATTTTGATGATATTATTCTTAAAGAATGGGAGAAGCCTGCGCGGCTTCCTGGCATTCCCTTGGGCTGGGACAAAAAATATCCCTTTCCAGCTGATATGGTTAAACGTTGGTCATCACCTCCTGAGGTGGATGCCCCTGTACTTTATCCAATTCTTTTGCATTCTCCTGACTCCACTACACTTAAAGATGGAGAGGACAAACGTATTGATCAAATGGCGTGCCACGCTTTTTCCAGTGTAGGCTCGGCCTTGCGGCCTGTTGGCGCTTCGGCGCTTGTCTGTGGCTATTAGGTCTGTTGTGAGAGACCTAATGAATAATTAAGGGCTTGATCCGGCCTCTGATGAGTACGCCGCTCCTAAGCGATGTTAGATGTTTGCATCTTTTGTACTTTCTGCTTTAGATGATACTCTGCTCATGTGCAGCAGAACCTCTGCGGTCAGTATGGTTGTGGCAGTGGGCGGCGGATGTTGTAGCCAAGAAATCGCTTACAGCGCTTCCGTTTGTGGGATTGCGCCTATTTGGAGAAAAATTGGATTCTGTCACTAAAGGAGGTAAATTACCTCAGCGTAAGAGACAACGTCATTCCTTTCGTGGAGTGGCTTCCTTTAGCCCTTCCTTTCGGGGGTCCAGATCCGGTAGAGGATCAGCCTTTTCAGCCTCTAGAGGGAATGCATGGAATAGAGGAAGAGGACGTGGCTGTCCAAGTCAGAATTGGGGGTCCAAAACCAAATCTGCCCCTAAGCCTGCTCAACAATGAGGGGACGGCTGCGGTTCTTTTTCCAGGTCTGGGTTCAGGAGGTATCAGACAATAGGGTTCTGGAAGTAGTCTCTTCCGGTTACAAACTGGAATTCTAGTCCCGGCCTCTTCCCAGATTTTTTATGTCCCGGATGCCGTTAGATCCGGCAATTGCGCAGGGACTGCGGGCAGCAGTAGCGAATCTGTTAAACATGGCTGTCATCTGCCTAGTGCCTCCAGCGGAAAGGAGTTTGGGGTTTTACTCCAACCTATTCACAGTACCCAAAAAGGACGGCTCTGTTCGGCCTATCCTAGTCCTAAGGAGACTCAATCAATTTATCCGTTTCAGAAAATTCCGCATGGAATCAACGATCGATGCTCTCCGTTAGGGGGACTTCATGACATCAATAGACATCAAGGATGCTTATTTGCGCATTCCTATTTTTCCGGGTCACCAGAGATTTCTCAGATTCTCGATAGACCACCAGCATGATCAATTTGTGGCCCTGCCATTCGGCCTTACCTCGGTCCCAAGGGTTTTTACCAAGATGCTGGCAGGAGTGATGGCTATATTCAGGGTCCAGGGCATCTGCATTGTGCCTTTTCTGGATGATCTTCTTTTCGTGGCCTCCTCCCTCGAACAATCAGAGTTGGACACCAGGACGGTGGTCTCTACGCTAGAGAGGTTCGGATGGGTAATAAGTTACCCCAAATCCTCTGTCCGTCCAGGGAAATTCCCTTCCTGGGCCTGATTCTGGATACATTTCAGGCCAAGGTTTTTCTTCCTCAGTCCAAAATGGTTCTGATTCAGTACTTGATTCATCTATTCTTGTCCAACCAACCCTCGTCAGTCTATCCGTCTAGGGATGAGACTAGTGGGATTGATGGTAGCTGCATTCGAGGCAGTCCCGTTTGCCCAGTTTCACATTCAGCTCTTCCTCTTGGCAAAGTGGGACAGGTGCCCACTATCATTGAATCAGACTTGTCTATTGTCTCCCCACGTTTTGCAGTCCCTTCAGTGGTGGTTAATATCGCACAACCTCCAGAAGGGCAAGTCATTTCGGACTCCGCGTTGGGAACTGGTTACCACGGATGCCAGCCTGGTGGGCTGGGGGGGCTTCTGGAAGAAGCATCAGTTCCAAGGATTGTGGGGGCCTCAGGAGGCTCATTTTCCAATCAATGTATTAGAGCTTCGGGCCATACGTCTTGTTCTACTTCGACTGACCCATTTCTTACAGGGTCTGCCAGTTCAGATTCGGTCAGACAACCGAACAGCTGTTGCATACATCAATCACCAGGGAGGGACTCGCAGTTGGGGTGCCCTCCGGGAAGTGTCTCTGATCCTTCAGTGGGCAGAGATCAATGTTCCCTGCATATCAGCAGTTTACATTCCGGGGATAGAGAATGTGGAGGCAGACTCCCTGAGCAGGGGATGTTCTCACCAGGGAGAATGGTCTCTCAATCCAAGGGTCTTTCAGTTCCTCTGTCACAAGTGGGGGACTCCACGGTTGGACCTGTTTGCTTCTCGTCACAATCACAAGCTGCCTGCTTTTGTGTCTCTATCCCAGGATCCTCTGGCAGTGGCAGCGGATGCCATGTCTCTGGCCTGGAAGGATCTGGGGTTCCTATATCGGTTTCCCCCATTCTCCATGATCAGCAAGGTGGTGCACAAGTTAGCACTGGAGGAGGCACCAGCAATTCTGGTGGCGCCAAGGTGGCCAAGACGTCTGTGGTACGCAGACGTCGTAAGGCTGGCAGTGGATCAGGGTCAACTTTGTTACCCCAATTTACAAACGCTGGCCGGCTTTGACGGCATGGCTGCTGAAGTCTCCATCTTGAAAGAAGGTCTTTCTGATGTGGTTATTCAGACTCTTATTAGAGCTAGGAAGAAGTCTTCCTTTGTCATTTATTACAGGACTTGGAGGTCCTATATTGATTGGTGTGAATCCAGGGCTTTGCCCTGTAGAGTATTTTCTATTCCTAGAATTCTGGAATATCTGCAACGAGGTCTGGATATGGGATTACAGATTAGTACTTTGAAAGGGCAAGTCTCTGCCTTGGCAATTTTCTTTCAAAGATCGTTTGCTCTTCATCCTTTGGTTAAGACCTTTTTCCAAGGAGTCGCGCATGTGCGGCCTCCCAGAAAGCCTTTACTTCCTGTTTGGGATCTTAATTTGGTGCTTTTGGCTATGCAAACTGCTCCCTTTGAGCCATTGCAGGATATTCCTCTTCCTATTCTTACTCAGAAGGTTGCCTTTTTGGTTGCTATTACTTCTGTCCGCCGAGTTTTTGAACTGGCGGCTTTGTCTATTCAAGCCCCTTATTTTGAGAGGCATCAAGATAAGGTTGTATTCTCAGTGTGCCACCCACCCTGCTTCCCCTTTAATTCTTTACGATTGGGTTACTCACTACAGGTGACGACGTTTGCAGAGAGGAAGTCTTGTAATGAGCTCCCTTCCGGTCTATATATACCTGGTACCTCCCACTTAACACCAGTGTTTTTCTCTCTGCATGGCGACAAGACAGAAAAAAGAAGTCCCCTGCTTGCAGGTAGCCGGGGTCTTGCCCCGGCACCCCCTTCGGGTCTATTTCTGCCCAGTTTGGTTGTTTGTTACCTACGTGGTTAATGGAACCCTCCCAGCCCAGGCTGCTCACTGGGCAAACGGTAGATGGCACTATAGGTGCCTAGGAGCTTATCTCCTCCGCTCGACCTCACACGTGGGGCAATGCGGCTATCCGGCATGGTGATCTGGATTTGGGATGCCCCTGTCCCGATGTCCCTTTAGGTCACCTTCTCCCTTCGCTGGGGGGGGGGGGGGGGGGGGAGGGGTGTGTGTAATGTGCATGAGTGCTTTACTTTACTGTGAAAAGGCCTTGGCAGTTTTTAGTGTCAGCACATGGCCAGGGCTGCTGGGGCCTGTTCAGTTACTGCACCTTTGTATTTCCCTCTCTTCTCTGCTTCGGGCCCGCCCTTCGTTTCCCTAGTCTCATTAGAGACCTGTATGCTGCAGCCGGTGGGGGAAGAGCCTTCTGTGCGGCTGAAACTTCACAGGTAAATGGCCCCACCATTGTGCACGTGGGGTCGTTCTTATGCTATGTGCTGCTTGTGTAGCGTTTCCCTGGGGCATTTCTACTTATGGGTATATTTTTTATGTCATCCTTCTGATAGGTTGACTTAATATATCACATAACTGTGGGATTTGGGCTCCAGTTGCTGCGTTATTACACATTACCATTCTGATATTAATGTATATGGATATATATATACTGTATATTGGTGTTTGTGTATGTGTTATATATATATATATATATATATGTATATGTGTGTGTGTTGTGTATAGATATATATATGTATGGGCATGTATTCATACCGGTATGATTTTTTTTTGCACTTTTGGTTTTGCCTTGAAATTGCATGTGTCATGTATATTTATTCAAGATGTTTAAGCTAGCCATATATGTTTGCCTTATTGGTTATGTATGATTGTGGTGCATTCTGGGGGACTGACTGTGGTCTCTTTTCCCCCACAGATTCTGGGATTCCCTCACTGCAGGCTCTCCCAGTTCTGTTATACCTGGCTAGCCTTATTACTCTAAATTGGGTTTTGCCTAAGGTTTAAAAAGAAGAAAAAAAAAAAAAAAAAAAAAAAAAATTATATATATATATATATATATATATATATATATATATATATATATATATATATATATATATATATATATATTAAAATAAATAAAAATAAAATATAAAAAAAAAAAAAAAAAAAAATTTTTTTAAATCCTCCCTTTCCCGGGACATTAATTTAAAGGGGCATCCCGGGTGGCTTTATGCCTAAAACCCACGGTTGTTGCGAATACCATAAAATCAGCATATGGAGGCTTCCGACAATACCGGAAATGGCTCTTCGGGGCCATCTAGGGGGGGTTGTGGGACTCCGCTCCCAGGCGATGATGTTATATTATGCATTCCTTGTGCAAAGCAGAATATTGTGCGTCAGTCCGTCGCTCCGGCTTCTGGCTCCTCGCAACTTCCGTCATCTCCTACCCCCCCCCCCTATTCTTGACCCCGTGTGACATTGTCAAAAGTGGGGATTCGCAATCCGAGGTGTGTGCGCGATTGACCAACCTCGAGAAGATATTTTCCGCCAAAGTAGCTCAGAAGGCTACAGCGAAGCGGAAACACCTTTCTCCGGCAGCTCCTGCTTCGGAGGATGAGAGGTGCGAAGTTGTGGATTGGTCAGATTATTCCCTGGACGAGGATGGGGAACTCCTTGTGGAGTCGGATGAGCCTGCAGACCAGCTAGAGATTGATGCTGTTGGCGATCAGGCTACGGGGGTATCCCTTGACACCCCCTCCATTTTGGCTCAAATGTTTGAAATTTTGAATTTAGATCCACATGAGGCAGTCGCCCTGCCAAAGGGTGAGTTGTTTGGTGTGCCTCAGCCGCGTTTGGTGTTTCCCAGGCAACAACACTTTGAGAGGGTTGTGCTTAAGGAATGGGAACAACCCACGCGACTGGCTGGAATCCCTTCTAGCTGGGATAAACTCTATCCTTTTCAGGAGGAATTGGTGAAGCTTTGGTCGGTTCCCCCTGACGTCGATACCCCTATGTTAGAAGAATGTACCACAGCCGCGCTAGACAGTCCTGACACCACTGCCATTAAGGATAGTGAGGATCGTCGGATTGACCAGTATGCTCGCCACGGTTTTATCAGTGCCGGATCGACGATGCGGCCGGTGTGTGCTTCGGCGCTTCTCTGTTGGCAGTTAGGTCCATTATTCGGGATCTATGCGCAGACCTTGATCCCGCTTGTGATGAGTTTAGTGCTCTTAAGCAGTGTGAATCATTTATTTCCTTTGTCCTGACCGCTCAAGACGATATTCTGGCGATGAGTAGCAGGACAGCGGCAATGCTGGTGGCTATTCGTCGGTCAGTGTGGCTGCGCCAGTGGTCGGCGGACTTGGTCTCTAAAAAGGTGCTCACAGCACTTCCTTTTTTGGGTTTGCGACTGTTTGGTGATAAATTAGACTCAGTTGCAAAGGTGGTAAATTGCCTCAACGCAAGAGGCCTCGTCGCTCCTTTCGGGATGCAAGTGCCTTTAGACCTTCCTTTCGGGGATTTAAAACGGGTAGGGGAGCTTCCTTTCCCGCTACCAGAGGTGCAGGTTGGACCCGGGGGAGGGGCCGTGGCCGTCCCGCTCAGTCCTGGGGCGCCAAGCCCAAACCTGCTGGTAAGCCCGCTCAGCAATGAGGGGCTGCCCTCACCCGTGCGGGTGGGGGGACGATTGCGACACTTCTCCCAGGTTTGGGACCAGGTGGTTCCGGACAGATGGATCCAGGAGGTGGTGTCGTCCGGTTACAAACTGGAGCTCGAGTCTCGCCCTCCTTCACGTTTCTTTCGGTCTCGGATGCCCATCGATCCTTTGGCCGCACAGGGGCTCCTGGCGTCGGTAAGGAATCTTTTAGAAATGGCGGTCATCCGGCCGGTGCCGCGCTTAGAGATGGGCCTCGGTTTCTACTCCAATCTTTTCGCAGTCCCCAAAAAGGACCTGAAATTACTCAACAGGTTAATCCGTATTCGGAAGTTTCGCATGGAAACTTTGCGTTCGGCCATCGGTTCTCTTCGGCAGGGGGACTTCATGACGTCCATAGACATCAAGGATGCTTATCTTCATGTTCCCATCTGCCAGGCTCATCAACGTTTTCTTCGATTCGTGATGAAAGATAAGCATTTTCAATTCGTGGCACTTCCGTTTGGCCTTACCTCGGCTCCAAGAGTGTTCACCAAGGTGCTGGCAGGGGTAATGGCCATTTTCAGATCTCGGGGCATTCGTGTCGTACCTTATTTGGACGACCTTCTCATCATGGCTCCGTCCCTCAATCAATCGGAGACAGACACCAGGATGGTGGTCTCCACGCTGGAAAGCTTTGGTTGGGTGATCAACTTTCCCAAGTCCTCCCTTGCTCCGGCCAGGGTGGTGTCCTTTCTGGGGATGCAGTTGGACTCTTGTCAACACAGGGTGTTTCTCCCCCAGTCCAAAATTTATCTGATTCAGGAGTTGGCTCGGGTCCTACTTTCCAATCCTCGGCCGTCCATCCGTCTGGGGATGAGGCTGGTAGGGTTGATGGTTGCCTCGTTCGAGGCAGTTCCTTTCGCTCAATTTCACACGAGGACGCTTCAGCTTCATCTGTTGGCGTCCTGGGACCGGCGGCCACGGTCGCTGGATCGGCCCTTCCAGTTGTCCTCCCGGGTCCGGCAGTCCCTCCAATGGTGGTTGGTCTCGGCCAATCTCGTGAAGGGCAGGTCTTTCCTGACCCCTCTTTGGGAAATTGTCACCACGGACGCCAGTCTTTCGGGATGGGGGGGATTCTGGAAGGATCTTCAGTTCCAGGGGCAGTGGGGACCTCAAGAGGCCCACTTACCCATCAATGTTCTGGAACTGAGAGCCATCCGTCGGGTTCTTGCTCTTCTGACTCAGCACGTTCTGGGCCTTCCGGTCCAGGTGCGTTCAGACATTCGAACAGCGGTTGCTTACATCAATCATCAGGGAGGGACTCGCAGTCTGGGTGCTCTCAGAGAGGTGTCCCTGAAGGCCCATGTTCCTTGTCTCTCGGTGGTGTACATCCCAGGGGTGGAAAACCAGGAAGCAGACCTGTTGAGCAGGGGCTCTTCCCGTCTGGGAGAATGGGCTCTCCATCCTCAGGTTTTCCGCTCACTGTGTCTTCGGTGGGGGACGCCGGAGGTGGACCTGTTTGCCTCTCGTCACAATCACAGGCTCCCGAACTTCGTGTCGTTCTCCCAGGATCCTCTGGCAGTGGACGCCATGTCCCTGAGCTGGGGGGATCTGGGGTTTCTGTACCTATTTCCTCCGATACCCATGCTGGGCAGGGTGGTACGGAAGCTGGCTCTGGAAAGGGTGTCTGCCATTCTCGTGGCCCCAAGGTGGCCAAGGCGAGTATGGTTCGCAGACATCGTTCGGCTGGCAGTGGACCAGTTCGTTCTGCCTCTTCGGCCCAGTCTGCTCACTCAGGGTCGGCTGTGTTACCCCAATTTACCAAAGCTGGGTTTGACGGCTTGGCTGCTGAAACCTCCATCCTGAAGGAGGAGGGTCTTTCTGACTCGGTCGTTAAGACTCTGATCAGTGCCCGGAAGAGGTCTTCTTCTATCATCTACTATAGGACTTGGAAAGCCTATATCGCTTGGTGTGAGAGTAGATCTTTTCCTTATAGGGTCTTTTCGGTCTCCAGGATTCTGGAGTTTTTACAATCTGGCCTGGACTCTGGTCTTCAGCTAAGTACCTTGAAAGGGCTGCCTTATCTATCTTTTTTCAGAAGCATTTTGCGCTTCATCCTTTAGTTAAAACTTTTTTCCAGGGGGTTACGCATGTGCGGCCTCCCAGGAAACCATTACTCCCTGTTTGGGACTTGAATTTGGTTCTTTCTGCTCTTCAGGCTCCTCCTTTTGAGCCTTTTCAAGATATTGCTTTGTCTACCCTGACTCAGAAGATTGTCTTCTTGGTAGCTATCACTTCGGTCCGGCGTGTCTCGGAGTTGGCGGCCTTGTCTATCCAGGCGCCTTACTTTGAGAGGCATCAGGATAAAGTGGTCTTTCGGTTCAAACCAGACTTTCTTCCTAAGGTTGTGTCTGCTTTTCATTTAAATCAGGATATTGTTCTTCCCTCCTTGTGTCCAAAGAGAGGGTTTTGCATTGTTTGGATGTAGTACGCTGTGTTAAGTACTATTTGATTATTACGTCTCCTTTTCGTAAAACGGATGCTTTTTTTGTTGTGCCCTGTGGGCCTAAGAAGGGTTTGGCACCGGCCAAATCTTCCATTAGCAAATGGATACGTCAGGCTGTTGTTGCGGCCTATTCTGCTAAGAGGAAAGTTCCCCCTTTTTGTATCACTGCTCATTCTACTCGCGCCGTTGGAGCGTCTTGGGCTTTTCAGCACCAAGCTTCTGTTGAACAAGTTTGGAAGGCCGCCACTTGGTCTTCTGTTCATACTTTTTCTAAGTTTTACAAGGTTGATGTGCGAGCCTCAGCGGATGCTGTTTTTGGCCGCAAAGTTCTGCAGACTGCAGTCATTTAAGTTATGCTTCATTTTTGCCTTCGGATACCCATCCCTTGTGGACACTGTTTTTGGATGTCCCAATCTTGAAGAATTAAAGGTGAAGCGGGGTGGGTGGCACACTGAGAATAATACCATTTTGTGAGTACTCACCTGAAAAATGGATATTGTCAGTGTGCCACACACCCCGCTTCACCCCCGCCCTTTTCGGTATCCCGAATCCTTTATATGGTGAAGCTTTTATTTATTTTGAGGTTACCTTTAGATTACTGGTACCTTGTCTTTCTGCTTTTTAAATCACTGGTGTTAAGTGGGAGGTACCAGGTATATATAGGCCGGAAGGTGGCTCGTTACAAGACTTCCTCTCTGCAAACGTCGTCACCTGCGGTGAGTAACCCAATCGTGAAGAATTAAAGGGGAAGCGGGGTGTGTGGCACACTGACAATATCCATTTTTCAGGTGAGTACTCACAAAATGGTATTTTTCCGTTTTAAACCAGGTTTCCTTCTTAAATCAGGATATAGTTCTTCCTTCCTTGTGTCCTAAACCTAGTAACGACAAAGAAAGGGTCTTACTTTCTTTGGATGTAGTTCGTTGTGTTAAGTAGTATTTAGTTACTACCTCGGCCTTCCGCAAGACGGATGCCTTTTTTGTTGTGCCTTCTGGGCCCAAGAAGGGTTTTGCTCCTGCCAAATCTTCCCTTAGTAAGTGGATACAACAGGCTATCATTGGGGCCTATATGGCGAAGGGGAAGGTTCCCCCTTTTCGTGTCACCGCTCATTCTACTCGTGCTATTGGAGCCTCTTGGGCTTTTCAGCACCAAGCTTCTGTTGAACAAGTCTGCAAGGCTGTGTATACTTTTTCTAAGTGTTACAAGGTTGATGTGCGGGCCTCAGCGGATGCTGTTTTTGGCCGCAAAGTTCTGCAAGCTGCAGTAATTTAAGTTATGCATTATTCCTTTGGGATCCCCACCCATTATAGACACTGCTATTGGATGTCCCAAGTGTCATGAATATCGGGAAGTGGGGGGGTGACATACTAGGAATAATACCATTTTGTGAGATACTCGCCTGTAAAATGGTTATTATGAGTATGTCACACACCCCACTTCCCCCGCCCTTTTTTGTTCGAGGGATCCTTTATATGGTGATTGTAAAATTATTTGAAATAATAATTTATTGAATATAATTGGCTCTTTGTTCTAAGGGATCCTTTATTTGGTATTATTATTCTCATATAATTTTACAATTATTGAATATAATTGGCTCTTCCTGGTTCTTCACTGCTGTTTAAAAAGACTGAGGAATAGTGGGAGAAACCCAGTACTTATGGACCAGGAGGGGCTCCTTTTTTCCATGTCATCTCTGCAAGATCGCCCTCTACAGGCCGGGTTCCCAAGTGTCATGAATATCGGGAAGTGGGGGGTGTGACATACTCGTAATAACCATTTTACAGGTGAGTATCTCACAAAATGGTATTTTTGCATTCTGTTTCAGTGTTTGGTGGCAAAGTACTAATTGATCTGCACATTCATGAAGGGAGCGGATATGACTCATCTGAGGGAACAGATTCTTCACTTCCTGGAGGTGGTGCATGCCTCGAAGTACTATCTGGAGCTACTGAGTCTCTGTAAGAATGATGCTTTGTTTGTGGCACTGACTGGACCCAAATATGGGTTGGCTGCTGCCAAAACCATTGTTGGCCATTACCTTATGCAGGCTGTCTCTCAGAACTACTCTTCCGGGATTAAGGCTCCCCCTTTTTATTTGACGGCTCACTCTGCTAGAGATGGTGTGTCCAGGGCCTTCCAGCCACAGAGAAGCCATTGTTGGTCCTTTTTTTGCTGTACCGCAGCATCTGGTACTTCATGTATTTCTGCATTTGCACCAGACGGGTGTAAATGAGGGCTTAAAACTTCCTTCTACCAGGAGGCCTTTTGCTCATCCATGGACGCGGTATTTGGAAGAGGTGCTTCAGATGGCAGTGCAGTCTCCAGCTTGGGTCTGACCTATCCAATCTGTTTGCTAAACTAAAGTTGGCACTTGTTGTGCAGCTGCTTCTGGAGTATATGGGATTCACTTGATTATGTTTCTCATCCTTGAGGTCTGCATTAAATTTCCCAATAGTAAGGATCGTTGTTCCTGGAAGAACAGCCTAACAGGGAAATAACCATTTTTTTTTGTTCTCTCTAAAATGTTTATCCATCCAGGGTTTTTGTGACTCTACTCTTTGGCCTTACAAGGTTCATATTCTTGGTGTGCCACACACCCCGCTTCACTTCTAAATATTCTTCACTTAATGGGTTAACTCACCGCCAGGTGACGTAGTGCAGAGAGGAAGTCTTGTAACGAGCCCCCTTCCGGCCTATATATACCTGGTACCTCCCTTCAATCACCAGTATTTTTCTCTCTGCTTGACGACAGGACAGAAGATTGAAGTCTCCTGCTTACAGGTAGGCCGGGGTTCTTACCCCGGCACCCCCCTTTTGGTCTATTTCTGCCCGGTTTGAGTGTTTATACCTTAATGGTGGAAAGGAAGCCTCCCAGCCTAGGCTGCTCGCTGGGCAAATGGTAGACGGCACTTTAAGTGCCTAGGAGCTTATCTCCTACCGCTCGACCTCATGCGTGGGGCAATGCGGCTATCCGGCATGGTGATCCGGAAATGGGATGCCCCTGTCCCGAGGGTCCCCGTAGCCCCTTTCTCTCCCGTTACGGTCCCTTCTCCCTTCACTGGGGGGGGGGGGGTTTGAGGGTGTGCATTAAGTTTGTGTTTTTCACTAGTATAACTTTATTACAACGTGTGTGTTCAGGTTATGCATTGAGCTTACTTCAGCATGTGTGCGCTCTTTGTTCACTTTGGTTTAGGTCTGCTTGGATGGCAGACCGCGCTGGGTAGGTGGCTTGCCGCTTGTGCAAAGCAGACTATTGCTTAAGTGGCCCCCTCCCGCCTCCCCTCTTCCCCGCTGGCACTGTATGTGGTTTATTTTTGCATAGGCTGCGCTATGCGGGCTTTGTTGTTTCCCCCCCCTCTGCTGCCTGGGCGCACGTGTAGTGGCCCATCTGGTGTAATCCCCAGCTGAATTGGCCGCACTGATCAGCGTAGGGGGCGGGTCCCGGTGACGCGGGGACGGGGGCGGCGTCATGCGGCGGCCCCAGCTTCACTTCCCTTCAAAGGGGGAAGTCACGTGGGCGCGCGGCCGCACTTGGTTCTCCTGTGCTGCGGCTCCTGGCTGCTGTCTCGCCCTCCGGCTGCTGCTCTCGCTTGGTCCAGGTAAGCGGCCCCACCTGGGTGGGGCCGTTGAGTGGGAATTGCATATCTTCTTGTAATGGATATGGTGGGGAGTTATTTTTTATTAGGGGGCATGGCTGTTGCTCATTTTTAAAGGCACTTTGGTGCCATGCATATATGATTGTTGCACACATGTGAGGATCTGATTGTGGTTTCTCTTGCCTTACAGATCCCGGGATCCCTGTTTATGGTGGCCCTCCGGCTCTATTTTGCCTGGCTAGTCTTTGTCTATTAATTGGGATATTTATAAATGCATATATACATAAATCTGTATATATACATATATATATATATATATATATATATATATATATATATATATATATATTATTATTATTAAAGGGGACCTTAATTAAAAAAAAAAAAAATTCCTCCATTTTACAAATAAGGGGGCATCCCGGGTTGGCTTATGCCTTAAGAACCCAAATATTGCGAATACCATAAGTCACCATATGGAGGCTTCCGTTATTGCCGGAAACGGTTCTGCTGAGCCTTTCGGGGGGGTGCGTAGGTTGTGGGGCTCTACTCCCAGCTGATGTCTTTATTTGCATCCCTTGTGCAAAGCAGACTATTGCGCGCCAGTCCATTGCTTCGGCTGCGGGCCCATCGTATCCTTCATCATCTCCTACCTCTCCCTCCCTGTTCCGGACCCCGCATGACACTGTCAAAAGTGGGGATTCGCATTCCGAGGTGGCGGCACAGGCCAGCCCCCGGAAAGTAGTGCCCGTTAAAGCAGGGTTAAAGGCCGCTGCAAAACGGAGGCACCTGACTCCGGTACCTTCGGCTCCACAGGACTAGTTATGTGAGCCTGTGGAATGGTCTGATGGATCCCCGGATGAGGATGAATTCCTGTTGGAGTCAGATGAGCCTGCAGATCAGCTTGAGGCTGATGTGATTGGCGATTGGTCGGAGGGGGTTGTTGTGGACACCCCCTCCATTCTGGCTCAAATGTTTAAAATTTTGAATTTAGATCCGCCTGAGGCTGCCACCCTGCCAAAGGGTCAGTTGTTTAAGGAGCCTCAGCCGCGTTGGGTTTTTCCCAGACAACACCACTTTGAGAGGGTGGTCCTTAAGGAATGGGAACATCCCACGCGGTTATCTGGAATCCCTTCCAGTTGGGAAAAACGTTATCCTTTCCCGCCAGAGTTGGTAAAGCTTTGGTCTGTCCCTCCTGACGTCGATACCCCTGTGCTAGGGCTCTCCAGCACGGCTATGGTACAGTCTGCGGAGACCACTGTTTCTAAAGATGGGGAAGATCGTCTGATTGACCAATACGCGCGCCATGGTTTTATTTACTCCGGGTCAGCGTTGCGCCCGGTGTGTGCTTCAGCCCTTCTTCTATTGGCGATTAAGTCTTTAATTCAGGGGCTATATGAGGATCTCAACCCCGCTTGTAAACGTTTTACTGCGCTTAAGCAGTGTGAATCTTTTGTGTCTTATGTCCTATCCGCTCAGGACGGTGCGCTGGCTATGAGTAGCAAGGCAGCGGCTACGCTGGTGGCTATTCGCAGGTCGGTATGGTTGCGTCAGTGGTCGGCGGACGCGGCGTCTAAAAAGGTGCTCACAGCTCTCCCCTTTTTGGGGTTGCGTCTGTTTGGGGAGAAAATTGATTCAGTCGCAAAGGGTGGTAAGATGCCACAACGCAAGAGGCCTCGTGGCCCCTTTAGGGGGACAGGTTCCAGTAGGCCTTCCTTTCAAGGATTCAGAGCGGGCAGGGGTGCTTCCTTTCCCGCTACCAGAGGTGCAGGTTGGACTCGGGGGAGGGGCCGTGACCAGCCCAAACCTGCTGATAAGCCCACTCAGCAATGAGGGGCTGCCCTCACCCGTGCGGGTGGGGGGACTATTGCGACACTTCTCCCAGGTTTGGAACCAAGTGGTTCCAGGCAGATGAATCCAGGAGGTAGTGTCGGCCAGTTACGACTTGGAATTCGAGTCTCACCCTCCTTCACGGTTCGTTCGTTCTCGGGTGCCCATCGATCCTCTGGCCACGCAGGGGCTCCTGGCGTCGGTAGGGAATCTGTTAGATGGCGGTCATCCGGCCGGAGCCGCGCTTAGAGATGGGCCTCGGTTTCTACTCCAGTCTTTTCGCAGTCCCCGAGAGAGATGGGTCGGTTCGTCCCGGCCTGGACTCTCATCAACACAGAGTGTTTCTTCCTTTTGCCCAAATTCACACGAGAACGCTTCAGCTTTTTCTGTTAGCGTCTGGGGACCAGCAGCCTTGGTCGCTGGATCAGTCCTTCCAGTTGTCCTCCCGGGTCCGGCAGTCCCTCCTGTGGTGGTTGGTCTCGACCATTCTGGTGTAGGGCAGGTTTTTCCTGACCCTCCTTTGGGAAATTGTCACCACGGACGCCAGTCTGTCGGGATGGGGCGGATTCTGGAAGGAGCTGCAGTTTCAGGGGCAGTGGGGACCTCAAAGGGCCCACTTACCCACCAATATTCTGAAACTGAGAACCATCCGTCGGGTGCTTGCTCTCCTGACTCAGCACGTTCTGGGCCTTCCGGTCCAGGTGCGTTCAGACAATCAAACAGCGGTTGCTTACATCGGTCATCAGGGAAGGACTTGCAGTCTGAGTGCTCTCAGAGAAGTGTCCCTGATCCTGACCTGGGTGGTGTCCCATGTTCCTTGTCTCTCGGCGGTTTACATTCCAGAGGTGAAGAACCAGGTAGCGGACCAGTTGAGCAGGGGCTCTCCCCGTCTGGGAGAATGGGCTCTCCATCCTCGGGTGTTTCGCTCACTGTGTCTCCGATGGGGGACCCCGGAGGTGGACCCGTTTGCCTCTCGCAGGCTCCCGAACTTCGTGTCGCTCTCCCAGGTTCCTCTGGCAGTGGACGCCATGTTCCTGAGCTGGGGAGTTCTGGGATTTTTATACCTGTTTCCTCCGATGCCCATGCTGGGCAGGGTGCTTCAGAAGTTGGCTCTGGAAAAGGTGTCCACCGTTCTCGTGGCCCCAAGGTGGCCAAGGCGAGTGAGGTTCGCAGACATCGTTCGGCTGGCAGTGGACCAGTTCGTTCTGCCTCTTCGGCCCGATCTGCTCACTCAGGGTCAATTGTGTTACCCCAATTTACCAGCGCTGGGTTTGATGGCCTGGCTGCTGAAACCTCCATCCTGAAGGAGGAGGGTCTTTCTGATTCAGTCATTAAGACTCTGATCAGTGCCCGGAAGAGGTCTTCTTCCATCACCTACTATAGGACTTGGAAAGCCTATATTGCTTGGTGTGAGATAAGATCTTTTCCTTGTAGGGTCTTTTCGGTCTCCAGGATTCTGGAGTTTTTACAATCAGGGCTGGACTCTGGTCTCCAGCTAAGTACGTTGAAGGGGCAGGTCTCTGCCTTATCTATCTTTTTTCAGAAGCGTGTTGCGCTTAAACCTTTAGTTAAGACTTTTTTCCAGGGGGTTACGCATGTGCGGCCTCCCAGGAAACCATTACTCCCTGTTTGGGATTTGAATTTGGTTCTTTCTGCGCTTCAGGCGCCTCCTTTTGAGCCTTTGCAAGATATTGCTTTGTCTACCCTGACTCAGAAGATTGTCTTCTTGGTAGCGATCACTTCGGTCCGGCGTGTCTCGGAGTTGGCGGCCTTGTCTATCCAGGCGCCTTACTTTGAGAGGCATCAGGATAAAGTGGTCTTTCGGTTCAAGCCAGACTTTCTTCCCAAGGTTGTTTCTGCTTTTCATTTGAACCAAGATATTGTTCTCCCCTCCTTGTGTCCTAATCCTAAGAATGACAAAGAGAGGGTTTTGCATTGTTTGGATGTAGTACGCTGTGTTAAGTACTACTTGATTATCACGTCTCCTTTTCGTAGGACGGATTCCTTTTTTGTTGTGCCCCATGGGCCTAAGAAGGGTTTGGCACCAGCCAAATCTGCCATTAGCAAGTGGATACGTCAGGCCGTTACTGCGGCCTATTCTGCTAAGGGAAGAGTTCCCCCTTTTCGTATCACTGCTCATTCCACTCGCGCTGTTGGGGCGTCTTGGGCTTTTCAGCACCAAGCTTCTGTTGAACAGGTTTGTAAGGCCGCCACTTGGTCTTCTGTTCACACTTTTTCTAAATTTTAAAAAATTGATGTGCGAGCCTCAGCGGATGCTGTTTTTGGCCGCAAAGTTCTGCAGGCTGCAGTCATTTAAGTTATGCTTCACCAGGCCTTGAGATGCCCTTCCCTTGTGGACACTGCTTTTGGATGTCCCATTAAGTGATGAATATTTAGAAGTGAAGCGGGGTGTGTGGCACACCAAGAATAATGCCATTTTGTGAGTACTCACCTGAAAAATGGATATTGTTGGTGTGCCACACACCCCCGCTTCACCCCCACCCTTTTCGGTATTACCGAAGCCTTTATATGGTGAAGCCTTTTTTATTTATATCAAAATTGATTTTGAGGTTACCGGTGGAATACTGGTACCTTGTCTTTCTGCTTTTTAATATACTGGTGATTGAAGGGAGGTACCAGGTATATATAGGCCGGAAGGGGGCTCGTTACAAGACTTCCTCTCTGCACTATGTCACCTGGCAGCGAGTTAACCCATTAAGTGATGAATATTTAGAAGTGAAGCGGGGTGTGTGGCACACCAACAATATCCATTTTTCAGGTGAGTACTCACAAAATGGCATTTTCCATGGACGGCCAGTTTGGATTTTGTTTGCCGCTTTAAGGCTTTTACTGGCTAGCTATGCAGTGTAACTTCAATGCATTACTATTGCCCTGAAAAGAAGTAAAACAAAAACAAAAGTTTTCCTGAAAGTTGCAGTCCCTTTCATGTACAACAACTTTGAAATTGAGGGTTTTCTAAAAACTGGGAGTAGGTTTGGGAGTTGATTTTTAGTCCCTTCAACAAGTAAATGGCTAGCTACCCCTACAAAAACAATCAATATACATAATTAAGAACACTGTCTAGATTACTTGCTGTACATTAGATGCATTATGTTGTATTTTATGTATCTTTGTAGTTATTTTTTTCTGTTTTTGTTTTTAGGAAAACTTATTGTGACTATCACAATGCTCTTTATAGGACTTGTGCTAAGCAATCAGCAATAAGATACTGTACAAATGGATGCTATTATATGATCTATTTAAAGATGATCTACTTTAAAAATGACTGACCGTGATGGAAAGTGCCTTAATATACTACATCCTGCATATTGCCAATGGAATTCAGAAGCCCATGGATGCTTTTGATCTACTGTAATAATGTATTTGCTGATTTTGCACAAGGAAATAGATTGTCTGGTACCCAAAAAGTAAATTCCTGGATTACCTTTGTTTTTATTCATGTATTAAAGTTTGGCCTAAAAAGATTGTTAGACAGGACATTGTTTTAATATTTGTATTAATAGAAATTGTTAAATATGAATTGCTTCATGTGTGAAAGGTAAAGAGGAAAACATTCTTTTAACCAGTAAACATTTAAATTCTGTATGGATCTCTTTTCAATGTTTTTCCAGGGTTTCACATGCTGACCTTCTGTTACCCTAATAATTTAAATCTCGCATCTTGTACAAGATGCTCGTGCACCCTCTACTTCTCACTGTAGACACATCTGCACTTTCACTATTGAAAGGTACTTTTTTTTTTTTTATATAGAGGGTGTGCTTTAGCTGTGCAGTTAAGTGACACTTGATGCACTGGGTTTTAAAATATTAGTTGCAGTTCATTATAATACCTGAACAGTGGCAGATTAGGGCCAAAAATCAGCCCTGGATTTTAGCCCCTAGCCTAGGACACCCCTGCAGAGCACCCCTCCCCCCCAACCATGATGCTGAAGCTATAGCATGGAGGGCAGGGGTTCCTTGAATTGTGGGTAAGGGAGGCTGAGAGACTAAGGCAAGGATTTATTGTGGGTCTTAAAGCAGCAGCCGACTGACCTCAAAGTAGTGCTGCCCACCAAGCATTGTCTGGGGAGCTCCATATGGCCAGTCTGCTCCTGTAACTGAAAATGTTGATTTAGTATAACTTAACTTCTTAAGCAGCTGAATTCCTTTTTTTTCAATCTCCTGATCCATAGCCGCGTCGTTCAGTTCACTCAATCATCTGCCTGTGTCTTTTTCCCTGTCCCGTATATGACCAACAGAACTGATTTGTAATACCGCCTTTATTTGCTGGCAATCTAAAGGAAATGAACAAGCAGAGGAAAAAAATTACCCACCCTCTACACATGATTGATAGGGTAATGCAGAAAAGGTGTTGAAGCCCAGTCCACATTTTTCTTTTAGCAAAGTTAGACCAGAGAAATTGCTAGGTTACGAAAGAACGCTAGAAACTGGCAACCACAACCTTATACAGCTGTAAAACGGGGGAAATCAACTGCCTTGGATGTAAGTAAAATATGCTTTATATTAGATTTGATGCCCTTTAACAAGGTTAAAAAGTGTTTGGAATTGTCAACATTGGGAAGGATTATTTTGTGCCTACTAGATTATAGATGTCAATAAAATAATGTTGTACCTGTAATCCAAATATATATTTTTATACTGTTTAAGCAGCTTGTCAGAAATAAAGTTGATTAATATATAATAAAAGATCCTCATATTTTTTCACATTAGTAAAGCTGCACATCTATGGACCATCTTTTAACGTGAAATAAAAGTACAGTAAATCAAAAGTAAGCAAGAAGCAACCTGCACTTAAAGTGATCCTATATCCAGAAAGGAAGATTATGTAGTCGCCTACCTCCAACCCAGTGCCCAAAACAGACAATCTGTTTAGTGTAAGAAATGAAACCGGCTAAGTGCCCCCTGTGCTCTCCAGTGATAATTCTTAATTCATTCAGTCACACTGCAACCCAGCAAGGAATGAGAGAGGGGGCACGACCAAACCAAAGAACAACAAATCCTTCACACAGCAGTGCTGACAGGTCTGGGTAGGGATGACAGGGGTCCTTCAGGCAAGCACAAAAATGTATAGAGGATGGTAAGAGTAAGCGCCAGGGTCAGCAGCCACAGGTTTTTGTCTGGTGAGCCTGATTGTGGGTGACCAGGGGAATTATTTTCCCTCTTATTATTCTTTCCCATGTGTTGTGTATTTTACTGGTTATAAAATTCAAAATTTGCGCGCCTTTAAGGGGGCCGTCTCTTGTGAGGGTGCGGAGCTAAAAGCGGCAGGAATGGAACAGATGGCTTCCTTCTGCCGGTCAGCGTGGAGAGATTGTTCCAGAGATGGAGGCCAAAGCAACAATTTCATCTAGGCGAAGTACCTTGTACCGCCAATGATTCTCCGGTCACAACACGGCTTTTGAGTCCCCCGCCGCTGTAACAATTTCGGCTAGGCGAAGGGCCGAGCACCACCAACACCTATACCTCAGTGGCTTTCGGTTCTCTGGCTGGGACGCTCGCCTCTGGCTGGCAAGGGGGGCACTTTTGAGCTGCTGTGCAGCCTCCCTCAAGCGGACCTAACCCTTTAGGTAGGTAATTTTGTTTATATTTTATTTTTGGGTGTATTAATCTTGTTTTATTTTCAGTTTTCTGTGTTTTTTTGTCTTTTAGATTGTGGGAAAGGGCAGGCAATATGTTGGTGTGGCTCACCCTCTTAGTTCTCGAAAGTCACAAGTGACTAGCCAAGACCTGTTATATACTAAGGGCCTGATTTATCAAGCATTTCTACCAGACAGTGCCACATCGGTGCAAATTGGATTAGTAAATATAATTTTTAATTTATTCTTTCATACTTGCGCATATTGCTGCACTACAAGAAGCACATTTACTAAGACATTAACAGTGCAGCAACTTGCTGAAAAATGTATAAACTATATTCTGCACTACTCTAATGTGCACCGAAATGGCGTTGTCTGGCAGAAGTGCTTGATAAATCAGTCCGTAGGTCTTAGATCCCCAAAGAGTTAGACTAGTACTATTTTCACCATGACGGAGGCATCTGGGGTAATTGGGTCTGGTCATTTAGCAGATAAGTTACCCCAGTATGTCCAGTATGCAGACAGATAGCCCTGGATAAGGATCACATCGTGTGCAAGCAATGTGTAACAGTAGTGGTTGCTGAATTTTTGGAAAACACTTGTCTCCTCCTGCAAGCGATCTGTCCCCTGTTGCCATGCACTCAGCTTCTAAGACCCCCTCGGCAGCCTAACCTCAGGGGGACATTCAGGACAGGAAGAGATTGACGATAGATTGGCCCCCCTAGAGAGTCAGTCAGAATCATTAACTCTAAGGAAAGCTTTAAAGAAAAAAAAGCATTTAACTTCCTCTGAGTCTGAAGAGGATATTATTGCTGCCATAGCCGGCCAGGAAGGATCCATTGGGGAGGCTTCATCTAGTAGGGACTCTGTTTCAGAGTCCTGTACACAAGGGGGCTCTCCTTTTTAAGGAGAAGATGATAAATTGATTACATCCATTCTGGAGATTTTGGATTTCTCATGCCCAGAAGAAAAAGGGGGGATTGGTTTAAGCCAGAAAAACAGAGGATGGTTTTTCCAGTTCATGCGCATTACTCTAATCTGATTCAAAAGGAATGGCCATTCCTAGTAAGAATCTGACGGGACTCCCCTTTAAGGGAGGGGTCTGTTTTGGGGAGTATTGGTTGACATGGTAAAGGAGGCTTCTGGTGGTAAATCTACTAATCTGCCACAGAAGCCTAACACTGCTTTCTGCAGGGCCTCTGATTCTGTCTTTTCGTGGGGGTAGAGGTTCTGCCTTTGTCTTATTCCAAAATTCTCTTCAGTATCCCTCAAAGTTGCAAAATAGGGCAAGAGGTGTCTGGTGGAATAAAGCCAGATCCCCTTCCAAGCCTGCTCAGGTGCGAAGGGGTGCCTCCACCCTTGCAGGTGGGGGAGAGCTCTTGCATTTTGCTCACATTTGGAAGTTCCATGTAACAGATCTTTGGATACAGGAAGTTGTATCCTCAGGTTACAAGATCAAATTAGGAGCCAGACCTCAGAGGAGGTTCTTTTGGTCAAGGGTATTCCGAAATCCGTAGAAGCAATGAGATCTGCAGTATCTTGCCTGTTGGAGATTGGAGTCTGTCCTGTTCCTCCCTTAGAGAGAGGTCAGGGGTTTATTCCTATTTATTTATAATTCCCAAGGAGGACAAATCGGTCCAATATTAGATCTCGAGGGCCTCAACAAATTTGTCCTTTTGAAGAGATTTCACATGGAAACGCTAAAATCCACAGTGGTGTCACTCCAGCCGAGATTTTATTAGTGGATATAAAGGATGCGTACCTACACATTTAAATTTTTCCCGGGTCATCAGGAGTATCTGGTTCGCAGTAGATGGCCTACAATTTTCAGTTTGTGGCTCTGCCTTTCGGCCTGTCGGCACCAAGGGTGTTGGCAGGTCTCATGGCTTATCCGAGAAGTCAGGGGATACATATAATCCCTTATTTAGGCGATCTGTTGATATGGGCCCCATCATGTCAGGAGGCCCAGAAGGATACACAGACTGTCTTATCGACATTGGATAACTCGTTATCCAGCCAAATTCTTCTAAAGTCAAATATCATACCTTCAAGAGTTTTCTTTTCTGGGATTGTCATTAGACATGACTCAGGCAAAAGTGTTTCTTCCAGAACAGAGACTTTTACTTCAGGCCAGGGTAGCTCTTGTCTTGCCCTTATTCGACGATTCAGCAAGGAATGCGTCTGTTGGGCCTGATGGTATCTTGCTTCGAGGCAGTACCTTTTGCAGTTTTACACAGACTCTGCATAACTCTTTTCATGACACGGCCACCAGGCTAGAGACTGCCTTGTTGACTAAGTCCTCAGCCTCTTCAGATTGGCAAATCCTTCCTTCCTGTACAGTGGAAGATCATCACCACGGATGCCAGTCTAACTGGTTGGGGGGGTGTCATGGAGTCACAAACTATCCAGGGACAGTGGATAGCAGACTACCCATAAATATCCTGGAACTGAGAGCGATTCTATTGTCTGACATTGGACATCCCATCTGGATTCAAACAACCGGACTGTAGTGGCATACATCAATCACTAGGGAGGCACCAGAAGCAGGTAAGCTCACAAGGAGGTGAGCCGGAGTTTACTTTGGGCCAAGAAACAGGCTCCATGTATCTCGGCAATACACATACCTGGAGTGGACTAATTGCAGGCTGATCATCTTAGCAGAGGGGTCCTGCATCAAGCAGAATGGTCTCTCAGTTAAAGTTTTCAATCACTATGCATGCGCTTGTGGATGCAGTCCGGACATAGATCTTTTTGTATCACGGCACAATCAGATGGTTCCAAAGTTTGTGTACCATTCCAGGGATCCTCCAGCAATAGAAACAGATGCCTTGACATTTCAGTGGTCATACTACTTTATGCATTCCCTCAGATTCCACTCCTTGGTCGAGTACAAAAAAATTGCTTGCAGGGAAGTCTCAACCATTCTGGTGGCCTAGGAGAAGCTGGTTCTCAGACATGTTAAGGATGTCCAAGGGCGCCCTGTGGAGGTTACCCAACGATCCAGATCTTCTCACAGGGGCCTCTAAGGCACCCCAATTCATGAGTTCTGGCTTTGATGGCCTGGCTATTGAATCCTTCATATTGGCATAAAGGGGGTTTTCTGCCAGTGTCATCCAGACTGATTCAGGCAACGAGGAAGTCTTCATCAATAATCTACTATAGAGTCTGGCAAGCATTTATTGCTTGGTGCGGATCTAGAGGGTTCACTTTTTCTGTTCCCAGAATATTGGATTTTTTGCAGGAAGGTCTGCAATTGAGTACTTTATCGGGACAGATATTTGCTTTATCATTTTTCAGACACCTATTGCTGAGCATAAATTTATCAAAACTTTTGTCACCTATGTGTGGCCTCCTTGTAAGCCACTTCTGCCGGTTTGGGACCTGAACTCTTCAGGGTCCTCCTATTGAACCATTGGCAGGGCATCATTTAATTTTTATGACCCTGAGGTTATTGCCACTGAAAAGATAAGACAAAGCTGTGTTATATAGGGACATAGCCGTCCTGGTTTAAACAGGATATTCTTCCTAAGGTGGTTCCCCCTTTTCATCATAATGGAGAGGTGGTTATGCCTTCCTTATGTCCTGCTCCAGTGTCCAATAAGGAAAGGATCCTTCACTCACTCGATGTAGTGAGAGCAGTAATATACTATCTCACTGCTACACAATCTTTCCGAAGGTCTACCATCAGCCGATGGATTAGACAGGCAGTGGTAAGAGCCTATGGGCTTGATTCATTAAAGGTTGAATTCAAATTCTCGCATGTTTTTTTGAGAAAAAGGTGCGATTTTGCGCGCAAAAATTCTAAGCACGATTCAACAAAGTTTTACTTTAGTTTTTGCTAATTCAATTCGAGTGAGAGAAAAAGCACTAGAAAATAATTCGATTTGCGAAAATAATTTATGTGGAATTTTCAGGCGAAAAACAATTCTAGTGATTCAGGTGCAATGGATTGGCTCCACACATGAGTTAAATTCAAGTGTTTCACACAAATTTTTTACAGCAGCTTTCAGTAGGAGAAAGTCAGTTTTCTGACTTCAACCATGGAGTCCTTCTATCCACTATACCTGCAAAAAAAAAGCCCATAGTACACCAAAAGGAGGCCTATAAACATGAAATTGCGTAAAATGTATTATATTTAATATAATAGTAATATTACCATATTTTTCGCCCTATAAGACGCACCTGGAATTTGGGGGAGGAAAATAAGAAAAAAAGAAAAATTTAACCAAAAACACACCATTACAGACAGTGTGGCATTCCCCTATCTCATTATCATAGGCCGTGTGGGATCCTCCCATTCCATAGACAGTGTAGCATGCCCCCATCCCATTCCCCTTATACCCAGTGTGGCATGCCCCCATCCCATTCCCCATATACCCAGTGTGGCATCCCCCTACCATTCCCATATAGGCAGTGTGCACCCCATTATCATAAGCAGTGTGGCATTCCCCCCTCCTATTCCCCATATAGGCAGTGCCCCCCCATTCCCATTGGCAGTGTGGCATCCCCCTCCCCCCATTCCCATTAGCTTTGTGGCATCGCCCTCTCCCCCCATTAGTGTTGGCAGTGTGGCATCGCCCTCTCCCCCGTTGGCAGTGTGGCATCGCCCTCTCCCCCCATTGGCAGTGTGGCATCGCCCTCTCCCCCATTGGCAGTGTGGCTTTGCCCTCTCCCCCCATTGGCAGTGTGGCATCCCCCTCTCCCCCCATTAGTATAGGCTGTGTGGTATCCCCCTTCCCCCCCATTAGTGTAGGCTGTTGGCATCGCCCTCTCCCCCCATTGGCAGTGTGGCATCGCCCTCTCCCCCCATTGGCAGTGTGGCATCCCCCTCTCCCCCCATTAGTATAGGCTGTGTGGTATCCCCCTTTCCCCCCCATTAGTGTAGGCTGTTGGCATCGCCCTCTCCCCCCATTGGCAGTGTGGCATCGCCCTCTCCCCCCATTAGTATACGTTGTGTGGTATCCCCCTCTCCCCCCCATTAGTGTAGGCTGTGTGGCACTTCCCTCTCTCCCCCCATTGGCAGTGGGGTATTGCCCTCTCCCCCCCATTAGTATAGGCCGTGTGGCATCCCCCTCTCCCCCCATTAGTGTAGGCTGTGTGGCATCCCCCTCTCCCCCTATTGGCAGTGTGGCATTGCCCTCTCCCCTCATTAGTATAGGCTGTGTGGCATCCCCCTCTCCCCCCATTGACTGTGTGGCATCCCCCTCTCCCCCCATTAGTATAGGCTGTGTGGTATCCCCCTTTCCCCCCCATTAGTGTAGGCTGTGTGGCACTTCCCTCTCTCCCCCCATTGGCAGTGTGGCATCCCCCTCTCCCCCATTAGTATAGGCTGTGTGGTATCCCCCTCTCCCCCCCATTAGTGTAGGCTGTTGGCATCACCCTCTCCCCCCCCATTGGCAGTGTGGCATTGCCCTCTCCCCCCCATTGGCAGTGGGCATCCCCCTCTCCCCCCATTAGTATAGGCTGTGTGGTATCCCCCTCTCCCCCCATTAGTGTAGGCTGTGTGGCATTGCCCTCTCCCCTCATTAGTATAGGCTGTGTGGCATCCCCCTCTCCCCCCATTGACTGTGTGGCATCCCCCTCTCCCCCCATTAGTATAGGCTGTGTGGTATCCCCCTCTCCCCCCCATTAGTGTAGGCTGTGTGGCACTTCCCTCTCTCCCCCCATTGGCAGTGTGGCATCCCCCTCTCCCCCATTAGTATAGGCTGTGTGGTATCCCCCTCCCCCCCCCATTAGTGTAGGCTGTTGGCATCACCCTCTCCCCCCCCATTGGCAGTGTGGCATCCCCCTCTCCCCCCATTAGTATAGGCTGTGTGGTATCCCCCTCTCCCCCCATTAGTGTAGGCTGTGTGGCATCCCCCTCTCCCCCCATTGGCAGTGTGGCATTGCCCTCTCCCCTATTAGTATAGGCTGTGTGGCATCCCCCTCTCCCCCCATTAGTGTAGGCTGTGTGGCATCCCCCTCTCCCCCCATTGGCAGTGTGGCATTGCCCTCTCCCCCCATTAGTGTAGGCAGTGTGGCATCCCCCTCTCCCCCCATTGGCAGTGTGGCATTGCCCTCTCCCCCCATTAGTGTAGGCAGTGTGGCATTGCCCTCTCCCCCCATTGGCAGTGTGGCATCCCCCTCTCCCCCCATTAGTGTAGGCTGTGTGGCATCCCCCTCTCCCCCATTGGCAGTGTGGCATTGCCCTCTCCCCCCATTAGTGTAGGCTGTGTGGCATCCCCCTCTCCCCCCCATTAGTGTAGGCTGTGTGGCATCGCCCTCTCCCCCCCCATTGGAAGTGTGGCATCCCCCCTCCCCCTATTGGCAGTCGGCATAAGTAGAAAAAAAAAAAGAGTAAAACTCACCTGTCCGCTGACAAGCGTCCGGCTAAGTGAATCGGGTGGGCGTGGCCAGCGCCGCGTCAGCGCAGGCCATGCCCACCCGATTCACGGAGCCAGCCGTAAGAAGCAGCGGTGGGCTGTATCCCGGCTCCGCCTCTGTGATCTCTGTCTTTTACCGGCAGCGATGACAGCGGCGGGGCCAGAGACAGCGCCTGCCGCTCCGCCATCTGCTGCCTCTTCCTGTCAGGTTACACGCGAGCACCCAGGTCAGGGCAGCGGGTGGGCGTGGCCTGCACCGAGTCAGTGCAGGCCACACCCCCCTGCTGCACTGACCTGGGTGCTCGCGTGTAACCTGACAGGAAAAGGGCAGCAGATGGAGGAGCGGCAGGCGCTGTCTCTGGCCCCGCCGCTGCTATTGCTGCCTGAAAAGACAGTGATCGCAGCGGCGGGGCCGGGACACAGCCCGCTACTCCTCTGGCCTCTAGCAGTGTGACAGGCAATGCGGGAGCGCTGGGAACGGGTGAGTTTTTTTTTTTTACATTCGCACGATAAGGCGCACTGACATTTTTTCCCCCACTTTTGGGGAAAAATAAGTGTGTCTCTTATAGAGCAAAAAATATGGTATGTGTGTGTGATATATATATATATATATTAGCAAAAACATTTATATAAAATAAATCATAGTGGCCAGGACAGAGGACATGGACATGTCATGGTGAGGAACAAAATGGATGAGGCTCAATGTGCTAAAAGGATGCCTGAGTACAGCCTGGATAAAACTATCTTGGGGCATCATGAGTAAGACACATGAGCCCAGTAACTTGTGCAATGTTGTATGTACCACATTGCATGCCGCTGCACAGCTGGATAAATGTAAGTGATGTAAACAATACCTAACGCCATGACAACATAAATATAGCAGAGAGAAAAATGACCATCCCAAAATATTAAAAAAGCATTTAGGGGTTAGAATTTTTACTATCCTGGGTTTTGGTCCATTACCCTGATCGGGGATGTCCCGCTGTGTGAAACGCCCCAGATCACTGATCTGAACTCACCTCCTCCCGGTCCTACTGGGCATGCGCGGTCACCCATCCAATCAGCACACTCGGAGCCGCTAACGTCACATTGTCTAAGTCTTCGTCTAATGCCAGAGGCTCCAAGCGCGCTGGCGGCCGCATCCCACGCTTCCCTCTAACAGGGAGTGTGCCTGCGCTGGCCATTCACAAATGCCTGGCACGGGCCCTACTTGAGGGATAGCGGGGATACAGCCGCGGCTCACGCATGTGCCGTTGGACCGGGAAACAAGGTAAGTGTATGGGGAAAGCTGGGTGGTTTCACACAGCAGGGTCTTGAAGTTGATTAGACTTCGGGGCTACCTGGTTCTCTCTCCTTGGGGCCTCCGTTGTGAATGGCTAATGATTTGTGAATAGCTGGCACGGGCACGCCCTCAGCTGGAGGCTAACAAGGATGCAGCCATCGGTGCACTCGCCTTCATCGGGGGCCGATGAGACCTCCTGACAGCTGAGCAAAGCAGAATGGAGCCAAGTACACTGACTGCCTGCACGTGCGTTTTTGCGTTGGCAGTCATGTAAGTTTTACAGGCAAACCGAGGGTTTCACATAGTGGGTCATCCCAAATCGAGTACCAAAACCCAGGATATTTAAAATCCCAGGTTTTGGTGCACTTTAAAGTGGACCAAAACCCACGGCCATCATAGATCTTATAGATTCCTGGGCTGATCAATTCCCTCCCCCCGGGCATCCAAAATGGGATGCCCCACTGTGTGAAACCCCCCAGGTCTCCCATAAACTCACCTTCTTTCCCAGTCCAATGGTGCATGCACGAGCAGCATCCCCGCTATCGCTCTAGCAGGGCACGTGCCCGCGCCAGGCATTTGTGATTGGCTGATGTGGGCACGCTCCCTGTTAGAGGGAAACGGGGGATGCGGATGTCAGTGCGCTGATTGGATGAGAGGCTGCACATGCACCGTAGGACCGGGAAGAGGTGAGTTGGTTTAGGTGACCTAGGGGGTTTCACACAGCGGGGCACCCCTGAGGGCAAGGTGCAAGATCCAGGATAGTCAAAATCCTGGGTTTTGGTCCACTTTAATATGTGTGGTGAGTATACCGGTCACCATTCACAGAGCCCACAAGGGGCCCGCTGGGACTCCCAGGGGCCCACAAAACCCTAGAGCTGGCCCTGGATGCAACAGAAACTTTTAATGTGGTTTGGAAATGTACATTAGGCCTATATGGGGTGACCAAACTAACCCCGTTACAGATATCTGCATGCTAATGGTGACACTCAGGGCAACACTCACATTCACATATCAATGGATCCACAGAGCAAAGTCAAAACTAAGAACTGTTAACCTACAAACCACCCAAATAAATGGGTACAATAACAACAGATGTAAAGCAATGCAAAGCTACACTGCCAAAAGGGCACCTAAACCACCATCACCAAAAAATGATGCACCGAACCAATGCAAAGTGAAAAATTAAACATAATTAAACATTAACAATGACATGTACTATTCCACATTAATTAGAAAGTCCAAAAAAACAAAGCAAAAAAAGAACAAAGAGCAACAAGGGATCATACTGCTCTGCTACAAATTAGGAAGCTGTGAAAAAGTGCACGAATTTCCCATAACCAAATGCGGTGTGTGAGAATTTTTTTCTACTGAGTTTTCCAGTTGTAAAGTGATTTTCAACTGCACACGAAAAAAATTCACCCGCAAATTCGCACACACGAATTTAATTAACGCTTGGAAAATAAATTCGCATCCGAGAATTTTTCAAACCTAGGAGCGATTCACAAAGGCAGTTGAGTTAAATTCGTGTGTGCGAATTTGCGGCCGAATTTTTTTCGTGCGCAGTTGAAAATCACTTTACAACTGGAAAACTCAGTGAAAAAGTGCACGAATTTTCCATACCCAAATGCTGTGTGTGAGAATTTTTTCCACTGCTTCCTAATTTGTAGCAGAGCAGTATGATCCCTTGTTGCTCTTTGTTCTGTTTTGTTTTGTGTTTCTGGACTTTCTAATTGATGTGGACCAGTACATGTCATTGTTAATGTTTAATTATGTTTAATTTTGCACTTTGCATTGGTTCGGTGCATCATTTTTTGGTGATGGTGGTTTAGGTTCCCTTTTGGCAGTGTTGCTTTGCATTGCTTTACATCTATTGTTATTGCATTGATTTATTTGGGTGGTTTGTAGATTAACAGTTCTTAGTAGGGATGAGCGAATCGATCCGGACGAACCCGGATTCGATCCGAATTTCATGAAAAATTCGATTCGGATCGAATCCGAATTTCCCCGTGCTTTGATCGCTCGAAGTTTTCCTTTAAACCGGACCTTCACCATAATTTAATGAAAAGCCCAAACTCTTAAAAAACAATTCCCCAGCATCTAAAATTAATATATTTTACATTTTTAGTCACTAACTTATTATTCTTTCCCCCACTGGGCTGCAACTCTTTTCAGGAATTTAGGATACGGGCGCCGCCATCTTGACTCAGAAGCATCACACTTACTGAGGAGAGGAGAGTGGGATAAGGTACAGGGGGGCAGGTTATAGCTGTGCTTTGCTCAGACAGAGCAGAGCTGGGGTCAGGGAAAGGTCAGCAGTCCCAGAATGCAGAGCAGCACAGTCACTTCCTGTTTGCAGGCACTTCCTGTTTGCAGGCTGCCTGATAAAATGGCGGCTTCCATAAGCCGCCATCTTGGATGTTTAAAGGCTCATAACATGCAGTAGATGCAGGTAGGATGATTTTTAATGTGAGCAATCTGTATGTACAGGGTGTGGGAAACAGATAAGATAGACTCTTATTCAGAGTGAAGGTCCGCTTTAACATCCATTCATTTACATTACAGGCATTCTAAGATGGCGGACGGGACATGTCCAGACATGTAAGCTGGGGCAGTGTATGCTGGGACAGTCACATGCAGCCTATCAGCAGCCAGCAAGCCCGGTGACGTCACAGCGCTATTTAAGTCGGCGGATATCTTGCTTTTCCTCATTTCTCTATTGCATTCGTGAGAGACAGGACGCTGCTGTAGTGAGGGAGAGACAGAGAGCCAGGGACAGGCTGGAGACAGGCAGGAGACAGACAGAAAGTCAGCGAAAAGCAGGGAAAATTAGGAAAAATCGGAGGCAGTCACAGGGAGATTTTTTTTTTTTCAGCCAGCCTGAGTGTTACTGGCTGGCTGACTGGCTTTGTTAGCGTTTTCAGGCTGCTTATACACTTACTGTGCATATATACTGAACTGATCTCAAGTCTGCTGTGAGGCATCCCATTCTGTGACTACACCAGCCTCTATTTACTGCTGTAACCCTTTGCACTTATTCTAATAGAAATTTGGCCTGATAAACACACTTGCTGTGCATAGTATTACTGCTCACAGGTGCACTCCTGGCTCTTGGGGCATCCCATTCTGTGACTACACCAGCCTCTATTTACTGCTGTAACCCTTTGCACTTATTCTAATAGAAATTTGGCCTGATAAACACACTTGCTGTGCATAGTATTACTGCTCACAGGTGCACTCCTGGCTCTTGGGGCATCCCATTCTGTGACTACACAAGCCTCTATTTACTGCTGTAACCCTTTGCACTTATTCTAATAGAAATTTGGCCTGATAAACACACTTGCTGTGCATAGTATTACTGCTCACAGGTGCACTCCTGGCTCTTGGGGCATCCCATTCTGTGACTACACCAGCCTCTATTTACTGCTGTAACCCTTTGCACTTATTCTAATAGAAATTTGGCCTGATTCTGTTACTACACCAGCCTCTATTTACTGCTGTAACACACTTTTGTTGTGCATAGTATTACTGCTCACAGGTGCACTCCTGGCTCTTGGGGCATCCCATTCTGTGACTACACCAGCCTCTATTTACTGCTGTAACCCTTTGCACTTATTCTAATAGAAATTTGGCCTGATAAACACACTTGCTGTGCACAGTATTACTGCTCACAGGTGCACTCCTGGCTCTTGGGGCATCCCATTCTGTGACTACACCAGCCTCTATTTACTGCTGTAACCCTTTGCACTTATTCTAATAGAAATTTGGCCTGATAAACACAGTTTTGCTTTGCATAGTATTACCGCTCACAGGTGCACTCCTGGCTCTTGGGGCATCCCATTCTGTGACTACACCAGCCTCTATTTACTGCTGTAACCCTTTGCACTTATTCTAATAGAAATTTGGCCTGATAAACACACTTGCTGTGCATAGTATTACTGCTCACAGGTGCACTCCTGTTGGGGCATCCCATTCTGTGACTACACCAGCCTCTATTTACTGCTGTAACCCTTTGCACTTATTCTAATAGAAATTTGGCCTGATAAACACACTTGCTGTGCATAGTATTACTGCTCACAGGTGCACTCCTGGCTCTTGGGGCATCCCATTCTGTGACTACACCAGCCTCTATTTACTGCTGTAACCCTTTGCACTTATTCTAATAGAAATTTGGCCTGATAAACACACTTGCTGTGCATAGTATTACTGCTCACATGTGCACTCCTGTTGGGGCATCCCATTCTGTGACTACACCAGCCTCTATTTACTGCTGTAACCATTTGCACTTATTCTAATAGAAATTTGGCCTGATAAACACACTTGCTGTGCATAGTATTACTGCTCACAGGTGCACTCCTGGCTATTGGGGCATCCCATTCTGTGACTACACAAGCCTCTATTTACTGCTGTAACCCTTTGCACTTATTCTAATAAAAATTTGGCCTGATAAACACACTTGCTGTGCATAGTATTACTGCTCACAGGTGCACTCCTGTTGGGGCATCCCATTCTGTGACTACACCAGCCTCTATTTACTGCTGTAACCCTTTGCACTTATTCTAATAGAAATTTGGCCTGATAAACACACTTGCTGTGCATAGTAGTACTGCTCACAGGTGCACTCCTGGCACTTGGGGCATGCCATTCTGTGACTACACCAGCCTCTATTTACTGCTGTAACCCTTTGCACGTATTCTAATAGAAATTGGCCTGATAAACACACTTGCTGTGCATAGTATTACTGCTCACATGTGCACTCCTGGCTGTTGGGGCATCCCATTCTGTGACTACACCAGCCTCTATTTACTGCTGTAACCCTTTGCACTTATTCTAATAGAAATTTGGCCTGATAAACACACTTGCTGTGCATAGTATTACTGCTCACAGGTGCACTCCTGTTGGGGCATCCCATTCTGTGACTACACCAGCCTCTATTTACTGCTGTAACCCTTTGCACTTATTCTAATAGAAATTTGGCCTGATAAACACACTTGCTGTGCATAGTATTACTGCTCACAGGTGCACTCCTGGCTGTTGGGGCATCCCATTCTGTGACTACACAAGCCTCTATTTACTGCTGTAACCCTTTGCACTTATTCTAATAGAAATTTGGCCTGATAAACACACTTGCTGTGCATAGTATTACTGCTCACAGGTGCACTCCTGGCTCTTGGGGCATCCCATTCTGTGACTACACAAGCCTCTATTTACTGCTGTAACCCTTTGCACTTATTCTAATAGAAATTTGGCCTGATAAACACACTTGCTGTGCATAGTATTACTGCTCACTGGTGCACTCCTGTTGGGGCATCCCATTCTGTGACTACACCAGCCTCTATTTACTGCTGTAACCCTTTGCACTTATTCTAATAGAAATTTGGCCTGATAAACACACTTTTGCTGTGCATAGTAGTACTGCTGCCAGGTGCTCTCGGGTTGTTGGGGCATCCCATTCTGTGACTGCACCTGCCTCTATTTAATACTATAACCCTTTGCACTTATTCTAATAGAAATTTGGCCTGATAAAGACACTTTTGCTGTGCATAGCAGTACTGCTGCCAGGTGCACTGCTGGTTGTTGGGGCATCCCATTCTGTGACTACACCAGCCTCTATTTAATACTATAACCCTTTGCACTTATTCTAATAGAAATTTGGCCTGATACAGACACTTTTGCTGTGCATAGTAGTACTGCTCCCAGGTGCTCTGCTGTTGGGGCATCCCATTCTGTAACATACCATACCCCTCTTTATTTACACTAAGCAGCTCTCTTATTTACACTAAGCAGGCCTGTTGGAGGCTGAGTGTTACTGCTCACTTTTGGTGTGCATTATATTCTGTTTCATATAGACCCACCGCTGCCTGGGAGTTCTTAAAATATCACCTACTACCACACCAGTTAGACTATGTCGGGCAGACAAGTGCCTGGAAGTGAAAAGAGGAGTGGCAGAGGCCAAGATTCCGCAGGCAGAGCTCGCAGCAGACTGGGGGCCAGTAGCAGCAGGAGTCACGCTGAGAGACCTAATCTGCCAGTATCTGCTAGCGGTCGGATCTCCACCAGTAACGCATCTGCCGCGGTAGATTGGTTGATGCGCTCATCAACAACATCATCACAACTTACGTCTGAGACCCCCAGTCTAGGGTCAGTAGGTTCCTCTGACACAACCCTGAGTTGGCATGCCCCGAGAGCAATCCCTGTCCTCCCATTGCCTCTGTCCTACACCGTTCCCTCCCCCAGCGACGTATCCTATGCTTTGGGTTCAGCTCCACTCTTTAGTGAGAAGGACGATCAGATAGAGGACTTTCAGCAGCTACTGCCCAGCCAAGAAATGGAGGTGGCTTCTTTAGCTAGGCAGACAAATAGTGATGTGGACAGTGTCGTGGGTGCTGCGAGCGTTCCAGCTCCTGCGCCAGACACTGTTGACGAATCCACGAACATCAGTGACGTACAGCCACAACTCGGTGATAATGATGATGACGATGAAGCCGATCGCACTTGGGAGCCGGGTGATGAAGGGGCTTCATCGTCATCATCAGGAGAAGAGGGGCGCAGGTTGCCCCGGAGTCAGCAGCTCAGGCAGCAAGGTGTAAGCAGCATGGTTGGCAGGCAGCATGGGGGCACAATTGTAAAGCCTGGAGCCAAATGGGGCTGGGGCCGGGGTAGAGCACCTGCTGCGCGGCAGGCTACCTTATCGGGAGGTAGTGGGGCAGGGGTTCCTGGAGTTGGCAACAGCAGCAGCGAATCAGTGAGGCCTGTTGGTGGGAAAAGTAGCTACTCGGCAGTGTGGCAGTTTTTCCTGAAGCATCCGCAGGAGGGTAACATGGCCACATGCAAGATATGTAGGCAGAAGGTGAAGTGTGGCCAGGGTCCAAATGTTGG
Source organism: Gastrophryne carolinensis (assembly GCA_027917425.1). NCBI lineage: Eukaryota > Metazoa > Chordata > Amphibia > Anura > Microhylidae > Gastrophryne > Gastrophryne carolinensis. The sequence continues at coordinate 309,364,668 of CM051236.1, read as the reverse complement.
CACCACGGCCCTGCGTCAACATATGCAGCGTCACCATAAAGCGGCCTGGGAGAACCTAGGCTCCGGAGAGGTGGGCCAGACTGCTTCCTCACCGAGTGGCATGCCGCTCCCAATTTCTGCCAGCCAAGGCTCCAGCACCTCAGCCGAAGGCAGCTGTGCGTCATACCCATCCTCTGTCGCTCCTGCTCCTCCTCCTCCTCCTCCTCCAAGTCATGCATCCCGCCAGCAATCCATCAGCGAAGCCATGTCCAAGAGACAGCAGTATGCGCCCACTCATCCTACGGCGCAGAAGCTGAATGTGCTCCTGTCCAAGTTGCTGGTGCTGCAGTCGCTCCCTTTTCAGGTGGTGGACTCTGCACCTTTCAGAGAACTGATGGCTTGTGCCGAGCCGAGGTGGAGAGTCCCAAGCCGTCATTTCTTTGCCAAGAAGGCAGTACCAGCGCTGCACACTTTTGTTGAACAGAAGGTGGGCCAGTCCTTGAGCCTGTCGGTGTGTAGCAAAGTGCATGGCAGCGCCGACGTCTGGAGCTGTAACTACGGTCAGGGACAGTACATGTCGTTTACGGCCCACTGGGTGAATGTGGTCCCTTTGCAGCAGCAGCAGCAACTTGGACAGGTCACGCCGCTTCGGCCTCCGCGCTCCCTGCCCGTTGGGCCTGTGACACCGTGCGACTCGGCCTCCTCATCCTCCGCCATCTCCTCACCCTCCACTGTAGGCTCAAGTCTCAGTGCCCCTCCAGTCTACCATGTGTGCAGGGCACGGAGGTGTCACGCAGTGCTTCACATGGTTTGTCTTGGCGAACGGAGTCACATAGGGGAGGAACTGCTTAAATTTATTCATCAGGAAATCCAAACATGGCTTACTCCAAGAAAACTTAAAATGGGAATCATGGTTACTGACAATGGGAAGAACATTTTGTCTGCGCTGCGCCAAGGAAGCCTGACCCATGCCCCCTGCATGGCTCACGTCTTCAATCTGGTTGTCAAGCGGTTTCTGAAGTGTTCCCCCCCATCTGCAAGACATCCTAACCACTTCAAGGAAACTTTGCATGCACTTCAGCCACTCATACACCGCCAAACACACCCTTCTTGAGCTACAGCGTCAGAATGGTATCCCCCAACATAGTCTGATTTGCAATGTTTCCACCCGTTGGAATTCCACCCTTCACATGTTGGACCGATTATATGAACAGAGAAAAGCCATCACGGATTTCCTGATGATCCAAGCAGATAGGGGGACTCCCCTGTGTAACTTCAATGTCAACCAGTGGCAGCTCATACGTGACACCTGCCGTTTGCTCAGGCCCTTTGAGGAAGCCACTTTATTTGTCAGTCGGCAGGATTACGGGATGAACGACGTGATTCCACTGCTTCATGTACTACAGCACATGTTGGAAACCATGGCTGGTCAGGGCACTGGAGACATGGCGTTTACATCTTACGGCCACATGAACCCCGTTGGAGCTGAACTGGAGGAGGAGGAGGAAGAGGAGGAGGAGTTGCCCAGCGAAACACAGTTTAGGCTTGGCGAAATGGCTGGTTTATCTAGTCAGCGGACAGGAGAGGAGGAGCAGGAGCAGGAGCAGCCAGAGGAGCTAGAGGTTTTTGAGGAAGGCGAGACAGAGGACCCGGGCACACCGTGGCAGTATGCAGTGGAGATGGAGACAGGTAGCCCATCCGAGTCACTTGCGCAAATGGCAGGAAGCATGCTCACGTGCTTGCGTAGTGACCCCAGAATTGTTTCCATCTGTCGGCGGGATGACTTCTGGCTGTCCACCTTATTGGACCCTCGCTTCCGGCACAAAATGGGGGCATTTTTTAAACCCACCGAGAGGGAGGACAAACTGAACTACTACAAAGACATTCTACGTAGGCAGTTGGCCGATGCCTATCTGCGGCATGGTCCATACTCTCGCAGGTCTAACTCGAGGAGACCTCTGCGCTCACCTTCCACTGCCATGGCCGCTGGGGGGGGTTGGCAGGAGCAGCAGCAGCAGCTCCATCAGCAGCAGCCTCAGTCTTCAGTCGCTAATGAGTAGCTTTCTACACCCGCATAGTGAGGCTACTCATGAGCAGCAGGAAGACCTGGAGCAGGACCTGAACCAGCAGGTCATGTCATACTTTGACATGACCATGCCAACACACCTTGAGGATCCGCTGGACTTCTGGGCAGCCAAACTTGATTTGTGGCCGCAACTAGCAGAGTTTGCCCTGGAAAAGCTGTCCTGCCCGGCAAGTAGCGTGCCATCTGAGCGGGTGTTTAGTGCGGCGGGGGCCATAGTTACGGCGAGGAGAACTCGTCTGTCAACTAAAAATGTGGAGAGATTCACCTTTGTCAAAATGAATTAAGGATGGATCAGCCAGGATTTCCACCCACCAATGCCTGATGCATGCGACTAGATTCAGCATGGTGCCACGTTTTACACTTTCCAAATGATGCAAAACATATTCATGTATTTAGGCCAATTTTTGGGCTCCTGCTGCTGCTGCCAACTCCAGGGTGTGAATCATCCAATTTTTGGGCTCCTGAAGCCAACTCCAGTGTCTCTTTAAAGTAATATCTGGGCTCCTGCTGCTGCTGCTGCCAACTCCAGGGTGTGATTCATCCAATTTTTGGGCTCCTGAAGCCAACTCCAGTGTCTCTTTAAAGTAATGTTTGGGCTCCTGCTGCTGCTGCTAACTCCAGGGTGTGAATCATCCAATTTTTGGGCTCCTGAAGCCAACTCCAGTGTCTCTTTAAAGTAATATTTGGGCTCCTGCTGCTGCTGCCAACTCCAGGGTGTGAATCATCCAATTTTTGGGCTCCTGAAGCCAACTCCAGTGTCTCTTTAAAGTAATGTTTGGGCTCCTGCTGCTGCTGCTGCCAACTCCGGGGTGTGATTCATCCAATTTTCGGGCTCCTGAAGCCAACCCCATTGTCTCTTTAAAGTAATGTTTGGGCTCCTGCTCCTGCTGCTGCCAACTCCAGGGTGTGAATCATCCAATTTTTGGGCTCCTGAAGCCCACTCCAGTGTCTCTTTAAAGTAATATTTGGGCTCCTGCTGCTGCTGCTGCCAACTCCAGGGTGTGATTCATCCAATTTTTGGGCTCCTGAAGCCAACTCCAGTGTCTCTTTAAAGCAATGTTTGGGCTCCTGCTGCTGCCAACTCCAGGGTGTGAATCATCCAATTTTTGGGCTCCTGAAGCCAACTCCAGTGTCTCTTTAAAGTAATATTTGGGCTCCTGCTGCTGCTGCTGCCAACTTCAGGGTGTGATTCATCCAATTTTTGGGCTCCTGAAGCCAACTCCAGTGTCTCTTTAAAGTAATGTTTGGGCTCCTGCTGCCAACTCCAGGGTGTGAATCATCCAATTTTTGGGCTCCTGAAGCCAACTCCAGTGTCTCTTTAAAGTAATATTTGGGCTCCTGCTGCTGCTGCTGCCAACTCCAGGGTGTGAATCATCCAATTTTTGGGCTCCTGAAGCCAACTCCAGTGTCTCTTTAAAGTAATATATGGGCTCCTGCTGCTGCCAACTCCAGGGTGTGATTCATCCAATTTTTGGGCTCCTGAAGCCAACCCCAGTGTCTCTTTAAAGTAATGTTTGGGCTCCTGCTGCTGCTGCTGCCAACTCCAGGGTGTGAATCATCCAATTTTTGGGCTCCTGAAGCCAACTCCAGTGTCTCTTTAAAGTAATGTTTGGGCTCCTGCTGCTGCTGCCAACTCCAGGGTGTGATTCATCCAATTTTTGGGCTCCTGAAGCCAACCCCAGTGTCTCTTTAAAGTAATGTTTGGGCTCCTGCTGCTGCTGCTGCTGCCAACTCCAGGGTATCAATCATCCAATTTTTGGGCTCCTGAAGCCAACTCCAGTGTCTCTTTAAAGTAATGTTTGGGCTCCTGCTGCTGCTGCCAACTCCAGGGTGTGAATCATCCAATTTTTGGGCTCCTGAAGCCAACTCCAGTGTCTCTTTAAAGTAATGTTTGGGCTCCTGCTGCTGCTGCCAACTCCAGAGTGTGATTCATCCAATTTTTGGGCTCCTGAAGCCAACCCCAGTGTCTCTTTAAAGTAATGTTTGGGCTCCTGCTGCTGCTGCTGCTGCTAACTCCAGGGTGTCAATCATCCAATTTTTGGGCTCCTGAAGCCAACCCCAGTGTCTCTTTAAAGTAATGTTTGGGCTCCTGCTGCTGCCAACTCCAGGGTGTGATTCATCCAATTTTTGGGCTCCTGAAGCCAACCCCAGTGTCTCTTTAAAGTAATGTTTAGGCTCCTGCTGCTGCTGCTGCCAACTCCAGGGTGTGATTCATCCAATTTTTGGACTCCTGAAGCCAACCCCAGTGTCTCTTTAAAGTAATGTTTGGCTCCTGCTGCTGCCAACTCCAGGGTGTGATTCATCCAATTTTTGGGCTCCTGAAGCCAACCCCAGTGTCTCTTTAAAGTAATGTTTGGGCTCCTGCTGCTGCTGCTGCCAACTCCAGGGTGTGATTCATCCAATTTTTGGGCTCCTGAAGCCAACCCCAGTGTCTCTTTAAACTAATGTTTGGGCTCCTGCTGCTGCTGCTGCCAACTTCAGGGTGTGAATCATCCAATTTTTGGGCTCCTGAAGCCAACTCCAGTGTCTCTTTAAAGTAATGTTTGGGCTCCTGCTGCTGCTGCTGCTTGAAACTCCAGGGTGTGTCAGTCAATTTTTGGGCTCCTGCTGCTGCCAACTCCAGTGTCTCTTTAAAGCAATGTTTGGGCTCCCTCATAGTTATGCCACTTCAACTCTCTGCAATTGTGCCGCTCTGCGATTCTATTAGCGATGCCTCTGATCTGCATGTGATATTTATTCAAAGTATTATTTAACTAACCCAGCACGTATCCTGTGCGTGTTACAGCAAGGCAGAATGGTTTACAACCCTATTGAGGCTCTAGGAGGCTCAGAAATAGCCGTTTTTAATAGCGATTCCTTGCGAATAAATTCGGGTCGAAACGATTTTTGTCGGAAAATTCGGCGAATCAGTCGAATCGAATTTTTCAAAAGTTCGCTCATCTCTAGTTCTTAGTTTTGACTTTGCTCTGTGGATCCATTAATATATGAATGTGAGTGCTGCCATGATTGTCATCATTAGCATAGATATTGGTTTGGTCGCCCCATATAGTCCTGATGTACTTACATTTCCAAACCACATTAAAGGTTTCTGTTGCATCCAGGGCCAGCTCCAGAGTCCCAGCGCGCCCCTTGTGTCACGTCACTTGTGCGGCACTGTGAATCCCCCTGGGATGACCGGTATACTCACCACACATATTTAAGTGCACCAAAACCCAGGATTTTGACTATCTTGGGTTCTGGTCCTTGCCCCCAGATCGCTGAAACCAACTCACTTATTCCCGGTCCTATAGCGCATGCGCAGCCACTCATCCAGTCAGCGAGCTCGGATCCGCTGACGTCACAGTACGCTCGGAGCCTCTTGCCTTAGACAATGACACGCGCATCTCCTGCTACCCTCTAACAGGGAGCGTGCCCGCGTCGGCCATTCACAGATGCCTGGCAACGGCACCCCCCCCTCTGCTAGAGGGATAGAGGAAATGCAGCTCGCGCATGCGTCGTTGGACCGAGAAAGAAGGTAAGTGTATGGGCGACCTGGAGGGTTTCACACAGTGGGGCATCCCGATTTTGGATACCCCGTGGGAAAAGGAATCGATCGACTTTAAAGTGCACCAAAACCCAGGATTTTAAATATCCTGGGTTTTGGTACTCAAATTGGAATGACCCACTATGTGAGCCCCCCCGGTTTGCCTGTAAAACATACTTGACTGCCAACCCAACGGCACAAGTCAGTACACTTGGCTCCATTCTGCTTTGCTCAGTTGTCGAGAGGTCTCATCGGCTAAGGCCCCGATGAAGGTGAGTGCACCGATAACTGCATCCTTAATAGCTTCCAGCTGGGTGCATGCCTGTGCCAGCTATTCACAAATCATTAATTGGAGGCCCCAAGGAGAGGGAATCAGGTGGTCCTGGAGTCTTATAGACTTCATGCCCGCTTCAGGTCCACTTTAATGCAGGGCATAGAATTCTGTTTGTCCACAGAGCACAGCATAGAGAGCAGGGAATGAACAGCATCCCCGGTTTCCCTCCGACTGATGTGTGTGCTCCAGCACCCAGGTTGTCTGTCTGAGCTCCCACCCGAACATAAACTGGGGATGAGCTGTGGGATCACAGGCAAGATGAGTATACAGGTGATCCATAAGGGTTTTACACAGCGGGATGGCCCATGGATAGGGATTTGGCCGCATTAGGAGTTTGTTAGACTGCAGAGCCAGCTGGGTTTGGGTCCACTTTAACAACAATCTCAAATATTCCACTGTACACTGGCTTTCTCCCATGGCATCCTGAGTTAGGATATCATGCTGTGTGAACCTGCCCCCCCAGAATATCACTATTCACTCACCTCTGCCTCGTTCCTATGGCGCATGCGCAGGCTCTCCTCCAATGCGAGGCATCTGCCGTGGCTCTCATTGACTTCAATGGAGAGCGCATGCTGGCGTATCCCCCCTGTGGCATGTGCTTGCTCCTGCACTAGCCAATCATATAGGCCGAGACAGGAGCGGGTGCCACTGGGGATGCATCAGCGCACACTCCCCATTAAAGTCAATGAGAGGCATTTGTTGAATGACATAGTCATGGCAGACAGCTGTCATTGGACGAAAGCCCGGGCATGCGCCGCTGGAACGAGGAAGAGATGAGTGAATAGCGACATTCTGAGGGGGTTGCACCCATGGGGCATTGCGGGTTTTGTTCAAAGTGGACCAATCACCAGGATTTTCACTATCCTTGCCCTACGGGCATCCTGATGTCCTGCTGTTACAAACCCCCTGATCTCCCACTCCAGTCATCTTTCTGCTGTTCCCACAGTGCTTGAGCTTATCCAATCGGTGATTTATGCCGTGCATAATAATGTAGGGCATAAAGCCGTTGTTCTGGATTCAGCCTCGGCATAGGGAGCAGGTTTCCCTGTGGAGTGCACGTTACCATGCATTTGGACTGTCTGAATAGATGGGTGTGGGAGCGCACACATCAGCAGGAATACTGGGGAGCCTTTTAGACTCCAGGGCCTTCCATGGTGGCGACTGGTCCAGTTTAAAGAGGAGATTCGCCTGGGCAGCCATGGGGTCTAAAAGATCACTTAAAATACACACGGGCAACTTACAACCCCCGGGGCATCCCTATTAGGGATGTTCTACTGTGTGAAACACCTTAGGAACCCCCACAAATACCTTTCCGTGGATCCACGCCAGATTTATGGGTGTCGGCATATCCTTAGCCTCCCTGCAGTCTGTGGTGTGCTCCCACACTCAGGCACGGCGTAAATCACAAGTTTGCAGCGCAACACAAAAGTACAAAAAAATACTTCCAAAAACAATTCCAAGCAGCCCAGGAATCCCGTGGCACATGCACCAACCCAAAAAAAAAAATTAACAAAAGTGGCCAAAATAATTATAACAATCCTAGCCCATTGAAATATATGGGATAATGCCACACAGTGCAGGGTAAGCGCCTGGTCTGACACTGTAGGGAACTCAGCAATGGCACTGATGATAGATGGGACACTGCCTGGCACTATCACAGGTGCTCTGGATTTTTGATTTGATAAATACATTTTTTGCACTGGGACCTGACATTCACCTGACACCTGGCACTAAGTGGCCTTAGCGTTTCTTAAAGTGATTCCCTCCCCCAGAGGCATCCAAAATCGGGATGCCCCGCTGTGTGAAACCCCCCCAGGTCACCCCATACACTTACCTTGTTTCCCAGTCCAACGGCACATGCACGAGCCGCAACCACATCCCCGCTATCCCTCTAGCATGAGCGCGTGCCCGCACCAGGCATTTGTGAATGGCCAGCGCGGGCACGCTCCCTGTTAGAGGGAAACGGGGGATGCGGCCGCCAGCGCGCACGGAGCCTCTGGCATTAGACGAAGACTTAGACAAGGTAGTGTCAGCGGCTCCGAGCACGCTGATTGGACGAGCGGCTGTGCATGTGCAGTAGGACCGGGAAGAAGTGAGTTGGCATCGGCGATCTGGAGGGGCTTTTACACAGCGGGGCACACCCGATCGGGCTGCCCCAGGGGAAAGAACCAAAACCCAGTATAGTAAAAATCCTGGGTTTTGGGCCACTTTAACCCCTAAATGTTTTTTTTAATATTATGGGATGGTCATTTTTCTGTCTGCTATATTTATGTTGTCATGGCGTTAGGTATTGGTTGCATCACTTACATTTATCAAGTTGTGCAGCGGCATGAAATGTGGTAAATAAAACTTTGCACGTTACTGCACATGATTTATTTTATATAAATGTTTTTGCTAATATATGTATATTAAATATATATTAATTACATATAATAAATATAATAATATTATTATATTAAATATAATAATACATTTTACACAATTTCATGTTTATAGGCCTCCTTATGGTGTACTATGGGCTTTTTTTGCAGGTATAGTGGATAAAAGAACTCCATGGTGGAAGTCAGAAAACAGACTTTTCTCCTCCTGAAAGCTGCTGTAAAAAATTTGTGTGAAACACTTGAATTTAACTCATGTGTGGAGCCAATCCATGGCATCTGAATCACTAGAATTGTTTTTCGCTTGTAAATTCCACATAAATTATATTCCTAGTATGTCACACCCCACTTCCAACTTCCCACTTGGGAACCCGGCCTGTAGAGGGCGATCCTGCAGAGATGACATGGAAAAAGGAGCCCCTCCTGGTCCATAAGTACTGGGTTCCTCCCACTATTCCTCAGTCTTTTCGTCTCTGCAGTCGGCGAAGCATTCAGAAGATGACTCTCCTTCAAGCTGCAGGTAGCCAGGTTTGCTCCCGGCCCCTTTTTTTCTCTATTTCTGTCTGATACTCTATAAACCTGTTTGGTTATATTGTATGCCTCCCAGCCCTGGCTGTATGGTTCAGGCAAAGGTAGATACATACACCTTCTGGTGTATACAGGAGTTTTACTCCTCCGTGAGACCCAAATGTGTTTCCGGGTTAGTGTTCTTGGCATGGGATGCCCCTGTCCCTTTATAATCCCCTTGTGCCTTATGGGTGCATTTCTATCCTCTCCCCTTTTAGTTCTCCTTTACCCTGCTGGGGTAAAAAGGAGGGGGGGGGGCGTTATCTGGGCTTATTTGTCACCATGCACACAAATAATGAAAAAATAAATAAATAAATAAATAAAAAGATATATAAAATAAATCTTTATTGCATATATATTATGTATCTTTACTATACTATTTAATAGGATATGTTTTATTTAGATTTTCCTATTTCTGTCTAGGCAGCATTCTTTTGCTTACCTTTCAAAGCTCTTTGTTTCTGCTATGTTCAGATTTGAATTTCCCTCCATTCTTGGTCATGTGATTCTGGGGGTGGGCAAGGCTTAGGCACACAGCATCATTTCATTCTCAGAGCACCCTGGTGTGCTCTCCTTGTCTGCCTGGAGCCTGCTGTTTCCCTATGGTCTTCCCTCATTGTGCTTGCTTCGGCAGCACATATACTAAGATTGGAACGATACAGAGAAGATTAGCATGGCCCCTGCGCAAGGATGACACGCATATTCATGAAGCGTTCCATATGTAAAGGTGCTGTGAGTACCCCTCAGCTTGCTGAAGGGAGTTTCTGCCATTTTTTTCATGCTTTGTCATTTATTGTATTGTGTGAATTGGTGACTGTTTTTTTTCTTTGTAGGTGGAAACTCTATTTTAAAGGGGTTTCTCCTGGTCTTTAGCCCTTAAAGCCTTATTTGGGGCTCCGTTTGTGTTAATATCCTCCCATTTGGGACTATTTAAAGGGGCTTCCCGGGTAGCAATTGTGTAAATCCCATATATACTTGGCGACTATAATCAATTATAGTATAATACTAAACACCATATGGAGGCATCTCAGGACAACAGGCATGCAGTTCCCGCTGCACAGACTCGGCAATGTTTTGGATGTGGGGCATCCCTTGTTGGGGATAACGCAATTCTTTGCGTCCCTTGTGCTCAATTAACTATTATGCAGCAAACTGGGGCCCAGGCTTCGGCGTCTGCGGCTTCTGCCTTATCTCCTACTCCGCCATGTCTTGTCCGTACCCCCGGTGATATTGTCATGAGTGGTGAGTTCTGATTTATGTGCCAGATTGGCTCATCTTGAAAAATAATGTCTAGCTCTGTGGCCAAGAAGGCCTCAGCTAAAAGGAAACATTTGACTCAGGCCGTTCCGGTAAGTGAGTTGGATAATTGTGAAATGCTTTATTGGTCTGATCCTTCTCAGTTAGAAGAAGGAGAATTCTATGAGGATTCAGATGTTTCTGATGAACAGCAATTTGTTGGTACTGTGATTGAGCAGGGTGAAGCTAGTGTTGTGGATACCCCAAAGGCTCTTGCTCAGTTATTTGAGGTTTTGGTTATCACTCCTCCTGAAGTAGTCCCTCCTCAAAAAGGGGAATTCTTTGGAGTCTCTAAACCTCGTTTAGAATTACCAAATCAAAAGCATTTTGATTAATTTATTCTTAAAGAATGGGAGAAGCCTGCGCAGCTTCCTGGCATTCCCTTGGGCTGGGACAAGAAATATCCCTTCCCAAGCGTTGGTCATCACCACCTGTGGTGGATGCCCCTGTGCTTAATTTATCCAATTCTTCTGTGTTCTATTCTCCTGACTCCATTACACTTAAAGATGGAGAGGATAAGCGTATTGATCAAATGGCGTGCCACGCTTTTTCCAGTGTGGGCTCGGCCTTGCTGCCTGTTGGTGCTTCTGCACTCATGACAGTGGCTATTAGGTCTGTTGTGAGAGACCTAATGATTTACTCAGGGCTTGATCCGGCCTCTGAGTACGCCGCTCTTAAGCGATGTGAGATGTTTGCATCTTTTGTACTTTCTGCCTTAGATGATACTCTGCTCATGTGCAGCAGAACCTCTGCCTTGTTAATCGCCATTCGGCGGTCAGTATGGTTGCGGCAGTGGGCAGCTGATATTGTAGCCAAGAAATCGCTTACAGCACACCCTTTTGTGGGATTGCGCCTCTTTGGAGAAAAATTGGATTCTGTCACTAAAGGAGGTAAATTACCTCAGCGTAAGAAACAACGTCGTGGCCACGTGGAGTGGCCTCTTTTAACCCTCCCTTTCGGGGGTCTAGATCCGGTAGAGGATCGGCCTTTTCAGCCCCTAGAGGGAATGCATGGAATAGAGGAAAGGGACGTGGCCGTCCAAGTCAGAATTGGGGGTCCAAAACCAAATCTGCCACTAAGCCTGCTCGACAATGAGGGGACGCCCTCACCCTTACGGGTGGGGGACGGCTGCGGTTCTTCTTCCAGGTCTGGGGTCAGGAGGTATCAGACAATTGGGTTCTGGAAGTAGTCTCTTCCGGTTACAAACTGGAATTCGAGTTCCGGCCTCCTCCCAGATTTTTCATGTCCCGGATGCCGTCAGATCCGGCAATTGCGCAGGGACTGTGGGCAGCAGTAGCGAATCTGTTAAACATGGCTGTCATCTGCCTAGTGCCTCCAGCGGAAAGGGGTTTGGGGTTTTACTCCAACCTATTCAAGGTACCCAAAAAGGACAGCTCTATTCGGACTATCCTAGACCTAAGGAGTCTCAATCAATTTATCCGTTTCAGAAAATTCCGCGTGGAGTCTCTGCGATCAACGATCGATGCTCCCCGTCAGGGGGACTTCATGACATCCATAGACATCAAGGATGCTTATTTGCACATTCCTATTTTTCCGGGTCACCAGAGATTTCTCAGGTTCTCGATAGAAGACCAGCATTATCAATTTGTGGCCCTGCCATTCGGCCTTACCTCGGCCCTTTCCCAAGATGCTGGCAGGAGTGATGGCTATATTCAGGGTCCAGGGCATCCGCATTGTGCCTTTTCTGGACGATCTTCTTATCGCGGCCTCCTCCCTCGAACAATCAGAGTTGGACACCAGGACGGTGGTCTCTATGCTAGAGAGGTTCGGATGGATAATAGGTTACCCCAAATCCTCTCTCTGTCCGTCCAGGGAAATTCCCTTCCTGGGCCTGATTCTGGATACATTTCAGGCCAAGGTTTTTCTTCCTCAGTCCAAAATGGTTCTGATTCAGGACTTGATTTGTCTATTCTTGTCCAACCCTCGTCAGTCTATCCGTCTAGGGATGAGACTAGTGGGATTGATGGTAGCTGCATTCGAGGCAGTCCCGTTTGCCCAGTTTCACATAAGGACGCTTCAGTTCTTCCTCTTGGCAAAGTGAGACAGGTGCCCACTATCATTGAATCAGACTTGTCTATTGTCTCCCCACATTTTGCAGTCCCTTCAGTGGTGGTTAATATCGCTCAACCTCCAGAAGGGCAAGTCATTTCTGACTCCGTGTTGGGAACTGGTTACCACGGATGCCAGCCTGGTGGGCTGGGGGGGCTTCTGGAAGAAGTATCAGTTCCAAGGATTGTGGGGGCCGCAGGAGGCTCATTCTCCAATCAATGTATTAGAGCTTCGGGTAATACGTCTTGTTCTACTTCGACTGACCCATTTCTTACAGGGTCTGCCAGTTCAGATTCGGTCAGACAACCGAACAGCTGTTGCATACATCAATCACCAGGGAGGGACTCGCAGTTGGGGTGCCCTCCGGGAAGTGTCTCTGATCCTTCAGTGGGCAGAGATCAATGTTCCCTGCATATCAGCAGTTTACATTCCGGGGATAGAGAATGTGGAGGCAGACTCCCTGAGCAGGGGATGTTCTCGCCAGGGAGAATGGTCTCTCAATCCAAGGGTCTTTCAGTTCCTCTGTCACAAGTGGGGGACTCCACAGTTGGACCTGTTTGCTTCTCGCCACAATCACAAGCTGCCAGCTTTTGTGTCTCTATCCCAGGATCCTCTGGCAGTGGCAGCGGATGCCATGTCTCTGGCCTGGAAGGATCTGGGGTTCCTATATCTGTTTCCCCCATTCTCCATGATCAGCAAGGTGTTGCGCAAGTTAGCACTGGAGGAGGCGCCAGCAATTCTGGTGGCACCAAGGTGGCCAAGACGTCTGTGGTACGCAGACGTCGTAAGGCTGGCAGTGGACCGTTTCCATCTGCCTCTTCTTCCAGATCTCATCACTCAGGGTCAACTTTGTTACCCCAATTTACAAACGCTGGCTTAGACGGCATGGCTGCTGAAGTCTCCATCTTGAAAGAGGAAGGTCTTTCTTATGTGGTTATTCAGACTCTTATTAGAGCTAGGAAGAAGTCTTCCTCTGTCATTTATTACAGGACTTGGAGGTCCTATATTGATTGGAGTGAATCCAGGGCTTTGCCTTGTAGAGTATTTTCTATTCCTAGAATTCTGGAATATCTGCAACGAGGTCTGGATATGGGATTCCAGATTGGTACTTTGAAAGGGCAAGTCTCTGCCTTGGCTATTTTCTTTCAAAGGTCGTTTGCTCTTCATCCTTTGGTTAAGACCTTTTTCCAAGGAGTCGCGCATGTGCGGCCTCCCAGAAAGCCTATACTTCCTGTTTGGGACCTTAACCTAGTGCTTTCAGCTATGCAGGCCGCTCCCTTTGAGCCTTTGCAGGATATTCCTCTTCCTATTCTTACTCAGAAGGTTGCCTTTTTGGTTGCTATTACTTCTGTCCGCCGAGTTTCTGAACTGGCGGCTTTGTCTATTCTAGCCCCTTATTTTGAGAGGCATCAAAATAAGGTTGTTTTCCGTTTTTAACCGGATTTCCTTCCTAAGGTGGTGTCTGCTTTCCTCCTAAATCAGGATATAGTTCTTCCTTCCGTGTGTCCTAAACCTAGTAACGACAAGGAAAGGGTGTTACATTCTTTGGAAGTAGTTCGTTGTGTTAAGTATCATTTAGTTACTACTTCGGCCTTCCGCAAGACGGATGCCTTTTTTGTTGTGCCTTCTGGGCCCAAGAAGGGTTTTGCTCCTGCCAAATCTTCCCTTAGTAAGTATAGATACATCAGGCCATCATTGGGGCCTATATGGCTAAGGGGAAGGTTCCCCCTTTTCATGTCACCGCTCATTCTACTCATGCTATTGGAGCTTCCTGGGCTTTTCAGCACCAGGCTTCTGTTGAACAAGTTTGCAAGGCTGCGACTTGGTCTTCTGTGCATACTTTTTCTAAGTTTTACAAGGTTGATGTGCGGGCCTCAGCGGATGCTGCTTTTGGCCGCAAAATTCTGCAAGCTGCAGTAATTTAAGTTATGCATTATTCCTTGGGGATCCCTACCCATTATAGACACTGCTATTGGATGTCCCAAGTGTCATGAATATTTGGAAGTGGGGTGTGTGACATACTAGGAATAATACCATTTTTTGAGTACTCACCTGTAAAATGGTTATTACGAGTATGTCACACACATCGAATATAATTTGCTCTTCCTGGTTCTTCACTGCTTTTTAAAAAGACTGAGGAATAGTGGGAGGAACCCAGTACTTATGGACCAGGAGGGGCTCCTTTTTCCATGTCATCTCTGCAAGATCGCCCTCTACAGGCCGGGTTCCCAAGTGTCATGAATATTTGGAAGTGGGGTGTGTGACATACTCGTAATAACCATTTTACAGGTGAGTACTCACAAAATGGTATTTTTCCCAAATCGAATTATTTTTGAGTGCTTTTTTTCTCACTCGAATTGAATTAGCAAAAACGTAAGTAAAACCTTGTTGAATCGCGCATAGGATTTTCGCGCGCAAAATTGCACCTTTTTCTCAAAAAAACATGCGAAAATTTGAATTCGACCTTTAATGAATCAAGCCCTATATCTCCAAAGGGAAGGATCCTCCCTTTTAGGATTACTGCTCATTCGACAAGAGCTATTGGAGCTTCTTGGGCTTTTCAGCATCAAGCTTCAGTAAAACAAGTATGCAAAGCCGCTACTTGGTCTTCAGTTTTTACATTTACCAAATTTTATTAGGTGGATGTTAGAGCCTCGGTGGATGCCGCTTTTGGTAGAAAAGCATTACAGAGTGTAGCAAATTAAATGCCTTGGAATGTCTTATTCTTGAGAGAGAGGAATAAGGTTTTTTGGGGATCCCATAATTCTGTGAGTACTCACCTGTAGAATTGATTTCATTTCATTATTATTTCAGGACAGCAGACCCTCCCTGTCTGCTACGTTGCTATATCCATGCCTTGGATGCCTAGTCTTGGTGGAGATGTAAATATGTAAATCATGTGATCAGCATAAAAAAAATAATAAAAGGTGAGAGGAGTCTTGTATTTTGTCTCCAACAAGAGATATAGGAATTCCTCCCCGGCGACTGGTTTTACTGATCTTTAAACTGGAGTAGGAGGGAATTAGCTGATAGTATATAGGCCGGGAGGACGAGCCACGCCTTTGTACTTGCAGTCTATGCCCTTCGGCAGAGATGTTAACCCAATCGTGACTGAATTACTTTGATGTCCTGAAGTAATAATGAGAAATCAATTCTATAGGTGAGTACTTACAGAATTTTTGTGTAGTGTTACTGAGGTTTCAGAGGAGACAATCTTCAGAGTCCTTTCCATCACACAGCGTGAGGCACACATTACACTTAACTTTTTACAGTCCAAAAGTAGGCTTATGAATGCTTAACAGGTTTTCCCATAACGTCCTTCAGGACAGCCCAGCCGAGTAGCTCCTTCCACCTAAACAGAAAACACAAACTGGACATGATTAATTGCCCTGCCCCTTCCTCCTGGACCTCAGTGTTTTTGTCTTTCCTCCCTGGAAATAAGCTGGATCCCTTTGTCCTGGTTTTTGTGTTTTTCCCAGGGAGAATGGCGGGTCCAGATTCCCTCTCTGCTCCTCTAGCAGGCTCAAGGGGGTCCGGGAGGCCTCCCTCTGCTATAGGTGGGGATTTCCCCTGGATGCCTCACGCGGAGGGAATACCCCATTCTGGAGCTAGTCTGGGCAGCAGTCTCCAGGATGGGACCACATCGGGGGGCTAAGATCCTAACCATTATCCTGCTGGGAATGGGGAATGTGGGCTGCTGGCTTGGACACCCAACCCCTCCCCTCTTCCCCAATCTGAATTTCTAGCTCGTCGCGTGGGGGATAGCAGGTAAGTAAGGACTTGCCTTTTCTCAGGTAGGCTCCAGCATCGGGTGACCTGGGAACGCTGCTCCAGAGGGACGCTGTGTCTCCCAGGTTGGCCATATGGTTTCCGCTTTACAGGGGTTGGGGCGTGTGTTCCAGTGACATGTATGCTGGACCCAGAAGTTGCGTCTCCTCCTCCTACAGGAGCATTCTGGGTCCTGCAGGCCTTCAGTAAGGATGCTGCTCCCATGCACGCTGACAGACCAGGAAAATCACTACCATAGGAATTCTTGGTGGTTTCCTCATGGTGTGCAACGGAGCATCTGAGAGGGTAAGTGGGCTGGAGGCCCCCTCTAGCCATTTCCCGATCACACCCCACCACCACCTTCCCTGCCCCCGCCCTAACCCAACAGGAGAAAGGGAGGGTGCGAGGGAAGAGCTGAATGGGGCAGGGAGTGAAAGGTGGGGATATGCCAATGAGGTGGCATATCCCTTCCTTTCACTCCCTCCACCTTACCTTCCTCTCCTAGGCTTGTACTTTCAGTTTATATTAACAAAATAGGAGAATCGAACACCCAGACACAATACTGCATTCCAAATAATGTTATTTAATGCTAGTGGATATATACAGTGTACAAAAAAGTGGAGCAATATATACAAATGCAAACTGTCAGCAGATCACAATGTATAGCAATAGACCGCAGGTTAATGATGAACTAAACAGGTATCCAGCACATAAAATAGGTCACACGGTACTCACAGGTAACCAGAGAAAAGTTTTAAAGTGCATACTTGGGGCTTTAACAAGATTAAAATGCCCGTGGACCACATACAGCATAACATGTCATAGAACGCAGCAATTACAGGGATCACAGAAAGGTAACTTACAAACGACATGCAGCAAGCTAAGATACCGGGTGGACAACAGATACAAAACTCTACGTTTCGGCCTGGACAGGCCTTTCTCAAGAGATGCGGTGTCACAGAATTATGCAGCCATACTTTTATAGTAGATGAGCCTCCAGCGTGTGCAGATGGTGCCAATCGGCGGCGCACTATACGGCGCCTACCGATGACGTCATCACGATTATCACGCACGGTCCCGGCCAGTATGGATCCGAATGGCAAAACTGCCAACCCGGACCGGAAGTGGCGCGCGGGGCCATGCGTAACGTCATATCCGGAATGCATAACAGCGGTAATTGAAACCAGAAAAATGGCGGCGCCTATAAGCGGCGACAGAACAAGATGGTAAAAGTAATGTGTTGTGCGGCATCAGCCGCTTGTATAGTAGCCGGAAGTGGATGTGCTCAGATCAAAGTACAATAGTGGCATCATCATAACAACTAGGGATGAGCGAATCGATCCGGACGAACCCGGATTCGATCCGAATTTCAGGAAAAATTCGATTCGGATCGAATCCGAATTTCCCCGCGATTCGATCACTCGAAGTTTTCCTTTAACATCCATTCATTTACATTTACAGGCATTCTAAGATGGCGGACGGGACATGTCTGGACATGTATCCCGCGCCAGTGCAAGCTGGGGCAGTCACATGCAGCCTATCAGCAGCCAGCAAGCCCGGTGACGTCACACAGCGGTATTTAACGGCGGCCATCTTGCTTTTCCTCATTTCTCTATTGCATTCGTGAGAGACAGAACGCTGTGTAGCTGAGGGACAGACAGTTAGACAGGCAGGGACAGACAGGGACAGGCTGGAGACAGGCAGGAGACAGACAGGAGACAGACAGAAAGCCAGGGAAAGGTAGGAAAAAACGGAGGCTGTGACAGGGAGATTTTTTTTTTTTTTCATCCAGCCTGAGTGTTACTAGCTGGCTGACAGGCTTTGTTAGCGTTTTCAGGCTGCTTATAGTAACTAACTGTGCATATATACTGAACTGATCTTAAGTCTGCTGTGAGGCATCCCATTCTGTGACTACACCAGCCTCTGTTTAAGACCATATAAGCATTTGCTCTTATCATATTTGAAATTAGGCCTGATAAAGACACTTTTGCTGGGCATAGCACTACTGGACCCTGCCAGGTGCACTCCTATTTGGGGCATCCCATTCTGTGACTACAGCAGCCTCTGTTTAAGACCATATAAGCATTTGCTCTTATCATATTTGAAATTAGGCCTGATAAAGACACTTTTGCTGGGCAAAGCACTACTGGACCCTGCCAGGTGCACTCCTATTTGGGGCATCCCATTCTGTGACTACAGCAGCCTCTGTTTAAGACCATATAAGCATTTGCTCTTATCATATTTGAAATTAGGCCTGATAAAGACACTTTTGCTGGGCAAAGCACTACTGGACCCTGCCAGGTGCACTCCTATTTGGGGCATCCCATTCTGTGACTACAGCAGCCTCTGTTTAAGACCGTATAACCATTTTCACTTATCATATTTGAAATTAGGCCTGATAAAGACACTTTTGCTGGGCATAGCACTACTGGACCCTGCCAGGTGCACTCCTATTTGGGGCATCCCATTCTGTGACTACAGCAGCCTCTGTTTAAGACCATATAAGCATTTGCTCTTATCATATTTGAAATTAGGCCTGATAAAGACACTTTTGCTGGGCAAAGCACTACTGGACCCTGCCAGGTGCACTCCTATTTGGGGCATCCCATTCTGTGACTACAGCAGCCTCTGTTTAAGACCATATAAGCATTTGCTCTTATCATATTTGAAATTAGGCCTGATAAAGACACTTTTGCTGGGCAAAGCACTACTGGACCCTGCCAGGTGCACTCCTATTTGGGGCATCCCATTCTGTGACTACAGCAGCCTCTGTTTAAGACCATATAAGCATTTGCTCTTATCATATTTGAAATTAGGCCTGATAAAGACACTTTTGCTGGGCAAAGCACTACTGGACCCTGCCAGGTGCACTCCTATTTGGGGCATCCCATTCTGTGACTACAGCAGCCTCTGTTTAAGACCGTATAACCATTTTCACTTATCATATTTGAAATTAGGCCTGATAAAGACACTTTTGCTGGGCATAGCACTACTGGACCCTGCCAGGTGCACTCCTATTTGGGGCATCCCATTCTGTGACTACAGCAGCCTCTGTTTTAAGACCATATAAGCATTTGCTCTTATCATATTTGAAATTAGGCCTGATAAAGACACTTTTGCTGGGCAAAGCACTATTGGACCCTGCCAGGTGCACTCCTATTTGGGGCATCCCATTCTGTGACTACAGCAGCCTCTGTTTAAGACCATATAAGCATTTGCTCTTATCATATTTGAAATTAGGCCTGATAAAGACACTTTTGCTGGGCAAAGCACTACTGGACCCTGCCAGGTGCACTCCTATTTGGGGCATCCCATTCTGTGACTACAGCAGCCTCTGTTTAAGACCATATAAGCATTTGCTCTTATCATATTTGAAATTAGGCCTGATAAAGACACTTTTGCTGGGCAAAGCACTACTGGACCCTGCCAGGTGCACTCCTATTTGGGGCATCCCATTCTGTGACTACAGCAGCCTCTGTTTAAGACCATATAAGCATTTGCTCTTATCATATTTGAAATTAGGCCTGATAAAGACACTTTTGCTGGGCAAAGCACTACTGGACCCTGCCAGGTGCACTCCTATTTGGGGCATCCCATTCTGTGACTACAGCAGCCTCTGTTTAAGACCGTATAACCATTTTCACTTATCATATTTGAAATTAGGCCTGATAAAGACACTTTTGCTGGGCATAGCACTACTGGACCCTGCCAGGTGCACTCCTATTTGGGGCATCCCATTCTGTGACTACAGCAGCCTCTGTTTAAGACCATATAAGCATTTGCTCTTATCATATTTGAAATTAGGCCTGATAAAGACACTTTTGCTGGGCAAAGCACTACTGGACCCTGCCAGGTGCACTCCTATTTGGGGCATCCCATTCTGTGACTACAGCAGCCTCTGTTTAAGACCATATAAGCATTTGCTCTTATCATATTTGAAATTAGGCCTGATAAAGACACTTTTGCTGGGCAAAGCACTACTGGACCCTGCCAGGTGCACTCCTATTTGGGGCATCCCATTCTGTGACTACAGCAGCCTCTGTTTAAGACCATATAAGCATTTGCTCTTATCATATTTGAAATTAGGCCTGATAAAGACACTTTTGCTGGGCAAAGCACTACTGGACCCTGCCAGGTGCACTCCTATTTGGGGCATCCCATTCTGTGACTACAGCAGCCTCTGTTTAAGACCATATAAGCATTTGCTCTTATCATATTTGAAATTAGGCCTGATAAAGACACTTTTGCTGGGCAAAGCACTACTGGACCCTGCCAGGTGCACTCCTATTTGGGGCATCCCATTCTGTGACTACAGCAGCCTCTGTTTAAGACCATATAAGCATTTGCTCTTATCATATTTGAAATTAGGCCTGATAAAGACACTTTTGCTGGGCATAGCACTACTGGACCCTGCCAGGTGCACTCCTATTTGGGGCATCCCATTCTGTGACTACAGCAGCCTCTGTTTAAGACCATATAAGCATTTGCTCTTATCATATTTGAAATTAGGCCTGATAAAGACACTTTTGCTGGGCATAGCACTACTGGACCCTGCCAGGTGCACTCCTATTTGGGGCATCCCATTCTGTGACTACAGCAGCCTCTGTTTAAGACCATATAAGCATTTGCTCTTATCATATTTGAAATTAGGCCTGATAAAGACACTTTTGCTGGGCATAGCACTACTGGACCCTGCCAGGTGCACTCCTATTTGGGGCATCCCATTCTGTGACTACAGCAGCCTCTGTTTAAGACCATATAAGCATTTGCTCTTATCATATTTGAAATTAGGCCTGATAAAGACACTTTTGCTGGGCATAGCACTACTGGACCCTGCCAGGTGCACTCCTATTTGGGGCATCCCATTCTGTGACTACAGCAGCCTCTGTTTAAGACCATATAAGCATTTGCTCTTATCATATTTGAAATTAGGCCTGATAAAGACACTTTTGCTGGGCAAAGCACTACTGGACCCTGCCAGGTCCATTCCTGTTGGGGCATCCCATTCTGTGACTACAGCAGCCTCTGTTTAAGACCGTATAACCATTTTCACTTATCATATTTGAAATTAGGCCTGATAAAGACACTTTTGCTGGGCAAAGCACTACTGGACCCTGCCAGGTGCACTCCTATTTGGGGCATCCCATTCTGTGACTACAGCAGCCTCTGTTTAAGACCGTATAACCATTTTCACTTATCATATTTGAAATTAGGCCTGATAAAGACACTTTTGCTGGGCAAAGCACTACTGGACCCTGCCAGGTGCACTCCTATTTGGGGCATCCCATTCTGTGACTACAGCAGCCTCTGTTTAAGACCGTATAACCATTTTCACTTATCATATTTGAAATTAGGCCTGATAAAGACACTTTTGCTGGGCAAAGCACTACTGGACCCTGCCAGGTGCACTCCTATTTGGGGCATCCCATTCTGTGACTACAGCAGCCTCTGTTTAAGACCATATAAGCATTTGCTCTTATCATATTTGAAATTAGGCCTGATAAAGACACTTTTGCTGGGCATAGCACTACTGGACCCTGCCAGGTGCACTTCTGTTGGGGCATCCCATTCTGTGACTAAAGCAGCCTCTGTTTAAGACCTTATAAGCATTTTCACTTATCATATTTGAAATTAGGCCTGATAAAGACACTTTTGCTGGGCAAAGCACTACTGGACCCTGCCAGGTCCATTCCTGTTGGGGCATCCCATTCTGTGACTAAAGCAGCCTCTGTTTAAGACCATATAAGCATTTGCTCTTATCATATTTGAAATTAGGCCTGATAAAGACACTTTTGCTGGGCATAGTACTACTGGATCTTTTTTGGGGGCATCCCATTCTGTGACTAAAGCAGCCTCTGTTTAAGACCATATAAGCATTTGCTCTTATTATATTTATATTATAAGACACTTTTGCTGGGCATAGGCTTACTGCTGCCTGCCAGGTGCACTTCTGTTGAGGCATCCCATTCTGTAACATAGCATACCCCTCTTTATTTACACTAAGCAGCTCTCTTATTTACACTAAGCAGGCCTGTTGGAGGCTGAGTGTTACTGCTCACTTTTGGTGTGCATTATATTCTGTTTCATATAGACCCACCGCTGCCCGGGGTTTTTTTAAATATCACCTACTACCACGCCAGTTAGACTATGTCGGGCAGACAAGTGCCTGGAAGTGAAAAGAGGAGTGGCAGAGGCCAAGATTCCGCAGGCAGAGCTCGCATCAGACTGGGGGCCAGTAGCAGCAGGAGTCACGCTGAGAGACCTAATCTGCCAGTATCTGCTAGCGGTCGGGTCTCCACCAGTAACGCATCTGCCGTGGTAGATTGGCTGACGCGCTCATCAACAACATCATCACAACTTACATCTGAGACCCCCAGTCTAGGGTCGGTAGGTTCCTCTGACACAACCCTGAGTTGGCATGCCCCGAGAGCAGTCCCTGTCCTCCCATTGCCTCTGTCCTACGCCGTTCCCTCCCCCAGCGACGTATCCTATGCTTTGGGTTCAGCTCCACTCTTTAGTGAGGAGGACGATCAGATACAGGAGGACAGTCAGCAGCTACTGCCCAGCCAAGAAATGGAGGTGGCTTCTTTAGCTAGGCAGACAAATAGTGATGTGGACAGTGTCGTGGGTGCTGCGAGCGTTCCAGCTCCTGCGCCAGACACTGTTGACGAATCCACGAACATCAGTGACGTACAGCCACAACTCGGTGATGATGATGATGATGACGATGAAGCCGATCGCACTTGGGAGCCGGGTGATGAAGGGGCTTCATCGTCATCATCAGGAGAAGAGGGGCGCAGGTTGCCCCGGAGTCAGCAGCTGAGGCAGCAAGGTGGTAGCAGTCAGCATGGGGGCACAATTCCAAAGGCTGGAGCCGGCCGGGGCCGGGGTAGAGCACCTGCTGTGCGGCAGTCTACCTTATCGGGAGGTAGTGGAGCAGGGGTTCCTGGAGTTGGCAACAGCAGCAGTGAATCAGTGAGGCCAGGGGGTGGGAAAAGTAGCTACTCGGCAGTGTGGCAGTTTTTCCTGAGGCATCCGCAAAAGGGTAACATGGCCACATGCAAGATATGTAGGCAAAAGGTGAAGCGTGGCCAGGGTCCAAATGTTGGCACCACGGCCCTGCGTCAACATATGATGCGTCACCATAAAACGACCTGGGAGAACCGAGGCTCCCAAGGGGTGGTCCAGTCTGCTTCCTCACCAAGTGAGCTCCCAATTTCTGCCAGCCAAGGCTCCAGCACCTCAGCCGAAGGCAGCTGTGCGTCATACCCATCCTCTGTCGCTCCTGCTCCTCCTCCTCCTCCTCCAAGTCATGCATCCCGCCAGCAATCCATCAGCGAAGCCATGTCCAAGAGACAGCAGTATGCGCCCACTCATCCTATGGCGCAGAAGCTGAATGTGCTCCTGTCCAAGTTGCTGGTGCTGCAGTCGCTCCCTTTTCAGGTGGTGGAATCTGCACCTTTCAGAGAACTGATGGCTTGTGCCGAGCCGAGGTGGAGAGTCCCAAGCCGTCATTTCTTTGCCAAGAAGGCAGTACCAGCGCTGCACACTTTTGTTGAACAGAAGGTGGGCCAGTCCTTGAGCCTGTCGGTGTGTAGCAAAATACATGGCAGCGCCGACATCTGGAGCTGTAACTACGGTCAGGGGCAGTACATGAATGTGGTCCCTTTGCAGCAGCAACTTGGACAGGTCACGCCGCTTCGGCCTCCGCGCTCTCTGCCCATTGGGCCTGTGACACCGTGCGACTCGGCCTCCTCATCCTCCGCCATCTCCTCACCCTCCACTGTAGGCTCAAGTCTCAGTGCCCCTCCAGTCTACCATGTGTGCAGGGCACGGAGGTGTCACGCAGTGCTTCACATGGTTTGTCTTGGCGAACGGAGTCACACAGGGGAGGAACTGCTTAAATGTATTCATCAGGAAATCCAAACATGGCTTACTCCGAGAAAACTTAAAATGGGAATCATGGTTACCGACAATGGGAAGAACATTTTGTCTGCGCTGCGCCAAGGAAGCCTGACCCATGCCCCCTGCATGGCTCACGTCTTCAATCTGGTTGTCAAGCGGTTTCTGAAGTGTTCCCCCCCATCTGCAAGACATCCTAACAACTTCAAGGAAACTTTAAATGCACTTCAGCCACTCCTACACCGCCAAACACACCCTTCTTGAGCTACAGCGTCAGAATGGTATCCCCCAACATAGTCTGATTTGCGATGTTTCCACCCGTTGGAATTCCACCCTTCACATGTTGGACCGATTATATGAACAGAGAAAAGCCATCACGGATTTCCTGATGATCCAAGCAGATAGGGGAACTCCCCTGTGTAACTTCAATGTCAACCAGTGGCAGCTCATACGTGACACCTGCCGTTTGCTCAGGCCCTTTGAGGATGCCACTTTATTTGTCAGTCGGCAGGATTACGGGATGAACGACGTGATTCCACTGCTTCATGTACTACAGCACATGTTGGAAACCATGGCTGGTCAGGGCACTGGAGACATGGCGTTTACATCTTACGGCCACATGAACCCCGCTGGAGCTGAACTGGAGGAGGAGGAAGAGGAGGAGGAGGAGTTGCCCAGCGAAACACAGTTTAGGCTTGGCGAAATGGCTGGTTTATCTAGTCAGCGGACAGGAGAGGAGGAGCAGGAGCAGCCAGAGGAGCTAGAGGTTTTTGAGGAAGGCGAGACAGAGGACCCGGGCACACCGTGGCAGTATGCAGTGGAGATGGAGACAGGTAGTCCATCCGAGTCACTTGCGCAAATGGCACGAAGCATGCTCACGTGCTTGCGTAGTGACCCCAGAATTGTTTCCATCTGTCGGCGGGATGACTTCTGGCTGTCCACCTTATTGGACCCTCGCTTCCGGCACAAAATGGGGGCATTTTTTAAACCCACCGAGAGGGAGGACAAACTCAACTACTACAAAGACATTCTACGTAGGCAGTTGGCCGATGCCTATCTGCGCCATGGTCCATACTCTCGCAGGTCTGACTCGAGGGGACCTCTGCGCTCACCTTCCACTGCCATGGCCGCTGGGGGGGGTTGGCAGCAGCAGCAGCAGAAGCTCCATCAGCAGCAGCAGCCTCAGTCTTCAGTCGCTAATGAGTAGCTTTCTACACCCGCATAGTGAGGCTACTCATGAGCAGCAGGAAGACCTGGAGCAGGACCTGAACCAGCAGGTCATGTCATACTTTGACATGACCATGCCAACACACCTTGAGGATCCGCTGGACTTCTGGGCAGCCAAACTTGATTTGTGGCCGCAACTAGCAGAGTTTGCCCTGGAAAAGCTGTCCTGCCCGGCAAGTAGCGTGCCATCTGAGCGGGTGTTTAGTGCGGCGGGGGCCATAGTTACGGCGAGGAGAACTCGTCTGTCAACTAAAAATGTGGAGAGACTCACCTTTGTCAAAATGAATCAGGGATGGATCAGCCAGGATTTCCACCCACCAATGCCTGATGCATGCGACTAGATTCAGCATGGTGCCACGTTTTACACTTTCCAAATGGTGCAAAACATATTTATGTCTTTAGGCCATTTTTTGGGCTCCTGCTGCTGCTACTGTCAACTCCTGCCAACTCCAGGGTGTGATTCATCCAATTTTTGGGCTCCTGAGGCCAACTCCAGTGTATATTTGGGCTCCTGCTGCTGCTGCTGCCAACTTCTGCCAACTCCAGGGTGTGATTCATCCAATTTTTGGGCTCCTGAAGCCAACTCCAGTGTATATTTGGGCTCCTGCTGCTGCTACTGTCAACTCCTGCCAACTCCAGGGTGTGATTCATCCAATTTTTGGGCTCCTGAAGCCAACTCCAGTGTATATTTGGGCTCCTGCTGCTGCTGCTGCCAACTTCTGCCAACTCCAGGGTGTGATTCATCCAATTTTTGGGCTCCTGAAGCCAACTCCAGTGTATATTTGGGCGCCTGCTGCTGCTACTGTCAACTCCTGCCAACTCCAGGGTGTGATTCATCCAATTTTTGGGCTCCTGAAGCCAACTCCAGTGTATATTTGGGCTCCTGCTGCTGCTGCTGCCAACTTCTGCCAACTCCAGGGTGTGATTCATCCAATTTTTGGGCTCCTGAAGCCAACTCCAGTGTATATTTGGGCTCCTGCTGCTGCTGCTGCCAACTTCTGCCAACTCCAGGGTGTGATTCATCCAATTTTTGGGCTCCTGAAGCCAACTCCAGTGTATATTTGGGCTCCTGCTGCTGCTGCTGCCAACTTCTGCCAACTCCAGGGTGTGATTCATCCAATTTTTGGGCTCCTGAAGCCAACTCCAGTGTATATTTGGGCTCCTGCTGCTGCTACTGTCAACTCCTGCCAACTCCAGGGTGTGATTCATCCAATTTTTGGGCTCCTGAAGCCAACTCCAGTGTATATTTGGGCTCCTGCTGCTGCTGCTGCCAACTTCTGCCAACTCCAGGGTGTGATTCATCCAATTTTTGGGCTCCTGAAGCCAACTCCAGTGTATATTTGGGCTCCTGCTGCTGCTACTGTCAACTCCTGCCAACTCCAGGGTGTGATTCATCCAATTTTTGGGCTCCTGAAGCCAACTCCAGTGTATATTTGGGCTCCTGCTGCTGCTGCTGCCAACTTCTGCCAACTCCAGGGTGTGATTCATCCAATTTTTGGGCTCCTGAGGCCAACTCCAGTGTATATTTGGGCTCCTGCTGCTGCTGCTGCCAACTTCTGCCAACTCCAGGGTGTGATTCATCCAATTTTTTGGGCTCCTGCTGCTGCCAACTCCAGTGTCTCTTTAAAGCAATGTTTGGGCTCCTGCCCCTCATGGTGATGCCACTTCAACTCTCTGCAATTGTGCCGCTCTGCGATTCTATTAGCGATGCCTCTGATCTGCATGTGATATTTATTCAAAGTATTATTTAACTAACCCAGCACGCATCTTCCCCTCGATTCAAAGAGCAAAAGTTAATTGATTTCGGATCGAGAATCGTAAGTTTGGGTGGGTGTTTGTCATTTTTTCCTTTTTTTTTGGCCATTTCGTATTCGCACGAACGTTCGCGCATAGACGTATATGAACATACGCTTTCCGGACGTCAATCGTATATTTTGCGTTAGTTCGTGTGTTTTTCCCATCCAAATCGTATTTTTTAGGTCCGATCCTATTTTTTACGTGCTTCACATGGGCTTGCGACCAATTCAGAGAGGTGATTGCTAATTGTTTTGAAGCCCATTAAAAAGCTGCTTCCCGAAATGTTTGCCGGCAGCTATTTGGCCTCGGGAGTAGGATGGAGAGGAGCGAGTTTGTGTCACATCAAGGGCTTATGCTTTTTGGCATCGATTTGATCCGGATGTCTGAGAGCAGATTGCCCCTGCGTCGTCGCATGAACATCGATAGCATGAATGATGTTGAGCTGTTTGAGCTGACCAGGCTTAATCGCGCTTCCCTCCATAAATTATATAGTGAGCTGCGGCCATGGTTAGCCCGCACCACAAGGAAGGGGCATGCAATTTCAGGTATGACCAAGATGCTTGGCTGCCTGCAATTTTTGGCGAACGGCACGTTCCAGAGGCTGGGTGCCCTCTCCGTGGGGATGTCACAGCCTACGCTGATCCGCGCACTCTCTAAATTTTTGGAAGGCATGGCTGCCATAACTCCCAAATATATTTTTTTCCCGGATGATATGGCATGGAACAAGGGATTAGGACTAATGCACACCACACCAATTTTGTTATGCAATTAAAATGTATTTTGAGCAATAATACACATTACAAGGTTTATCTTACAACAAGAAAAAGGATACAGTGCAAATTTCTAAGTAAACTTTGTCCAATTGATCTCCAGGATCGTGAGCCACCTCATAGAAAAAAGACAATGATGAAGTAACCTTATACTGTAACCATACATATAAAGACTATAATTGAAGTGGTAATTACCAGACTACAAATAGAGGGGTTATTCAGATGATCCTGAAGAGTATAAATAGCTGTTACAAGATCTGTTATGTTCCGTTAAGGAAGCACAGTGAAACAAAATTAAGTACAGTACTCTGACCCCAATCTGGTCAGGTAGTATATTGTAACATCATACCAGAAGCAACAGCATGGAGATAAACATAATATGCAGTATAATCATGACGTGCATCAAAATAGCATAGTAAGCAATGTAAGATATAGCAACAGGTTTACCAATGGCAAGTGCACCGTGATCGCTTAACAGAGCCCACGTTTCGAGGCCGCTGGCCTCTTTCATCGCAGCCTTGATGAAAGAAGTTTACTTAGAAATTTGCACTGTATCCTTTTTCTTGTTGTAAGATAAACCTTGTAATGTGTATTATTGCTCAAAATACATTTTAATTGCATAACAAAATTGGTGTGGTGTGCATTAGTCCTAATCCCTTGTTCCATAGCATTAGACAAGGCAAGATTGGAGAGATGCCTTATGGGTTAATTGCACCTACCTCTGTGAATCTAAATGTATACAATCTTTAACCGGTGTGCCGACACCTAAACCCTTTGATAACCGGATGATATGGCAGCCAGAAACGCCATTAAGCTTGGTTTTTATAATGTGGCCGACATGCCCAACGTAATTGGTGCTGTTGACTGCACACATGTGGCACTCGTACCTAGGGCATCCGACGAATATATATATAGGTATATATTTTGGGTTTGGGTTATTATGGGGCCCAACGTGTAATGTAACCTATTTTCCTTGGCGGCAGCATATTTTTGTTTGGCCTTTTGTGTACATGCCTTATTTAGGCTTCTCATTTGTTGTTTGAATTTGTGTGCAGACATGTTTTTTTTTCTAAATGTTTTTTGCCCTTATCACTTACCCTTTTTTTTGGTTTTTGCCTTAAGGAATCGAAAAATGGGACACTCCCTTAATGTCCAGGCCGTGGTGGGGCCGGACATACGTTTCCTGAGTGTCCTTGCCGGCTACCCTGGATCGTCGCACGACTCCTATATCCTGAGACGATCTGGTTTGTTTAGGAGATTTGAGTCTGGGGAATTTTCGGGTGCATGGCTGCTTGGTAAGTGTGTCCTATTTTTGGTTACTGATATTTCCCAGGAATCTGTATTGTTTGCCTATTTTAGCTTTCTAATTCTTGTCAGAAACACGAACCAGCATTTTTTTGGGGGGGCTTTGTGGATTGTATTTTGTTTTTCAACCAAACGCTTTGCTCACTTTGTGCTTCTGTTTTTTTTTTACTTTGGTTAGGATGTCTGTAACTTCCATGTCCCAAAATATATTGGGTAGCAGATTGTCCCGAAGTATCTGCTAGTTTTTTGTCCTTTTGTAGTATTGGTCTTGCAACGCCAAAGTGGACTTAAACTGCATACAGTGCATTCTTTATCAAAATGGTGTGGGCCCCTCAGCAGCATCCTAATTGTAACATTTGCGAAGCCAGAATCAAAAACATATTTCTAAAAAGCCTTGTCCGTGCAGATGTTTTTTCATTCTTGGCTTTATTTAAGCTGCATTTTTAGTTATGTACTACATTTGGCCCAATAGTGTTTTTTCTAATGTGCCCTGGGTGTCTTTTTTGGCCCTTTAGCTTACCTCATTTTGATATATGTCAAATTGTTTGTGTTTGTTGTCTTGCAATGTGTTAATTTTTGTTATTTAATTGTCTTGTTAAGGTGATTCCGGTTACCCACTTCTCCCCTGGCTCATGACGCCTGTGCTGCGGCCCCAGGATGCCTCTCAGGAAGCCTACAATCGTGTGCACCGCAAGACCAGGGCTGTTGTTGAGAGGGCATTTGGACTGTTGAAGACACGTTTTCGTTGTTTGGACCATACCGGGGGCGCCCTGCAATATGCTCCTAACAAAGTGATAGACATCATAATGGCATGTGCTGTTCTGCATAATTTTGCCATTCAAGAACGTGTCCCCCGTTATGTGGATGTTCTGCCCTCTACAGCCCGAGAAGATGATGGTGACAATTATGTGGGCCCACCCAGTGAGTCTGGCCAATCAGTGAGAGCAAATTTGATATTGCAGCATTTTAGTTAAAGCCTTTTTTTGGCTTGCCATTCTGTGTGTGTGTATTTGCCTTTATTTTCAAATATTTGTTTGGCCGTAATGTGGCATTACCTTAAATAAATACACAATTTCCCTTAATTGTTGCCTAATGTTTTTCCTGGTGTTTACTTAGATTGATCTTTGCATTTTTACACCTCTTAACCAAAAATGTATCTGCTTTAGCCCAAGGTGATGTTAAATGTGTTTCAACTCAAAACGCAACAAGTATTGTAAGTTTGAAATTTTTTTACTTTTTGCACTTTGATTGGTGGTGCATAACAAATAAAAATCCACATACAACTGTGGCTCAAAAACCAAGAAGGTATTAACATTAAATCTACCACATCTACACCTGGAAGAGAGTGGCACAACCAAACAAGGACACCCAGTCCAAAGGCCAGCCTAGTCCAGTCATTAATATTGCCTGTGCCAAGGGATATTTGGGCATGGCCATAATGTCACACAAACATGTCTGCAAACAGGAGGAGCACAAACCAACAAACCAAACAAATGTCAAAAGCCATAATTGGCACATGATAGTTGCCAACTAGACAGCACATAGACCTATGGCATTGGCTAGTGGCCTTAATCATTACTCTAAGGAGCTCTATGGGAGCAAATACAAAACACAACCTGCATGTGAAACACAAAATGGATTGTTTGAAACCTCAAAGGACAAGTAAATACAGTGGGGGGGGAAGAGAAAAGATGTCCCACACATTCATGGATTAATAGGGTGGCTGCCCATAAAACCCAGGTGGAGGTCCGTGGGGATGGGACCTAACCTGGGCCATGGTTGCATTGTGAATTTGCAACTGCTCCATAATGTTTCTCTGCATATTGGTCATCTCAGCCATGGCTGACTGGATGCCATTACTTGCATTGACCATGTTGCTGTTGAGGGTCCGAAACTCCGCGAGGATGCCCTGTAAGGTGTTAGTTAGGTTGACCATATTGGCATGCCTTTCCTCCCGCTCAGTTACGAGCTGTGCCTCAAAAGAGTCCCTCTCTTGGTTCCATAAATCAAGCAGGGCACTGTGCCTCCCCTGGGAAATTGTGCGGCGGCGTAATGGAGTCCGCCGCACAATTACCCTGGCTCTTGGGCGTGCCCTGCCGCGTTGTGTCGTCCCCTCAACAGCAACAGGCATGCTTGGCAAATCCTCAGCAGCAGCTGCTGCTGAGGATTGGCCAGAGAAACATTAGGGAGCAGTTGCAGATTGGGACCCAGGGGGAGGTCATCGGACGTGGCCAGCAGGGATACATCATCTTCCTCCATTTCCTGGATCTCTTCCATGAGTGTGTGGGTCTGTAGGGACATATAAAAAAAAAGGTTAAGTTGGCGTCCCAAATTAGGATTCCATCAGTTTAACACATGCTTAAGCACTTGGTAGTATTTTGGGTACTAAATAAACTTACCGGAAAACTCGGATCTGGGCTCCTATGCTGTACGGACCTGGTAGGCATAATCAAACTGGGGGGTGAGTTTACACTTGCTGAGGGGTCATGCTGGGCTGAAGAAGAGAAAACAAAACAAGGTAAACACACACATAAGCATTGTTTGGGTAGGTAATAAAACAAGCCACTATTTCTAATATTAAGCAACTCTACAGCAATGGGTACAATTGGTAAAATACACTCAATTTAAGATATGTGCAATGGATCGAGTAAACTGCTAACTGACCTCAGTTCGAAGTCAGGAAGTGTACCCAGTCAGCATACAACTTGCAGAGCAACTATTTTGAGTTTGACTACCATTCTCTAGGTCAGGGGTACTCAACCACTTCTTGTAAAGGTCCATTTAAAGGTATCCGGTGAGAGGTGAAGGTCCGGGCATGGGGCTGTCGCAGGGGGTGTCTAGTTAGAAATCAGCACACTGGGGGAGGGGCTAGAGATTGCCAAGTGCAAACTAATAAAGGCTGCTTGCCCTTGCTGGGCTGGATGGGGCAGAGCTGAGGGGACAGGGATTGGATGGCTAAAGCTGGGAGGACAGGAATGGATGGTGATGGGATGGATGGAGCAAATCTGTTAGGAATGGATGGGGCTGATGTGGGGGGGGCATATGGTGGGACAGGGGCAGATGGGGCAGAGCTGGGGCAGCGGGACAGGATTGGACAAAGAGAAGGATGCACCAAGTTAATGTGTACCTTGCAATGCCACTTCCTGTGCAGTACTTCATATTGCAATGCTAGGTTTCATGGAGCCATGACATTGGCCAGGAGACCAACCACTACATCGCCGATCAAGGGGGCAGCTCTGAGCACGTCAACACAGAAGTAACTGAGTGCAGGGCTGTCTGGGCAGGAGTCCGGGAATCTGGTGCCAAGGTCCGCATTGGGACCCCGGGCCGCCAGTTGAGTATCGCTGCTCTAGGTCAGATATGTTTGGGGGTGTTGAATTAAATTGTTACCTCAAACACAACTCACACAACAAATAGCCAACACATCCCTAATGATGTGTGTTTTGTGATTGAGTCCAAATATATCACTTTTCTTCATAAACTTCGTTACTTCACACATAATTAGTGTTAATTGTTATTTTACATAATGTATGTGGTCCGAAATGTGTGATTCACAGGGACCAAAACAGGACACAAACAGGCACAGTAGTGCGAGGCCAAGCAAGCCACACCATAGGACCATACCGTCATCTTGGTACTAGTGAACTTTAATTTTCTGGGCAAACAGGCAAACATGCAGATTAAGAGTACTCACCTTGTGTACGGGTCGGTGAGTCTGTGTCCCTTAGACCCGCATGGCCACCGACCGCGACAGGATGGAGAAGGCCCAGCACAATCTCCTCAGCAGGTGTAAACTCCAGTTTGGTTGGAAAGCCACCTCCAGTTTTCATGCTGAAATGAAAAAATAGTTTGGTACCCAGAAAAGGTGCATACAGTACATCCTAATCATTACATTTGGAGACATCATTTATTTAATTGAATAAAGGGGGGGGGGTGGGAGCAGCTCAGTCACTATTATTTATACAAAATTATTATTATTATTCAGGGCCTGGGAACTAATTTACCGCCCAGTTTAACCCTCTCATCAACTAAATATCAAGCAACAAACATGTCTAGCTATGTGGAAAGACAGAGATTTGGTTGCATATATCTGCAGATACATGTGGAAGCCACACTGCCCCGGCAAGGCACTCTGTGTTTAGTGTGGTCCCTACTCTTAATTCTGAGTCCCCAAAGTTGGGACATGCAATGCAGACAAATATCTGAGAGCTACTCACCTGGGAAGCAGCCAGCCTCCCTTTAGAACACTTCACAGGGAGAAATCCATATTGACTGAATTCCTCCCTGCTTGTGCTCATGGCAATTCAAATGAATAAAGGGGGGGTGGGAGCAGCTCAATCACTATTATTTATACAAAATTATTATTATTATTCAGGGCCTGGGAACTAATTTACCGCCCAGTTTAACCCTCTCATCAACTAAATATCAAGCAACAAACATGTCTAGCTATGTGGAAAGACAGAGATTTGGTTGCATATATCTGCAGATACATGTGGAAGCCACACTGCCCCGGCAAGGCACTCTGTGTTCAGTGTGGTCCCTACTCTTAATTCTGAGTCCCCAAAGTTGGGACATGCAATGCAGACAAATATCTGAGCGCTACTCACCTGGGAAGCAGCCAGCCTCCCTTTAGAACACTTCACAGGGAGAAATCCATATTGACTGAATTCCTCCCTGCTTGTGCTCATGGCAATTCAAATGAATAAAGGGGGGGGGGGGGGGTGGGAGCAGCTCAATCACTATTATTTATACAAAATTATTATTATTATTCAGGGCCTGGGAACTAATTTACCGCCCAGTTTAACCCTCTCATCAACTAAATATCAAGCAACAAACATGTCTAGCTATGTGGAAAGACAGAGATTTGGTTGCATATATCTGCAGATACATGTGGAAGCCACACTGCCCCGGCAAGGCACTCTGTGTTTAGTGTGGTCCCTACTCTTAATTCTGAGTCCCCAAAGTTGGGACATGCAATGCAGACAAATATCTGAGAGCTACTCACCTGGGAAGCAGCCAGCCTCCCTTTAGAACACTTCACAGGGAGAAATCCATATTGACTGAATTCCTCCCTGCTTGTGCTCATGGCAATTCAAATGAATAAAGGGGGGGTTGGAGCAGCTTATTCATTTATTTACCTGTAATTATGCCTTTTAATTTCTTTTTGACGTACAGCATATTTGAGATCCGAAATTTTCTTCTGGATTTGGGCCACATCTTTCCTCTCTTCCCCCGCTGCATTTACTTGTCGTAGGATGGTTTCAAACAATTCCATCTTGCGCTGCTTAGTGGTGTGTTTTGATTTGCTCCCATAGAGCTCGTCATAGTATAATGTAAGGCCACTAGCCAATGCCATATTTTGGTCATGGGAGAATCTCCCACTCAAATGTCCGCGCCGCAATGTGCGGACAGATGGTTGGCTTGGGTGCTCCTCCATGTGTGCAGACACATGTGGTGACATTATGGCCTGGGGCTGTGTAGGGGAATGGAAGGATTGCTGGCTTCCCAATGACTGGACTGGACTGGCCAAGGGACTGGGTGTTCATGCGTGGCTGGCCACCGAACTTCCAGGTGTAGATGTGGTCTGGGTGGCCATTCTTTGGCCTCTTGGGGGGCTATGTTCCCGGCTGGTGCCAGGTCGGGGGCTATGTTCCTGGCTGGTGCCAGGTCGGGGGCTATGTTCCCGGCTGGTGCCAGGTCAGGGGCTTCGGGCCCTGCTGCGGGGCCTGGATGCTCTTCGGGCCCTGCTGCGCGGCCTTGATGGGCTTCGGACCCTGCTGTGGTGCCTTGCTGGGCTTCTGGCCCTGCTGCGGGGCCTGGATGGTGTTCTGGGCCTGCTGCGGGGCCTTGCTGGGCTTCGGGCCCTGCTGTGGTGTCTTGCTGGGCTTCTGGCCCTGCTGCGGGGCCTGGATGGTGTTCTGGGCCTGCTGCGGGGCCTTGCTGGGCTTCGGGCCCTGCTGTGGTGCCTTGCTGGGCTTCTGGCCCTGCTGCGGGGCCTGGATGGTGTTCTGGGCCTGCTGCGGGGCCTTGCTGGGCTTCGGGCCCTGCTGTGGTGCCTTGCTGGGCTTCTGGCCCTGCTGCGGGGCCTGGATGGTGTTCTGGGCCTGCTGCGGGGCCTTGCTGGGCTTCGGGCCCTGCTGTGGTGCCTTGCTGGGCTTCTAGCCCTGCTGCGGGGCCTGGATGGTGTTCTGGGCCTGCTGCGGGGCCTTGCTGGGCTTCGGGCCCTGCTGTGGTGCCTTGCTGGGCTTCGGGCCCTGCTGCGAGGCCTGGATGGTGTTCTGGGCCTGCTGCGGGGCCTTGCTGGGCTTCGGGCCCTGCTGTGGTGCCTTGCTGGGCTTCGGGCCCTGCTGTGGTGCCTTGCTGGGCTTCGGGCCCTGCTGTGGTGCCTTGCTGGGCTTCTGGCCCTGCTGCGGGGCCTGGGTTGGCTAAGTGCCCGGCTTGAAAGCATGGGTGGTGTGGGCTCCCTTGGGCGGCCTCTTCTGGGGGCAGAGGTGGTGGTGGCTGCTGTGGCCTGTTTTTTGGCCGCAGGGGCACGTGCCTTTGGGGCCCTTTTTTGGGAAAGGGAGGGTCCAGTGTCCCTTGGTGGGGCCGAGGTGGTACTTGCCTTCTGGGCCCTTAGCTTCTTGGGTCCTTGCTGGGACCTGGTGGTTGGGCCCTCAGAGGTCTGCCTTGGCTGGGCGCGTTTAGCTGCTGCCTTTTTGGGTGCCATTTTCGCAAAAAGCTCAAAGAGAATGAGCTTTGGGTGCAGGGACCTTTAAATCATGCGCCCAGCGTCTGACGCCTATGCGCACGACTACGCGCTCGTACGGACGTACGTTCGTGCGGAACCAGGAAACCGCTGGGGTTTCACTTATCTGCTGCCTTGAAGAAGCATAAAGATGGCGCCCACTATCTTCACCCGTCAACAGGAAGAGATCCTCATGCTGGTAAGTGCCTTGCTCTGCCTTTTAAGCTAATACTGACTGATGTACTAAATGTAAATGATGCGGTTGGAACTAGTTTTGGGGATCTTAATGTTTAAGAACAGGCTCCTCACACTTCATCCTCAAGGGCCGAGCCAGGCCACGTTTTCACCTCTCTATGCTGATGTCCTAATTAGGGCAATTGCTCTGGCTTAGCACCAGTTAATTAACCTGTGGAGTAGCGTGGCTAGCTGTCAAACCTGGCCTGTCTCGGACCTTGATGCGGATGTTTGAGGACCACTGTTTGCCTAAGACCTCAAAACACAACGGCAAGCCACACACGTGGGCAAAAAGACAGAAACCGGGCCTTCAGCGTGATTGACTAAAAAGCTATAAAACCTAAAAAACGAGTACACAGCCTATGACAATTCCAAATGGGCCATTTGAAGCCAATAACTTATTAGTCTTGCCTCCACTGGCCTGAAACTCTGCTCAAGAATGTAAGAGATGCGCGCAGCCATCTGTACTCAGAAGCATCACACTTACTGAGGAGAGGTGAGTGGAATAAGGTACAGGGGGGTGGGTTATAGCTGTGCTTTGGTCAGACACAGCAGAGCTGTGGTCATGGGAAGGTCATCAGTCCAAGAATGGCGAGCAGCACACACACTTACAGTTTGCATGAACTTCCTGTTTGCAGGCTGCCTGCAAAGAAGGCATTTTACATAAGCCGACATCTTGGATGTTCAAACCATCATAACATGCCATAGATGCAGGTGGCCTGATTTGTAATGTTGGCTATCTGTATGTACATGGTGTGTGAAACATATAACATAAGACCAGACTCTGAATCAGAGTGAACGTCCGCTTTAAGGCACTCCCCAAAAATGGCTGGCACTCTAAATGTGTGTGTTAATGACATGACATTCGCAACTTGTGATGCAACACATATGGCTCTGTGTGTAAAAGTAAAAGCTCTGTGTCCATTATATTTTTCAGATCATGCTTCAGCGCCGGTATGACTTCGCGCCCAATGTGTGCGAAAAAAGGGACATCGCCCGGGAGATCATCGCGGAAATCCACCGTGTCACCAGCACCACCTTCACTCACACCCAGATAATGCAGCATTGGTCGGACCTGAAACGTCTGCACATGCCCCGGGTGCGGAGGTTTTTTGGGATCCATTTCCCAAGTAAGTACAAAGCGATAGCATGGTATATGTTCCAAATGTATAAGTTATGCCTTTATTTATAATGACTTTTCTTTGTTAGTGTTGGAAATGGATTTCAGAATTCGCCGCACCCGGAGGCGCACAGGCCGACCAGTGCTGCATGCTTCTGCATCTGTGAGTGAAGGTGGTGGATCTCCCGGGCGATGGACCTACCCCTCCTCTGTGGCCTCCTCAGACCAGCCCCTGGACCTTACCACAGAGGAGGGGCCCAACCGCGTGGGCGTGGAGTCATACCCGGCCAGGCATGGGGAAGGCTCTGGTATGTCACTCTTCATGTATATGCACAAAGATATACATGCCAGGCCAAAAACTAAGTGCTCCTTTATTATGTATTTGTAGAAGCTTCGGGAGCGGGTGAGATAGTGGAGGAGGAGGCAGCAGAGATGCTGGAAGTTGATCCTGGCGAAGGTGAGTGATGTCAGCCAGACTGGGAGCCAGATATGTTGGGAATAGTGACTCTATACAACTACTAACCAAATGTCACATGTTTCTCCAGGGACTTCTTCACAGCATAGCCAGGACCAAGGGCATCCTGTTGGCCCCAACCAGCCATCTGTCGGCCACCAACAAAGTAAGTAGCCATGCCATTATTCATATTTATGTGTTTTTAGCTAATAACACACACATAACTAAAGGCATAGCCAATGTATAGTTAACACTTTCATGTGGGCACTTCGTTAGGTTAAAGCGGACCCTAACTCGTATTAAGAGCCTAGCTAATAATTATCCCACACACTGTACATACAGATTGCGAACATTCCAAAACAGGCTACCGGCATCTACTGCATGTTAGGAGCCTTTAAACATCCAAGATGGCGGCATATGGAATGCGCAATATTTACAGGCAGCATGGCATACAGATTTAAAAAAGTAAGGTGCTGCCATGCATTGTGGGACTGCTGACCTTTCCCTGAACCCAGCTATGCTCTGTATTACCAAAGCACAACTGTAACCTACTCCCCTGTACTTTATCCCACTCTCCTCTCCTCATTAAGTGTTATGCTTCTGAGTCCAGATGGCGGCGCAGTAATCAAAAATCCACCAAAATGTACTTAGATCTGGTGCAGAATCATTTGGGAATAGTTATTGATTTTCATTAAATAATGTTGAAGGTCCGGTTTAAGGAGTTTCAATACTTACCTGTGGGAAATGCATTTACTTTATCCCTTAGAAGAATGACATATGTCATGCATTTACATGTATTTGATTAACCCAAAATCTATTCCCAGCATACAAACCGGTCTG
Organism: Gastrophryne carolinensis; assembly: GCA_027917425.1. Classification (NCBI taxonomy): domain Eukaryota; kingdom Metazoa; phylum Chordata; class Amphibia; order Anura; family Microhylidae; genus Gastrophryne; species Gastrophryne carolinensis. The sequence goes on along the minus strand of CM051236.1, from coordinate 309,326,291 downwards.
GTACTCCTATTTATGTTTATTTCTCTATTGGTTACAGGGATGATCCCAAAAACCTTGGAGGGCAAAAAAAAAAGAATAAAGGAGTTGGTGGCCGAGCTGCTGGCCATACAGGCGACGTTGGGGCCAACAGAAGAAGAAGAGGAGGAGGATTAGTGCCCTTGGTCCTGGCTAATTTTGTAAAATAGTTTTAAAGTAGCTTTTAGTGTAAATAATTTGATACTTTTAAAAACAAAAAAAAAAACAATTTTAACATTTTAAAATGTTTTAAAAAAACCAAAAACACCCCAAAAAAAAAAAAAAATTATAATAAATAATATTTTAAGCCTTTATAAATGTGTCATTTCTAATATGCGCCCAAAAAGACATTTACACAAACACGAAAATACATGCTTAGAAACATATAGACATATGTACATTATGTGGTTTGGGTAAGTTTTAGGGTCGTCCAAATGAAGAAGGATGCAAGCGCTAAGGGGTTTGGGTAAGTTTGAGGGTCCGAGAAATGAAGAAGGATGCAAGCGCTAAGGGGTTTGGGTAAGTTTTAGGGTCGTCCAAATGAAGAAGGATGCAAGCGCTAAGGGGTTTGGGTAAGTTTTAGGGTCCGAGAAAGGAAGAAGGATGCAAGCGCTAAGGGGTTTGGGTAAGTTTTAGGGTCCGAGAAATGAAGAAGGATGCAAGCGCTAAGGGGTTTGGGTAAGTTTTAGGGTCGTCCAAATGAAGAAGGATGCAAGCACTAAGGGGTTTGGGTAAGTTTTAGGGTCCGAGAAAGGAAGAAGGATGCAAGCGCTAAGGGGTTTGGGTAAGTTTTAGGGTCGTCCAAATGAAGAAGGATGCAAGCGCTAAGGGGTTTGGGTAAGTTTGAGGGTCCGAGAAATGAAGAAGGATGCAAGCGCTAAGGGGTTTGGGTAAGTTTTAGGGTCGTCCAAATGAAGAAGGATGCAAGCGCTAAGGGGTTTGGGTAAGTTTTAGGGTCGTCCAAATGAAGAAGGATGCAAGCGCTAAGGGGTTTGGGTAAGTTTTAGGGTCGTCCAAATGAAGAAGGATGCAAGCGCTAAGGGGTTTGGGTAAGTTTTAGGGTCGTCAACATGAAGAAGGATGCAAGCGCTAAGGGGTTTGGGTAAGTTTTAGGGTCGTCCAAATGAAGAAGGATGCAAGCGCTAAGGGGTTTGGGTAAGTTTGAGGGTCCGAGAAATGAAGAAGGATGCAAGCGCTAAGGGGTTTGGGTAAGTTTGAGGGTCCAAGAAATGAAGAAGGATGCAAGCGCTAAGGGGTTTGGGTAAGTTTTAGGGTTCATAAAGGTAAGTGTTAGACTGGCGCGAGGCAGTAGTGGTGAGATTGGTAGTGTCAGATAGGGCCCACATTGGTTTGTGGAGTGTAGCTTGGATCGCGCATGCGCAAGACCTTATATACATACGAATGAACGAATATAAGAGGCAAAAAACCATTGAAAACCAGAGGCAAACGCAAGTAATTGGAAGAGGTGGACGATGGAAGCGGCCGAAAAAACAGGCTGCCGCCGCAACAAGTGATCACATCAACCTGTTTTTTACGATTGACAACTGACTGAGGCAAGTTCGGGAGATAACATACGAACGGACGTACATTTTAGGATAGAAACGTATTTGCTTATAGAATCACTCGCAAGTTCATACGAACGCACGAGCGGACGGGAAAAATAGGATGATCGGCACCCAAATCAAAGCTGTTACATGTTTCTTTGAATCGACCCTCTTGTGCGTGTTACAGCAAGGCAGAATGGTTTACAACCCTATTGAGGCTCTAGGAGGCTCAGAAATAGCCGTTTTTCATAGCGATTGGTCGCGAATAAATTCGGATCGAAACGATTTTTGTCGGAAAATTCGGCGAATCAGTCGAATCGAATTTTTCAAAAGTTCGTTCATCTCTAGTGGTGAGCCCTGCCCATTGTTGAAATGAGTCATGTGATAGTAAATCATGTGACAAGTAATCCACTAACACCATTAGTGCAAATCGCACGCTATTGCGCCTGATAATCAACTATGATGCTAACTGGCCAGTTGATAGGATAAGTGCGCAGCAGCTACGTGCGCCTATAGCGATTACCTTTTAATAAAAAGCAATGAAGCGCAGGCCGTCACGTGACCGCAGTCTGAGCCATCACGTGACTGCAGATGCTCCAATCAGTTCAGCTTAAATGAAATCGAGGTCTGGCCAAATGACTGCAGCGTCACTTGGAGCACTTCCCTTTGCCAGTGCTTTCTCTCATGCTCCCAAACCGATCAGATATATTACGCACTTGGAGTGAAAAGAAATAAAATGAGAAATTTTATAGCTTTTACCCGTTCTCAGGTACATCTATGAAAACCCGTGTGTAAATACTTAGCTACTGTGATGGGCCTAGGGGCCATCACATGGCTTTTAATCAGAAGGTCCCGTAGGCTAGGTGCCCTTCTGAAGATAACCCTCGGGCGGTCTGGCAGTACAGGCACCAACACTGGATCCATATTTAAGATATGCCAGTGTTTGGCAATCAACCGCTGGATTTCTTTGTGTTGAGGATTGAACCCGGTTATAAAGGGAACTTCCACCTGAGGGTTCATCTCTTTTCTTGGCTTTTTCACATGGTTTTTGTTAAGGAGGGTCCCTCTTTCAAGGTTTCTAACGAAGGCCCTCTGATCGCGTACCTCATTTGCTTTATAGCCCTTATCTAAGAACCGTTGCATCAGCATACTAGACTAAGAATTGTAATCCTCAACCAGGGTACAATTACATCTCAGTCGTGTAAATTGCCCTTTGGGGATTGCCTGAAGCCATTTTGGGTGATGGCAGCTGATATATGGCACATAACCATTCCGGTCTGTAGCCTTTTTGATATTTAGATCTAGGAAGTTAACAGACAAAGGGCATGTATCTACCGTGAATTCCAAATTGCAAGTGTTCGAATTGGTGGTTTTAAAGAATTCATCTAATTCATTTTAGGGCCCATCCCAGATGCAGAAAACATCATCAATATAACGGTGCCAGCATCGGAGATTGGGCCTAGTTTCCCCGAAGATAAATGAAGCTTCCCACAAACCTACATAAAGATTGGCCATACTGGGTGCAAATTTTGTGCCCATAGCAACCCCCTTCTTTTGCAGATAGAAATTATGGTAGAACCAAAAATAGTTATGCTCAAGGGCAAAGATTAAACACCGGATGATAAAATCAGTCTGTGCAGTCGGCACAAGAAGGGTGTAAGGTCAAATATTGCCATCCCGCAGCCACCCCCAAGTTATGGGGGATTAGTGTATATAGTGACGTCATGTTTGCCATTACCAAGGTGGAATTCTTATTAACAGTAAGATCCCCACATATTTTTAGGACCTGTGATGAGTCTTTTAAATAGGCAGAGATTTGACTAAATCTTGTAGGAACCCACCTATATATTCGCCCAAACGGCAAGTGATAGAATCCAAGGCACTAACAATCGGCCGGCCAGGTGGTTTTACCAAACTTTTGTGAATCTTTGGTAAGATATAAATAGTAGGAATTCTTGGGACAGTGGGGTTAAATAGTCTTTTAGTTAATATGCCTTGTTCCAAACCTTCATTCAAGAGACTTGTTAGTTCCTGCTTAAATCCTAGGGTTGGGTCTTTTGTCAACAGTAGATAGGTTTCAGAGTCACATAATAACCTACTGACTTCATCCACATAGTCAGTTTTGCTAAGTATGACTAACCCCCCCCCCCCCCCCTTATCAGCCGGATTAATTACCACATCCTTATTTAGTTATAATTCTATAAAGCCTTTGTAAATATCAGCAGGCCATCTATTTTTCTTAACCTTGAGGGACTTCAAGTCTCTTAGTAGCACGGCCTTAAAGGTGTCAACCTGGGAATTAGCTGAGATGTGTTGGTTAAATAATGATTTGTTTCTCAGGCCTGAATATAGAAAGAGCTGTTCGGGTTGGCCTGTTGTTGAGGGCCCATTATCCCCCTCACAGGCTACCTGTCACAAATAACTTACCTTCTACCCGTGCCCGTGGTGTCCCTAGGCAACGGGCTCGGGTTCCTCCTGCCCAGGATCCGCTTATGCCTCAGTTGCCATCCCCTATGGCGCATGTGTCGCCGAGTAAGTCCTTCCCCCTTGCCCATTGTCACTCAGCTTGTGCTTGCTGGCCTATACAGTCAGCTCATGTCTTCCGGTGGTGCAATACTCAGAATGGCCACCGGAGGCTGTTTAAAAGAACAAAGTCTAGAAGGTGCAGCACTGAGCAGTTTGCCTGGGAAGCTCAGCTGGGGCAATCAGCCCAGAGCTCACCAATCAGACTACAGGGCCAGTGCTCCAATCGGCCGCCAGATCCTATGTGCACCAATCCTAGCCATTGTCTCCCTGTCCAATCCTGCCGGTTTTGCCACTATAAAGGGATTTCCTCTGCAGTTGATCCTGGCCCGTGATAGCGTGCTGCTGGGTGTGATTGTGATTGCTATTTTCCTTACGATTCTGCCGTGTATGACCATTCCTGATTGACACTACCTTACTAAGAAAAAAATTCTTTACATTCAATTTCCTAATATACTTCTGTATATCTACAAAAACATCAAATGTATCTATTGATTTGGGTGGCGCAAACTTTAAGCCTTTGTCCAAGAGTCGTAGCTCATTTTCCAAACCTTGAAAGAGGGACCCTCCTTAACAAAAACCATGTGAGAAAAGCCAAGAAAAGAGATGAACCCTCAGGTGGAAGTTCCCTTTATAACCGGGTTCAATCCTCAACACAAAGAAATCCAGCGGTTGATTGCCAAACACTGGCATATCTTAAAGATGGATACAGTGTTGGGGCCTGTACTGCCAGACCGCCCGGGGTTATCTTCAGAAGGGCACCTAGCCTACGGGACCTTCTGATTAAAAGCCATGTGGACCCCCCTAGGCCCATCACAGTAGCTAAGAATTTACCCACAGGTTTTCATAGATGTGGGGTATGTGCCGGCTGTAAGGGATGTATACCGGGGAAAAAAACTATTAAATCATCTGAGGACCTGAGAACGGGTAAAAGCTATAAAATTTCTCATTTTATTTCTTCTCACTCCAAGTGCGTAATATATCTGATCTGGTGTCCTTGTAGCCTGATGTATGTTGGGAGGGCCACGCAGGAGCTCAAAACCCATATTCGCGAGCATATTTATAACATAAAACATGGCTAAAACAGTGTTTCTGCCCATTTTAAAGCCTTTCATGCCAGCGACCCTAGCCAGATGTCATTTATAGGGATAGACAATGTCGAACGACACTGCGACACTGGCGTGGTTCTAACCTTGTGAGGGAAATTTACAAGAAAGAAGGTCAGTGGATCTTTACCCTGGAGACTTTCTCACCCTTGGGTCTTAATATTGATTTTGACCTAAATTGTTTTATTGACTCTGCGTAGCTGTTTTTTTTCAGTTTAGGTCCACTTTATGCCCTTTGCTCTTTGTATCTATTTTATTAAATTGGAGTAATTTTTGATATGTCTGGCAGATCAGATTGTTTTTCATATATATTTTTAATGTAATATATTTAATGCAATATAATTTATTGTATCTTAATGTTCTGTATGCTGAAGAGACCAGCTTGCTTGCCAAGGAATCTGACAAGCCCACTTTCATCCTTAATTTTATATTTTTCATTTAGTTCTTATAATTTAGTTTTGGCTTCCCTGCCCCACTTCTCCCCTGTCGTTTTCCCCCATTTTTCCTTTTTATCCAAAGCAGGGAAGCAGGAAAGCCCCAGAGCTGGTGGTTGAAGAACAGGGTATAGGAAACATCCACTCTGAGACCTGAACTTTGCTTCGTTGCTTCAGGGGGGCCCTCCCTATCAGAGCGCGGGCTCCAGTCATTGTCGGCGCCTGTTATCTAGCAGACCGGGGGTACATACTCCATGGTGGAACACTTGGGCGTTGAGCAGCGCTCCTCACGCTCCCGCATCACAGTGCGAGTCACAGCCGCCACTGCTGCCGGCTTCTCTCACCTCACGCCGCCGCCAGCCGCACTGCGTCTCCTGCCGCTCTTCCTCCAATCTCCGGAAGAGCCATCATCTGAAGGGTTGGGGTTGAATCCACCCCTCCACAGCTCACCTTGTCTCCCGGTGAGTCCTCTCTTTCCTCACGGTCGCCTTCTGTATGATCGGGTGCTGACACTAAAGCCGTGGTCAGCCTCTGCTCTGGCGCCATGTTGTGGCTTCCACCTCCCGCATCGCTCAGCCTTCCTGATGAGAAATTGTGGGGGATCTTTACAGTTTGGGGTCTCCCCACTGCCCCTCGGTTCTTCTTTCGTTTAGACATTAGCTGTTAAGGCAATTAGGCACTTCTGGCGGGTTAAAGGTGGTGATTTAAAAACTTCACTCGCAGAGCTCTCCTATGTGTGCCCTCCAGCACGTTTTTAAATGTGCACAGTATCGGGCAAGCCCTGGACGTGCAATTAAATGGACAAAGAGCAGATGTTGTCTGTGCCAATCGACTGCAATAAAATTGGGCACATGTGACTTGTATTATATACCAACTATGTAGGTGATGGCCAGAGGTAAGTAGTAGTATCAAACACCCAGTATTTCCAATGTAGCTGATGGCCAGAGGTGAGCAGTAGTATCAAATACCCAGTGTTTACAATGCAAGTGAAGGGTAGAGGTTAGTAGTTTCATCAAACCCCCAGTGAGTAGAATGCAGGTGGTGCCCTCAAGGTAGTAATTTTTTCAAACCCCCCAGTTAGTAGAATGCAGGTGGTGCCAACAAGTAAGTAGCTTTTTCTAACACCCAGTAAACAGAATTCACAGGGGGCCCAGAAGTAAGTCCCAAGAAGTGTTATGCAAGGGGTCTTAGTAAGTAAGTAGTTATCAAGGGGCCCAGCCTTGGCAGATACTCACCTCTCCCTGACAGCCTTCTAATGCATAGAGGAGCCAGAGGTGCAACATATTGCTATTCTTCATGAATCACATTAACTGCACCATATATATATATATCTTTCACATTACTCTGGGGGCATTTTGCATTTCTTTTTAGGGTTTGGGAGGCACAGATTAAAGCATAAAAAACCCACCCAGGCTGGCCTTACCCCGAGGCATCCTAAATCGGTATGCCCTGCTGTGTGATACTCCCTGCAGCGCCTGTAAACACTAACTGACTGTCAGTCCCTGAAGGACACCCACCTTCAGGTGAGTCCCCACAACTCCCAATCTCGGCTGCTGCTTCTGCCTATAGACAAGCCCCTGTTTGTCAGAATACTGGATACTCCTTAATGGACACGGTTTCCCCCAGGACTTAGATAGCACAAAGGATGCGGACATACAGGGTGAAGGCAGATGAACCAGGGACAAGTCTGGGCAGTAGTTGGGCTAGCTGAGGTCATACGATTCCCCAATCGCAGTCCTTCTGATTCAGGGTTCCAAGGGCATACACAGGAGAATGGTCTAGGGTCAAGCTGGGTTGTCAGAGGGTTCATGGTACAGATGAGTAGATAAGCTTGAGGTCAGGCAGGCGTCGGTTCAGCCAGCAATCAGAGGAGGGTCAGACAAAGCTAAAGTTGGCGACAGGTAATCAGAATCCAGCTAATAGTTGTACCATAACACACAGCAAAAGCTATAACAGGTAATTCATGCTGGGAGAGGCCTGGTTTTATGTGGCCATCTGCCAGTCAGGACAGGAGGCCAGAGTCAGCTCACCACCTTAACACCCAGCAATACCTGTGGGAAAGCTGACCTTCAAAACTAGCAAAACATGGCCGTAAAAGGAGAGAGCATGCCAGGGATCTGCAGCCATACTGGCAGCCAGATAATATAGAAAGGTGATTAACCAGCATGTAGGGAAGCTGAAACCATGACACTAACCTAGCTTGGGGCACTACATGTCTCCCTCCTTTCACAAGTTTAACAAAAGTTTCTTGGGTCTCAACTTAATATGTCTGGCTGAATCAGCCCCCCTGCGGTCTGACCAGGGAACCATAAGAGAGGGTACTTCTCCGCCATATAGCAATGAGAGTGGGCACCTCTTTTTTTCCCCATCATCCAAGCCATATTGCAGAATGAGGACCCAAATTGTACCACACATTCTAGTAATACCCCAATACTGACTATTGTAGATATTAATTTTTAGCTTGTTTTGATACTTAGAATGGAGACTCCACGGGTGGCTATAATTCACACTCATATGATGGCAGATATTAATTTACATATAAGTAGAAAATATTAACATAAAAACATTAGCATATGTACAGCATTAATCATATACATCAAAACAGTGCATTCATTCATTGATCAGCTATTCCCATTTTATAATAATTTTAATCACCTCAACCAGCGAGATTGATTGTTGTACAGTCAATAGTTATTCATAATTATTGTCACCACTCTCTTTTGTAATACACTGCCAATTATGCTGGATCAAATTAGCCCAAAAATGGTATAAAGCCGATTGATTGGAGTGATGTGACTTGTATTTGCTAATCCAACTAGTTTCTGTTTGGAGAGTGATTTATTCATTAGGATGTATTTTATCTAAACTGATAAATCTAGCTTTATCAGTTTTGCCACCATGATATAATGTGAAATGTCTACCTGTGGGAGGGGTCACCATATTTTTATTTTTTATATGATTCAAGTGTTCCAAAACAAACTTCTGTTTGTTTTGCCAATATAAATTTATTGACAGTTAAACTGCAGCAAATCACATTTACCGTATTGCAGCTGATAAAATGGCGAGGATTTTCAGGTTTAAATCCGGGTATCATAATACGTTTATCTTATTGGGCAACCTCCGAAACTAAAGGTCCCCTTTGTTTTTTTCCTATCCTTTCTTAAATGACGCTAATAAATTGTCCTTTTTAAACTCTAGTGTAGGGTGCACCACCAATAAAGAATAATAGTTGTGCTCACTCAAAGAATACCTGAACTAGTTCAAAAGGGAGTGGCCGTGAATTAACACGCCTCCCTCCCTACAAGGAGCACCAAATACACATCAAAAATCTCCTTACAAAATTTATTGATACACACAAATTCATTAAAATACATATACATGACACAAGACACTTAAAAACAATAGATAGGTCCCAATTAATGTAATTATCCCTGTATCTTACCAACCCCAAACTCTGGGAAAATAGTATTGCAAGTAATGTGATGCAAACAAACACACCCTATAAAGGATGCCAATTGGGCAAAAGAAAAGTCTATGAATAAGATACTGAGGTTAGTGTGTACAGAGGTAGAAAACCTCTGCACCAACTTGCCACAGTAACTGTGCCGGCACTCAAAACCCCAAACCAGGGTCTATGATGTATACCACCCACCTATCCCCTGTACAAAATGAATGTAAACATATAAACAGTAGTGAACAAAATATTTATAAAGTAGCCACTGCTAATCAGAGCTGCTGTGCAATATCATGAATCTAAAGTGCTGAGTGCTAAATAATCTTATATGTGTAAAAACATGCAAAAAATATGACCATACAATCCATATCAATCCCTATGCCAATAAGGGCACTTAATAAACTATCAATAGTAAAAAAGCTAAAGTGAACAGAGTCTATCCAAACTATATGCTATATACTATATACAACAACTCAATATAACATGCCATATTAGCAATATTACTAAACCATTGCATAGATACCAATCAATATCACAGGTGGTATAGGATGCACCATGAAAAAGAGGCACAGTTGAACATGTCAGCACAGTAAATATAGATTAGAGGGACAATGCCCAAAATACTTATATCAGGCAAGAGGTATGTCGGTAATGCATCACAGAAAAAGGGACCATACGTAACCCGGCCACCCGCGCCCGCCGCCCCCGTGCGGCTTCAGAAGGGTGAAGGTGAAGTGTAACATGTCTGACTCACATTTATAAGGGCATGTCCTTGTTACCGCCTCGCCGGCGTTCCCGCCATACGCCGTCCGGGCGCGCGCACCCAGAAGTGAGCGCGCACCAGGAACAGGTGTGCTGATGCATGTCCAAAGCCGGGGCACGTGACCACAGCCCTGGACAGCTATGACGTCAGGCAACGCCTCCCCACCACCCGCCTCCCGCCGTGGCAGGAATCCTCCTCTGACAGGCAGAACCCCCCACCCACTGTGACGAGGCAGATGACGGGCACCACCGAACTATATAGCATATAGTTTGGATAGACTCTGTTCACTTTAGCTTTTTTACTATTGATAGTTTATTAAGTGCCCTTATTGGCATAGGGATTGATATTGATATGGATTGTATGGTCATATTTTTTGCATGTTTTTACACATATAAGATTATTTAGCACTCAGCACTTTAGATTCATGATATTGCACAGCAGCTCTGATTAGCAGTGGCTACTTTATAAATATTTTGTTCACTACTGTTTATATGTTTACATTCATTTTGTACAGGGGATAGGTGGGTGGTATACATCATAGACCCTGGTTTGGGGTTTTGAGTGCCGGCACAGTTACTGTGGCAAGTTGGTGCAGAGGTTTTCTACCTCTGTACACACTAACCTCAGTATCTTATTCATAGACTTTTCTTTTGCCCAATTGGCATCCTTTATAGGGTGTGTTTGTTTGCATCATATTACTTGCAATACTATTTTCCCCGAGTTTGGGGTTGGTAAGATACAGGGATAATTACATTAATTGGGACCTATCTATTGTTTTTAAGTGTCTTGTGTCATGTATATGTATTTTAATGAATTTGTGTGTATCAATAAATTTTGTAAGGAGATTTTTGATGTGTATTTGGTGCTCCTTGTAGGGAGGGAGGCGTGTTAATTCACGGCCACTCCCTTTTGAACAAATTGTCCTTTTTAGATAGATTTTTTTTATATACAATATTAGGCTTAGATGGCAATATATCTTTTAGAGTATTATCACTGGTCAAAATATGCCACTGATTAATCAATATCTGTCTAATCACATTGTGTTTTTTTTGAGTAAGTCAAAATGTGGTACAGTTGGTGGTGGTCTAGCATTCTTTCAATCTTCGTTTCCAAAGAGGAGCTCATGTTTATCGTTTAATGCCCTTTGAGATGCTTTTTTAGGCATTTCTTACTATATCCTCTCTGCAGGAGTCTATCACGGATTCCACCAGCTGCCACACGGAAGGCCTTTAAGGAGGGCAGTTCTGCCTGGCTCATAAATACTGTTAGGGCTCCAGGTGGCAGCTGGTGGACCTCAGAATGTTATTTGAGGCAGTTGCCCTATGAAAAAAGTCAGTGGGGATGTAGCCATCTTCATCTAAATTGATCTTTACCCGACAGACACTATAGTGTATTTAAGCTTTAAATCATTCTTATTTAGACTTTTCTGAAATCTCTCAAGTTCTACAGCAGGGCTTGTCTAGACCAGGATGATGTCTCCAATATATCCGTGCCATACATATATATGTACATTTCATTATCAACCCACAGCTTTCTCTCCCACCAAGCAAGGTACAGGTTGGCGAACGATGGTGAAAGCTGTGCATCGAAGAGATATAGATTGTGGGTGAAGACGAAATGCAGCATTTGAGGGAGCAAAATATTGTGATCATGGTGCTCAATAGTCAGTTAATCCAAAAAGGATTGTATTGCTTGCAGTCTCAGTTGTTGAAAAATACTGGAATACAGGGCCTCCACATCAAGAGTGCCAAGTAAGAGCTGGGAGGCAGCACCAGACCCACATAAGATGACAATTGTTGGTCAAATGATTGCAAACGTAAGTCTACATATTGACTGCTCGTTTAGTAAGGGAACCAGAGCCTGACACAATAGATCGACCAGGAGGATTTGTTGCACTTTTGGCAGGCAGTGAAATGTCTGTGACACCGGGTATTTAAAGTGGACTAAAACCCATGGAGATCGGCCCAGGAATCTATAAGATTCCCTCCCCCCAATTCTGGATGCTCTGCTGTGTGAAACCCCCAGGTCGTCCATAAATTCACCTTCTTTCCTGGTCCAATGGCGCATGCACGAGCAGCGGCCGCATCCCCTTAGGAAAGGTGCTGGATGACTTATGTAATATATTAAAGTAAAAAAAAACAGCTATTGCAATTTCATAGATTTCTTCCTGCAAACCTAATTTTGTATTGCTTTAATATTGCATGCTTAGCATCTATCTTTCTAGTTCTCAAAGTTGTGTGATTTACTGTATGGGGCTGGGCAGGCCCTTTACTGGAATAAAAAAACAATTTGCAAATAGCTGACCTGCCGAAAAAATCAATAATGGGAAATTCCAATGAAATCTGGAGGTAGTAGTACTGTACGCTCTAATTATTCATTTTAGTTTGCTTTTGGGGAAAGAGCCAAGAAAAATAAAGGTTTCCTCATTGGCTTGTTTTTGTAACCGAGTTACCGTAACACAGCCTTGTTTGCATTCCTTTTCTAGCTGCATAAATACAGACTTTCATTTCTCTTTCACCAGAAACTGTTTTTTGCCCACCATTCAGTAGCTGAAGCTCAAAACATTATTACTTTTTGGATCTTACATATTTTGTTCTACCTTAAGCACAGATATTGACAATTTCAAGACATATAACTGTAGTGCAGTCTATATACAGTAAGTGATGATTTTTTTACATTTACAAGTGTACAGTTGTATAGTACTTTACTGTAGTTGCGCTAACCCATGAGCAAATGTTTTTGATAAATGTTGTTTATGCAATTGTTTTTATAAATACATTGTTCAAATAGGTCATTACTAATTATGGCTTCATCATTTAGAAATGTTATGTGATTTAAATAAGAGCTTAGCAATTAAAGGTCTTAAAAACAAAAATGTATATGGGGCGCAAAGTGTTTACTGATATGATATATATGCTGGATATTGTCTTATTTCATACACCACTAGGTTCTGTATCACACAAGTGGAACCTACTACATGGACTACTTTCTTTTCAGTATACTTTTATTGAAATATTAAATATAGTCACATACAACAGTATGTAACTTTGCACTATGTTGCATAACAGCTGTGACAATATAATAAGAATATATAATATTGTGGAAAGTTAGAAAAAACACATCAAAAGTCCTTTTTCTCTCATAGGAAATAAAATCCTAATGATGATTAATATAACTACATAAATGTGATTAAGTTGTTATAAAATACATCTGCAAGGCTTTTGGAAAAGATTTTGATGCAAGAAAAAGAAAGAAAGGGGACTACAACTCTACAACAAACCCCTAAATTCTCTCTATAAAATCCTTATTCTTCTTTATTCTCAGTTATCATTTATTGTAACATTCTTCAACATACTGTACCATCAAAGACATCCATGATTTTTGTTATATACAAAATCCAAAACTGAAAATCAAAAGATAGTCTACAAATACAGCGGAGCTCAATAAAATTAACAGATAACATTTAAAATATCTTTCCACAAGAAATTTCAGTAACCTAAATGTATATTAAAAATGCCTTTTCAAAAAAGTCTCAATAAAAAACAGCTCCTTCTCCAAATCATCCATGGTAAATTTCAAACAATGCGTGTTGTCCCACCACTAAAAGCAATGGCAATTAACCAGATCAAAAGGGCTATACACTTGTCATAGCCAAATAACACTTGCTTGGTATTAGGTGAAAGCCTTTCTCCTCCCTTCAATCACAGGTTGCTTTCTCCACTTATAGGGACCATAAATCTACAGAAAAGAAACTTCCCATAGTGTAATGTGGAGGCTGATTCACTACTAGCACCACATATTGCCAAGTGAGCATCTGTATAGCGGCGCTTAGAGCGACCGCTAGTAGACGCTTTAAGCGGGTGTTGGGTGCTGTAACCGAGGCCCTAATTTATGAAGGAATAGCGACAGGTAGCGACTGGTGAGCGGCTGGTAATGACGGGCCCCGCCACGAGAACGCCGGCTCCCCACCACAATCACACATTTATCAAGCCAATCCTGCTTAGCGACTGAGATAGCCCCAGATAGCCACTCATTCATCATTATTCCAGCCTCAGCCTACAGCGCCAGCGTCCGACCTTGAACAGCGACAGGTATGACCTCTCGCTACCTGGCGCTCTCCAATGCATTTCAATGAAACAATCTTTAAATATAAATAATAAATTGTTATTAATTTTTTTTTTTTTTTTTTTTTTAATGTGAAAAATTCTGTGACCACTTCTGGCATTTTAGATAATTTTTTTTAAGGGAAAAAAAATAAAAAAAAATAAATTGTACAGAATTCATATTACAGGTCTAATATTAATGTATTCATATTACTAAATTATTTAAAAAACTTGTTTTTTTGGTTTCCAAAAATATGGTTGTTTTGGGATTAAAAAACTACTTTTAACCCATCGCCGCCAGCGCTCTGGGGTTTAAACATGCATTTTACAGCGCAAGAATTTTTTGAGCGTGATTTTTTAATGAATATGGTGGGAGCCGGTCGCTAGGGCCAGTCGCTATCATGCGCTCCCATACAGCACGGAACCTGTCAAATAGCGACTCCTCACCTAATATTCAACATTACGGCAAACCGACTGAGTCGCTATCAACTACCGAACAACGGGCAAGCACAGCGACTACTAGCGGGCGCTCTGAAAATGCCGCTACAGTCGCTCAACTGTCGCTACCTGCCCCTATTAATGAATCGACCTCCCCGTGTAGCGGTCGCTGTAGTATCTTGGTCGGCATTGATTAATTTTATGTGTGGTGGGCGCTGTAAAAGCGCTGTCCCTGATTCACTGCAGAGCCAATAGAGAATGCTAGGTAGTGTCCTAAGGTCAAAGCGCCCAAGACTACACCACATCTAACAAGAGGACAACACTGCAGCGATGGATAGGTAGCGCCAGCTTAGTGCGTCCGGCACTCGGCGCTCCACACCATATTTAACAAAAAACTACACACACACAGCATTGGCACACTGAAGCTGGGCGCTCTAGCAGAGTGCAAGACGCTGTGTGATCAAAGTCTGTTTTTGAACACATATACACCAGTACCAAAGTGAAAACAAATGGAATGACATTGTTTTACACTGTGACAATTACACTTTAGTGCCAGACCTGCACATACAATTCTGCATAAAAATATATTTAAAAAGTATAAAAGTGTTTGTTTGCAAGTCATGAGAGGTCACACAATGATTTGAGCAAAAAAAAAAAAAATGTATTGCCCAAAACACTATTTAAAAGTAATACGTGGCGCTCCTGAACCTAGAGTGCCGGGGCTATACACTGAGCCGCCTCTAGTAATACATGTGACGCTACATGGTTAGAGGCGCTCACCAGATTCGCTTTCTTAAATGTGGTTTTAGGTACAGCGCCCCGGGGTTCAACAGGCAATATGTGCCGCTAGACACTACTAGAGATGAGCGAACTTTTGAAAAGTTCGATTCGGCCGATTCGCCGAATTTCACAAAGAAATTCGGGTTCGGCCGAATCGAACTTTTACGAAGTTCCCCATCAAAAATGCCGGCATGGTGGGAGCGGGTCGGCCGGTTCCGCTGACAGCGGAGCCGGCCGGCGGGCCGGTAAAGCCGGCCGGCCCGCTCCCACCATGCCGGCAAAAATGCTTTTTTTTTGTTTGTTTGTTTTTTAAATGCCGGCATGGTGGGAGCGGGCCGCTCCCACCATGCCGGCATTTTTTTTTTTTTAATTTCAGGAAAAATTCGATCGGCACGAACCACAAAATATTCGGGTTCGTGCCGAATCGAATATTTCCTGAAATTCGGAGCGAATTCCGGTTCGTCCGAACCGGTCCGCTCATCTCTATACACTACCCCCAAAGTAAAGATTTAAATGTTTTAATAACCAAAATAGCTTGACTTGTATACCGGCGTGACTCGTGAGAACTCTATCCACACACTATCCTTGTATGTATGTCTATATATACACCTGGAGAATAAAGTGATTCTGATTGCGCACTGGATACCTTCTCCAGCTTGATGTATACTGTGACGTAACTCCGCTCTCCTGCCTGTGTTCCATATCAGCTCATTTAATTCATGTTGGAACTTCCTCCAGCCTTGGAGCGCAAACAGGAAGTCCTCCTTAAGAAACCCCCTTTCTCTGACATTTTCAAGGCTTTTGATTCCCTATCCTGGAGATATTTAGTGGGGACCCTCAAAATGTGGGGATTACAATAAAACCTCCCCCAATAGATAGATACTCTCATTGTATTTCTCACCCTCTGCTAGGGTCAAATATATGGGATTTTCCTCTCAACTATTTACAATATCCAGAGGCATGCACCAGGGACCCTCTTCTCCATTTTATTTGTCTTGGCGATGGAGTCCCTGGCCTTCAAGATTAGAGCTATTGACAGCATAAAGTGCATTGGCATGGCAGGCATACACCGAAAAATATCATTGTTTGCGGATGATGTCCTATTGATCTTATCACATCCGATAACAACCTTACCCAACCCTTTCAATACTGGACCACTTTGCCTCTATATCAGGTCTTATGGTAAATAAGACAAAATCTATAGCCTTAAACATCATTCTCCCTGAAAGCCTAATTTCCCACATTAGAAACTGCTTTGACTTCAAATGGGCAGCATAGAACTGGGGGTGAAAATAGCATCAACATATGGGAGCATGTACCAGGCCATTTACCCACCACGGCAGGTAAGTCAACTTTCGGACACATGGTCTAGCCTCCCAAACTCTTGGATAGGCCGTATTTACCCAGTCAAAATTACATTGTTGTCGAAAGTACTATACTTTTTCAGTGTCCTACCAGTTAGAGTCCCAGCATACATGCTACACATGCTTCAGAGACAATTACTGATCGTTATATGGCACTCAAAATTCCCAAGAGTAGCAAGGCAGACTATGCTTACCAATAAATTGCAAGGGGCCTGGGAGTAACAAACTTTAGCAACTACTATAAGGCATCCCCGATAGCGGCACTACACCTTAAAGAGGAACTCTCTCTGTGGGCCCTCCTTGAACTCCTGAACCGTAACACCACTACCCTAGAGGGATTGCTTTGGAGGAAATGTGAGAACAGATCCAAGACTTTAGGCCCATTGAGGAGAAACGCTTTAGCAGCTTGGGACTCAGTCAGATATTCAGCAGGTTTAATGCCACCTCACTCACCCCTAGTAAATCTGAATTCCCACTGAGAGTTCCTTTTCCGAAAAAGCAGACATCTCCAAAATTTCCCACCTCCTGATTGCAAGGGGTTTCTTATTCTTTGACTCAATAAAACAGAAAAAACATCTGGTACAAGTATCTATAACTTCAACATCAGATAGCTCCCTTAATTAAAATAGGAACATCCTATAGGAAGAGATCTACCTTCGAGGAAATCTGGCATCAGGCTAGAGGGATTGCTTTGGACGAAACGTGAGAACAGATCCCAGACTTTGAGCCCATTGAGGAGAAACACTTTAGCAGCTTGGGACTCAGTCAGGTATTCAGCAGGTTTAATGCCACCTCACTCACCCCTAGTAAATCTGAATTCCCACTGAGAGTTCCTTTTCCCAATGGGAAAAAGCAGACATCTCCAAAATTTCCCACCTCCTGATTGCAAGGGGTTTCTTATTCTTTGACGTAATAAAACAGAAAAAACATCTGGTACAAGTATCTATAACTTCAACATCAGATAGCTCCCTTACTTAAAATAGGACACTTAAACCGGACCAACACATTAGGAAAAGAAAGGTAGCGTCCATTTTGGAACTTCCTCTCCCAGCATCTCAGCCATGCTGTTGCCTGGATTCAACTGACATAACTGACAATGTAACAGGAACAGGAAGCCCAGCAGCACTTCCTGTTTGCAGGCGGCCTGCAAATGCATGAGCTGCCATCTTGTTTCTAAAATATAGTACTGCAGGAGTTAGAAAAAGGTAAATGTATTTTTATGTGCAGCAATCTAAATTGCCCTGGGGCGGTATACATACAAGCACTGTTTGTTATGTTGGTCTGGTTTAAGTAATTTTTGACTGTTGGTCCGCTTTAAGTCACAACTATGTTAAACAATGGGAGTCAGACCTGCGGGCAGCAAAGGCCTATAGGGTTTGGTACCGCATTTGGTCGGTGACAGCTGGGTGCTCGATCAATACCTTGACAATGAAATGAGAATAAAAACTAAAAAACTACTGCTTAGATAGTATTTGGTCCACACCAGACTGCACAAGATCTATACTAGTTATCCAGGGTCTTGGTTTAGGGGGCTGTTTAGCAGAAGGGGACTTCTTACATACTTGGTGGACATGCCCCCTGCTTACAAGTCTCTGATCACAAGTCTATAAATGACTGAGAGAATAATGGGAGTAACAATACGTAATGACCCTTGAGTAACTTGAGTAACATCTTGTGGAAATCAAGGCCAGAATCAATACATTTTCCGTTAACAAAAACCTATTTAGTATCTTAAACGGCACACACAAAACATTTCTGGGAACCTGGGAAACTTGGTGCCTGTATAAGATACTGATCTGGGTCCCTGAGCCAGTTGAAACACCCTACCTGCCCATTTCCCTTCCTTACCCTACTCTCTACTTTAATTAGTCAGAGATGCATTTCAAGGTTTACTGGATAATGTTCGTATTATCTACCTAGCCACTGTTAAATTGTCATGGTTATAATTTGTACACTTCTAGAAACAGTAATTTGCTATGATAATCTGCCTGATTTCCCTATTATTGCTGGCAATCACATTACTTAAAAAAAAAAAAAAAATGAGAACAAGCCAGAAAATCAATTTAGACGTTTTCCTAGAGATGTCCCAGATCCTATCTTTCCCCTTCTGGTGAATGACCCCTGTATCTATTCCTATAAAAGCCATCAATGCTGTATTACAATAATGGACTTGTTTAAACTGCACTGAGAGGCTATGGTTCTCACATTGACAGTCCTCGCAGATGCTGGTAGGGATCGGGTGGAGGGGCAGGGGACTCCAATCCACTGTTGCTCCACTCATGTGGACAGCAGTGATCGGTGCCACGGGACATAGGATGGGATGTAAGTAAAGAAAAAAACCCTTTGTGAATTGGTAAGGGATCCATGAGACCCCTATAAGAGTTCACAAGGCTTGAGGGGCTTGCCGCAGGTGACTTGCCATCAGGGGCGAACTGGGTTTAAAAAACGAACAAGGACATTTTTGAACACATTGACCCTGCTGTAATATGTCCAGCCAGTTACAGTATGTAACATTACATGCATGCAGCTCCCTTGTCAATGTGGCCCAACAGGGTAGTTATTACAGACAGGGTAGAAACATACGGTACATATACTACTTCAAATGCAGTTTTACAGATTTGACAGTGGATATTCTGAGTACAAGATACAATAGGGGAGAGAGCCCTGCCCTTGCGAGCTTACAGTCTAAAGGAAGAGGGGTGAAGACGAGGGGGAAGGATCACAAACAGTCAGTATTGAGCTTTGTGGCGTATGCCCTTTAGAAGATTGGTTAGGCCAGATTATATGCTTGTCTGAATAAGTGAGTTTTAAGGGCGCCTTTGAAGGTTTTGAGGGTTGTGGAGCGGCGGATTGGGTGCGGGAGGGCATTCCAGAAGATTGAAGTTGCACGTGAGAAGTCCTGGAGGCAGGCATGAGAGGTGGTGATCAGGGTGGAGGACAGGAGAAGGTCAGCAGCAGAGCGGAGGCTGCGTCTGGGTTGATATTGTTGGATTAGAGATGAGATGTAGGGAGGGGCCTGGTTGGAGAGAGCTTTGTAGGCGAGAGTTAGAGTTTTGAACAGTATTCTCTGTGGGACTGGCAGCCAGTGTAGGGATTGGCATCCTTTTAACTCAAATGGGTCCACTTTACCGGGGCATCCCATGTAGGCATGCCCCTAGTTTGGCTGGTATTCTTACCTCTCTGACGATCCCACAGTGCTTGTACAGGCTCTCCTTCAATCAGAATAGATTGTCGGATGACGCCAACAGAATGGATTGCGTTATCCCGTAATCCGATCTGCATGAACAAAGTGCCAGGTGCCTCCCGCCAGCGCTTCTCTCTAGCTGAGCACGGGGGCATACACTAGTGTTGTGGGATCGACACACAGGGCATTCCACATTCCGCTGCTCCATCAGTGTTGAGATGTAACTTTGTGTACCAGGGAGACATATAACACAGTGCCATGCCCATCTGCCCACTGCACTGCAGCCCTGGAACACATCTGCCAGAAATTGATGACAGAAGCAGCAGCGTTGAGAGTCCCACTGTGCCCTGTGGCTTACCTTAATTTTTTACCAGGCAATTAGTTGTACAGACTGGGTGACAGGGTGAGGGGTTAAACCAGGAAACCTAGTGACTTCCTGGTTTTGGTCCTGTTTTAAGCCTGTGCTGCTGTGAAACTCCTTATGGATCACCTATATTCCTACCTTGTTAGTAATCTTATGGTGCATACATTGGCTGTCCTCCAGTTAGCTTTGCTAGCTGTACTTACAAATGAGCACCTAAGAAAGCCAAATAAATGGTTAGTTGCTGGCCACTTCTCTCCAGCTGTGTGTACCTGTGCAAGCTATTAAAATGGACCTGGCACAGGTGCACACAGGTGCCAGAGAGGAGAAGATGCTTTCTGCAGCCTGTGCATTGGGCATGAAATAACTGGGGATGTAAAATTATGAGTGAACTTGGGTGTTTCACAGTGTGGGGAATCCCGCAATGTTTTGGTCCACCAGCATAAATGTTTTCCTCATTCATGAGGCATCCCAATTTGGCCTGTCATGCTGTGTGTGAGCCCTGAGAACACCAAATAAGCTTACCTAGCCAGAGATTCCATGCTGATTGGCTACCTGTTTGCAGGTTGGATTTGCTCCATTCAGCTTCTGCTAGCAGAATGGCTGGCAAGCTGAATGGAGCAAATGCAACCCGCAGAGTGCGTGGATTGGTCTCTTGCTTGGGCGTAATTTAGCTAAAATTTACAAGAATATGTGCAGCCCTTAAATGTATAAGGCGACTTAAAAGCTCAGATATATGTATATCTCTAAAACTGCACCTCGTTTGCCTAATAAGTTCATTTACCAGTAATTCCCAAGGAAAATGATGCACTTTAAAGAGTTATTTTTATACCTTGCAAAATGTAAAAATAAAAAATTCTTCAAGCACTGTAAAATCATAGAAAGCCTAACAGGGCAAAAGCATTTGTAAAACAGATTCCTCATCTGTTTTAATTGGGTCCAGGCAGAAATTAGGACACTACGTCCAATCTCCAAACAAGATGGCTGCTGTATTTGGCTTCACAATGCAGGTCTCTCACCCCAAAGCAAATCTCATCATCGTCTGTCCGTCCTCCAGTCAGTCTCACCAGCACATCCTTTCTGCAGCTGAACCTCCAAGCAAAATCTCTTTGTCCGCCTGTGTCCATCTTCATCCAAGACACAAGTCCGTGTGTGTCCTTCGGCTGTCCGAGCAAATCTCCCTTGTCTCTCCCAGCCCACTGATTTTTCTCAAGCTGACCCTTTGTTTCATTTGCAATCTGCAGGTCATCTCTGATTGGCCCAGATTAAACTATTACAGGTAGCCATCTAAATTTGCATGCAAATGCACACCTGAAACTAAAGCTACAAAACCAAGACAAAAAGTCTTCAAGAACAAAGGAAGGTTTCCCACCATGCTGCATATTAATTAAGAGTCAAAAAAAAGGGTCATCCTATATACAGTGTACTTTCTGATTGTATAAGATTTTTTACAATTTCTATGGGAACAAAATATATAAAACATATCATAGATTCACAATTGGCTGCCCACTCCCTCATGTGGCATGGGATCACTGGAAAGGTGAGTAAATGCAGTGATTCCAAGGGATACAAAAATCGGCATTCCCTGCTTGAGAGGAACAACACCTGGGAGTGAAAATCCTGGTAAGTGTTCCTCTTTAAAATGGATCCAAACAATAAAAGATGCTAGGTCCAGTTAAAGCAGAACAAAATCCACACAGCCTGTCCTGGAATCCAAAAGATTTCAGGGTCGTCCAATGGCCAAATCAGGATGCCCTGTGGCTATCCCCCCCCCCCCCCAGTACCAGTAAAAACTCACCTCTCCAACAGTGCATGATGCGCAGGCTCTTGTCCAGTCAGAACCTTCTGTCGGTAAAAGACTCTCGTTGCTGTAAATGCGGAGTGTGCACTGCCGCATCCCCGTTGCCCTGCACACACCCCCGTCCCAGCCATTCAGATAGACTGGGGTGGGATCATGCGTGCCACTGTGGCTGCAGGGGATGCATCAGCTCGAGCTCCCCATTCTAGTCAATGAGAGACGTTTGCTGAATGACATAGTAACGGCAGATGCCTCCAATTGGATGAGAGCCCGCTCATGTGCAATTGGAACCAGGAAGATGTGAGTGAAAAGCCTCATTCTGGGGGGTTTCACACAGCAGGGCATCCCAATTCAGGATGCCTCGGGGGACAACGTTCTGCTATAAATACCATGGCTTGGGCTAGACATAAATGTAAAAACTTAAAAATAAAACACTCTCACTCTTCCCCCCTCACTCCCCCCATATTAAATCCTCATTTTCAGTACTTTCAACACTTTTACGATTCTCTTATCTCAGATCTCTGCTAGCAAGACTCACCCAGGAAAGCTTCGGGGTCACAACAGACAGGGCCTGAGGGTGGACAATCACCGCTAGGAACTCTTCCCCATCTTAATAAACTATAAGCGCGGGCCACTAAGATGCGAGAGGTTGGTGACGTCACTCCCAGCAAACCAGCGAGCGCTATCACGCTGGCTGTTGCAACTTTCTGGGTCTGAGCTGCCAACCCATGACCCAGCCAAGGCTGCAAGCAGACTGAGAATGTGGACTGTGTTGTGGGCCGGCTCTAACATGCTCCAGCACAATGAGTCAGATGGCCACTGTGGCTCCCTTCAGCTTGACCTGCCTGCCAGACTGCTTTGCCAGGGGTGGAGTGGCCTGACATTAAAAACTTTTGGACCAGCGACCTGGGGGACACGGCATCCCACTGGGAATTCTCCCGGTGGCCCAGCAGTCAGTCCACCCCTGCTTGCCATTAAGCCCTGCCCCCATTACCTGCCTACTCAAAGTCTGGGGGGAGGGGCAGAATAACCAGTGGCTGGCCTCCATGCCCTGGTCTACAAGCCTCCATAGATGGTGCACTGGTTGTTATGCTGGGAAGCATTGATGTCCTGTCACTCAGCCAGCAGCCAGGAAAAAGTCTTCCAGGAGCAGGAGTGAGAGCAGAAGCCAGAGTGATTGGCGTGGGACACAGTGCTCTGGGTGTATCAGAGGTAAGTCTTAAAAAATAAAATAATAAAATACTTTTTACTACTTATACTTACTCTCTGCATCTTGTGTGTTTTTATTTAACCCTTTGTGAACTGGTAAGGGGTCCATGAGGCTCCTGTACCAGTTCACAAGGCTTAGGGGCTGGCAAGTCACCTGCAGAAAGTGGGCGACTTGTCATTAACCCCCAACCCCCGTTAACTGCCTCCCCAAAGCCTAAGGGGGACAGAAGAGCCTACAGCTCCAGAGGGCATATTTTTTATTCTTTTCTTTTTTGTGAAACCATGTGCAACCAAAGAATTAATTGAGGGATTACTTCCAGAAAGATGTGCCCACTACAACAAGCTAGGTACACCTAGAAAGCCAAAGGTGTGTACTTTCAGGGAATGTGCAAAGTGGAGATTTTGTCTGCAGAGCTGAAATATTCTTAAGCAAAATTACCCATCTGTGCATGCTTTGCATTGGGGTGTTTGGCAATCCTACCCTTGAAAGTACCTATGCATGTTGGGTATTGTTCTGTTCGGAGGACCTTGCTGTTTCAGATCTAACTTGTTATTACTTGTTTGCATTTTCTTAGGAAAATTTGGTTTTGATTCTGTTTTTTTATTTGTTTGCAACCAAAGAATTAATCAGGGGATTACTTCCCAAAAAACTGCTCTTACAACAACAAGTCTGGTACTCCTAGAAAGCTTGAGGTGTGTTCTTTGAGAGAACATATAGTTTGGGGGGTGTACAGTGTTGTTTTCTTTAAAAACTGCAAAGTGTACATAGTAGTTGTATTTTCTTTGAAAATCTCCTGAAGCACTCTTTTCAGTTTGGGGTGTCTCCAGGCAGGAAAGGGTGCCTACTGATACATATATGGTACCTTCGTAACCAAGAGGAATGGGGCTTTTACACGCAATATAATTTTATTGAAAAACTTTTTATTACAAAAACAAACTACAAAATGTAAAAAATATAATTATTTTTGCACATATTTCACCCACAAATATTGTGAATACACTAACAAAATGACATCCAAAACATTTCATGTTAAAGCCCAGACTGCTGAAAAAACAATATATAATGTTACTGGGAAATCCTCGGACATTACTTCCAAAAAGTTACAGTCATAGTTAAACATGGTGAAATATGGACTAGCAACAGGTCGTGACAAAATCTCTAGGTAGGTTGGCACTTAAAGGGTTAAATAAACCTTTTCATTGGGACATCTTAAAGTATGATAAGGCTCTTGTAGAGTTATTTTCTGCAAAATGCCAGGAGATATTCAGCAGAGCACAAAATATTAGCAGCAAATTGATAAATAAGGATTAATCAAAATGTATTTGGATACGCACAGCCAAAAAGTATTTTCTGTTTGGAGGTGCTGGCCAGTGGGGACTAACTTAAAGAAATATATACAGAACTGGGTCTCTAGAGATGCCCCAAATGGACCCCAAGTAATTGGCCGCAATCATAAGTCTATTAAAAGAGATTCATAACTTCCGGGGGCAAAGCCAAGCAAGATGGCCACATTTTAGAAGTGCTCCTTCTCCACGACAAAGAATCTGAGAATATCTCAGCAATCCTAGAGAAGGCTACACAAAAAATGGGGTTAATTGATCCAGCTAGCCGAGAGGAACTGATCTGCACCCCCATTTTGGATTCCCGGAGGTCCCTGCCCACACCTGCAGTGCCATGCTCCAAACCACATGGTGGTGGCTATTGCGGAGCTGCATGAAACCAGGACAAGAGGGCAGGAGCAAAAGAAGAACAACCGACACATCCAGATAATGCTTGCCTGATCCCCCCTTCCCAGCAGAACACACAAGATCTCACTAACCTGGGCTGCGGGAGGGACGTGCGTGTCTGCGGTGAGAGGAAGCAGGATCCCCGCTGCACGTGGAGACCTGGGCGGCCGTGGGCCACCCCCATCCATCGACTGCTGAGGTGGTGTCTGTTCGCTGCGCCGCGTGAGGTTGCCAGGGGAGGCGGCTGAGGAGAACAGGAGACACGGGGAGGAGATGAGAAGCAGCGGCACCGACTGACTTTGACAGTGGAGACCACTGCTTTGACACCGGCTGAAAGCGGGAGAGCCGGCTGCATTAGCACATTAGCGCAAAAGTTTGCTGACTCCCCGGCGGGTGAGGAGGACGGGGCCGGGGACGGCAGAAGCAAGACCGACGCCAGCTGCCGATGAGGCAGGATATTCCGAGCGGGGCCGGAGTGCGACAGCCGAGACGTCTGTTTCATTCCCCTCTGAGGCCAACGTGTGGGTGAGACACAGTGACTCTCGTCATCTCTTCTGCCACTGTCAGGTATCTGGTGGGGGGGACTGGGGACGGCTGCTGCAGGACCCTACCAATCGGAGCTGTTGGGGACACCTTCGCCCGATCCCAGGGAGCAAGCAACTACCATACCTGGGAAAGTCTTATAGAGATCCGGGACTCCCTTCCTCCATTCGGGGCTGAAAGCCGCACATTCAGACATTGTGCAGAAGAGTGGAGCTCTCATCCAGGAGCCCTCATCTCAATCTGGGGCCAAACCCTCTGGAAAAGGGGGCGAGGAAAACATCTGAGCCGCAGAATTAGAGGAGCTCTGGGGTACCGGGCTAGAAGGGTGGGGGCAGTGCCATTTGAAGCAGGGTCTCTGGGACCCCTTACTCCTTTCCTGGTCCCCATACTGCCCTCCATCT
Organism: Gastrophryne carolinensis; assembly: GCA_027917425.1. NCBI lineage: Eukaryota > Metazoa > Chordata > Amphibia > Anura > Microhylidae > Gastrophryne > Gastrophryne carolinensis. The sequence goes on along the minus strand of CM051236.1, from coordinate 309,300,543 downwards.
CTGCCCACTGAATCTGTCAGCGCCTTCACTGGAGCCGGTCACATCGACCTGCAAATCCACTTCTGATCTGCTATATTGCACCCCACTGATATCCCGGATGGAGGAGGGGGGTCCGGGAACGAATTCAGGGGCTATAAGTTCTGCATTGTTATCTAGATAAAAGCAAACCTTACCAAGCTTAAAGTAGATTGAATAAGTTAACATAACTTTTGTTGCAGGTGGATTTATTTTTTTTTTTTGACTAAGCTAACAATACTTTTACTGCAAAAACTGGGGCTATAGAGCTCAGATGTGAAAGTGACTAGTTTGCAATTCGCATAGTGTCCGTGATGGTTCTAGATCCATGCTCCTGAGGTGAATACTGACACCTGGTGGCGACATTCTGAGGTGCAGGTCTCTGGGGACTGGATTGGATCTACTGCTTAAAAAGCATTACACTGACTAACCGTAAACAGATACCATACAGATCGACGCTGCCCGGTGGCCTCAGGACTAAGAGCGGAGGCTCAAAACGCGTCAACGCGATGTCTGCCTGAATATGCTCTCAATGCTGTTTTAGCTGCGGTGCTGTTTTTATGCAAGAAAATAAAGAATGGATAATTTTTAACCACCTTGGCTGCGGGCTGGCTCGTCTTGTCTTTGGATCGTCTCCAGCATTTGAGTGAGCTCCTTATGATATATATATATATATGAAACCAATTGAGAGGGTGTCGATGGCGTTGCAGCCTCTGTGTCTGAAACCCCAAAAGTTAACCCATTTAGGAAATATCGCAAATCTTAAATGCACACCATAGAATAAATCACATTCTAACCACCACCTTAAGAGACAAACTCGGTCGTGGCTGACCAGAACAACATGAGCCAGGTGATGACCAGGGGCATGGATAGATATGTGTAGAAAGTTACTCCTTCAACCAGTAGCAAACACAAATCCAAAGAAAATCAAAACTCCCAAAAGGACTCTAGACAAAAGATTACACCACCCTCATCACCAATTATGCCTGATTTAAACGCATCCCCTCAGCGAAACCCGCTATACTCACCAGCAGACAGAGATGACAAATCTATAGCACAAGAGGTTATGGGAACCTTGGTACCCTACTTTAATAAAACGTTTGAGGCTCTGCACCATACACTTATGGGGGCTATGGAACAAATTAATTCCCACTCTAAACAAATAACCGAATTACAACAAAGGGTCAGTGACCTAGAGGACTGCAACGCGACATACAGCGCAAAAATTGACTCACAAGAAAAATTGCTGTTCACCCTAAGTGAAAAGCAAGAAGACCTAGAAAACAGAAGCCGTAGATCAAATCTTAGGTTCCTGGGCATCCCGGAAACCTATAAAGTTCAGGGGCTAAAAGCCTTTCTAACAAGGGATCTTATGACGCCGCTGCAGATGCCGGCATGCGATTCCAGAAAAATCTAAAGAGCGCATAGATTGGGCCCAGAAAGACAAAGTGAAGGTAATATAACAAGAGCAACAATAGCCAAATACTTACACTTTGAAGATAAAGAAATGATCTTGGCTGCATACCGTAAACAGAGTGAGGTAGTGGTGGCAGGCAACAAGATCCTAATTTTCCAAGATTTCTCGGTGGCAGTGACCCAAAAACGCAAAGAATTCACACCTATATGTAAACACCTTGTGCAACAAGGAATTAGATTCACCCTACTGTACCCAGCAAAACTAAGAGTTACTATATCTGGAGAAACAAAACTATATGATGATGCCAAAAAAACTTGATCTACTGCCACCAAATACTTAACATGGTGGACTGTAAAGGTAGTAAAGGCAAAAGGATCATGACAACACTTAGCCACCCTTGATCCCAAGGCAATATATGCAAATGTTATGGGACCACGGGGGCTACCTTAGCCAAGGTAAAAAGTTTGAAACAGTTTATATTGTTAAAAGGATTATAAAAGTAAATCAAGCAAACATAAGGAAAAATATTTGTTATACATTAAGATTGTTGTTCCTGACACTCTGTGGCACTCTGGGGGCCTCGGGGGCGAACCTTGGGTCTCACTGCAGGAAGTTGGAGGTGGAAACCCCCCCTGTGGGGGGACCTCGGGTCTGTCCCTGATGCTCTGGTGGAGACCAATTGATCAGAGATTGCAGTCAGGATGGTATAGCGACTCGGTTATGGCTCAACAAAAATACGCAGGAAAAACTATAACTTGAGCCAGGGTTGAATGTTTTAAAAATCACAGTGTAAAATGTACTGACCTTTGTTGTGTGCATCATTCAAGGTGGGGGCTGCGACAACTGGCACCTGGAATTGGGAGAGACAACAGAGCAAACCAACATCACAGTACCCTAAGGTACGTTCCGCTAGACAACAACCACGCCTGACACATGACAACTAATGACACAACCTTACAAACAATAGTGAAAGATACACTCAAGATAATCTCATGGAATGTAGGAGTCCTAAATCACCCTATGAAACGCAGAAAGCTATTAGGCACCACAATCCCGACATAGTAGGATTACAGGAAACACATTGGAAAGAGGGGGAAAAAGGAAACCTCAAGGCTAACTGGATAGGAGAAGAAATAGCCACCACATACTCGCAAAAGAAAAGAGGCGTGGCCATATTGATCAACAATCTCCAGTACAACATAATAGAAAAATACATTGATCCAGAAAGCAGATACATAACTCTAAAGCTGGATATAGCAGGAAAAACATCTCTCTGGCAAACATTTATGCACCCAAGGGACCCAACACAGACTTTTACACAAAGGCTGCTAACAATGCAAGTCCCTAACCTAATCATGCTAGGAGACTTTAATACAGTTATAGACCCCAAAATGGATAGACAAGAATCCAAAAACATTCAAACAGGAGGACACCCTTTTAACTTACTATTACAAAACACAAACTTGATAGATCCATGGAGACTACTGTACCCCACAGCAAGAGAATACACGTGCTACTCAGTAGCCCATAAAACACTGTTAAGAATTGACTATATCCTAATAGATGACCACCTGATGAGCGGGGTTCTGGAGGCCTCCATCAAACCAATTGCCCTCTCAGACCATGCGCCAATCTCGCTGATGCTTGAACTAGAATCTGCACAAATACACTCAAGAATATGGAGATTTCCAAATTACCTAAAAAATTCAAAGAACACTTAGCAAAATGTTGGGCAGACTTTTTTTTGATAATATTGAGCACATAGATAACCCGACACTACTGTGGGAGATGGCTAAGGCTGTTCTGAGAGGGCAAATCATAGCCTACACTGCCAAAAAAATGAGGGAAACAAAGGAAAAACACACACTCTTGTACAATATGCTCACAAAAGCCTATAACACATACCTAGAACACAACACACAGCAGAAAACAAAAAACAATGTTTGGAAGCCTCCCTGATACTAGACACATAACTGGGTGCAGAGGCCAAATGTAAACTACACTCACAAAGAGCCAAATACTTTAAATTTGGCAATAAAGCAGGCGCTCTATTAGCTAACATGGCGAAACCGAAAGGATGTAAAAAAATAATAAACATCATACAGGACAAGGATACGGGCCAAAGAATACACAATCCTAGAATTATTAAGTAATATTTAAGTAATATAAGAATTAATAACTTTGAAAATTATTTCAAAGAATTATACAGTTAAATATATAATGGTCCAGCACTCAAGAATTCATATATTCCAGTTAAATCAAAAAAGACAAGAAAATTGGTGCTGCAACTTTATATCCAGGGTATGCAAACAATAACCCTTTCTTTACAAAGCACTATATCTCAATTAAAGTGCGCACACAGTGATTAAAAATTAATCATGAAAATCTCTTATTGCATCAAAAAAATTACATATCACTATTTACATACACAATTCATCTAAACAATCCAAAACATATGTACACTAAGCACACATCTGCTATTGCTTTTAACTATACATCTTCAATGTGCTTTACTCTATCAATGAAAGATTAAATAAACCCTGAACAATAATAGATTACCAGAATATCTCTACACTTGGATATAGGGGTGTAGCAACCATAAGCTAAAGTGACCAGTGCCAAGTAAAAAAGCTATGCATTAAATCACGCTCATTGGATTATAAACCAGCTATTGATATATATACATCATTATATTGCACAAAGCCCACAGTAGCATATTGCACACTCTACATTGTAACACACACATTGTTTTGAAGACCATTCACTGTTGTGATCTACTGTCATTATACAGCATAAAGCAGGTGCGTGCACATAAAATAACAATTATCCACATACATACATCAAACCTGTATATTATACAGGAGTCCTCCAGATGTACCGCATTACCACTACCTGACGGCCGTTTCGGGCCCTTATGGCCCTTCCTCAGAGGTCTAAAGTTATCCTCATTACCTGATTAGTTTTAAATACCTGAGGTGCCTCTCTCCTCGGCGCCACGTGATGCATGACGACGCGGCTTCTCAGCCGCGTCATGACGCATCACCTCCTGCGCAGAGACGGTCCCGGCGTGAGCGCCAACCACAAACTGTGATGGCTAACCCTTGCCACTCACAGTATGGAGGCGCGCATACGCACGGGGCCGGCCCCGTCAGTCAGTATCGTTTATTTCATTCATAATCGCATCATATTCTAGTATCACAACTACACAATGCGTCTGACATGTAACGATCTCCGGGTTCAGAGGTCTTCATCCTAGTTCTCTATTTGAGAGGGAGTGCACCATCCTGATCATCCTCCATAATATATGCTTCAGTCTAAAAAAAGATGGACAATATTTTATTAGCGTTATACATCTGGTGGACTTATCTAATCCCTACAATTCTATGATCATGTTCATATGTTCTGGAAATACATCAATCCCCAACATTAAGAGCCTTCCATTCCTACCTTAAAGCAGACCCTAATCTCAATATCCCCTTCTATTAATAAACATAATTACTATAATAATCATAGTTTCATTTAAAATCCACATTCTCCCAATCCAAATCTATCTATAGTTGGGATAATTGGGTCACTAGTTAGAATGGGCCAATGTTTCTTTACAATTCTTCTAATATGCTGACTATGTATGTTATATGTCGTTACCATTGCCATTCTATCCGATGTCTTTTTAGGATTATATCTTAACAACGATTCTCTTTGTACTTGGGATGCCTTGAGTTTTGCCATTTCTACCAAACGATCTGGATAGCCTCTTGCCCTAAAGTTCTTGGCCATATCATCAGCCCGCTCATGGAATATCTCATCATTATCTATAATCCTCCGTAGTCTTAAAAATTGACTATAAGGGATGCCCCTCTTCTGCATATTAGGGTGAAAACTATTAAATTGAAGATAGGTATTCCTATCAGTAGGTTTACGAAATATGTCAGTCACAATCATATTTGCTTCAAGACCCACATTTACATCCAGGAAATGTACCTGCTTTTCACTGTATTCCATTGTAAATGAAATAGAGGGAAGACATTGATCTAACACTTCCTTAAAGTCACCCAGTGTTTCCAATGGTCCCCTCCACACAAAGAAAATATCATCTATAAAACGAAACCAAAGTAATACATGTGCGGCATAGAGAGGGTGAGTATACACAAATCTTTTTTCAAAGGATGCCATAAATAGATTTGCATATGATGGGGCCACATTGGACCCCATCGCCGTGCCTTGTAGTTGTTGAAAGAACTCCCCATTATAGTAAAAGTAATTCCTCGTCAACACTATTCTTAATAATTTCTCAAGGAACCCTTTGACGCGTATCTCCAGTCCCATATCCTCAAAGACCTCTCTAATCACATCAATCCCCAAATTATGGGGGATCGATGTGTAGAGGCTATTCACATCCATCATACACAAAATACAGTTTGCAGGTAATTCTCCTAATCCTGATATTTTATTCAGGAAATCACCTGTATCTAAAAGAAATGACGGTATAGATAATACTTTCGGTTGTAGGACCCGGTCTAAAAATATTGTGATCGATTGGAACACTGATTGTACTCCTGTCACAATTGGGCGCCCTGGTGGTTTCTTTATATTTTTGTGAATCTTCGGTAAAATATAAAAAAATGGTGTAACGGGAGCAGGAGTGATTAGAAAATCCTTTAATTGCTTATCAATCAAGGTGGAATCAAAAGCCTCCATCACAATCTGATCTATTTCTCCCTTAATCTCCAATAGTGGATCTCTACTTAATTTACAATACACATTTACATCAGCCAACTGTGTCTCAATTTCTTGCTCATTTAGGGATCTATCCATGATCACAGTGGCGCCCCCCTTATCAGCCGGTTTAATAATAACAGTCGTATCCTCCTTCAAATTCAACAATGCTTGTCTCTCTTTTTTGTTCAGGTTATTTTTCTGTTTACCTGATAAGGGGGCGCCACTTGATCATCGACACTTCCCTCTGTACCATTTTTAAGACTACGGAGGATTATAGATAATGATGAGATATTCCATGAGCGGGCTGATGATATGGCCAAGAACTTTAGGGCAAGAGGCTATCCAGATATTTGGTAGAAATGGCAAAACTCAAGGCATCCCAAGTACAAAGAGAATCGTTGTTAAGATATAATCCTAAAAAGACATCGGATAGAATGGCAATGGTAACGACATATAACATACATAGTCAGCATATTAGAAGAATTGTAAAGAAGCATTGGCCCATTCTAACGAGTGACCCAATGTTCAAGGACATTTTCTCAGCCCCTCCTCTCTTTACTTATAAACGACCCAAAAATATCAGGAGTCATCTGATTAGGGCAGATACCGAATTAAGAAGTCAAGGGGGAGATAAAGATCTTTTAGGTCTCCCTAAGCCAACAGGGATGTACAACTGCGGTCACTGTGTGCAGGGTAAACATTTTTTCCATCCACGGTCAGGGAAGAAATATGAAATAAAGGATTACGGTTGCTACACCCCTATATCCAAGTGTAGAGATATTCTGGTAATCTATTATTGTTCAGGGTTTATTTCATCTTTCATTGATAGAGTAAAGCACATTGAAGATGTATAGTTAAAAGTAGAGATGAGCGAACTTTTGAAAAATTCGATTCGGCTGATTCGCCGAATTTTCAGACAAAATTCGTTTCGGTCTGAATTTATTCGCGACGAATAGCTATTAAAACGGCTATTTCTGAGCCTCCTAGAGCCTCAATAGGGTTGTAAACCATTCTGCCTTGCTGTAACACGCATAGGATGCGTGCTGGGTTAGTTAAATAATACTGTAAATAAATATCACATGCAGATCAGAGGCATTGCTAATAGAATCACAGAGCTGCACAATTGCAGAGAGTTATAGTGGAATCACTATGAGGGGCAGGAGCCCAAACATTGCTTTAAAGAGACACTGGAGTTGGCAGCAGGAGCCCAAAAATTGGATGAATCACACCCTGGAGTTGGCAGCAGCAGCAGCAGGAGCCCAAACATTACTTTAAAGAGACACTGATGTTGGCAGCAGGAGCCCAAAAATTGGATGAATCACACCCTGGAGTTGGCAGCAGCAGCAGCAGCAGGAGCCCAAACATTACTTTAAAGAGACACTGGAGTTGGCAGCAGGAGCCCAAAAATTGGATGAATCACACCCTGGAGTTGGCAGCAGCAGCAGGAGCCCGAACATTACTTTAAAGAGACACTGGAGTTGGCAGCAGGAGCCCAAAAATTGGATGAATCACACCCTGGAGTTGGCAGCAGCAGCAGCCCAGACATTACTTTAAAGAGATACTGGAGTTGGCAGCAGGAGCCTAAAAATTGGATGAATCACACCCTGGAGTTGGCAGCAGCAGCAGCAGGAGCCCGAACATTACTTTAAAGAGACACTGGAGTTGGCAGCAGGAGCCCAAAAATTGGATGAATCGCACCCTGGAGTTGGCAGCAGCAGCAGCAGGAGCCCAAATATTGCTTTAAAGAGACACTGAAGTTGGCAGCAGGAGCCCAAAAATTGGATGAATCACACCCTGGAGTTGGCAGCAGCAGCAGCAGGAGCCCAAACATTACTTTAAAGAGACACTGGAGTTGGCAGCAGGAGCCCAAAAATTGGATGAATCACACCCTGGAGTTGGCAGCAGCAGCAGGAGCCCAAACATTGCTTTAAAGAGACACTGGAGTTGGCAGCAGGAGCCCAAAAAATTGGATCAATCACACCCTGGAGTTGCAAGCAGCAGTAGCCAAAACATTACTTTAAAGAGACACTGGAGTTGGCAGCAGGAGCCCAAAAATTGGATGAATCACACCCTGGAGTTGCAAGCAGCAGCAGGAGCTCAAACATTACTTTAAAGAGACACTGGAGTTGGCAGCAGGAGCCCAAAAATTGGATGAATCACACCCTGGAGTTGGCAGCAGCAGCAGCAGGAGCCCAAACATTGCTTTAAAGAGACACTGGAGTTGGCAGCAGGAGCCCAAAAATTGGATGAATCACACCCTGGAGTTGCAAGCAGCAGCAGGAGCCCGAACATTACTTTAAAGAGACACTGGAGTTGGCAGCAGGATCCCAAAAATTGGATGAATCACACCCTGGAGTTGGCAGCAGCAGCAGGAGCCCAAACATTACTTTAAAGAGACACTGGAGTTGGCAGCAGGAGCCCAAAAATTGGATGAATCACACCCTGGAGTTGGCAGCAGCAGCAGCAGCAGGAGCCCAAACATTACTTTAAACAGACACTGGAGTTGGCAGCAGGAGCCCAAAAATTGGATGAATCACACCCTGGAGTTGGCAGCAGGAGCCCAAACATTGCTTTAAAGAGACACTGGAGTTGGCAGCAGGAGCCCAAAAATTGGATGAATCACACCCTGGAGTTGGCAGCAGGAGCCCAAACATTGCTTTAAAGAGACACTGGAGTTGGCAGCAGGAGCCCAAAAATTGGATGAATCACACCCTGGAGTTGGCAGCAGCAGGAGCCCAAACATTACTTTAAAGAGACACTGGAGTTGGCAGCAGGAGCCCAAAAATTGGATGAATCACGCCCTGGAGTTGGCAGCAGCAGCAGCAGGAGCCCAAACATTGCTTTAAAGAGACACTGGAGTTGGCAGCAGGAGCCCAAAAATTGGATGAATCACACCCTGGAGTTGGCAGCAGCAGCAGCAGCAGCAGCAGGAGCCCAAACATTACTTTAAAGAGACACTGGAGTTGGCAGCAGGAGCCCAAAAATTGGATGAATTACACCCTGGAGTTGGCAGCAGCAGGAGCCCAAACATTGCTTTAAAGAGACACTGGAGTTGGCAGCAGGAGCCCAAAAATTGGATGAATCACACCCTGGAGTTGCAAGCAGCAGCAGGAGCCCGAACATTAGTTTAAAGAGACACTGGAGTTGGCAGCAGGAGCCCAAAAATTGGATGAATCACACCCTGGAGTTGGCAGCAGCAGGAGCCCAAACATTACTTTAAAGAGACACTGGAGTTGGCAGCAGGAGCCCAAAAATTGGATGAATCACACCCTGGAGTTGGCAGCAGCAGCAGCAGGAGCCCAAACATTACTTTAAAGAGACACTGGAGTTGGCAGCAGGAGCCCAAAAATTGGATGAATCACACCCTGGAGTTGGCAGCAGCAGCAGCAGGAGCCCGAACATTACTTTAAAGAGACACTGGAGATGGCAGCAGGAGCCCAAAAATTGGATGAATCACACCCTGGAGTTGGCAGCAACAGCAGCAGGAGCCCAAACATTACTTTAAAGAGACACTGGAGTTGGCAGCAGGAGCCCAAAAATTGGATGAATCACAGCCTGGAGTTGGCAGCAGCAGGAGCCCGAACATTACTTAAAAGAGACACTGGAGTTGGCAGCAGGAGCCCAAAAATTGGATGAATCACACCCTGGAGTTTCAAGCAGCAGTAGCCCAAACATTACTTTAAAGAGACACTGGAGTTGGCAGCAGGAGCCCAAAAATTGGATGAATCACACCCTGGAGTTGGCAGCAGCAGGAGCCCAAACATTACTTTAAAGAGACACTGGAGTTGGCAGCAGGAGCCCAAAAATTGGATGAATCACACCCTGGGGTTGGCAGCAGCAGCAGCAGCAGGAGCCCAAACATTGCTTTAAAGAGACACTGGAGTTGGCAGCAGGAGCCCAAGAATTGGATGAATCACACCCTGGAGTTTGCAGCAGCAGGAGCCAGAACATTGCTTTAAAGAGACACTGGAGTTGGCAGCAGGAGCCCAAAAATTGGATGAATCACACCCTGGAGTTGGCAGCAGCAGCAGCAGGAGCCCAAACATTGCTTTAAAGAGACACTGGAATTGGCAGCAGGAGCCCAAAAATTGGATGAATCACACCCTGGAGTTGGCAGCAGCAGCAGCAGGAGCCCAAACATTACTTTAAAGAGACACTGGAGTTGGCAGCAGGAGCCCAAAAATTGGATGAATCACACCCTGGAGTTGCAAGCAGCAGCAGGAGCCCGAACATTACTTTAAAGAGACACTGGAGTTGGCAGCAGGAGCCCAAAAATTGGATGAATCACACCCTGGGGTTGGCAGCAGCAGGAGCCCGAACATTACTTTAAAGAGACACTGGAGTTGGCAGCAGGAGCCCAAAAATTGGATGAATCACACCCTGGAGTTGGCAGCAGAAGCAGCAGGAGCCCAAACATCACTTTAAAGAGACACTGGAGTTGGCAGCAGGAGCCCAAAAATTGGATGAATCACACCCTGGAGTTGGCAGCAGCAGGAGCCCAAACATTAATTTAAAGAGACACTGGAGTTGGCAGCAGGAGCCCAAAAATTGGATGAATCACACCCCGGAGTTGCAAGCAGCAGCAGCAGCAGGAGCCCAAACATTACTTTAAAGAGACACTGGAGTTGGCAGCAGGAGCCCAAAAATTGGATGAATCACACCCTGGAGTTGGCAGCAGCAGCAGGAGCCCAAACATTGCTTTAAAGAGACACTGGAGTTGGCAGCAGGAGCCCAAAAATTGGATGAATTACACCCTGGAGTTGGCAGCAGCAGGAGCCCAAACATTGCTTTAAAGAGACACTGGAGTTGGCAGCAGGAGCCCAAAAATTGGATGAATCACACCCTGGAGTTGGCAGCAGCAGCAGGAGCCCAAACATTGCTTTAAAGAGACACTGGAGTTGGCAGCAGGAGCCCAAAAATTGGATGAATCACACCCTGGAGTTGGCAGCAGCAGGAGCCCAAACATTGCTTTAAAGAGACACTGGAGTTGGCAGCAGGAGCCCAAAAATTGGATGAATCACAGCCTGGAGTTGCAAGCAGCAGCAGGAGCCCGAACATTACTTTAAAGAGACACTGGAGTTGGCAGCAGGAGCCCAAAAATTGGATGAATCACACCCTGGAGTTGGCAGCAGCAGGAGCCCAAACATTACTTTAAAGAGACACTGGAGTTGGCAGCAGGAGCCCACAAATTGGATGAATCACACCGTGGAGTTGGCAGCAGCAGCAGCCCAAACATTGCTTTAAAGAGACACTGGAGTTGGCAGCAGGAGCCCAAAAATTGGATGAATTACACCCTGGAGTTGGCAGCAGCAGCAGCAGGAGCCCAAACATTGCTTTAAAGAGACACTGGAGTTGGCAGCAGGAGCCCAAAAATTGGATGAATCACACCCTGGAGTTGGCAGCAGCAGCAGGAGCCCAAACATTGCTTTAAAGAGACACTGGAGTTGGCAGCAGGAGCCCAAAAATTGGATGAATCACACCCTGGAGTTGGCAGCAGCAGCAGCAGGAGCCCAAACATTACTTTAAAGAGACACTGGAGTTGGCAGCAGGAGCCCAAAAATTGGATGAATCACAGCCTGGAGTTGGCAGCAGCAGCAGGAGCCCGAACATTACTTTAAAGAGACACTGGAGTTGGCAGCAGGAGCCCAAAAATTGGATGAATCACACCCTGGAGTTGCAAGCAGCAGCAGCAGTAGCCCAAACATTACTTTAAAGAGACACTAGAGTTGGCAGCAGGAGCCCAAAAATTGGATGAATCACACCCTGGAGTTGGCAGCAGCAGCAGCAGGAGCTCAAACATTACTTTAAAGAGACACTGGAGTTGGCAGCAGGAGCCCAAAAATTGGATGAATCACACCCTGGAGTTGGCAGCAGCAGGAGCCCAAACATTACTTTAAAGAGACACTGAGTTGGCAGCAGGAGCCCAAAAATTGGATGAATCACACCCTGGAGTTGGCAGCAGCAGCAGCAGGAGCCCAAACATTGCTTTAAAGAGACACTGGAGTTTGCAGCAGGAGCCCAAAAATTGGATGAATCACACCCTGGAGTTAGCAGCAGCAGCAGCAGGAGCCCAAACATTACTTTAAAGAGACACTGGAGTTGGCAGCAGGAGCCCAAAAATTGGATGAATCACACCCTGGAGGTGCAAGCAGCAGCAGGAGCCCGAACATTGCTTTAAAGAGACACTGGAGTTGGCAGCAGGAGCCCAAAATTGGATGAATCACACCCTGGAGTTGGCAGCAGCAGCAGCAGGTGCCCAAACATTGCTTTAAAGAGACACTGGAGTTGGCAGCAGGAGCCCAAAAATTGGATGAATTACACCCTGGAATTGGCAGCAGCAGCAGCAGGAGCCAAAACATTGCTTTAAAGAGACACTGGAGTTGGCAGCAGGAGCCCAAAAATTGGATGAATCACACCCTGGAGTTGGCAGCAGCAGCAGGAGCCCAAACATTGCTTTAAAGAGACACTGGAGTTGGCAGCAGGAGCCCAAAAATTGGATGAATCACACCCTGGAGTTGGCAGCAGCAGCAGCAGGAGCCCAAACATTACTTTAAAGAGACACTGGAGTTGGCAGCAGGAGCCCAAAAATTGGATGAATCACAGCCTGGAGTTGGCAGCAGCAGGAGCCCGAACATTACTTTAAAGAGACACTGGAGTTGGCAGCAGGAGCCCAAAAATTGGATGAATCACACCCTGGAGTTGCAAGCAGCAGCAGCAGTAGCCCAAACATTACTTTAAAGAGACACTGGAGTTGGCAGCAGGAGCCCAAAAATTGGATGAATCACACCCTGGAGTTGGCAGCAGCAGCAGCAGGAGCCCAAACATTACTTTAAAGAGACACTGGAGTTGGCAGCAGGAGCCCAAAAATTGGATGAATCACACCCTGGAGTTGGTAGCAGCAGCAGCAGCAGGAGCCCAAACATTGCTTTAAAGAGACACTGGAGTTGGCAGCAGGAGCCCACAAATTGGATGAATCACACCCTGGAGTTGGCAGCAGCAGCAGCAGGAGCCCAAACATTACTTTAAAGAGACACTGGAGTTGGCAGCAGGAGCCCAAAAATTGGATGAATCACAGCCTGGAGTTGGCAGCAGCAGCAGGAGCCCGAACATTACTTTAAAGAGACACTGGAGTTGGCAGCAGGAGCCCAAAAATTGGATGAATCACACCCTGGAGTTGCAAGCAGCAGCAGCAGTAGCCCAAACATTACTTTAAAGAGACACTAGAGTTGGCAGCAGGAGCCCAAAAATTGGATGAATCACACCCTGGAGTTGGCAGCAGCAGCAGCAGGAGCTCAAACATTACTTTAAAGAGACACTGGAGTTGGCAGCAGGAGCCCAAAAATTGGATGAATCACACCCTGGAGTTGGCAGCAGCAGGAGCCCAAACATTACTTTAAAGAGACACTGAGTTGGCAGCAGGAGCCCAAAAATTGGATGAATCACACCCTGGAGTTGGCAGCAGCAGCAGCAGGAGCCCAAACATTGCTTTAAAGAGACACTGGAGTTTGCAGCAGGAGCCCAAAAATTGGATGAATCACACCCTGGAGTTGGCAGCAGCAGCAGCAGGAGCCCAAACATTACTTTAAAGAGACACTGGAGTTGGCAGCAGGAGCCCAAAAATTGGATGAATCACACCCTGGAGGTGCAAGCAGCAGCAGGAGCCCGAACATTGCTTTAAAGAGACACTGGAGTTGGCAGCAGGAGCCCAAAATTGGATGAATCACACCCTGGAGTTGGCAGCAGCAGCAGCAGGTGCCCAAACATTGCTTTAAAGAGACACTGGAGTTGGCAGCAGGAGCCCAAAAATTGGATGAATTACACCCTGGAATTGGCAGCAGCAGCAGCAGGAGCCCAAACATTGCTTTAAAGAGACACTGGAGTTGGCAGCAGGAGCCCAAAAATTGGATGAATTACACCCTGGAATTGGCAGCAGCAGCAGCAGGAGCCAAAACATTGCTTTAAAGAGACACTGGAGTTGGCAGCAGGAGCCCAAAAATTGGATGAATCACACCCTGGAGTTGGCAGCAGCAGCAGGAGCCCAAACATTGCTTTAAAGAGACACTGGAGTTGGCAGCAGGAGCCCAAAAATTGGATGAATCACACCCTGGAGTTGGCAGCAGCAGCAGCAGGAGCCCAAACATTACTTTAAAGAGACACTGGAGTTGGCAGCAGGAGCCCAAAAATTGGATGAATCACGGCCTGGAGTTGGCAGCAGCAGGAGCCCGAACATTACTTTAAAGAGACACTGGAGTTGGCAGCAGGAGCCCAAAAATTGGATGAATCACACCCTGGAGTTGCAAGCAGCAGCAGCAGTAGCCCAAACATTACTTTAAAGAGACACTGGAGTTGGCAGCAGGAGCCCAAAAATTGGATGAATCACACCCTGGAGTTGGCAGCAGCAGCAGCAGGAGCCCAAACATTACTTTAAAGAGACACTGGAGTTGGCAGCAGGAGCCCAAAAATTGGATGAATCACACCCTGGAGTTGGTAGCAGCAGCAGGAGCCCAAACATTGCTTTAAAGAGACACTGGAGTTGGCAGCAGGAGCCCACAAATTGGATGAATCACACCCTGGAGTTGGCAGCAGCAGGAGCCCAAACATTACTTTAAAGAGACACTGAGTTGGCAGCAGGAGCCCAAAAATTGGATGAATCACATCCTGGAGTTGGCAGCAGCAGCAGGAGCCCAAACATTGCTTTAAAGAGACACTGGAGTTTGCAGCAGGAGCCCAAAAATTGGATGAATCACACCCTGGAGTTGCAAGCAGCAGCAGGAGCCCGAACATTGCTTTAAAGAGACACTGGAGTTGGCAGCAGGAGCCCAAAATTGGATGAATCACACCCTGGAGTTGGCAGCAGCAGCAGCAGGAGCCCAAACATTACTTTAAAGAGACACTGGAGTTGGCAGCAGGAGACAAAAAATTGGATGAATCACACCCTGGAGTTGGCAGCAGCAGCAGCAGGTGCCCAAACATTGCTTTAAAGAGACATTGGAGTTGGCAGCAGGAGCCCAAAAATTGGATGAATCACACCCTGGAGTTGCAAGCAGCAGCAGGAGCCCGAACATTACTTTAAAGAGACACTGGAGTTGGCAGCAGGAGCCCAAAAATTGGATGAATCTCACCCTGGAGTTGGCAGCAGCAGCAGGAGCCCAAACATTACTTTAAAGAGACACTGGAGTTGGCAGCAGGAGCCCAAAAATTGGATGAATCACACCCTGGAGGTGGCAGCAGCAGGAGCCCGAACATTACTTTAAAGAGACACTGGAGTTGGCAGCAGGAGCCCAAAAATTGGATGAATCACACCCTGGAGTTGGCAGCAGCAGCAGCAGGAGCCCAAACATTACTTTAAAGAGACACTGGAGTTGGCAGCAGGAGCCCAAAAATTGGATGAATCACACCCTGGAGTTGGCAGCAGCAGCAACAGGAGCCCGAACATTACTTTAAAGAGACACTGGAGTTGGCAGCAGGAGCCCAAAAATTGGATGAATCACACCCCGGAGTTGGCAGCAGCAGCAGCAGGAGCCCAAACATTACTTTAAAGAGACACTGGAGTTGGCAGCAGGAGCCCAAAAATTGGATGAATCACACCCTGGAGTTGGCAGCAGCAGCAGGAGCCCGAACATTGCTTTAAAGAGACACTGGAGTTGGCAGCAGGAGCCCAAAAATTGGATGAATTACACCCTGGAGTTGGCAGCAGCAGCAGCAGGAGCCCAAACATTGCTTTAAAGAGACACTGGAGTTGGCAGCAGGAGCCCAAAAATTGGATGAATCACACCCTGGAGTTGGCAGCAGCAGGAGCCCAAACATTACTTTAAAGAGACACTGGAGTTGGCAGCAGGAGCCCAAAAATTGGATGAATCACACCATGGAGTTGGCAGCAGCAGGAGCCCAAACATTGCTTTAAAGAGACACTGGAGTTGGCAGCAGGAGCCCAAAAATTGGATGAATCACACCCTGGAGTTGGCAGCAGGAGCCCGAACATTACTTTAAAGAGACACTGGAGTTGGCAGCAGGAGCCCCAAAATTGGATGAATCACACCCTGGAGTTGGCAGCAGCAGCAGGAGCCCAAACATTACTTTAAAGAGACACTGGAGTTGGCAGCAGGAGCCCAAAAATTGGATGAATCACACCCTGGAGGTGGCAGCAGCAGGAGCCCGAACATTACTTTAAAGAGACACTGGAGTTGGCAGCAGGAGCCCAAAAATTGGATGAATCACACCCTGGAGTTGGCAGCAGCAGGAGCCCAAACATTACTTTAAAGAGACACTGGAGTTGGCAGCAGGAGCCCAAAAATTGGATGAATCACACCCTGGAGTTGGCAGCAGCAGCAGCAGGAGCCCAAACATTACTTTAAAGAGACACTGGAGTTGGCAGCAGGAGCCCAAAAATTGGATGAATCACGGCCTGGAGTTGGCAGCAGCAGGAGCCCGAACATTACTTTAAAGAGACACTGGAGTTGGCAGCAGGAGCCCAAAAATTGGATGAATCACACCCTGGAGTTGCAAGCAGCAGCAGCAGTAGCCCAAACATTACTTTAAAGAGACACTGGAGTTGGCAGCAGGAGCCCAAAAATTGGATGAATCACACCCTGGAGTTGGCAGCAGCAGGAGCCCAAACATTACTTTAAAGAGACACTGGAGTTGGCAGCAGGAGCCCAAAAATTGGATGAATCACACCCTGGAGTTGGTAGCAGCAGCAGCAGCAGGAGCCCAAACATTGCTTTAAAGAGACACTGGAGTTGGCAGCAGGAGCCCACAAATTGGATGAATCACACCCTGGAGTTGGCAGCAGCAGGAGCCCAAACATTACTTTAAAGAGACACTGAGTTGGCAGCAGGAGCCCAAAAATTGGATGAATCACATCCTGGAGTTGGCAGCAGCAGCAGGAGCCCAAACATTGCTTTAAAGAGACACTGGAGTTTGCAGCAGGAGCCCAAAAATTGGATGAATCACACCCTGGAGTTGCAAGCAGCAGCAGGAGCCCGAACATTGCTTTAAAGAGACACTGGAGTTGGCAGCAGGAGCCCAAAATTGGATGAATCACACCCTGGAGTTGGCAGCAGCAGCAGCAGGAGCCCAAACATTACTTTAAAGAGACACTGGAGTTGGCAGCAGGAGACAAAAAATTGGATGAATCACACCCTGGAGTTGGCAGCAGCAGCAGCAGGTGCCCAAACATTGCTTTAAAGAGACATTGGAGTTGGCAGCAGGAGCCCAAAAATTGGATGAATCACACCCTGGAGTTGCAAGCAGCAGCAGGAGCCCGAACATTACTTTAAAGAGACACTGGAGTTGGCAGCAGGAGCCCAAAAATTGGATGAATCTCACCCTGGAGTTGGCAGCAGCAGCAGGAGCCCAAACATTACTTTAAAGAGACACTGGAGTTGGCAGCAGGAGCCCAAAAATTGGATGAATCACACCCTGGAGGTGGCAGCAGCAGGAGCCCGAACATTACTTTAAAGAGACACTGGAGTTGGCAGCAGGAGCCCAAAAATTGGATGAATCACACCCTGGAGTTGGCAGCAGCAGCAGCAGGAGCCCAAACATTACTTTAAAGAGACACTGGAGTTGGCAGCAGGAGCCCAAAAATTGGATGAATCACACCCTGGAGTTGGCAGCAGCAGCAACAGGAGCCCGAACATTACTTTAAAGAGACACTGGAGTTGGCAGCAGGAGCCCAAAAATTGGATGAATCACACCCCGGAGTTGGCAGCAGCAGCAGCAGGAGCCCAAACATTACTTTAAAGAGACACTGGAGTTGGCAGCAGGAGCCCAAAAATTGGATGAATCACACCCTGGAGTTGGCAGCAGCAGCAGGAGCCCGAACATTGCTTTAAAGAGACACTGGAGTTGGCAGCAGGAGCCCAAAAATTGGATGAATTACACCCTGGAGTTGGCAGCAGCAGCAGCAGGAGCCCAAACATTGCTTTAAAGAGACACTGGAGTTGGCAGCAGGAGCCCAAAAATTGGATGAATCACACCCTGGAGTTGGCAGCAGCAGGAGCCCAAACATTACTTTAAAGAGACACTGGAGTTGGCAGCAGGAGCCCAAAAATTGGATGAATCACACCATGGAGTTGGCAGCAGCAGGAGCCCAAACATTGCTTTAAAGAGACACTGGAGTTGGCAGCAGGAGCCCAAAAATTGGATGAATCACACCCTGGAGTTGGCAGCAGGAGCCCGAACATTACTTTAAAGAGACACTGGAGTTGGCAGCAGGAGCCCCAAAATTGGATGAATCACACCCTGGAGTTGGCAGCAGCAGCAGGAGCCCAAACATTACTTTAAAGAGACACTGGAGTTGGCAGCAGGAGCCCAAAAATTGGATGAATCACACCCTGGAGGTGGCAGCAGCAGGAGCCCGAACATTACTTTAAAGAGACACTGGAGTTGGCAGCAGGAGCCCAAAAATTGGATGAATCACACCCTGGAGTTGGCAGCAGCAGGAGCCCAAACATTACTTTAAAGAGACACTGGAGTTGGCAGCAGGAGCCCAAAAATTGGATGAATCACACCCTGGAGTTGGCAGCAGCAGCAACAGGAGCCCGAACATTACTTTAAAGAGACACTGGAGTTGGCAGCAGGAGCCCAAAAATTGGATGAATCACACCCCGGAGTTGGCAGCAGCAGCAGCAGCAGGAGCCCAAACATTACTTTAAAGAGACACTGGAGTTGGCAGCAGGAGCCCAAAAATTGGATGAATCACACCCTGGAGTTGGCAGCAGCAGCAGGAGCCCGAACATTACTTTAAAGAGACACTGGAGTTGGCAGCAGGAGCCCAAAAATTGGATGAATTACACCCTGGAGTTGGCAGCAGCAGCAGCAGGAGCCCAAACATTGCTTTAAAGAGACACTGGAGTTGGCAGCAGGAGCCCAAAAATTGGATGAATCACACCATGGAGTTGGCAGCAGCAGGAGCCCAAACATTGCTTTAAAGAGACACTGGAGTTGGCAGCAGGAGCCCAAAAATTGGATGAATCACACCCTGGAGTTGGCAGCAGGAGCCCGAACATTACTTTAAAGAGACACTGGAGTTGGCAGCAGGAGCCCAAAAATTGGATGAATCACAGCCTGGAGTTAGCAGCAGCAGGAGCCCAAACAATGCTTTAAAGAGACACTGGAGTTGGCAGCAGGAGCCCAAAAATTGGATGAATCACACCCTGGAGTTGCAAGCAGCAGCAGGAGCCCGAACATTGCTTTAAAGAGACACTGGAGTTGGCAGCAGGAGCCCAAAAATTGGATGAATCACACCCCGGAGTTGCAAGCAGCAGCAGGAGCCCGAACATTACTTTAAAGAGACACTGGAGTTGGCAGCAGGAGCCCAAAAATTGGATGAATCACACCCTGGAGTTGGCAGCAGCAGGAGCCCAAACATTACTTTAAAGAGACACTGGAGTTGGCAGCAGGAGCCCAAACATTCGATGAATCTCACCCTGGAGTTGGCAGCAGCAGCAGCAGGAGCCCAAACATTACTTTAAAGAGACACTGGAGTTGGCAGCAGGAGCCCAAAAATTGGATGAATCACACCCTGGAGTTGGCAGCAGCAGTAGCCCAAACATTACTTTAAAGAGACACTGGAGTTGGCAGCAGGAGCCCAAAAATTGGATGAATCACACCCTGGAGTTGGCAGCAGCAGCAGGAGCCCAAACATTACTTTAAAGAGACACTGGAGTTGGCAGCAGGAGCCCAAAAATTGGATGAATCACACCCTGGAGTTGGCAGCAGCAGGAGCCCAAACATTGCTTTAAAGAGACACTGGAGTTGGCAGCAGGAGCCCAAAAAATGGATGAATCACACCCTGGAGTTGGCAGCAGCAGCAGCAGGAGCCCAAACATTACTTTAAAGAGACACTGGAGTTGGAAGCAGGAGCCCAAAAATTGGATGAATCACACCCTGGAGTTGGCAGCAGCAGCAGGAGCCCAAACATTGCTTTAAAGAGACACTGAGTTGGCAGCAGGAGCCCAAAAATTGGATGAATCACACCCTGGAGTTGGCAGCAGCAGCAGCAGGAGCCCAAACATTACTTTAAAGAGACACTGGAGTTGGCAGCAGGAGCCCAAAAAGTGGATGAATTACACCCTGGAGTTGGCAGTAGCAGGAGCCCAAACATTGCTTTAAAGAGACACTGGAGTTGGCAGCAGGAGCCCAAAAATTGGATGAATCACACCCTGGAGTTGCAAGCAGCAGCAGGAGCCTGAACATTACTTTAAAGAGACACTGGAGTTGGCAGCAGGAGCCCAAAAATTGGATGAATCACACCCTGGAGTTGGCAGCAGCAGGAGCCCAAACATTGCTTTAAAGAGACACTGGAGTTGGCAGCAGGAGCCCAAAAATTGGATGAATCACACCCTGGAGTTGGCAGCAGCAGCAGCAGGAGCCCAAACATTACTTTAAAGAGACACTGCAGTTGGCAGCAGGAGCCCAAAAATTGGATGAATCACACCCTGGAGTTGGCAGCAGCAGGAGCCCAAACATTGCTTTAAAGAGACACTGGAGTTGGCAGCAGGAGCCCAAAAAATTGATGAATCACACCCTGAAGTTGGCAGCAGCAGGAGCCCAAACATTACTTTAAAGAGACACTGGAGTTGGCAGCAGGAGCCCAAAAATTGGATGAATCACACCCTGGAGTTGGCAGCAGCAGTAGCCCAAACATTGATTTAAAGAGACACTGGAGTTGGCAGCAGGAGCCCAAAAATTGGATGAATCACACCCTGGAGTTGGCAGCAGCAGGAGCCCAAAAATTGGATGAATCTCACCCTGGAGTTGGCAGCAGCAGCAGGAGCCCAAACATTACTTTAAAGAGACACTGGAGTTGGCAGCAGGAGCCCAAAATTGGATGAAACACACCCTGGAGTTGGCAGCAGCAGGAGCCCAAACATTACTTTAAAGAGACACTGGAGTTGGCAGCAGGAGCCAAAAAATTGGATTAATCACACCCTGGAGTTGGCAGCAGCAGCAGGTGCCCAAACATTGCTTTAAAGAGACATTGGAGTTGGCAGCAGGAGCCCAAAAATTGGATGAATCACACCCTGGAGTTGCAAGCAGCAGCAGGAGCCCGAACATTACTTTAAAGAGACACTGGAGTTGGCAGCAGGAGCCCAAAAATTGGATGAATCTCACCCTGGAGTTGGCAGCAGCAGCAGGAGCCCAAACATTACTTTAAAGAGACACTGGAGTTGGCAGCAGGAGCCCAAAAATTGGATGAATCACACCCTGGAGGTGGCAGCAGCAGGAGCCCGAACATTACTTTAAAGAGACACTGGAGTTGGCAGCAGGAGCCCAAAAATTGGATGAATCACACCCTGGAGTTGGCAGCAGCAGCAGGAGCCCAAACATTACTTTAAAGAGACACTGGAGTTGGCAGCAGGAGCCCAAAAATTGGATGAATCACACCCTGGAGTTGGCAGCAGCAGCAACAGGAGCCCGAACATTACTTTAAAGAGACACTGGAGTTGGCAGCAGGAGCCCAAAAATTGGATGAATCACACCCCGGAGTTGGCAGCAGCAGGAGCCCAAACATTACTTTAAAGAGACACTGGAGTTGGCAGCAGGAGCCCAAAAATTGGATGAATCACACCCTGGAGTTGGCAGCAGCAGCAGGAGCCCGAACATTACTTTAAAAAGACACTGGAGTTGGCAGCAGGAGCCCAAAAATTGGATGAATTACACCCTGGAGTTGGCAGCAGCAGCAGGAGCCCAAACATTGCTTTAAAGAGACACTGGAGTTGGCAGCAGGAGCCCAAAAATTGGATGAATCACATCCTGGAGTTGGCAGAAGCAGCAGCAGGAGCCCAAACATTGCTTTAAAGAGACACTGGAGTTGGCAGCAGGAGCCCAAAAATTGGATGAATCACACCCTGGAGTTGGCAGCAGCAGCAGGAGCCCAAACATTGCTTTAAAGAGACACTGGAGTTGGCAGCAGGAGCCCAAAAATTGGATGAATCACACCCTGGAGTTGGCAGCAGCAGGAGCCCAAACATTACTTTAAAGAGACACTGGAGTTGGCAGCAGGAGCCCAAAAATTGGATGAATCACACCCTGGAGTTGGCAGCAGCAGCAGCAGGAGCCCAAACATTACTTTAAAGAGACACTGGAGTTGGCAGCAGGAGCCCAAAAATTGGATGAATCACACCATGGAGTTGGCAGCAGCAGGAGCCCAAACATTGCTTTAAAGAGACACTGGAGTTGGCAGCAGGAGCCCAAAAATTGGATGAATCACACCCTGGAGTTGGCAGCAGGAGCCTGAACATTACTTTAAAGAGACACTGGAGTTGGCAGCAGGAGCCCAAAAATTGGATGAATCACACCCTGGAGTTGGCAGCAGGAGCCCAAACAATGCTTTAAAGAGACACTGGAGTTGCCAACAGGAGCCCAAAAATTGGATGAATCACACCCTGGAGTTGCAAGCAGCAGCAGGAGCCCGAACATTGCTTTAAAGAGACACTGGAGTTGGCAGCAGGAGCCCAAAAATTGGATTAATCACACCCCGGAGTTGCAAGCAGCAGCAGGAGCCCGAACATTACTTTAAAGAGACACTGGAGTTGGCAGCAGGAGCCCAAAAATTGGATGAATCACACCCTGGAGTTGGCAGCAGCAGGAGCCCAAACATTACTTTAAAGAGACACTGGAGTTGGCAGCAGGAGCCCAAAAATTGGATGAATCTCACCCTGGAGTTGGCAGCAGCAGCAGCAGGAGCCCAAACATTACTTTAAAGAGACACTGGAGTTGGCAGCAGGAGCCCAAAAATTGGATGAATCACACCCTGGAGTTAGCAGCAGCAGTAGCCCAAACATTACTTTAAAGAGACACTGGAGTTGGCAGCAGGAGCCCAAAAATTGGATGAATCACACCCTGGAGTTGGCAGCAGCAGCAGCAGGAGCCCAAACATTACTTTAAAGAGACACTGGAGTTCGCAGCAGGAGCCCAAAAAGTGGATGAATTACACCCTGGAGTTGGCAGCAGCAGGAGCCCAAACTTTGCTTTAAAGAGACACTGGAGTTGGCAGCAGGAGCCCAAAAATTGGATGAATCACACCCTGGAGTTGCAAGCAGCAGCAGGAGCCTGAACATTGCTTTAAAGAGACACTGGAGTTGGCAGCAGGAGCCCAAAAATTGGATGAATCACACCCTGGAGTTGGCAGCAGAAGCAGCAGGAGCCCAAACATTACTTTAAAGAGACACTGGAGTGGGCAGCAGGAGCCCAAAAATTGGATGAATCACACCCTGGAGTTGGCAGCAGCACGAGCCCAAACATTGCTTTAAAGAGACACTGGAGTTGGCAGCAGGAGCCCAAAAAATTGATGAATCACACCCTGGAGTTGGCAGCAGCAGCAGGAGCCCAAACATTACTTTAAAGAGACACTGGAGTTGGCAGCAGGAGCCCAAAAATTGGATGAATCACACCCTGGAGTTGGCAGCAACAGTAGCCCAAACATTGATTTAAAGAGACACTGGAGTTGGCAGCAGGAGCCCAAAAATTGGATGAATCACACCCTGGAGTTGGCAGCAGCAGGAGCCCAAACATTACCTTAAAGAGACACTGGAGTTGGCAGCAGGAGCCAAAAAAAATTGATGAATCACACCCTGGAGTTGGCAGCAGCAGCAGGAGCCCAAACATTACTTTAAAGAGACACTGGAGTTGGCAGCAGGAGCCCAAAAATTGGATGAATCACACCCTGGAGTTGGCAGCAGCAGTAGCCCAAACATTACCTTAAAGAGACACTGGAGTCGGCAGCAGGAGCCCAAAAATTGGATGAATCACACCCTGGAGTTGGCAGCAGCAGGAGCCCAAAAATTGGATGAATCACACCCTGGAGTTGGCAGCAGCAGCAGCAGGAGCCCAAACATTGCTTTAAAGAGACACTGGAGTTGGCAGCAGGAGCCCAAAAATTGGATGAATCACACCCTGGAGTTGGCAGCAGCAGCAGTAGCCCAAACATTACTTTAAAGAGACACTGGAGTTGGCAGCAGGAGCCCAACAATTGGATGAATCACACCCTGGAGTTGGCAGCAGCAGCAGCAGGAGCCCAAACATTGCTTTAAACAGACACTGGAGTTGGCAGCAGGAGCCCAAAAATTGGATGAATCACACCCTGGAGTTGCAAGCAGCAGCAGCAGGAGGCCAAACATTGGCTGAAAGGCACACCCTGAAGTTGGCATCAGCAGGAGGCCAAAAATTGGTTGGAAGGCACACCCTGAAGTTGGCATCAGCAGGAGCCCAAAAATTGGCCTAAAGACATAATTATGTTTTGCACCATTTGGAAAGTGTAAAACGTGGCACCATGCTGAATCTAGTCGCATGCATCAGGCATTGGTGGGTGGAAATCCTGGCTGATCCATCCCTGATTCATTTTGACAAAGGTGAGTCTCTCCACATTTTTAGTTGACAGACGAGTTCTCCTCGCCGTAACTATGGCCCCCGCCGCACTAAACACCCGCTCAGATGGCACGCTACTTGCCGGGCAGGACAGCTTTTCCAGGGCAAACTCTGCCAGTTGCGGCCACAAATCAAGTTTGGCTGCCCAGAAGTCCAGCGGATTCTCAAGGTGTGTTGGCATGGTCATGTCAAAGTATGACATGACCTGCTGGTTCAGGTCCTGCTCCAGGTCTTCCTGCTGCTCATGAGTAGCCTCACTATGCGGGTGTAGAAAGCTACTCATTAGCGACTGAAGACTTAGGCTGCTGCTGATGGAGCTGCTGCTGCTGCTCCTGCCAACCCCTCCAGCAGCCATGGCAGTGGAAGGTGAGCGCAGAGGTCCCCTCGAGTCAGACCTGCGAGAGTATGGACCATGGCGCAGATAGGCATCGGCCAACTGCCTACGTAGAATGTCTTTGTAGTAGTTCAGTTTGTCCTCCCTCTCGGTGGGTTTAAAAAATGCCCCCATTTTGTGCCGGAAGCGAGGGTCCAATAAGGTGGACAGCCAGAAGTCATCCCGCCGACAGATGGAAACAATTCTGGGGTCACTACGCAAGCACGTGAGCATGCTTCCTGCCATTTGCGCAAGTGACTCGGATGGACTACCTGTTTCCATCTCCACTGCATACTGCCATGGTGTGCCCGGGTCCTCTGTCTCGCCTTCCTCAAAAACCTCTAGCTTCTCTGGCTGCTCCTGCTCCTCCTCTCCTGTCCGCTGACTAGATAAACCAGCCATTTTGCCAAGCCTAAACTGTGTTTCGCTGGGCAACTCCTCCTCCTCTTCCTCCTCCTCCTCCAGTTCAGCTCCAACGGGGTTCATGTGGCCGTAAGATGTAAACGCCATGTCTCCAGTGCCCTGACCAGCCATGGTTTCCAACATGTGCTGTAGTACATGAAGCAGTGGAATCACGTCGTTCATCCCGTAATCCTGCCGACTGACAAATAAAGTGGCTTCCTCAAAGGGCCTGAGCAAACGGCAGGTGTCACGTCAGAGCTGCCACTGGTTGACATTGAAGTTACACAGGGGAGTCCCCCTATCTGCTTGGATCATCAGGAAATCCGTGATGGCTTTTCTCTGTTCATATAATCGGTCCAACATGTGAAGGGTGGAATTCCAACAGGTGGAAACATCGCAAATCAGACTATGTTGGGGGATACCGTTCTGACGCTGTAGCTCAAGAAGGGTGTGTTTGGCGGTGTATGAGTGGCTGAAGTGCATGCAAAGTTTCCTTGAAGTTGTTAGGATGTCTTGCAGATGGGGGGAAGACTTCAGAAACCGCTTGACAACCAGATTGAAGACGTGAGCCATGCAGGGGGCATGGGTCAGGCTTCCTTGGCGCAGCGCAGACAAAATGTTCTTCCCATTGTCGGTAACCATGATTCCCATTCTAAGTTTTCTTGGAGTAAGCCATGTTTGGATTTCCTGATGAATACATTTAAGCAGTTCCTCCCCTGTGTGACTCCTTTCGCCAAGACAAACCATGTGAAGCACTGCGTGACACCTCCGTGCCCTGCACACATGGTAGACTGGAGGGGCACTGAGACTTGAGCCTACAGTGGAGGGTGAGGAGATGGCGGAGGATGAGGAGGGCGAGTCGCACAGTGTCACAGGCCCAACGGGCAGGGAGCGCGGAGGCCGAAGCGGCGTGACCTGTCCAAGTTGCTGCTGCTGCTGCAAAGGGACCACATTCACCCAGTGGGCCGTAAACGACATGTATTGTCCCTGACCGTAGTTACAGCTCCAGACGTCGGCGCTGCCATGCACTTTGCTACACACCGACAGGCTCAAGGACTGGCCCACCTTCTGTTCAACAAAAATGTGCAGCGCTGGTACTGCCTTCTTGGCAAAGAAATGACGGCTTGGGACTCTCCACCTCGGCTCGGCACAAGCCATCAGTTCTCTGAAAGGTGCAGAGTCCACCACCTGAAAAGGGAGCGACTGCAGCACCAGCAACTTGGACAGGAGCACATTCAGCTTCTGCGCCGTAGGATGAGTGGGCGCATACTGCTGTCTCTTGGACATGGCTTCGCTGATGGATTGCTGGCGGGATGCATGACTTGGAGGAGGAGGAGCAGGAGCGACAGAGGATGGGTATGACGCACAGCTGCCTTCGGCTGAGGTGCTGGAGCCTTGGCTGGCAGAAATTGGGAGCGGCGTGCCACTTGGTGAGGAAGCAGACTGGACCACCCCTTGGGAGCCTCGGTTCTCCCAGGTCGCTTTATGGTGACGCATCATATGTTGACGCAGGGCCGTGGTGCCAACATTTGGGCCCTGGCCACGCTTCACCTTCTGCCTACATATCTTGCATGTGGCCATGTTACCCTCCTGCGGATGCTTCAGGAAAAACTGCCACACTGCCGAGTAGCTACTTTTCCCACCAACAGGCCTCACTGATTCGCTGCTATTTTCGCCAACTCCAGGAACCACTGCTCCACTACCTCCCGATAAGGTAGCCTGCCGCGCAGCAGGTGCTCTACCCCGGCCCCGTTTGGCTCCAGGCTTTACAATTGTGCCCCCATGCTGACTGCCAACCATGCTGCTAACACCTTGCTGCCTGAGCTGCTGACTCCGGGGCATCCTGCACCCCTCTTCTCCTGATGATGACGATGAAGCCCCTTCATCACTCGGCTCCCAAGTGCGATCGACTTCATTGTCATCATCATTATCACCGAGTTGTGGCTGTACGTCACTGATGTTCGTGGATTCGTCAACAGTGTCTGGCGCAGGAGCTGGAACGCTCGCAACACCCACGACACTGTCCACATCACTATTTGTCTGCCTAGCTCCATTTCTTGGCTGGGCAGTAGCTGCTGACTGTCCTCTATCTGATCGTCCTCCTCACTAAAGAGTGGAGCTGAACCCAAAGCATAGGATACGTTGCTGGGGGAGGGAACGGCGTAGGACAGAGGCAATGGGAGGACAGGGACTGCTCTCGGGGCATGCCCACCCAGGGATGTGTCAGAGGAACCTACCGACCCTAGACTGGGGGTCTCAGACGTAACTTGTGATGATGTTGTTGATGAGCGCGTTAACCAATCTACCACGGCAGATGCGTTACTGGGGGAGACACGACCGCTAGCAGATACTGGCAGACCAGGTCTCTCACCGTGACTCCTGCTGCCACTCGCCCCTAGTCTGCTGCGGCCTCTGCATGCTGAATCTTGGCCTCTGCCACTCCTCTTTGAACATCCTTGCACTTGTCTGCCTGACATTTTTAATGTATTTGCTTATTTAGTATAAACAGATAGGGTTCAAGGTGCAGCTTTGGGGTGCCCTGCGGCCTGGTTTATTAAAAGCAGTCAAAAACAAATGGGATGCCCCCACAGCAGACCTGAGATCAGTATATATGCACAGTAAAAGTGTCTAAGCAGGCTCAAACAGGCCAAATTACTTTAAATAAGTGTGCCGCTTAGAGTAAATACAGAGGCTAATGGGATGTTACAGAATGGGATGCCCCCAAAGCAGACCTGAGATCAGTATATATGCACAGCAACAGCGGATAAGCATGCTCCAACAGGCCAAATTACTTTAAATAAGTTTGCAGCTTAGAGGAGATACAGAGGCTAATGGTATGTTACAGAATGGGATGCCCCCACAGCAGACCTGAGATCAGTATATATGCACAGTAAAAGTGTCTAAGCAGGCTCAAACAGGCCAAATTACTTTAAATAAGTGTGCAGCTTAGAGTAAATACAGAGGCTAATGGGATGTTACAGAATGGGATGCCCCACAGCAGACCTGAGATCAGTATATATGCACAGCAACAGTGGATAAGCAGGCTCCAACAGGCCAAATTACTTTAAATAAGTGTGCAGCTTAGAGGAGATACAGAGGCTAATGGTATGTTACAGAATGGGATGCCCCACAGCAGACCTGAGATCAGTATATATGCACAGCAACAGTGGATAAGCAGGCTCAAACAGGCCAAATTACTTTAAATAAGTGTGCAGCTTAGAATAAATACAGAGGCTAATGGGATGTTACAGAATGGGATGCCCCACAGCAGACCTGAGATCAGTATATATGCACAGTAAAAGTGTCTAAGCAGGCTCAAACAGGCCAAATAACTTTAAATAAGTGTGCAGCTTAGAGTAAATACAGAGGCTAATGGTATGTTACAGAATGGGATGCCCCACAGCAGACCTGAGATCAGTATATATGCACAGTAAAAGTGTCTAAGCAGGCTCAAACAGGCCAAATTACTTTAAATAAGTGTGCAGCTTAGAGTAAATACAGAGGCTAATGGGATGTTACAGAATGGGATGCCCCACAGCAGACCTGAGATCAGTATATATGCACAGTAAAAATGTCTAAGCAGGCTCAAACAGGCCAAATTACTTTAAATAAGTGTGCAGCTTAGAGGAGATACAGAGGCTAATGGTATGTTACAGAATGGGATGGCCCCACAGCAGACCTGAGATCAGTATATATGCACAGTAAAAGTGTCTAAGCAGGCTCAAACAGACCAAATTACTTTAAATAAGTGTGCAGCTTAGAGTAAATAAAGAGGATAATGGGATGTTACAGAATGGGATGCCCCACAGCAGACCTGACATCAGTATATATGCACAGCAACAGTGGATAAGCAGGCTCCAACAGGCCAAATTACTTTAAATAAGTGTGCAGCTTAGAGGAGATACAGAGGCTAATGGTATGTTACAGAATGGGATGCCCCACAGCAGACCTGAGATCAGTATATATGCACAGTAAAAGTGTCTAAGCAGGCTCAAACAGGCCAAATTACTTTAAATAAGTGTGCAGCTTAGCGTAAATACAGAGGCTAATGGGATGTTACAGAATGGGATGCCCCACAGCAGACCTGAGATCAGTATATATGCACAGCAACAGTGGATAAGCAGGCTCCAACAGGCCAAATTACTTTAAATAAGTGTGCAGCTTAGAGGAGATACAGAGGCTAATGGTATGTTACAGAATGGGATGCCCCACAGCAGACCTGAGATCAGTATATATGCACAGCAACAGTGGATAAGCAGGCTCAAACAGGCCAAATTACTTTAAATAAGTGTGCAGCTTAGAATAAATACAGAGGCTAATGGGATGTTACAGAAGGGGATGCACCACAGCAGACCTGAGATCAGTATATATGCACAGTAAAAGTGTCTAAGCAGGCTCAAACAGGCCAAATTACTTTAAATAAGTGTGCAGCTTAGAGTAAATACAGAGGCTAATGGGATGTTACAGAATGGGATGCCCCACAGCAGACCTGAGATCAGTATATATGCACAGCAACAGTGGATAAGCAGGCTCCAACAGGCCAAATTACTTTAAATAAGTGTGCAGCTTAGAGGAGATAGAGAGGCTAATGGTATGTTACAGAATGGGATGCCCCACAGCAGACCTGAGATCAGTATATATGCACAGCAACAGTGGATAAGCAGGCTCAAACAGCCCAAATTACTTTAAATAAGTGTGCAGCTTAGAGTAAATACAGAGGCTAATGGGATGTTACAGAATGGGATGCCCCACAGCAGACCTGAGATCAGTATATATGCACAGTAAAAGTGTCTAAGCAGGCTCAAACAGGCCAAATTACTTTGAATAAGTGTGCAGCTTAGAGTAAATACAGAGGCTAATGGGATGTTACAGAATGGGCTGCCCCACAACAGACCTGAGATCAGTATATATGCACAGTAAAAGTGCCTAAGCAGGCTCAAACAGGCCAAATTACTTTAAATAAGTGTGCAGCTTAGAGGAGATACAGAGGCTAATGGTATGTTACAGAATGGGATGCCCCCACAGCAGACCTGAGATCAGTATATATGCACAGCAACAGTGGATAAGCAGGCTCCAACAGGCCAAATTACTTTAAATAAGTGTGCAGCTTAGAGGAGATACAGAGGCTAATGGTATGTTACAGAATGGGATGCCCCACAGCAGACCTGAGATCAGTATATATGCACAGCAACAGTGGATA
Organism: Gastrophryne carolinensis; assembly: GCA_027917425.1. Lineage (NCBI taxonomy): Eukaryota > Metazoa > Chordata > Amphibia > Anura > Microhylidae > Gastrophryne > Gastrophryne carolinensis. The sequence continues at coordinate 309,270,042 of CM051236.1, read as the reverse complement.
AGCAGGCTCCAACAGGCCAAATTACTTTAAATAAGTGTGCAGCTTAGAGGAGATACAGAGGCTAATGGTATGTTACAGAATGGGATGCCCCACAGCAGACCTGAGATCAGTATATATGCACAGTAACAGTGGATAAGCATGCTCCAACAGGCCAAATTACTTTAAATAAGTGTGCAGCTTAGAGGAGATACAGAGGCTAATGGTATGTTACAGAATGGGATGCCTCACAGCAGACCTGAGATCAGTATATATGCACATTAAAAGTGTCTTAGCAGGCTCAAACAGGCCAAATTACTTTAAATAAGTGTGAAGCTTAGAGGAGATACAGAGGCTAATGGGATGTTACAGAATGGGATGCCCCCACAGCAGACCTGAGATCAGTATATATGCACAGCAACAGTGGATAAGCAGGCTCAAACAGGCCAAATTACTTTAAATAAGTGTGCAGCTTAGAGGAGATATAGAGGCGAATGGGATGCCCCACAGTAGACCTGAGATCAGTATATATGCACAGCAACAGTGGATAAGCAGGCTCCAACAGGCCAAATTACTGTAAATAAGTGTGCAGCTTAGAGGAGATACAGAGGCTAATGGTATGTTACAGAATGGGGTGCCCCACAGCAGACCTGAGATCAGTATATATGCACAGCAACAGTGGATAAGCAGGCTCCAACAGGCCAAATTACTTTAAATAAGTGTGCAGCTTAGAGGAGATACAGAGGCTATTGGTATGTTACAGAATGGGATGCCCCCGCAGCAGACCTGAGATCAGTATATATGCACAGTAATAGTGTCTAAGCAGGCTCAAACAGGCCAAATTACTTTAAATAAGTGTGCAGCTTAGAGTAAATACAGAGGCTAATGGGATGTTACAGAATGGGATGCCCCACAGCAGACCTGAGATCAGTATATATGCACAGCAACAGTGGATAAGCAGGCTCAAACCGGCCAAATTACTTTAAATAAGTGTGCAGCTTAGAGTAAATACAGAGGCTAATGGGATGTTACAGAATGGGATGCCCCACAGCAGAGCTGAGATCAGTATATATGCACAGCAACAGTGGATAAGCAGGCTCCAACAGGCCAAATTACTTTAAATAAGTGTGCAGCTTAGAGGAGATACAGAGGCTAATGGTATGTTACAGAATGGGATGGCCCCACAGCAGACCTGAGATCAGTATATATGGACAGTAAAAGTGTCTAAGCAGGCTCAAACAGACCAAATTACTTTAAATAAGTGTGCAGCTTAGAGTAAATACAGAGGATAATGGGATGTTACAGAATGGGATGCCCCACAGCAGACCTGACATCAGTATATATGCACAGCAACAGTGGATAAGCAGGCTCCAACAGGCCAAATTACTTTAAATAAGTGTGCAGCTTAGAGGAGATACAGAGGCTAATGGTATGTTACAGGATGGGATGCCCCACAGCAGACCTGAGATCAGTATATATGCACAGCAACAGTGGATAAGCAGGCTCAAACAGGCCAAATAACTTTAAATAAGTGTGCAGCTTAGAGTAAATACAGAGGCTAATGGGATGTTACAGAATGGGATGCCCCACAGCAGACCTGAGATCAGTATATATGCACAGTAAAAGTGTCTAAGCAGGCTCAAACAGGCCAAATTACTTTAAATAAGTGTGCAGCTTAGAGGAGATACAGAGGCTAATGGTATGTTACAGAATGGGATGCCCCCACAGCAGACCTGAGATCAGTATATATGCACAGCAACAGTGGATTTGCAGGCTCCAACAGGCCAAATTACTTTAAATAAGTGTGCAGCTTAGAGGAGATACAGAGGCTAATGGTATGTTACAGAATGGGATGCCCCACAGCAGACCTGAGATCAGTATATATGCACAGCAACAGTGGATAAGCAGGCTCCAACAGGCCAAATTACTTTAAATAAGTGTGCAGCTTAGAGGAGATATAGAGGCTAATGGTATGTTACAGAATGGGATGCCCCACAGCAGACCTGAGATCAGTATAAATGCACAGCAACAGTGGATAAGCAGGCTCAAACAGGCCAAATTACTTTAAATAAGTGTGCAGCTTAGAGGAGATACAGAGGCTAATGGTATGTTACAGAATGGGATGCCCCACAGCAGACCTGAGATCAGTATATATGCACAGCAACAGTGGATAAGCAGGCTCCAACAGGCCAAATTACTTTAAATAAGTGTGCAGCTTAGAGGAGATACAGAGGCTAATGGTATGTTACAGAATGGGATGCCCCACAGCAGACCTGAGATCAGTATATATGCACAGTAACAGTGGATAAGCATGCTCCAACAGGCCAAATTACTTTAAATAAGTGTGCAGCTTAGAGGAGATACAGAGGCTAATGGTATGTTACAGAATGGGATGCCTCACAGCAGACCTGAGATCAGTATATATGCACATTAAAAGTGTCTTAGCAGGCTCAAACAGGCCAAATTACTTTAAATAAGTGTGAAGCTTAGAGGAGATACAGAGGCTAATGGGATGTTACAGAATGGGATGCCCCCACAGCAGACCTGAGATCAGTATATATGCACAGCAACAGTGGATAAGCAGGCTCAAACAGGCCAAATTACTTTAAATAAGTGTGCAGCTTAGAGGAGATATAGAGGCGAATGGGATGCCCCACAGTAGACCTGAGATCAGTATATATGCACAGCAATAGTGGATAAGCAGGCTCCAACAGGCCAAATTACTGTAAATAAGTGTGCAGCTTAGAGGAGATACAGAGGCTAATGGTATGTTACAGAATGGGGTGCCCCACAGCAGACCTGAGATCAGTATATATGCACAGCAACAGTGGATAAGCAGGCTCCAACAGGCCAAATTACTTTAAATAAGTGTGCAGCTTAGAGGAGATACAGAGGCTATTGGTATGTTACAGAATGGGATGCCCCCGCAGCAGACCTGAGATCAGTATATATGCACAGTAATAGTGTCTAAGCAGGCTCAAACAGGCCAAATTACTTTAAATAAGTGTGCAGCTTAGAGTAAATACAGAGGCTAATGGGATGTTACAGAATGGGATGCCCCACAGCAGACCTGAGATCAGTATATATGCACAGCAACAGTGGATAAGCAGGCTCAAACCGGCCAAATTACTTTAAATAAGTGTGCAGCTTAGAGTAAATACAGAGGCTAATGGGATGTTACAGAATGGGATGCCCCACAGCAGAGCTGAGATCAGTATATATGCACAGCAACAGTGGATAAGCAGGCTCCAACAGGCCAAATTACTTTAAATAAGTGTGCAGCTTAGAGGAGATACAGAGGCTAATGGTATGTTACAGAATGGGATGGCCCCACAGCAGACCTGAGATCAGTATATATGGACAGTAAAAGTGTCTAAGCAGGCTCAAACAGACCAAATTACTTTAAATAAGTGTGCAGCTTAGAGTAAATACAGAGGATAATGGGATGTTACAGAATGGGATGCCCCACAGCAGACCTGACATCAGTATATATGCACAGCAACAGTGGATAAGCAGGCTCCAACAGGCCAAATTACTTTAAATAAGTGTGCAGCTTAGAGGAGATACAGAGGCTAATGGTATGTTACAGGATGGGATGCCCCACAGCAGACCTGAGATCAGTATATATGCACAGCAACAGTGGATAAGCAGGCTCAAACAGGCCAAATAACTTTAAATAAGTGTGCAGCTTAGAGGAGATACAGAGGCTAATGGTATGTTACAGAATGGGATGCCCCACAGCAGACCTGAGATCAGTATATATGCACAGTAAAAGTGTCTAAGCAGGCTCAAACAGGCCAAATTACTTTAAATAAGTGTGCAGCTTAGAGGAGATACAGAGGCTAATGGTATGTTACAGAATGGGATGCCCCCACAGCAGACCTGAGATCAGTATATATGCACAGCAACAGTGGATTTGCAGGCTCCAACAGGCCAAATTACTTTAAATAAGTGTGCAGCTTAGAGGAGATACAGAGGCTAATGGTATGTTACAGAATGGGATGCCCCACAGCAGACCTGAGATCAGTATATATGCACAGCAACAGTGGATAAGCAGGCTCCAACAGGCCAAATTACTTTAAATAAGTGTGCAGCTTAGAGGAGATATAGAGGCTAATGGTATGTTACAGAATGGGATGCCCCACAGCAGACCTGAGATCAGTATATATGCACAGCAACAGTGGATAAGCAGGCTCAAACAGGCCAAATTACTTTAAATAAGTGTGCAGCTTAGAGTAAATACAGAGGCTAATGGTATGTTACAGAATGGGATGCCCCGCAGCAGACCTGAGATCAGTATATATGCACAGTAAAAGTGTCTAAGCAGGCTCAAACAGGCCAAATTACTTTAAATAAGTGTGCAGCTTAGAGTAAATACAGAGGATAATGGGATGTTACAGAATGGGATGCCCCACAGCAGACCTGAGATCAGTATATAAGCACAGCAACAGTGGATAAGCAGGCTTAAACAGGCCAAATTACTTTAAATAAGTGTGCAGCTTAGAGGAGATACAGAGGCTAATGGTATGTTACAGAATGGGATGCCCCACAGCAGACCTGAGATCAGTATATATGCACAGCAACAGTGGATAAGCAGGCTCAAACAGGCCAAATTACTTTAAATAAGTGTGCAGCTTAGAATAAATACACAGGCTAATGGGATGTTACAGAATGGGACGCACCACAGCAGACCTGAGATCAGTATATATGCACAGTAAAAGTGTCTAAGCAGGCTCAAACAGGCCAAATAACTTTAAATAAGTGTGCAGCTTAGAGTAAATACAGAGGCTAATGGGATGTTACAGAATGGGATGCCCCACAGCAGACCTGAGATCAGTATATATGCACAGTAAAAGTGTCTAAGCAGGCTCAAACAGGCCAAATTACTTTAAATAAGTGTGCAGCTTAGAGTAAATACAGAGGCTAATGGGATGTTACAGAATGGGATGGCCCCACAGCAGACCTGAGATCAGTATATATGCACAGTAAAAGTGTCTAAGCAGGCTCAAACAGGCAAAATTACTTTAAATACGTGTGCAGCTTAGAAGAGATACAGAGACTAATGTGATGTTACAGAATGGGATGCCCCACAGCAGACCTGAGATCAGTATATATGCAGAGCAACAGTGGATAAGCATGCTCCAACAGGCCAAATTACTTTAAATAAGTGTGCAGCTTAGAGGAGATACATAGGCTAATGGTATGTTACAGAATGGGATGCCCCACAGCAGACCTGAGATCAGTATATATGCACTTTAAAAGTGTCTATGCAGGCTCAAACAGGCCAAATTACTTTAAATAAGTGTGCAGCTTAGAGGAGATACAGAGGCTAATGGGATGTTACAGAATGGGATGCCCCCACAGCAGACCTGAGATCAGTATATATGCACAGCAACAGTGGATAAGCAGGCTCAAACAGGCCAAATTACTTTAAATAAGTGTGCAGCTTAGAGGAGATACAGAGGCTAATGGGATGTTACAGAATGGGATGCCCCACAGCAGACCTGAGATCAGTATATATGCACAGCAACAGTGGATAAGCAGGCTCCAACAAGCCAAATTACTGTAAATAAGTGTGCAGCTTAGAGGAGATACAGAGGCTAATGGTATGTTACAGAATGGGATGCCCCACAGCAGACCTGAGATCAGTATATATGCACAGCAACAGTGGATAAGCAGGCTCCAACAGGCCAAATTACTTTAAATAAGTGTGCAGCTTAGAGGAGATACAGAGGCTAATGGTATGTTACAGAATGGGGTGCCCCACAGCAGACCTGAGATCAGTATATATGCACAGCAACAGTGGATAAGCAGGCTCCAACAGGCCAAATTACTTTAAATAAGTGTGCAGCTTAGAGGAGATACAGAGGCTAATGGTATGTTACAGAATGGGATGCCCCCACAGAAGACCTGAGATCAGTATATATGCACAGTAATAGTGTCTAAGCAGGCTCAAACAGGCCAAATTACTGTAAATAAGTGTGCAGCTTAGAGTAAATACAGAGGCTAATGGGATGTTACAGAATGGGATGCCCCACAGCAGACCTGAGATCAGTATATATGCACAGCAACAGTGGATAAGCAGGCTCAAACAGGCGAAATAACTTTAAATAAGTGTGCAGCTTAGAGGAGATACAGAGGCTAATGGTATGTTACAGAATGGGATGGCCCCACAGCAGACCTGAGATCAGTATATATGCACAGTAAAAGTGTCTAAGCAGGCTCAAACAGGCCAAATTACTTTAAATAAGTGTGCAGCTTAGAGGAGATACAGAGGCTAATGGTATGTTACAGAATGGGATGCCCCACAGCAGTCCTGAGATCAGTATATATGCACAGCAACAGTGGATAAGCTGGCTCCTACAGGCCAAATTACTTTAAATAAGTGTGCAGCTTAGAGGAGATACAGAGGCTAATGGTATGTTACAGAATGGGATGCCTCACAGCAGACCTGAGATCAGTATATATGCACAGCAACAGTGGGTAAGCAGGCTCAAACAGGCCAAATTACTGTAAATAAGTGTGCAGCTTAGAGTAAATACAGAGGCTAATGGGATGTTACAGAATGGGATGCCCCACAAGAGACCTGAGATCAGTATATATGCACAGCAACAGTGGATAAGCAGGCTCAAACAGGCCAAATTACTTTAAATAAGTGTGCAGCTTAGAGTAAATGCAGAGGCTAATGGGATGTTACAGAATGGGATACCCCACAGCAGACCTCAGATCAGTATATATGCACAGTAAAAGTGTCTAAGCAGGCTCAAACAGGCCAAATTACTTTAAATAAGTGTGCAGCTTAGAGGAGATACAGAGGCTAATGGTATGTTACAGAATGGGATGCCCCCACAGCAGACCTGAGATCAGTATATATGCACAGCAACAGTGGATAAGCAGGCTCCAACAGGCCAAATTACTTTAAATAAGTGTGCAGCTTAGAGGAGATACAGAGGCTAATGGTATGTTACAGAATGGGATGCCCCACAGCAGACCTGAGATCAGTATATACAGTATGCACAGTAAAAGTGTCTAAGCAGGCTCAAACAGGCCAAATTACTTTAAATAAGTGTGCAGCTTAGAGGAGATACAGAGGCTAATGGGATGTTACAGAATGGGATGCCCCACAGCAGACCTGAGATCAGTATATACAGTATGCACAGTAAAAGTGTCTAAGCAGGCTCAAACAGGCCAAATTACTTTAAATAAGTGTGCAGCTTAGAGTAAATACAGAGGATAATGGGATGTTACAGAATGGGATGCCCCACAGCAGACCTGAGATCAGTATATATGCACAGTAAAAGTGTCTAAGCAGGCTCAAACAGGCCAAATTACTTTAAATAAGTGTGCAGCTTAGAGTAAATACAGAGGCAAATGGGATGTTACAGAATGGGATGCCCCACAGCAGACCTGAGATCAGTATATATGCACAGCAACAGTGGATAAGCAGGCTCCAACAGGCCAAATTACTTTAAATAAGTGTGCAGCTTAGAGGAGATACAGAGGCTAATGGTATGTTACAGAATGGGATGCCCCACAGCAGACCTGAGATCAGTATATATGCACAGTAAAAGTGGATAAGCAGGCTCCAACAGGCCAAATTACTTTAAATAAGTGTGCAGCTTAGAGGAGATACAGAGGCTAATGTTATGTTACAGAATGGGATGCCTCACAGCAGACCTGAGATCAGTATATATGCACAGCAACAGTGGGTAAGCAGGCTCAAACAGGCCAAATTACTTTAAATAAGTGTGCAGCTTAGAGTAAATACAGAGGCTAATGGGATGTTACAGAATGGGATGCCCCACAGCAGACCTGAGATCAGTATATATGCACAGCAACAGTGGATAAGCAGGCTCAAACAGGCGAAATAACTTTAAATAAGTGTGAAGCTTAGAGTAAATACAGAGGCTAATGGGATGTTACAGAATGGGATGCCCCACAGCAGACCTGAGATCAGTATATATGCACAGTAAAAGTGTCTAAGCAGGCTCAAACAGGCCAAATGACTTTAAATAAGTGTGCAGCTTAGAGTAAATGCAGAGGCTAATGGTATGTTACAGAATGGGATGCCCCATAGCAGACCTGAGATCAGTATATACAGTATGCACAGTAAAAGTGTCTAAGCAGGCTCAAACAGGCCAAATTACTTTAAGTGTGCAGCTTAGAGGAGATACAGAGGATAATGTGATGTTGCAGAATGGGATGCCCCACAGCAGACCTGAGATCAGTATATATGCACAGTAAAAGTGTCTAAGCAGGCTCAAACAGGCCAAATTACTTTAAATAAGTGTGCAGCTTAGAGTAAATACAGAGGCTAATGGGATGTCACAGAATGGGATGCCCCACAGCAGACCTGAGATCAGTATATATGCACAGCAACAGTGGATAAGCAGGCTCCAACAGGCCAAATTACTTTAAATAAGTGTGCAGCTTAGAGGAGATACAGCGGCTAATGGTATGTTACAGAATGGGATGCCCCACAGCAGACCTGAGATCAGTATATGCACAGCAACAGTGGATAAGCAGGCTCAAACTGGCCAAATTACTTTAAATAAGTGTGCAGCTTAGAATAAATACAGAGGCTAATGGGATGTTACAGAATGGGATGCCCCCACAGCAGACCTGAGATCAGTATATATGCACAGCAACAGTGGTTAAGCAGGCTCCAACAGCCCAAATTACTTTAAATAAGTGTGCAGCTTAGAGGAGATACAGAGGCTAATGGTATGTTACAGAATGGGATGCCCCACAGCAGACCTGAGATCAGTATATATGCACAGCAACAGTGGATAAGCAGGCTCAAACAGGCCAAATTACTTTAAATAAGTGTGCAGCTTAGAATAAATACAGAGGCTAATGGGATGTTACAGAATGGGATGCCCCACAGCAGACCTGAGATCAGTATATATGCACAGCAACAGTGGATAAGCAGGCTCCAACAGGCCAAATTACTTTAAATAAGTGTGCAGCTTAGAGGAGATACAGAGGCTAATGGTATGTTACAGAATGGGATGCCCCACAGCAGACCTGAGATCAGTATATATGCACAGTAAAAGTGTCTAAGCAGGCTCAAACAGGCCAAATTACTTTAAATAAGTGTGCAGCTTAGCGTAAATACAGAGGCTAATGGGATGTTACAGAATGGGATGCCCCACAGCAGACCTGAGATCAGTATATATGCACAGCAACAGTGGATAAGCAGGCTCCAACAGGCCAAATTACTTTAAATAAGTGTGCAGCTTAGAGGAGATACAGAGGCTAATGGTATGTTACAGAATGGGATGCCCCACAGCAGACCTGAGATCAGTATATATGCACAGCAACAGTGGATAAGCAGGCTCAAACAGGCCAAATTACTTTAAATAAGTGTGCAGCTTAGAATAAATACAGAGGCTAATGGGATGTTACAGAAGGGGATGCACCACAGCAGACCTGAGATCAGTATATATGCACAGTAAAAGTGTCTAAGCAGGCTCAAACAGGCCAAATTACTTTAAATAAGTGTGCAGCTTAGAGTAAATACAGAGGCTAATGGGATGTTACAGAATGGGATGCCCCACAGCAGACCTGAGATCAGTATATATGCACAGCAACAGTGGATAAGCAGGCTCCAACAGGCCAAATTACTTTAAATAAGTGTGCAGCTTAGAGGAGATAGAGAGGCTAATGGTATGTTACAGAATGGGATGCCCCACAGCAGACCTGAGATCAGTATATATGCACAGCAACAGTGGATAAGCAGGCTCAAACAGCCCAAATTACTTTAAATAAGTGTGCAGCTTAGAGTAAATACAGAGGCTAATGGGATGTTACAGAATGGGATGCCCCACAGCAGACCTGAGATCAGTATATATGCACAGTAAAAGTGTCTAAGCAGGCTCAAACAGGCCAAATTACTTTGAATAAGTGTGCAGCTTAGAGTAAATACAGAGGCTAATGGGATGTTACAGAATGGGCTGCCCCACAACAGACCTGAGATCAGTATATATGCACAGTAAAAGTGCCTAAGCAGGCTCAAACAGGCCAAATTACTTTAAATAAGTGTGCAGCTTAGAGGAGATACAGAGGCTAATGGTATGTTACAGAATGGGATGCCCCCACAGCAGACCTGAGATCAGTATATATGCACAGCAACAGTGGATAAGCAGGCTCCAACAGGCCAAATTACTTTAAATAAGTGTGCAGCTTAGAGGAGATACAGAGGCTAATGGTATGTTACAGAATGGGATGCCCCACAGCAGACCTGAGATCAGTATATATGCACAGCAACAGTGGATAAGCAGGCTCCAACAGGCCAAATTACTTTAAATAAGTGTGCAGCTTAGAGGAGATACAGAGGCTAATGGTATGTTACAGAATGGGATGCCCCACAGCAGACCTGAGATCAGTATATATGCACAGTAACAGTGGATAAGCATGCTCCAACAGGCCAAATTACTTTAAATAAGTGTGCAGCTTAGAGGAGATACAGAGGCTAATGGTATGTTACAGAATGGGATGCCTCACAGCAGACCTGAGATCAGTATATATGCACATTAAAAGTGTCTTAGCAGGCTCAAACAGGCCAAATTACTTTAAATAAGTGTGAAGCTTAGAGGAGATACAGAGGCTAATGGGATGTTACAGAATGGGATGCCCCCACAGCAGACCTGAGATCAGTATATATGCACAGCAACAGTGGATAAGCAGGCTCCAACAGGCCAAATTACTGTAAATAAGTGTGCAGCTTAGAGGAGATACAGAGGCTAATGGTATGTTACAGAATGGGGTGCCCCACAGCAGACCTGAGATCAGTATATATGCACAGCAACAGTGGATAAGCAGGCTCCAACAGGCCAAATTACTTTAAATAAGTGTGCAGCTTAGAGGAGATACAGAGGCTATTGGTATGTTACAGAATGGGATGCCCCCGCAGCAGACCTGAGATCAGTATATATGCACAGTAATAGTGTCTAAGCAGGCTCAAACAGGCCAAATTACTTTAAATAAGTGTGCAGCTTAGAGTAAATACAGAGGCTAATGGGATGTTACAGAATGGGATGCCCCACAGCAGACCTGAGATCAGTATATATGCACAGCAACAGTGGATAAGCAGGCTCAAACCGGCCAAATTACTTTAAATAAGTGTGCAGCTTAGAGTAAATACAGAGGCTAATGGGATGTTACAGAATGGGATGCCCCACAGCAGAGCTGAGATCAGTATATATGCACAGCAACAGTGGATAAGCAGGCTCCAACAGGCCAAATTACTTTAAATAAGTGTGCAGCTTAGAGGAGATACAGAGGCTAATGGTATGTTACAGAATGGGATGGCCCCACAGCAGACCTGAGATCAGTATATATGGACAGTAAAAGTGTCTAAGCAGGCTCAAACAGACCAAATTACTTTAAATAAGTGTGCAGCTTAGAGTAAATACAGAGGATAATGGGATGTTACAGAATGGGATGCCCCACAGCAGACCTGACATCAGTATATATGCACAGCAACAGTGGATAAGCAGGCTCCAACAGGCCAAATTACTTTAAATAAGTGTGCAGCTTAGAGGAGATACAGAGGCTAATGGTATGTTACAGGATGGGATGCCCCACAGCAGACCTGAGATCAGTATATATGCACAGCAACAGTGGATAAGCAGGCTCAAACAGGCCAAATAACTTTAAATAAGTGTGCAGCTTAGAGTAAATACAGAGGCTAATGGGATGTTACAGAATGGGATGCCCCACAGCAGACCTGAGATCAGTATATATGCACAGTAAAAGTGTCTAAGCAGGCTCAAACAGGCCAAATTACTTTAAATAAGTGTGCAGCTTAGAGGAGATACAGAGGCTAATGGTATGTTACAGAATGGGATGCCCCCACAGCAGACCTGAGATCAGTATATATGCACAGCAACAGTGGATTTGCAGGCTCCAACAGGCCAAATTACTTTAAATAAGTGTGCAGCTTAGAGGAGATACAGAGGCTAATGGTATGTTACAGAATGGGATGCCCCACAGCAGACCTGAGATCAGTATATATGCACAGCAACAGTGGATAAGCAGGCTCCAACAGGCCAAATTACTTTAAATAAGTGTGCAGCTTAGAGGAGATATAGAGGCTAATGGTATGTTACAGAATGGGATGCCCCACAGCAGACCTGAGATCGGTATATATGCACAGCAACAGTGGATAAGCAGGCTCAAACAGGCCAAATTACTTTAAATAAGTGTGCAGCTTAGAGGAGATACAGAGGCTAATGGTATGTTACAGAATGGGATGCCCCACAGCAGACCTGAGATCAGTATATATGCACAGCAACAGTGGATAAGCAGGCTCCAACAGGCCAAATTACTTTAAATAAGTGTGCAGCTTAGAGGAGATACAGAGGCTAATGGTATGTTACAGAATGGGATGCCTCACAGCAGACCTGAGATCAGTATATATGCACATTAAAAGTGTCTTAGCAGGCTCAAACAGGCCAAATTACTTTAAATAAGTGTGAAGCTTAGAGGAGATACAGAGGCTAATGGGATGTTACAGAATGGGATGCCCCCACAGCAGACCTGAGATCAGTATATATGCACAGCAACAGTGGATAAGCAGGCTCAAACAGGCCAAATTACTTTAAATAAGTGTGCAGCTTAGAGGAGATATAGAGGCAAATGGGATGCCCCACAGTAGACCTGAGATCAGTATATATGCACAGCAATAGTGGATAAGCAGGCTCCAACAGGCCAAATTACTGTAAATAAGTGTGCAGCTTAGAGGAGATACAGAGGCTAATGGTATGTTACAGAATGGGGTGCCCCACAGCAGACCTGAGATCAGTATATATGCACAGCAACAGTGGATAAGCAGGCTCCAACAGGCCAAATTACTTTAAATAAGTGTGCAGCTTAGAGGAGATACAGAGGCTATTGGTATGTTACAGAATGGGATGCCCCCGCAGCAGACCTGAGATCAGTATAAATGCACAGTAATAGTGTCTAAGCAGGCTCAAACAGGCCAAATTACTTTAAATAAGTGTGCAGCTTAGAGTAAATACAGAGGCTAATGGGATGTTACAGAATGGGATGCCCCACAGCAGACCTGAGATCAGTATATATGCACAGCAACAGTGGATAAGCAGGCTCAAACCGGCCAAATTACTTTAAATAAGTGTGCAGCTTAGAGTAAATACAGAGGCTAATGGGATGTTACAGAATGGGATGCCCCACAGCAGAGCTGAGATCAGTATATATGCACAGCAACAGTGGATAAGCAGGCTCCAACAGGCCAAATTACTTTAAATAAGTGTGCAGCTTAGAGGAGATACAGAGGCTAATGGTATGTTACAGAATGGGATGGCCCCACAGCAGACCTGAGATCAGTATATATGGACAGTAAAAGTGTCTAAGCAGGCTCAAACAGACCAAATTACTTTAAATAAGTGTGCAGCTTAGAGTAAATACAGAGGATAATGGGATGTTACAGAATGGGATGCCCCACAGCAGACCTGACATCAGTATATATGCACAGCAACAGTGGATAAGCAGGCTCCAACAGGCCAAATTACTTTAAATAAGTGTGCAGCTTAGAGGAGATACAGAGGCTAATGGTATGTTACAGGATGGGATGCCCCACAGCAGACCTGAGATCAGTATATATGCACAGCAACAGTGGATAAGCAGGCTCAAACAGGCCAAATAACTTTAAATAAGTGTGCAGCTTAGAGGAGATACAGAGGCTAATGGTATGTTACAGAATGGGATGCCCCACAGCAGACCTGAGATCAGTATATATGCACAGTAAAAGTGTCTAAGCAGGCTCAAACAGGCCAAATTACTTTAAATAAGTGTGCAGCTTAGAGGAGATACAGAGGCTAATGGTATGTTACAGAATGGGATGCCCCCACAGCAGACCTGAGATCAGTATATATGCACAGCAACAGTGGATTTGCAGGCTCCAACAGGCCAAATTACTTTAAATAAGTGTGCAGCTTAGAGGAGATACAGAGGCTAATGGTATGTTACAGAATGGGATGCCCCACAGCAGACCTGAGATCAGTATATATGCACAGCAACAGTGGATAAGCAGGCTCCAACAGGCCAAATTACTTTAAATAAGTGTGCAGCTTAGAGGAGATATAGAGGCTAATGGTATGTTACAGAATGGGATGCCCCACAGCAGACCTGAGATCAGTATATATGCACAGCAACAGTGGATAAGCAGGCTCAAACAGGCCAAATTACTTTAAATAAGTGTGCAGCTTAGAGTAAATACAGAGGCTAATGGTATGTTACAGAATGGGATGCCCCACAGCAGACCTGAGATCAGTATATATGCACAGTAAAAGTGTCTAAGCAGGCTCAAACAGGCCAAATTACTTTAAATAAGTGTGCAGCTTAGAGTAAATACAGAGGATAATGGGATGTTACAGAATGGGATGCCCCACAGCAGACCTGAGATCAGTATATAAGCACAGTAAAAGTGTCTAGGCAGGCTCAAACAGGCCAAATTACTTTAAATAAGTGTGCAGCTTAGAGTAAATACAGAGGCTAATGGGATGTTACAGAATGGGATGCCCCACAGCAGACCTGAGATCAGTATATATGCACAGCAACAGTGGATAAGCAGGCTTAAACAGGCCAAATTACTTTAAATAAGTGTGCAGCTTAGAGGAGATACAGAGGCTAATGGTATGTTACAGAATGGGATGCCCCACAGCAGACCTGAGATCAGTATATATGCACAGCAACAGTGGATAAGCAGGCTCAAACAGGCCAAATTACTTTAAATAAGTGTGCAGCTTAGAATAAATACACAGGCTAATGGGATGTTACAGAATGGGACGCACCACAGCAGACCTGAGATCAGTATATATGCACAGTAAAAGTGTCTAAGCAGGCTCAAACAGGCCAAATAACTTTAAATAAGTGTGCAGCTTAGAGTAAATACAGAGGCTAATGGGATGTTACAGAATGGGATGCCCCACAGCAGACCTGAGATCAGTATATATGCACAGTAAAAGTGTCTAAGCAGGCTCAAACAGGCCAAATTACTTTAAATAAGTGTGCAGCTTAGAGTAAATACAGAGGCTAATGGGATGTTACAGAATGGGATGGCCCCACAGCAGACCTGAGATCAGTATATATGCACAGTAAAAGTGTCTAAGCAGGCTCAAACAGGCAAAATTACTTTAAATACGTGTGCAGCTTAGAAGAGATACAGAGACTAATGTGATGTTACAGAATGGGATGCCCCACAGCAGACCTGAGATCAGTATATATGCAGAGCAACAGTGGATAAGC
This sequence comes from Gastrophryne carolinensis, assembly GCA_027917425.1. Classification (NCBI taxonomy): domain Eukaryota; kingdom Metazoa; phylum Chordata; class Amphibia; order Anura; family Microhylidae; genus Gastrophryne; species Gastrophryne carolinensis. The sequence goes on along the minus strand of CM051236.1, from coordinate 309,254,796 downwards.
ATGCTCCAACAGGCCAAATTACTTTAAATAAGTGTGCAGCTTAGAGGAGATACATAGGCTAATGGTATGTTACAGAATGGGATGCCCCACAGCAGACCTGAGATCAGTATATATGCACTTTAAAAGTGTCTATGCAGGCTCAAACAGGCCAAATTACTTTAAATCAGTGTGCAGCTTAGAGGAGATACAGAGGCTAATGGGATGTTACAGAATGGGATGCCCCCACAGCAGACCTGAGATCAGTATATATGCACAGCAACAGTGGATAAGCAGGCTCAAACAGGCCAAATTACTTTAAATAAGTGTGCAGCTTAGAGGAGATACAGAGGCTAATGGGATGTTAGAGAATGGGATGCCCCACAGCAGACCTGAGATCAGTATATATGCACAGCAACAGTGGATAAGCAGGCTCCAACAAGCCAAATTACTGTAAATAAGTGTGCAGCTTAGAGGAGATACAGAGGCTAATGGTATGTTACAGAATGGGATGCCCCACAGCAGACCTGAGATCAGTATATATGCACAGCAACAGTGGATAAGCATGCTCCAACAGGCCAAATTACTTTAAATAAGTGTGCAGCTTAGAGGAGATACATAGGCTAATGGTATGTTACAGAATGGGATGCCCCACAGCAGACCTGAGATCAGTATATATGCACTTTAAAAGTGTCTATGCAGGCTCAAACAGGCCAAATTACTTTAAATAAGTGTGCAGCTTAGAGGAGATACAGAGGCTAATGGGATGTTACAGAATGGGATGCCCCCACAGCAGACCTGAGATCAGTATATATGCACAGCAACAGTGGATAAGCAGGCTCAAACAGGCCAAATTACTTTAAATAAGTGTGCAGCTTAGAGGAGATACAGAGGCTAATGGGATGTTACAGAATGGGATGCCCCACAGCAGACCTGAGATCAGTATATATGCACAGCAACAGTGGATAAGCAGGCTCCAACAAGCCAAATTACTGTAAATAAGTGTGCAGCTTAGAGGAGATACAGAGGCTAATGGTATGTTACAGAATGGGATGCCCCACAGCAGACCTGAGATCAGTATATATGCACAGCAACAGTGGATAAGCAGGCTCCAACAGGCCAAATTACTTTAAATAAGTGTGCAGCTTAGAGGAGATACAGAGGCTAATGGTATGTTACAGAATGGGATGGCCCCACAGCAGACCTGAGATCAGTATATATGGACAGTAAAAGTGTCTAAGCAGGCTCAAACAGACCAAATTACTTTAAATAAGTGTGCAGCTTAGAGTAAATACAGAGGATAATGGGATGTTACAGAATGGGATGCCCCACAGCAGACCTGACATCAGTATATATGCACAGCAACAGTGGATAAGCAGGCTCCAACAGGCCAAATTACTTTAAATAAGTGTGCAGCTTAGAGGAGATACAGAGGCTAATGGTATGTTACAGGATGGGATGCCCCACAGCAGACCTGAGATCAGTATATATGCACAGCAACAGTGGATAAGCAGGCTCAAACAGGCCAAATAACTTTAAATAAGTGTGCAGCTTAGAGTAAATACAGAGGCTAATGGGATGTTACAGAATGGGATGCCCCACAGCAGACCTGAGATCAGTATATATGCACAGTAAAAGTGTCTAAGCAGGCTCAAACAGGCCAAATTACTTTAAATAAGTGTGCAGCTTAGAGGAGATACAGAGGCTAATGGTATGTTACAGAATGGGATGCCCCCACAGCAGACCTGAGATCAGTATATATGCACAGCAACAGTGGATTTGCAGGCTCCAACAGGCCAAATTACTTTAAATAAGTGTGCAGCTTAGAGGAGATACAGAGGCTAATGGTATGTTACAGAATGGGATGCCCCACAGCAGACCTGAGATCAGTATATATGCACAGCAACAGTGGATAAGCAGGCTCCAACAGGCCAAATTACTTTAAATAAGTGTGCAGCTTAGAGGAGATATAGAGGCTAATGGTATGTTACAGAATGGGATGCCCCACAGCAGACCTGAGATCGGTATATATGCACAGCAACAGTGGATAAGCAGGCTCAAACAGGCCAAATTACTTTAAATAAGTGTGCAGCTTAGAGGAGATACAGAGGCTAATGGTATGTTACAGAATGGGATGCCCCACAGCAGACCTGAGATCAGTATATATGCACAGCAACAGTGGATAAGCAGGCTCCAACAGGCCAAATTACTTTAAATAAGTGTGCAGCTTAGAGGAGATACAGAGGCTAATGGTATGTTACAGAATGGGATGCCTCACAGCAGACCTGAGATCAGTATATATGCACATTAAAAGTGTCTTAGCAGGCTCAAACAGGCCAAATTACTTTAAATAAGTGTGAAGCTTAGAGGAGATACAGAGGCTAATGGGATGTTACAGAATGGGATGCCCCCACAGCAGACCTGAGATCAGTATATATGCACAGCAACAGTGGATAAGCAGGCTCAAACAGGCCAAATTACTTTAAATAAGTGTGCAGCTTAGAGGAGATATAGAGGCGAATGGGATGCCCCACAGTAGACCTGAGATCAGTATATATGCACAGCAATAGTGGATAAGCAGGCTCCAACAGGCCAAATTACTGTAAATAAGTGTGCAGCTTAGAGGAGATACAGAGGCTAATGGTATGTTACAGAATGGGGTGCCCCACAGCAGACCTGAGATCAGTATATATGCACAGCAACAGTGGATAAGCAGGCTCCAACAGGCCAAATTACTTTAAATAAGTGTGCAGCTTAGAGGAGATACAGAGGCTATTGGTATGTTACAGAATGGGATGCCCCCGCAGCAGACCTGAGATCAGTATATATGCACAGTAATAGTGTCTAAGCAGGCTCAAACAGGCCAAATTACTTTAAATAAGTGTGCAGCTTAGAGTAAATACAGAGGCTAATGGGATGTTACAGAATGGGATGCCCCACAGCAGACCTGAGATCAGTATATATGCACAGCAACAGTGGATAAGCAGGCTCAAACCGGCCAAATTACTTTAAATAAGTGTGCAGCTTAGAGTAAATACAGAGGCTAATGGGATGTTACAGAATGGGATGCCCCACAGCAGAGCTGAGATCAGTATATATGCACAGCAACAGTGGATAAGCAGGCTCCAACAGGCCAAATTACTTTAAATAAGTGTGCAGCTTAGAGGAGATACAGAGGCTAATGGTATGTTACAGAATGGGATGGCCCCACAGCAGACCTGAGATCAGTATATATGGACAGTAAAAGTGTCTAAGCAGGCTCAAACAGACCAAATTACTTTAAATAAGTGTGCAGCTTAGAGTAAATACAGAGGATAATGGGATGTTACAGAATGGGATGCCCCACAGCAGACCTGACATCAGTATATATGCACAGCAACAGTGGATAAGCAGGCTCCAACAGGCCAAATTACTTTAAATAAGTGTGCAGCTTAGAGGAGATACAGAGGCTAATGGTATGTTACAGAATGGGATGCCCCACAGCAGACCTGAGATCAGTATATATGCACAGCAACAGTGGATAAGCAGGCTCCAACAGGCCAAATTACTTTAAATAAGTGTGCAGCTTAGAGGAGATATAGAGGCTAATGGTATGTTACAGAATGGGATGCCCCACAGCAGACCTGAGATCAGTATATATGCACAGCAACAGTGGATAAGCAGGCTCAAACAGGCCAAATTACTTTAAATAAGTGTGCAGCTTAGAGTAAATACAGAGGCTAATGGTATGTTACAGAATGGGATGCCCCACAGCAGACCTGAGATCAGTATATATGCACAGTAAAAGTGTCTAAGCAGGCTCAAACAGGCCAAATTACTTTAAATAAGTGTGCAGCTTAGAGTAAATACAGAGGATAATGGGATGTTACAGAATGGGATGCCCCACAGCAGACCTGAGATCAGTATATAAGCACAGTAAAAGTGTCTAGGCAGGCTCAAACAGGCCAAATTACTTTAAATAAGTGTGCAGCTTAGAGTAAATACAGAGGCTAATGGGATGTTACAGAATGGGATGCCCCACAGCAGACCTGAGATCAGTATATATGCACAGCAACAGTGGATAAGCAGGCTTAAACAGGCCAAATTACTTTAAATAAGTGTGCAGCTTAGAGGAGATACAGAGGCTAATGGTATGTTACAGAATGGGATGCCCCACAGCAGACCTGAGATCAGTATATATGCACAGCAACAGTGGATAAGCAGGCTCAAACAGGCCAAATTACTTTAAATAAGTGTGCAGCTTAGAATAAATACACAGGCTAATGGGATGTTACAGAATGGGACGCACCACAGCAGACCTGAGATCAGTATATATGCACAGTAAAAGTGTCTAAGCAGGCTCAAACAGGCCAAATAACTTTAAATAAGTGTGCAGCTTAGAGTAAATACAGAGGCTAATGGGATGTTACAGAATGGGATGCCCCACAGCAGACCTGAGATCAGTATATATGCACAGTAAAAGTGTCTAAGCAGGCTCAAACAGGCCAAATTACTTTAAATAAGTGTGCAGCTTAGAGTAAATACAGAGGCTAATGGGATGTTACAGAATGGGATGGCCCCACAGCAGACCTGAGATCAGTATATATGCACAGTAAAAGTGTCTAAGCAGGCTCAAACAGGCAAAATTACTTTAAATACGTGTGCAGCTTAGAAGAGATACAGAGACTAATGTGATGTTACAGAATGGGATGCCCCACAGCAGACCTGAGATCAGTATATATGCAGAGCAACAGTGGATAAGCATGCTCCAACAGGCCAAATTACTTTAAATAAGTGTGCAGCTTAGAGGAGATACATAGGCTAATGGTATGTTACAGAATGGGATGCCCCACAGCAGACCTGAGATCAGTATATATGCACTTTAAAAGTGTCTATGCAGGCTCAAACAGGCCAAATTACTTTAAATAAGTGTGCAGCTTAGAGGAGATACAGAGGCTAATGGGATGTTACAGAATGGGATGCCCCCACAGCAGACCTGAGATCAGTATATATGCACAGCAACAGTGGATAAGCAGGCTCAAACAGGCCAAATTACTTTAAATAAGTGTGCAGCTTAGAGGAGATACAGAGGCTAATGGGATGTTACAGAATGGGATGCCCCACAGCAGACCTGAGATCAGTATATATGCACAGCAACAGTGGATAAGCAGGCTCCAACAAGCCAAATTACTGTAAATAAGTGTGCAGCTTAGAGGAGATACAGAGGCTAATGGTATGTTACAGAATGGGATGCCCCACAGCAGACCTGAGATCAGTATATATGCACAGCAACAGTGGATAAGCAGGCTCCAACAGGCCAAATTACTTTAAATAAGTGTGCAGCTTAGAGGAGATACAGAGGCTAATGGTATGTTACAGAATGGGGTGCCCCACAGCAGACCTGAGATCAGTATATATGCACAGCAACAGTGGATAAGCAGGCTCCAACAGGCCAAATTACTTTAAATAAGTGTGCAGCTTAGAGGAGATACAGAGGCTAATGGTATGTTACAGAATGGGATGCCCCCACAGAAGACCTGAGATCAGTATATATGCACAGTAATAGTGTCTAAGCAGGCTCAAACAGGCCAAATTACTGTAAATAAGTGTGCAGCTTAGAGTAAATACAGAGGCTAATGGGATGTTACAGAATGGGATGCCCCACAGCAGACCTGAGATCAGTATATATGCACAGCAACAGTGGATAAGCAGGCTCAAACAGGCGAAATAACTTTAAATAAGTGTGCAGCTTAGAGGAGATACAGAGGCTAATGGTATGTTACAGAATGGGATGGCCCCACAGCAGACCTGAGATCAGTATATATGCACAGTAAAAGTGTCTAAGCAGGCTCAAACAGGCCAAATTACTTTAAATAAGTGTGCAGCTTAGAGGAGATACAGAGGCTAATGGTATGTTACAGAATGGGATGCCCCACAGCAGACCTGAGATCAGTATATATGCACAGCAACAGTGGATAAGCTGGCTCCTACAGGCCAAATTACTTTAAATAAGTGTGCAGCTTAGAGGAGATACAGAGGCTAATGGTATGTTACAGAATGGGATGCCTCACAGCAGACCTGAGATCAGTATATATGCACAGCAACAGTGGGTAAGCAGGCTCAAACAGGCCAAATTACTGTAAATAAGTGTGCAGCTTAGAATAAATACAGAGGCTAATGGGATGTTACAGAATGGGATGCCCCACAAGAGACCTGAGATCAGTATATATGCACAGCAACAGTGGATAAGCAGGCTCAAACAGGCCAAATTACTTTAAATAAGTGTGCAGCTTAGAGTAAATGCAGAGGCTAATGGGATGTTACAGAATGGGATACCCCACAGCAGACCTCAGATCAGTATATATGCACAGTAAAAGTGTCTAAGCAGGCTCAAACAGGCCAAATTACTTTAAATAAGTGTGCAGCTTAGAGGAGATACAGAGGCTAATGGTATGTTACAGAATGGGATGCCCCCACAGCAGACCTGAGATCAGTATATATGCACAGCAACAGTGGATAAGCAGGCTCCAACAGGCCAAATTACTTTAAATAAGTGTGCAGCTTAGAGGAGATACAGAGGCTAATGGTATGTTACAGAATGGGATGCCCCACAGCAGACCTGAGATCAGTATATACAGTATGCACAGTAAAAGTGTCTAAGCAGGCTCAAACAGGCCAAATTACTTTAAATAAGTGTGCAGCTTAGAGGAGATACAGAGGCTAATGGGATGTTACAGAATGGGATGCCCCACAGCAGACCTGAGATCAGTATATACAGTATGCACAGTAAAAGTGTCTAAGCAGGCTCAAACAGGCCAAATTACTTTAAATAAGTGTGCAGCTTAGAGTAAATACAGAGGATAATGGGATGTTACAGAATGGGATGCCCCACAGCAGACCTGAGATCAGTATATATGCACAGTAAAAGTGTCTAAGCAGGCTCAAACAGGCCAAATTACTTTAAATAAGTGTGCAGCTTAGAGTAAATACAGAGGCAAATGGGATGTTACAGAATGGGATGCCCCACAGCAGACCTGAGATCAGTATATATGCACAGCAACAGTGGATAAGCAGGCTCCAACAGGCCAAATTACTTTAAATAAGTGTGCAGCTTAGAGGAGATACAGAGGCTAATGGTATGTTACAGAATGGGATGCCCCACAGCAGACCTGAGATCAGTATATATGCACAGTAAAAGTGGATAAGCAGGCTCCAACAGGCCAAATTACTTTAAATAAGTGTGCAGCTTAGAGGAGATACAGAGGCTAATGGTATGTTACAGAATGGGATGCCTCACAGCAGACCTGAGATCAGTATATATGCACAGCAACAGTGGGTAAGCAGGCTCAAACAGGCCAAATTACTTTAAATAAGTGTGCAGCTTAGAGTAAATACAGAGGCTAATGGGATGTTACAGAATGGGATGCCCCACAGCAGACCTGAGATCAGTATATATGCACAGCAACAGTGGATAAGCAGGCTCAAACAGGCGAAATAACTTTAAATAAGTGTGAAGCTTAGAGTAAATACAGAGGCTAATGGGATGTTACAGAATGGGATGCCCCACAGCAGACCTGAGATCAGTATATATGCACAGTAAAAGTGTCTAAGCAGGCTCAAACAGGCCAAATTACTTTAAATAAGTGTGCAGCTTAGAGTAAATGCAGAGGCTAATGGTATGTTACAGAATGGGATGCCCCATAGCAGACCTGAGATCAGTATATACAGTATGCACAGTAAAAGTGTCTAAGCAGGCTCAAACAGGCCAAATTACTTTAAGTGTGCAGCTTAGAGGAGATACAGAGGATAATGTGATGTTGCAGAATGGGATGCCCCACAGCAGACCTGAGATCAGTATATATGCACAGTAAAAGTGTCTAAGCAGGCTCAAACAGGCCAAATTACTTTAAATAAGTGTGCAGCTTAGAGTAAATACAGAGGCTAATGGGATGTCACAGAATGGGATGCCCCACAGCAGACCTGAGATCAGTATATATGCACAGCAACAGTGGATAAGCAGGCTCCAACAGGCCAAATTACTTTAAATAAGTGTGCAGCTTAGAGGAGATACAGCGGCTAATGGTATGTTACAGAATGGGATGCCCCACAGCAGACCTGAGATCAGTATATGCACAGCAACAGTGGATAAGCAGGCTCAAACTGGCCAAATTACTTTAAATAAGTGTGCAGCTTAGAATAAATACAGAGGCTAATGGGATGTTACAGAATGGGATGCCCCCACAGCAGACCTGAGATCAGTATATATGCACAGCAACAGTGGTTAAGCAGGCTCCAACAGCCCAAATTACTTTAAATAAGTGTGCAGCTTAGAGGAGATACAGAGGCTAATGGTATGTTACAGAATGGGATGCCCCCACAGCAGACCTGAGATCAGTATATATGCACAGCAACAGTGGATAAGCAGGCTCCAACAGGCCAAATTACTTTAAATAAGTGTGCAGCTTAGAGGAGATACAGAGACTAATGTGATGTTACAGAATGGGATGCCCCCATAGCAGACCTGAGATCAGTATATATGCACAGTAAAAGTGTCTAAGCAGGCTCAAACAGGCCAAATTTCTTTAAGTGTGCAGCTTAGAGGAGATACAGAGGCTAATGGTATGTTACAGAATGGGATGCCCCACAGCAGACCTGAGATCAGTATATATGCACAGCAACAGTGGATAAGCAGGCTCCAACAGGCCAAATTACTTTAAATAAGTGTGCAGCTTAGAGGAGATACAGAGGCTAATGGTATGTTACAGAATGGGATGCCCAACAGCAGACCTGAGATCAGTATATATGCACAGTAAAAGTGTCTAAGCAGGCTCAAACAGGCCAAATTTCTTTAAATAAGTATGCAGCTTAGAGTTAATACAGAGGCTAATGGGATGTTACAGAATGGGATGCCCCACAAGCAGACCTGAAATCAGTATATATGCACAGTAAAAGTGTCTAAGCAGGCTCAAACAGGCCAAATTACTTTAATTAAGTATGCAGCTTAGAGTTAATACAGAGACTAATGTGATGTTACAGAATGGGATGCCCCCACAGCAGACCTGAGATCAGTATATATGCACAGTAAAAGTGTCTAAGCAGGCTCAAACAGGCCAAATTACTTTAAATAAGTGTGCAGCTTAGAGGAGATACAGAGGCTAATGGTATGTTACAGAATGGGATGCCCCCACAGCAGACCTGAGATCAGTATATATGCACAGCAACTGTGGATAAGCAGGCTCCAACAGGCCAAATTACTTTAAATAAGTGTGCAGCTTAGAGGAGATACAGAGGCTAATGGTATGTTACAGAATGGGATGCCCCAAAGCAGACCTGAGATCAGTATATATGCACAGCAACAGTGGATAAGCAGGCTCCAACAGGCCAAATTACTTTAAATAAGTGTGCAGCTTAGAGGAGATACAGAGGCTAATGGTATGTTACAGAATGGGGTGCCCCACAGCAGACCTGAGATCAGTATATATGCACAGCAACAGTGGATAAGCAGGCTCCAACAGGCCAAATTACTTTAAATAAGTGTGCAGCTTAGAGGAGATACAGAGGCTAATGGTATGTTACAGAATGGGATGCCACACAGCAGACCTGAGATCAGTATATATGCACATTAAAAGTGTCTAAGCAGGCTCAAACAGGCCAAATTACTTTAAATAAGTGTGCAGCTTAGAGTAAATGCAGAGGCTAATGGGATGTTACAGAATGGGATGCCCCACAGCAGACCTGAGATCAGTATATATGCACAGCAACAGTGGATAAGCAGGCTCAAACAGGCCAAATTACTTTAAATAAGTGTGCAGCTTAGAGTAAATACAGAGGCTAATGGGATGTTACAGAATGGGATGCCCCACAGCAGACCTGAGATCAGTATATATGCTCAGCAACAGTGGATAAGCAGGCTCCAACAGGCCAAATTACTTTAAATAAGTGTGCAGCTTAGAGGAGATACAGAGGCTAATGGTATGTTACAGAATGGGATGCCCCCACAGCAGACCTGAGATCAGTATATATGCACAGTAAAAGTGTCTAAGCAGGCTCAAACAGGCCAAATAACTTTAAATAAGTGTGCAGCTTAGAGGAGATACAGAGGCTAATGGGATGTTACCGAATGGGATGCCCCACAACAGACCTGAGATCAGTATATATGCACAGTAAAAGGGTCTAAGCAGGCTCAAACAGGCCAAATTACTTTAAATAAGTGTTCAGCTTAGAGTAAATACAGAGGCTAATGGGATGTTACAGAATGGGATGCCCCACAGCAGACCTGAGATCAGTATATATGCACAGCAACAGTGGATAAGCAGGCTCCAACAGGCCAAATTACTTTAAATAAGTGTGCAGCTTAGAGGAGATACAGAGGCTAATGGGATGTTACAGAATAGGATGCCCCACAGCAGACCTGAGATCAGTATATATGCACAGTAAAAGTGTCTAAGCAGGCTCAAACAGGCCAAATTACTTTAAAAAAGTGTGCAGCTTAAAGGAGATACAGAGGCTAATGGTATGTTACAGAATGGGATGCCCCACAGCAGACCTGAGATCAGTATATATGCACAGCAACAGTGGATAAGCAGGCTCCAACAGGCCAAATTACTTTAAATAAGTGTGCAGCTTAGAGGAGATACAGAGGCTAATGGTATGTCACAGAATGGGATGCCCCACAGCAGACCTGAGATCAGTATATATGCACAGTAAAAGTGTCTAAGCAGGCTCAAACAGGCCAAATTACTTTAAATAAGTGTGCAGCTTAGAGGAGATACAGAGGCTAATGGTATGTTACAGAATGGGATGCCCCACAGCAGACCTGAGATCAGTATATATGCACAGCAACAGTGGATAAGCAGGCTCCAACAGGCCAAATTACTTTAAATAAGTGTGCAGCTTAGAGGAGATACAAAGGCTAATGGTATGTTACAGAATGGAATGCCCCACAGCAGACCTGAGATCAGTATATATGCACAGTAAAAGTGTCTAAGCAGGCTCAAACAGGCCAAATTACTTTAAATAAGTATGCAGCTTAGAGTTAATACAGAGGCTAATGGGATGTTACAGAATGGGATGCCCCACAGCAGACCTGAGATCAGTATATATGCACAGTAAAAGTGTCTAAGCAGGCTCAAACAGGCCAAATTACTTTAAATAAGTATGCAGCTTAGAGTTTATACAGAGGCTAATGGGATGTTACAGAATGGGATGCCCCACAGCAGACCTGAGATCAGTATATATGCACAGTAAAAGTGTCTAAGCAGGCTCAAACAGGCCAAATTACTTTAAATAAGTGTGCAGCTTAGAGTTAATACAGAGGCTAATGGGATGTTACAGAATGGGATGCCCCACAGCAGACCTGAGATCAGTATATATGCACAGTAAAAGTGTCTAAGCAGGCTCAAACAGGCCAAATTACTTTAAATAAGTGTGCAGCTTAGAGGAGATACAGAGGCTAATGGTATGTTACAGAATGGGATGCCCCCACAGCAGACCTGAGATCGGTATATATGCACAGTAAAAGAGTCTAAGCAGGCTCAAGCAGGCCAAATTACTTTAAATAAGTGTGCAGCTTAGAGTAAATGCAGAGGCTAATGGGATGTTACAGAATGGGATGCCCCACAGCAGACCTGAGATCAGTATATATGCACAGCAACAGTGGATAAGCAGGCTCAAACAGGCCAAATTACTTTAAATAAGTGTGCAATTTAGAGGAGATACAGAGGCTAATGGGATGTTACCGAATGGGATGCCCCCACAACAGACCTGAGATCAGTATATATGCACAGCAACTGTGGATAAGCAGGCTCCAACAGGCCAAATTACTTTAAATAAGTGTGCAGCTTAGAGGAGATACAGAGGCTAATGGTATGTTACAGAATGGGATGCCCCCACAGCAGACCTGAGATCATTTTATATGCACAGTAAAAGTGTCTAAGCAGGCTCAAACAGGCCAAATTACTTTAAATAAGTGTGCAGCTTAGAGTAAACACAGAGGCTAATGGGATGTTACAGAATGGGATGCCCCACAGCAGACCTGAGATCAGTATATATGCAGAGCAACAGTGGATAAGCAGGCTCCAACAGGCCAAATTACTTTAAATAAGTGTGCAGCTTAGAGGAGATACAGAGGCTAATGGTATGTTACAGAATAGGATGCCCCCAAAGCAGACCTGAGATCTGTATATATGCACAGCAACAGTGGATAAGCAGGCTCAAACAGGCCAAATTACTTTAAATAAGTGTGCAGCTTAGAGTAAATACAGAGGCTAATGGGATGTTACAGAATGGGATGCCCCACAGCAGACCTGAGATCAGTATATATGCACAGCAACAGTGGATAAGCAGGCTCCAACAGGCCAAAGTACTTTAAATAAGTGTGCAGTTTAGAGGAGATACAGAGGCTAATGGTATGTCACAGAATGGGATGCCCCACAGCAGACCTGAGATCAGTATATATGCACAGTAAAAGTGTCTAAGCAGGCTCAAACAGGCCAAATTACTTTAAATAAGTGTGCAGCTTAGAGGAGATACAGAGGCTAATGGTATGTTACAGAATGGGATGCCCCCACAGCAGACCTGAGAACAGTATATATGCACAGCAACAGTGGATAAGCAGGCTCCAACAGGCCAAATTACTTTAAATAAGTGTGCAGCTTAGAGGAGATACAGAGGCTAATGGTATGTTACAGAATGGGATGCCCCACAGCAGACCTGAGATCAGTATATATGCACAGCAACAGTGGATAAGCAGGCTCCAACAGGCCAAATTACTTTAAATAAGTGTGCAGCTTAGTGGAAATACAGAGGCTAATGGTATGTTACAGAATGGGATGCCCCACAGCAGACCTGAGATCAGTATATATGCACAGCAACAGTGGATAAGCAGGCTCCAACAGGCCAAATTACTTTAAATAAGTGTGCAGCTTAGAGGAGATACAGAGGCTAATGGTATGTTACAGAATGGGATGCCCCACAGCAGACCTGAGATCAGTATATATGCACAGTAAAAGTGTCTAAGCAGGCTCCAACAGGCCAAATAACTTTAAATAAATGTGCAGCTTCGAGTAAATGCAGAGGCTAATGGTATGTTACAGAATGGGATGCCCCCACAGCAGACCTGAAATCAGTATATATGCACAGTAAAAGTGTCTAAGCAGGCTCAAACAGGCCAAATTACTTTAAATAAATGTGCAGCTTAGAGGAGCTACAGAGACTAATGTGATGTAACAGAATGGGATGCCCCCACAGCAGACCTGAGATCAGTATATATGCACAGTTAAAGTGTCTAGGCAGGCTCAAACAGGCCAAATTACTTTAAATAAGTGTGCAGCTTAGAGTAAATACAGAGGCTAATGGGATGTTACAGAATAAGATGCCCCCACAGCAGACCTGGGATCAGTATATATGCACAGCAACAGTGGACAAGCAGGCTCCAACAGGCCAAATTACTTTAAATAAGTGTGCAGCTTAGAGGAGATATAGAGGCTAATGGTATGTTACAGAATGGGATGCCCCACAGCAGACCTGAGATCAGTATATATACACAGCAACAGTGGATAAGCAGGCTCAAACAGGCCAAATTACTTTAAATAAGTGTGCAGCTTAGAGGAGATACAGAGGCTAACGGTATGTTACAGAATGGGATGCCCCACAGCAGACCTGAGATCAGTATATATGCACATTAAAAGTGTCTAAGCAGGCTCAAACAGGCCAAATTACTTTAAATAAGTGTGCAGCTTAGAGGAGATACAGAGGCTAATGGTATGTTACAGAACGGGATGCCCCCACAGCAGACCTGAGATCAGTATATATGCACAGCAACAGTGGATAAGCAGGCTCAAACAGGCCAAATTACTTTAAATAAGTGTGCAGCTTAGAGTAAATACAGAGGCTAATGGGATGTTACAGAATGGGATGCCCCACAGCAGACCTGAGATCAGTATATATGCACAGCAACAGTGGATAAGCAGGCTCCAACAGGCCAAATTACTTTAAATAAGTGTGCAGCTTAGAGGAGATACAGAGGCTAATGGTATGTTACAGAATGGGATGCCCCCACAGCAGACCTGAGATCAGTATATATGCACAGCAACAGTGGATAAGCAGGCTCCAACAGGCCAAATTACTTTAAATGTGTGCAGCTTAGAGGAGATACAGAGACGAATGTGATGTTACAGAATGGGATGCCCCACAGCAGACCTGAGATCAATATATATGCACAGCAACAGTGGATAAGCAGGCTCAAACAGGCCAAATTACTTTAAATAAGTGTGCAGCTTAGAGTAAATACAGAGGCTAATGGGATGTTACAGAATGGGATGCCCCACAGCAGACCTGAGATCAGTATATATGCACAGTAAAAGTATCTAAGCAGGCTCAAACAGGCCAAATTACTTTAAATAAGTGTGCAGCTTAGAGTAAATACAGAGGATAATGGGATGTTACAGAAGGGGATGCCCACAGCAGACCTGAGATCAGTATATATGCAAAGCAACAGTGGATAAGCAGGCTCAAACAGGCCAAATTACTTTAAATAAGTGTGCAGCTTAGAGGAGATACAGAGGCTAATGGTATGTTACAGAATGGGATGCCCCACAGCAGACCTGAGATCAGTATATATGCACAGCAACAGTGGATAAGCAGGCTCAAACAGGCCAAATTACTTTAAATAAGTGTGCAGCTTAGAATAAATACAGAGGCTAATGGGATGTTACAGAAAGGGATGCCCCAAAGCAGACCTGAGATCAGTATATATACACAGTAAAAGTGTCTAAGCAGGCTCAAACAGGCCAAATTACTTTAAATAAGTGTGCAGCTTAGAGTAAATGCAGAGGCTAATGGGATGTTACAGAATGGGATGCCCCACAGCAGACCTGAGATCAGTATATATGCACAGTAAAAGTGTCTAAGCTGGCTCAAACAGGCCAAATTACTTTAAATAAGTGTGCAGCTTAGAGGAGATACAGAGACTAATGTGATGTTACAGAATGGGATGCCCCCACAGCAGACCTTAGATCAGTATATATGCACAGTAAAAGTGTCTAAGCAGGCTCAAACAGGCCAAATTACTTTAAATAAGTGTGCAGCTTAGAGGAGATACAGAGGCTAATGGTCTGTTACAGAATGGGATGCCCCCACAGCAGACCTGAGATCAGTATATATGCACAGCAACAGTGGATAAGCAGGCTCCAACAGGCCAAATTACTTTAAATAAGTGTGCAGCTTAGAGGAGATACAGAGGCTAATGGTATGTTACAGAATGGGATGCCCCACAGCAGACCTGAGATCAGTATATATGCACAGCAACAGTGGATAAGCAGGCTCCAACAGGCCAAATTACTTTAAATAAGTGTGCAGCTTAGAGGAGATACAGAGGCTAATGGTATGTTACAGAATGGGGTGCCCCACAGCAGACCTGAGATCAGTATATATGCACAGCAACAGTATATAAGCAGGCTCCAACAGGCTAAATTACTTTAAAAAAGTGTGCAGCTTAGAGGAGATACAGAGGCTAATGGTATGTTACAGAATGGGATGCCCCCACAGCAGACCTGAGATCAGTATATATGCATAGTAAAAGAGTCTAAGCAGGCTCAAGCAGGCCAAATTACTTTAAATAAGTGTGCAGCTTAGAGGAGATACAGAGGCTCATGGTATGTTACAGAATGGGATGCCCCACAGCAGACCTGAGATTAGTATATATGCACAGCAACAGTGGATAAGCAGGCTCCAACAGGCCAAATTACTTTAAATAAGTGTGCAGCTTAGAGGAGATACAGAGGCTAATGGTATGTCACAGAATGGGATGCCCCACAGCAGACCTGAGATCAGTATATATGCACAGTAAAAGTGTCTAAGCAGGCTCAAACAGGCCAAATTACTTTAAATAAGTGTGCAGCTTAGAGGAGATACAGAGGCTAATGGTATGTTACAGAATGGGATGCCCCCACAGCAGACCTGAGATCAGTATATATGCACAGCAACAGTGGATAAGCAGGCTCCAACAGGCCAAATTACTTTAAATAAGTGTGCAGCTTAGTGGAAATACAGAGGCTAATGGTATGTTACAGAATGGGATGCCCCCACAGCAGACCTGAGATCAGTATATATGCATAGTAAAAGAGTCTAAGCAGGCTCAAGCAGGCCAAATTACTTTAAATAAGTGTGCAGCTTAGAGGAGATACAGAGGCTCATGGTATGTTACAGAATGGGATGCCCCACAGCAGACCTGAGATCAGTATATATGCACAGCAACAGTGGATAAGCAGGCTCCAACAGGCCAAATTACTTTAAATAAGTGTGCAGCTTAGAGGAGATACAGAGGCTAATGGTATGTCACAGAATGGGATGCCCCACAGCAGACCTGAGATCAGTATATATGCACAGTAAAAGTGTCTAAGCAGGCTCAAACAGGCCAAATTACTTTAAATAAGTGTGCAGCTTAGAGGAGATACAGAGGCTAATGGTATGTTACAGAATGGGATGCCCCCACAGCAGACCTGAGATCAGTATATATGAACAGCAACAGTGGATAAGCAGGCTCCAACAGGCCAAATTACTTTAAATAAGTGTGCAGCTTAGTGGAAATACAGAGGCTAATGGTATGTTACAGAATGGGATGCCCCACAGCAGACCTGAGATCAGTATATATGCACAGCAACAGTGGATAAGCAGGCTCCAACAGGCCAAATTACTTTAAATAAGTGTGCAGCTTAGAGGAGATACAGAGGCTAATGGTATGTTACAGAATGGGATGCCCAACAGCAGACCTGAGATCAGTATATATGCACAGTAAAAGTGTCTAAGCAGGCTCCAACAGGCCAAATTACTTTAAATAAGTATGCAGCTTAGAGTTAATACAGAGGCTAATGGGATGTTACAGAATGGGATGCCCCACAGCAGACCTGAGACCAGTATATATGCACAGTAAAAGTGTCTAAGCAGGCTCAAACAGGCCAAATTACTTTAAATAAGTATGCAGCTTAGAGTTAATACAGAGGCTAATGGGATGTTACAGAATGGGATGCCCCACAGCAGACCTGAGATCAGTATATATGCACAGTAAAAGTGTCTAAGCAGGCTCAAACAGGCCAAATTACTTTAATTAAGTATGCAGCTTAGAGTTAATACAGAGGCTAATGGGATGTTACAGAATGGGATGCCCCACAGCAGACCTGAGATCAGTATATATGCACAGTAAAAGTGTCTAAGCAGGCTCAAACAGGCCAAATTACTTTAAATAAGTGTGCAGCTTAGAGGAGATACAGAGACTAATGTGATGTTACAGAATGGGATGCCCCCATAGCAGACCTGAGATCAGTATATATGCACAGTAAAAGTGTCTAAGCAGGCTCAAACAGGCCAAATTACTTTAAATAAGTGTGCAGCTTAGAGGAGATACAGAGGCTAATGGTATGTTACAGAATGGGATGCCCCACAGCAGACCTGAGATCAGTATATATGCACAGCAACAGTGGATAAGCAGGCTCCAACAGGCCAAATTACTTTAAATAAGTGTGCAGCTTAGAGGAGATACAGAGGCTAATGGTATGTTACAGAATGGGATGCCCCACAGTAGACCTGAGATAGGTATATATGCACAGCAACAGTGGATAAGCAGGCTCCAACAGGCCAAATTACTTTAAATAAGTGTGCAGCTTAGAGGAGATACAGAGGCTAATGGTATGTTACAGAATGGGATGCCACACAGCAGACCTGAGATCAGTATATATGCACATTAAAAGTGTCTAAGCAGGCTCAAACAGGCCAAATTACTTTAAATAAGTGTGCAGCTTAGAGGAGATACAGAGGCTAATGGTATGTTACAGAATGGGATGCCCCCACAGCAGACCTGAGATCAGTATATATGCACAGCAACAGTGGATAAGCAGGCTCCAACAGGCCAAATTATTTTAAATAAGTGTGCAGCTTAGAGGAGATACAGAGGCTAATGGTATGTTACAGAATGGGATGCCCCCACAGCAGACCTGAGATCAGTATATATGCACAGTAAAAGTGTCTAAGCAGGCTCAAACAGGCCAAATAACTTTAAATAGGTGTGCAGCTTAGAGTAAATACAGAGGCTAATGGGATGTTACAGAATGGGATGCCCCACAGCAGACCTGAGATCAGTATATATGCACAGTAAAAGTGTCTAAGCAGGCTCAAACAGGCCAAATTACTTTAAATAAGTGTGCAGCTTAGAGTAAATGCAGAGGCTAATAGGATGTTACAGAATGGGATGCCCCACAGCAGACCTGAGATCAGTATATATGCACAGTAAAAGTGTCTAAGCTGGCTCAAACAGGCCAAATTACTTTAAATAAGTGTGCAGCTCAGAGGAGATACAGAGACTAATGTGATGTTACAGAATGGGATGCCCCCACAGCAGACCTTAAATCAGTATATATGCACAGTAAAAGTGTCTAAGCAGGCTCAAACAGGCCAAATTACTTTAAATAAGTGTGCAGCTTAGAGGAGATACAGAGGCTAATGGTCTGTTACAAAATGGGATGCCCCCACAGCAGACCTGAAATCAGTATATATGCACAGCAACAGTGGATAAGCAGGCTCCAACAGGCCAAATTACTTTAAATAAGTGTGCAGTTTAGAGGAGATACAGAGGCTAATGGTATGTTACAGAATGGGATGCCCCACAGCAGACCTGAGATCAGTATATATGCACAGCAACAGTGGATAAGCAGGCTCCAACAGGCCAAATTACTTTAAATAAGTGTGCAGCTTAGAGGAAATACAGAGGCTAATGGTATGTTACAGAATGGGGTGCCCCACAGCAGACCTGAGATCAGTATATATGCACAGCAACAGTATATAAGCAGGCTCCAACAGGCTAAATTACTTTAAATAAGTGTGCAGCTTAGAGGAGATACAGAGGCTAATGGTATGTTACAGAATGGGATGCCCCCACAGCAGACCTGAGATCAGTATATATGCATAGTAAAAGAGTCTAAGCAGGCTCAAGCAGGCCAAATTACTTTAAATAAGTGTGCAGCTTAGAGGAGATACAGAGGCTCATGGTATGTTACAGAATGGGATGCCCCACAGCAGACCTGAGATCAGTATATATGCACAGCAACAGTGGATAAGCAGGCTCCAACAGGCCAAAGTACTTTAAATAAGTGTGCAGCTTAGAGGAGATACAGAGGCTAATGGTATGTCACAGAATGGGATGCCCCACAGCAGACCTGAGATCAGTATATATGCACAGTAAAAGTGTCTAAGCAGGCTCAAACAGGCCAAATTACTTTAAATAAGTGTGCAGCTTAGAGGAGATACAGAGGCTAATGGTATGTTACAGAATGGGATGCCCCCACAGCAGACCTGAGAACAGTATATATGCACAGCAACAGTGGATAAGCAGGCTCCAACAGGCCAAAGTACTTTAAATAAGTGTGCAGCTTAGAGGAGATACAGAGGCTAATGGTATGTTACAGAATGGGATGCCCCACAGCAGACCTGAGATCAGTATATATGCACAGCAACAGTGGATAAGCAGGCTCCAACAGGCCAAATTACTTTAAATAAGTGTGCAGCTTAGTGGAAATACAGAGGCTAATGGTATGTTACAGAATGGGATGCCCCACAGCAGACCTGAGATCAGTATATATGCACAGCAACAGTGGATAAGCAGGCTCCAACAGGCCAAATTACTTTAAATAAGTGTGCAGCTTAGAGGAAATACAGAGGCTAATGGTATGTTACAGAATGGGATGCCCAACAGCAGACCTGAGATCAGTATATATGCACAGTAAAAGTGTCTAAGCAGGCTCAAACAGGCCAAATTACTTTAAATAAGTATGCAGCTTAGAGTTAATACAGAGGCTAATGGGATGTTACAGAATGGGATGCCCCACAGCAGACCTGAGACCAGTATATATGCACAGTAAAAGTGTCTAAGCAGGCTCAAACAGGCCAAATTACTTTAAATAAGTATGCAGCTTAGAGTTAATACAGAGGCTAATGGGATGTTACAGAATGGGATGCCCCACAGCAGACCTGAGATCAGTATATATGCACAGTAAAAGTGTCTAAGCAGGCTCAAACAGGCCAAATTACTTTAATTAAGTATGCAGCTTAGAGTTAATACAGAGGCTAATGGGATGTTACAGAATGGGATGCCCCACAGCAGACCTGAGATCAGTATATATGCACAGTAAAAGTGTCTAAGCAGGCTCAAACAGGCCAAATTACTTTAAATAAGTGTGCAGCTTAGAGGAGATACAGAGGCTAATGGTATGTTACAGAATGGGATGCCCCCACAGCAGACCTGAGATCAGTATATATGCACAGCAACAGTGGTTAAGCAGGCTCCAACAGCCCAAATTACTTTAAATAAGTGTGCAGCTTAGAGGAGATACAGAGGCTAATGGTATGTTACAGAATGGGATGCCCCCACAGCAGACCTGAGATCAGTATATATGCACAGCAACAGTGGATAAGCAGGCTCCAACAGGCCAAATTACTTTAAATAAGTGTGCAGCTTAGAGGAGATACAGAGACTAATGTGATGTTACAGAATGGGATGCCCCCACAGCAGACCTGAGATCAGTATATATGCACAGTAAAAGTGTCTAAGCAGGCTCCAACAGGCCAAATTACTTTAAATAAGTGTGCAGCTTAGAGGAGATACAGAGACTAATGTGATGTTACAGAATGGGATGCCCCCATAGCAGACCTGAGATCAGTATATATGCACAGTAAAAGTGTCTAAGCAGGCTCAAACAGGCCAAATTACTTTAAATAAGTGTGCAGCTTAGAGGAGATACAGAGGCTAATGGTATGTTACAGAATGGGATGCCCCACAGCAGACCTGAGATCAGTATATATGCACAGCAACAGTGCATAAGCAGGCTCCAACAGGCCAAATTACTTTAAATAAGTGTGCAGCTTAGAGGAGATACAGAGGCTAATGGTACGTTACAGAATGGGATGCCCAACAGCAGACCTGAGATCAGTATATATGCACAGTAAAAGTGTCTAAGCAGGCTCAAACAGGCCAAATTACTTTAAATAAGTATGCAGCTTAGAGTTAATACAGAGGCTAATGGGATGTTACAGAATGGGATGCCCCACAGCAGACCTGAGACCAGTATATATGCACAGTAAAAGTGTCTAAGCAGGCTCAAACAGGCCAAATTACTTTAAATAAGTGTGCAGCTTAGAGGAGATACAGAGACTAATGTGATGTTACAGAATGGGATGCCCCCATAGCAGACCTGAGATCAGTATATATGCACAGTAAAAGTGTCTAAGCAGGCTCAAACAGGCCAAATTACTTTAAATAAGTGTGCAGCTTAGAGGAGATACAGAGGCTAATGGTATGTTACAGAATGGGATGCCCCACAGCAGACCTGAGATCAGTATATATGCACAGCAACAGTGGATAAGCAGGCTCCAACAGGCCAATTTACTTTAAATAAGTGTGCAGCTTAGAGGAGATACAGAGGCTAATGGTATGTTACAGAATGGGATGCCCCACAGTAGACCTGAGATAGGTATATATGCACAGCAACAGTGGATAAGCAGGCTCCAACAGGCCAAATTACTTTAAATAAGTGTGCAGCTTAGAGGAGATACAGAGGCTAATGGTATGTTACAGAATGGGATGCCACACAGCAGACCTGAGATCAGTATATATGCACAGCAACAGTGGATAAGCAGGCTCCAACAGGCCAAATTATTTTAAATAAGTGTGCAGCTTAGAGGAGATACAGAGGCTAATTGTATGTTACAGAATGGGATGCCCCACAGCAGACCTGAGATCAGTATATATGCACAGCAACAGTGGATAAGCAGGCTCCAACAGGCCAAATTACTTTAAATAAGTGTGCAGCTTAGAGGAGATACAGAGGCTAATGGTATGTTACAGAATGGGGTGCCCCACAGCAGACCTGAGATCAGTATATATGCACAGCAGCAGTGGATAAGCAGGTTCCAACAGGCCAAATTACTTTAAATATGTGTGCAGCTTAGAGGAGAAACAGAGGCTAATGGTATGTTACAGAATGGGATGCCCCCACAGCAGACCTGAGATCAGTATATAAGCACAGTAAAAGTGTCTAAGCAGGCTCAAACAGGCCAAATAACTTTAAATAGGTGTGCAGCTTAGAGTAAATGCAGAGGCTAATGGGATGTTACAGAATGGGATGCCCCACAGCAGACCTGAGATCAGTATATATGCACAGTAAAAGTGTCTAAGCTGGCTCAAACAGGCCAAATTACTTTAAATAAGTGTGCAGCTCAGAGGAGATACAGAGACTAATGTGATGTTACAGAATGGGATGCCCCCACAGCAGACCTTAGATCAGTATATATGCACAGTAAAAGTGTCTAAGCAGGCTCAAACAGGCCAAATTACTTTAAATAAGTGTGCAGCTTAGAGGAGATACAGAGGCTAATGGTCTGTTACAAAATGGGATGCCCCCACAGCAGACCTGAGATCAGTATATATGCACAGCAACAGTGGATAAGCAGGCTCCAACAGGCCAAATTACTTTAAATAAGTGTGCAGCTTAGTGGAAATACAGAGGCTAATGGTATGTTACAGAATGGGATGCCCCACAGCAGACCTGAGATCAGTATATATGCACAGCAACAGTGGATAAGCAGGCTCCAACAGGCCAAATTACTTTAAAATAAGTGTGCAGCTTAGAGGAGATACAGAGGCTAATGGTATGTTACAGAATGGGATGCCCCAAAGCAGACCTGAGATCAGTATATATGCACAGCAACAGTGGATAAGCAGGCTCCAACAGGCCAAATTACTTTAAATAAGTGTGCAGCTTAGAGGAGATACAGAGGCTAATGGTATGTTACAGAATGGGGTGCCCCACAGCAGACCTGAGATCAGTATATATGCAGAGCAACAGTGGATAAGCAGGCTCCAACAGGCCAAATTACTTTAAATAAGTGTGCAGCTTAGAGGAGATACAGAGGCTAATGGTATGTTACAGAATGGGATGCCACACAGCAGACCTGAGATCAGTATATATGCACATTAAAAGTGTCTAAGCAGGCTCAAACAGGCCAAATTACTTTAAATAAGTGTGCAGCTTAGAGTAAATGCAGAGGCTAATGGGATGTTACAGAATGGGATGCCCCACAGCAGACCTGAGATCAGTATATATGCACAGCAACAGTGGATAAGCAGGCTCAAACAGGCCAAATTACTTTAAATAAGTGTGCAGCTTAGAGTAAATACAGAGGCTAATGGGATGTTACAGAATGGGATGCCCCACAGCAGACCTGAGATCAGTATATATGCTCAGCAACAGTGGATAAGCAGGCTCCAACAGGCCAAATTACTTTAAATAAGTGTGCAGCTTAGAGGAGATACAGAGGCTAATGGTATGTTACAGAATGGGATGCCCCCACAGCAGACCTGAGATCAGTATATATGCACAGTAAAAGTGTCTAAGCAGGCTCAAACAGGCCAAATAACTTTAAATAAGTGTGCAGCTTAGAGGAGATACAGAGGCTAATGGGATGTTACCGAATGGGATGCCCCACAACAGACCTGAGATCAGTATATATGCACAGTAAAAGGGTCTAAGCAGGCTCAAACAGGCCAAATTACTTTAAATAAGTGTTCAGCTTAGAGTAAATACAGAGGCTAATGGGATGTTACAGAATGGGATGCCCCACAGCAGACCTGAGATCAGTATATATGCACAGCAACAGTGGATAAGCAGGCTCCAACAGGCCAAATTACTTTAAATAAGTGTGCAGCTTAGAGGAGATACAGAGGCTAATGGGATGTTACAGAATAGGATGCCCCACAGCAGACCTGAGATCAGTATATATGCACAGTAAAAGTGTCTAAGCAGGCTCAAACAGGCCAAATTACTTTAAAAAAGTGTGCAGCTTAAAGGAGATACAGAGGCTAATGGTATGTTACAGAATGGGATGCCCCACAGCAGACCTGAGATCAGTATATATGCACAGCAACAGTGGATAAGCAGGCTCCAACAGGCCAAATTACTTTAAATAAGTGTGCAGCTTAGAGGAGATACAGAGGCTAATGGTATGTCACAGAATGGGATGCCCCACAGCAGACCTGAGATCAGTATATATGCACAGTAAAAGTGTCTAAGCAGGCTCAAACAGGCCAAATTACTTTAAATAAGTGTGCAGCTTAGAGGAGATACAGAGGCTAATGGTATGTTACAGAATGGGATGCCCCACAGCAGACCTGAGATCAGTATATATGCACAGCAACAGTGGATAAGCAGGCTCCAACAGGCCAAATTACTTTAAATAAGTGTGCAGCTTAGAGGAGATACAAAGGCTAATGGTATGTTACAGAATGGAATGCCCCACAGCAGACCTGAGATCAGTATATATGCACAGTAAAAGTGTCTAAGCAGGCTCAAACAGGCCAAATTACTTTAAATAAGTATGCAGCTTAGAGTTAATACAGAGGCTAATGGGATGTTACAGAATGGGATGCCCCACAGCAGACCTGAGATCAGTATATATGCACAGTAAAAGTGTCTAAGCAGGCTCAAACAGGCCAAATTACTTTAAATAAGTATGCAGCTTAGAGTTTATACAGAGGCTAATGGGATGTTACAGAATGGGATGCCCCACAGCAGACCTGAGATCAGTATATATGCACAGTAAAAGTGTCTAAGCAGGCTCAAACAGGCCAAATTACTTTAAATAAGTGTGCAGCTTAGAGTTAATACAGAGGCTAATGGGATGTTACAGAATGGGATGCCCCACAGCAGACCTGAGATCAGTATATATGCACAGTAAAAGTGTCTAAGCAGGCTCAAACAGGCCAAATTACTTTAAATAAGTGTGCAGCTTAGAGGAGATACAGAGGCTAATGGTATGTTACAGAATGGGATGCCCCCACAGCAGACCTGAGATCGGTATATATGCACAGTAAAAGAGTCTAAGCAGGCTCAAGCAGGCCAAATTACTTTAAATAAGTGTGCAGCTTAGAGTAAATGCAGAGGCTAATGGGATGTTACAGAATGGGATGCCCCACAGCAGACCTGAGATCAGTATATATGCACAGCAACAGTGGATAAGCAGGCTCAAACAGGCCAAATTACTTTAAATAAGTGTGCAATTTAGAGGAGATACAGAGGCTAATGGGATGTTACCGAATGGGATGCCCCCACAACAGACCTGAGATCAGTATATATGCACAGCAACTGTGGATAAGCAGGCTCCAACAGGCCAAATTACTTTAAATAAGTGTGCAGCTTAGAGGAGATACAGAGGCTAATGGTATGTTACAGAATGGGATGCCCCCACAGCAGACCTGAGATCATTTTATATGCACAGTAAAAGTGTCTAAGCAGGCTCAAACAGGCCAAATTACTTTAAATAAGTGTGCAGCTTAGAGTAAACACAGAGGCTAATGGGATGTTACAGAATGGGATGCCCCACAGCAGACCTGAGATCAGTATATATGCAGAGCAACAGTGGATAAGCAGGCTCCAACAGGCCAAATTACTTTAAATAAGTGTGCAGCTTAGAGGAGATACAGAGGCTAATGGTATGTTACAGAATAGGATGCCCCCAAAGCAGACCTGAGATCTGTATCTATGCACAGCAACAGTGGATAAGCAGGCTCAAACAGGCCAAATTACTTTAAATAAGTGTGCAGCTTAGAGTAAATACAGAGGCTAATGGGATGTTACAGAATGGGATGCCCCACAGCAGACCTGAGATCAGTATATATGCACAGCAACAGTGGATAAGCAGGCTCCAACAGGCCAAAGTACTTTAAATAAGTGTGCAGTTTAGAGGAGATACAGAGGCTAATGGTATGTCACAGAATGGGATGCCCCACAGCAGACCTGAGATCAGTATATATGCACAGTAAAAGTGTCTAAGCAGGCTCAAACAGGCCAAATTACTTTAAATAAGTGTGCAGCTTAGAGGAGATACAGAGGCTAATGGTATGTTACAGAATGGGATGCCCCCACAGCAGACCTGAGAACAGTATATATGCACAGCAACAGTGGATAAGCAGGCTCCAACAGGCCAAATTACTTTAAATAAGTGTGCAGCTTAAAGGAGATACAGAGGCTAATGGTATGTTACAGAATGGGATGCCCCACAGCAGACCTGAGATCAGTATATATGCACAGCAACAGTGGATAAGCAGGCTCCAACAGGCCAAATTACTTTAAATAAGTGTGCAGCTTAGTGGAAATACAGAGGCTAATGGTATGTTACAGAATGGGATGCCCCACAGCAGACCTGAGATCAGTATATATGCACAGCAACAGTGGATAAGCAGGCTCCAACAGGCCAAATTACTTTAAATAAGTGTGCAGCTTAGAGGAGATACAGAGGCTAATGGTATGTTACAGAATGGGATGCCCAACAGCAGACCTGAGATCAGTATATATGCACAGTAAAAGTGTCTAAGCAGGCTCCAACAGGCCAAATAACTTTAAATAAATGTGCAGCTTCGAGTAAATGCAGAGGCTAATGGTATGTTACAGAATGGGATGCCCCCACAGCAGACCTGAAATCAGTATATATGCACAGTAAAAGTGTCTAAGCAGGCTCAAACAGGCCAAATTACTTTAAATAAATGTGCAGCTTAGAGGAGCTACAGAGACTAATGTGATGTAATAGAATGGGATGCCCCCACAGCAGACCTGAGATCAGTATATATGCACAGTTAAAGTGTCTAGGCAGGCTCAAACAGGCCAAATTACTTTAAATAAGTGTGCAGCTTAGAGTAAATACAGAGGCTAATGGGATGTTAAAGAATAAGATGCCCCCACAGCAGACCTGGGATCAGTATATATGCACAGCAACAGTGGACAAGCAGGCTCCAACAGGCCAAATTACTTTAAATAAGTGTGCAGCTTAGAGGAGATATAGAGGCTAATGGTATGTTACAGAATGGGATGCCCCACAGCAGACCTGAGATCAGTATATATACACAGCAACAGTGGATAAGCAGGCTCAAACAGGCCAAATTACTTTAAATAAGTGTGCAGCTTAGAGGAGATACAGAGGCTAACGGTATGTTACAGAATGGGATGCCCCACAGCAGACCTGAGATCAGTATATATGCACATTAAAAGTGTCTAAGCAGGCTCAAACAGGCCAAATTACTTTAAATAAGTGTGCAGCTTAGAGGAGATACAGAGGCTAATGGTATGTTACAGAACGGGATGCCCCCACAGCAGACCTGAGATCAGTATATATGCACAGCAACAGTGGATAAGCAGGCTCAAACAGGCCAAATTACTTTAAATAAGTGTGCAGCTTAGAGTAAATACAGAGGCTAATGGGATGTTACAGAATGGGATGCCCCACAGCAGACCTGAGATCAGTATATATGCACAGCAACAGTGGATAAGCAGGCTCCAACAGGCCAAATTACTTTAAATAAGTGTGCAGCTTAGAGGAGATACAGAGGCTAATGGTATGTTACAGAATGGGATGCCCCCACAGCAGACCTGAGATCAGTATATATGCACAGCAACAGTGGATAAGCAGGCTCCAACAGGCCAAATTACTTTAAATGTGTGCAGCTTAGAGGAGATACAGAGACGAATGTGATGTTACAGAATGGGATGCCCCACAGCAGACCTGAGATCAATATATATGCACAGCAACAGTGGATAAGCAGGCTCAAACAGGCCAAATTACTTTAAATAAGTGTGCAGCTTAGAGTAAATACAGAGGCTAATGGGATGTTACAGAATGGGATGCCCCACAGCAGACCTGAGATCAGTATATATGCACAGTAAAAGTATCTAAGCAGGCTCAAACAGGCCAAATTACTTTAAATAAGTGTGCAGCTTAGAGTAAATACAGAGGATAATGGGATGTTACAGAAGGGGATGCCCACAGCAGACCTGAGATCAGTATATATGCAAAGCAACAGTGGATAAGCAGGCTCAAACAGGCCAAATTACTTTAAATAAGTGTGCAGCTTAGAGGAGATACAGAGGCTAATGGTATGTTACAGAATGGGATGCCCCACAGCAGACCTGAGATCAGTATATATGCACAGCAACAGTGGATAAGCAGGCTCAAACAGGCCAAATTACTTTAAATAAGTGTGCAGCTTAGAATAAATACAGAGGCTAATGGGATGTTACAGAAAGGGATGCCCCAAAGCAGACCTGAGATCAGTATATATACACAGTAAAAGTGTCTAAGCAGGCTCAAACAGGCCAAATTACTTTAAATAAGTGTGCAGCTTAGAGTAAATGCAGAGGCTAATGGGATGTTACAGAATGGGATGCCCCACAGCAGACCTGAGATCAGTATATATGCACAGTAAAAGTGTCTAAGCTGGCTCAAACAGGCCAAATTACTTTAAATAAGTGTGCAGCTTAGAGGAGATACAGAGACTAATGTGATGTTACAGAATGGGATGCCCCCACAGCAGACCTTAGATCAGTATATATGCACAGTAAAAGTGTCTAAGCAGGCTCAAACAGGCCAAATTACTTTAAATAAGTGTGCAGCTTAGAGGAGATACAGAGGCTAATGGTCTGTTACAGAATGGGATGCCCCCACAGCAGACCTGAGATCAGTATATATGCACAGCAACAGTGGATAAGCAGGCTCCAACAGGCCAAATTACTTTAAATAAGTGTGCAGCTTAGAGGAGATACAGAGGCTAATGGTATGTTACAGAATGGGATGCCCCACAGCAGACCTGAGATCAGTATATATGCACAGCAACAGTGGATAAGCAGGCTCCAACAGGCCAAATTACTTTAAATAAGTGTGCAGCTTAGAGGAGATACAGAGGCTAATGGTATGTTACAGAATGGGGTGCCCCACAGCAGACCTGAGATCAGTATATATGCACAGCAACAGTATATAAGCAGGCTCCAACAGGCTAAATTACTTTAAAAAAGTGTGCAGCTTAGAGGAGATACAGAGGCTAATGGTATGTTACAGAATGGGATGCCCCCACAGCAGACCTGAGATCAGTATATATGCATAGTAAAAGAGTCTAAGCAGGCTCAAGCAGGCCAAATTACTTTAAATAAGTGTGCAGCTTAGAGGAGATACAGAGGCTCATGGTATGTTACAGAATGGGATGCCCCACAGCAGACCTGAGATTAGTATATATGCACAGCAACAGTGGATAAGCAGGCTCCAACAGGCCAAATTACTTTAAATAAGTGTGCAGCTTAGAGGAGATACAGAGGCTAATGGTATGTCACAGAATGGGATGCCCCACAGCAGACCTGAGATCAGTATATATGCACAGTAAAAGTGTCTAAGCAGGCTCAAACAGGCCAAATTACTTTAAATAAGTGTGCAGCTTAGAGGAGATACAGAGGCTAATGGTATGTTACAGAATGGGATGCCCCCACAGCAGACCTGAGATCAGTATATATGCACAGCAACAGTGGATAAGCAGGCTCCAACAGGCCAAATTACTTTAAATAAGTGTGCAGCTTAGTGGAAATACAGAGGCTAATGGTATGTTACAGAATGGGATGCCCCCACAGCAGACCTGAGATCAGTATATATGCATAGTAAAAGAGTCTAAGCAGGCTCAAGCAGGCCAAATTACTTTAAATAAGTGTGCAGCTTAGAGGAGATACAGAGGCTCATGGTATGTTACAGAATGGGATGCCCCACAGCAGACCTGAGATCAGTATATATGCACAGCAACAGTGGATAAGCAGGCTCCAACAGGCCAAATTACTTTAAATAAGTGTGCAGCTTAGAGGAGATACAGAGGCTAATGGTATGTCACAGAATGGGATGCCCCACAGCAGACCTGAGATCAGTATATATGCACAGTAAAAGTGTCTAAGCAGGCTCAAACAGGCCAAATTACTTTAAATAAGTGTGCAGCTTAGAGGAGATACAGAGGCTAATGGTATGTTACAGAATGGGATGCCCCCACAGCAGACCTGAGATCAGTATATATGCACAGCAACAGTGGATAAGCAGGCTCCAACAGGCCAAATTACTTTAAATAAGTGTGCAGCTTAGTGGAAATACAGAGGCTAATGGTATGTTACAGAATGGGATGCCCCACAGCAGACCTGAGATCAGTATATATGCACAGCAACAGTGGATAAGCAGGCTCCAACAGGCCAAATTACTTTAAATAAGTGTGCAGCTTAGAGGAGATACAGAGGCTAATGGTATGTTACAGAATGGGATGCCCAACAGCAGACCTGAGATCAGTATATATGCACAGTAAAAGTGTCTAAGCAGGCTCCAACAGGCCAAATTACTTTAAATAAGTATGCAGCTTAGAGTTAATACAGAGGCTAATGGGATGTTACAGAATGGGATGCCCCACAGCAGACCTGAGACCAGTATATATGCACAGTAAAAGTGTCTAAGCAGGCTCAAACAGGCCAAATTACTTTAAATAAGTATGCAGCTTAGAGTTAATACAGAGGCTAATGGGATGTTACAGAATGGGATGCCCCACAGCAGACCTGAGATCAGTATATATGCACAGTAAAAGTGTCTAAGCAGGCTCAAACAGGCCAAATTACTTTAATTAAGTATGCAGCTTAGAGTTAATACAGAGGCTAATGGGATGTTACAGAATGGGATGCCCCACAGCAGACCTGAGATCAGTATATATGCACAGTAAAAGTGTCTAAGCAGGCTCAAACAGGCCAAATTACTTTAAATAAGTGTGCAGCTTAGAGGAGATACAGAGACTAATGTGATGTTACAGAATGGGATGCCCCCATAGCAGACCTGAGATCAGTATATATGCACAGTAAAAGTGTCTAAGCAGGCTCAAACAGGCCAAATTACTTTAAATAAGTGTGCAGCTTAGAGGAGATACAGAGGCTAATGGTATGTTACAGAATGGGATGCCCCACAGCAGACCTGAGATCAGTATATATGCACAGCAACAGTGGATAAGCAGGCTCCAACAGGCCAAATTACTTTAAATAAGTGTGCAGCTTAGAGGAGATACAGAGGCTAATGGTATGTTACAGAATGGGATGCCCCACAGTAGACCTGAGATAGGTATATATGCACAGCAACAGTGGATAAGCAGGCTCCAACAGGCCAAATTACTTTAAATAAGTGTGCAGCTTAGAGGAGATACAGAGGCTAATGGTATGTTACAGAATGGGATGCCACACAGCAGACCTGAGATCAGTATATATGCACATTAAAAGTGTCTAAGCAGGCTCAAACAGGCCAAATTACTTTAAATAAGTGTGCAGCTTAGAGGAGATACAGAGGCTAATGGTATGTTACAGAATGGGATGCCCCCACAGCAGACCTGAGATCAGTATATATGCACAGCAACAGTGGATAAGCAGGCTCCAACAGGCCAAATTATTTTAAATAAGTGTGCAGCTTAGAGGAGATACAGAGGCTAATGGTATGTTACAGAATGGGATGCCCCCACAGCAGACCTGAGATCAGTATATATGCACAGTAAAAGTGTCTAAGCAGGCTCAAACAGGCCAAATAACTTTAAATAGGTGTGCAGCTTAGAGTAAATACAGAGGCTAATGGGATGTTACAGAATGGGATGCCCCACAGCAGACCTGAGATCAGTATATATGCACAGTAAAAGTGTCTAAGCAGGCTCAAACAGGCCAAATTACTTTAAATAAGTGTGCAGCTTAGAGTAAATGCAGAGGCTAATAGGATGTTACAGAATGGGATGCCCCACAGCAGACCTGAGATCAGTATATATGCACAGTAAAAGTGTCTAAGCTGGCTCAAACAGGCCAAATTACTTTAAATAAGTGTGCAGCTCAGAGGAGATACAGAGACTAATGTGATGTTACAGAATGGGATGCCCCCACAGCAGACCTTAAATCAGTATATATGCACAGTAAAAGTGTCTAAGCAGGCTCAAACAGGCCAAATTACTTTAAATAAGTGTGCAGCTTAGAGGAGATACAGAGGCTAATGGTCTGTTACAAAATGGGATGCCCCCACAGCAGACCTGAAATCAGTATATATGCACAGCAACAGTGGATAAGCAGGCTCCAACAGGCCAAATTACTTTAAATAAGTGTGCAGTTTAGAGGAGATACAGAGGCTAATGGTATGTTACAGAATGGGATGCCCCACAGCAGACCTGAGATCAGTATATATGCACAGCAACAGTGGATAAGCAGGCTCCAACAGGCCAAATTACTTTAAATAAGTGTGCAGCTTAGAGGAAATACAGAGGCTAATGGTATGTTACAGAATGGGGTGCCCCACAGCAGACCTGAGATCAGTATATATGCACAGCAACAGTATATAAGCAGGCTCCAACAGGCTAAATTACTTTAAATAAGTGTGCAGCTTAGAGGAGATACAGAGGCTAATGGTATGTTACAGAATGGGATGCCCCCACAGCAGACCTGAGATCAGTATATATGCATAGTAAAAGAGTCTAAGCAGGCTCAAGCAGGCCAAATTACTTTAAATAAGTGTGCAGCTTAGAGGAGATACAGAGGCTCATGGTATGTTACAGAATGGGATGCCCCACAGCAGACCTGAGATCAGTATATATGCACAGCAACAGTGGATAAGCAGGCTCCAACAGGCCAAAGTACTTTAAATAAGTGTGCAGCTTAGAGGAGATACAGAGGCTAATGGTATGTCACAGAATGGGATGCCCCACAGCAGACCTGAGATCAGTATATATGCACAGTAAAAGTGTCTAAGCAGGCTCAAACAGGCCAAATTACTTTAAATAAGTGTGCAGCTTAGAGGAGATACAGAGGCTAATGGTATGTTACAGAATGGGATGCCCCCACAGCAGACCTGAGAACAGTATATATGCACAGCAACAGTGGATAAGCAGGCTCCAACAGGCCAAAGTACTTTAAATAAGTGTGCAGCTTAGAGGAGATACAGAGGCTAATGGTATGTTACAGAATGGGATGCCCCACAGCAGACCTGAGATCAGTATATATGCACAGCAACAGTGGATAAGCAGGCTCCAACAGGCCAAATTACTTTAAATAAGTGTGCAGCTTAGTGGAAATACAGAGGCTAATGGTATGTTACAGAATGGGATGCCCCACAGCAGACCTGAGATCAGTATATATGCACAGCAACAGTGGATAAGCAGGCTCCAACAGGCCAAATTACTTTAAATAAGTGTGCAGCTTAGAGGAAATACAGAGGCTAATGGTATGTTACAGAATGGGATGCCCAACAGCAGACCTGAGATCAGTATATATGCACAGTAAAAGTGTCTAAGCAGGCTCAAACAGGCCAAATTACTTTAAATAAGTATGCAGCTTAGAGTTAATACAGAGGCTAATGGGATGTTACAGAATGGGATGCCCCACAGCAGACCTGAGACCAGTATATATGCACAGTAAAAGTGTCTAAGCAGGCTCAAACAGGCCAAATTACTTTAAATAAGTATGCAGCTTAGAGTTAATACAGAGGCTAATGGGATGTTACAGAATGGGATGCCCCACAGCAGACCTGAGATCAGTATATATGCACAGTAAAAGTGTCTAAGCAGGCTCAAACAGGCCAAATTACTTTAATTAAGTATGCAGCTTAGAGTTAATACAGAGGCTAATGGGATGTTACAGAATGGGATGCCCCACAGCAGACCTGAGATCAGTATATATGCACAGTAAAAGTGTCTAAGCAGGCTCAAACAGGCCAAATTACTTTAAATAAGTGTGCAGCTTAGAGGAGATACAGAGGCTAATGGTATGTTACAGAATGGGATGCCCCCACAGCAGACCTGAGATCAGTATATATGCACAGCAACAGTGGTTAAGCAGGCTCCAACAGCCCAAATTACTTTAAATAAGTGTGCAGCTTAGAGGAGATACAGAGGCTAATGGTATGTTACAGAATGGGATGCCCCCACAGCAGACCTGAGATCAGTATATATGCACAGCAACAGTGGATAAGCAGGCTCCAACAGGCCAAATTACTTTAAATAAGTGTGCAGCTTAGAGGAGATACAGAGACTAATGTGATGTTACAGAATGGGATGCCCCCACAGCAGACCTGAGATCAGTATATATGCACAGTAAAAGTGTCTAAGCAGGCTCAAACAGGCCAAATTACTTTAAATAAGTGTGCAGCTTAGAGGAGATACAGAGGCTAATGGTATGTTACAGAATGGGATGCCCCACAGCAGACCTGAGATCAGTATATATGCACAGCAACAGTGCATAAGCAGGCTCCAACAGGCCAAATTACTTTAAATAAGTGTGCAGCTTAGAGGAGATACAGAGGCTAATGGTACGTTACAGAATGGGATGCCCAACAGCAGACCTGAGATCAGTATATATGCACAGTAAAAGTGTCTAAGCAGGCTCAAACAGGCCAAATTACTTTAAATAAGTATGCAGCTTAGAGTTAATACAGAGGCTAATGGGATGTTACAGAATGGGATGCCCCACAGCAGACCTGAGACCAGTATATATGCACAGTAAAAGTGTCTAAGCAGGCTCAAACAGGCCAAATTACTTTAAATAAGTGTGCAGCTTAGAGGAGATACAGAGACTAATGTGATGTTACAGAATGGGATGCCCCCATAGCAGACCTGAGATCAGTATATATGCACAGTAAAAGTGTCTAAGCAGGCTCAAACAGGCCAAATTACTTTAAATAAGTGTGCAGCTTAGAGGAGATACAGAGGCTAATGGTATGTTACAGAATGGGATGCCCCACAGCAGACCTGAGATCAGTATATATGCACAGCAACAGTGGATAAGCAGGCTCCAACAGGCCAATTTACTTTAAATAAGTGTGCAGCTTAGAGGAGATACAGAGGCTAATGGTATGTTACAGAATGGGATGCCCCACAGTAGACCTGAGATAGGTATATATGCACAGCAACAGTGGATAAGCAGGCTCCAACAGGCCAAATTACTTTAAATAAGTGTGCAGCTTAGAGGAGATACAGAGGCTAATGGTATGTTACAGAATGGGATGCCACACAGCAGACCTGAGATCAGTATATATGCACAGCAACAGTGGATAAGCAGGCTCCAACAGGCCAAATTATTTTAAATAAGTGTGCAGCTTAGAGGAGATACAGAGGCTAATTGTATGTTACAGAATGGGATGCCCCACAGCAGACCTGAGATCAGTATATATGCACAGCAACAGTGGATAAGCAGGCTCCAACAGGCCAAATTACTTTAAATAAGTGTGCAGCTTAGAGGAGATACAGAGGCTAATGGTATGTTACAGAATGGGGTGCCCCACAGCAGACCTGAGATCAGTATATATGCACAGCAGCAGTGGATAAGCAGGTTCCAACAGGCCAAATTACTTTAAATATGTGTGCAGCTTAGAGGAGAAACAGAGGCTAATGGTATGTTACAGAATGGGATGCCCCCACAGCAGACCTGAGATCAGTATATAAGCACAGTAAAAGTGTCTAAGCAGGCTCAAACAGGCCAAATAACTTTAAATAGGTGTGCAGCTTAGAGTAAATGCAGAGGCTAATGGGATGTTACAGAATGGGATGCCCCACAGCAGACCTGAGATCAGTATATATGCACAGTAAAAGTGTCTAAGCTGGCTCAAACAGGCCAAATTACTTTAAATAAGTGTGCAGCTCAGAGGAGATACAGAGACTAATGTGATGTTACAGAATGGGATGCCCCCACAGTAGACCTTAGATCAGTATATATGCACAGTAAAAGTGTCTAAGCAGGCTCAAACAGGCCAAATTACTTTAAATAAGTGTGCAGCTTAGAGGAGATACAGAGGCTAATGGTCTGTTACAAAATGGGATGCCCCCACAGCAGACCTGAGATCAGTATATATGCACAGCAACAGTGGATAAGCAGGCTCCAACAGGCCAAATTACTTTAAATAAGTGTGCAGCTTAGAGGAGATACAGAGGCTAATGGTATGTTACAGAATGGGATGCCCCACAGCAGACCTGAGATCAGTATATATGCACAGCAACAGTGGATAAGCAGGCTCCAACAGGCCAAATTACTTTAAATAAGTGTGCAGCTTAGAGGAGATACAGCGGCTAATGGTATGTTACAGAATGGGGTGCCCCACAGCAGACCTGAGATCAGTATATATGCACAGCAACAGTATATAAGCAGGCTCCAACAGGCTAAATTACTTTAAATAAGTGTGCAGCTTAGAGGAGATACAGAGGCTAATGGTATGTTACAGAATGGGATGCCCCCACAGCAGACCTGAGATCAGTATATATGCACAGCAACTGTGGATAAGCAGGCTCCAACAGGCCAAATTACTTTAAATAAGTGTGCAGCTTAGAGGAGATACAGAGGCTAATGGTATGTTACAGAATGGGATGCCCCACAGCAGACCTGAGATCAGTATATATGCACAGCAACAGTGGATAAGCAGGCTCCAACAGGCCAAATTACTTTAAATAAGTGTGCAGCTTAGAGGAGATACAGAGGCTAATGGTATGTTAC
The DNA here is from genome assembly GCA_027917425.1 of Gastrophryne carolinensis. Classification (NCBI taxonomy): domain Eukaryota; kingdom Metazoa; phylum Chordata; class Amphibia; order Anura; family Microhylidae; genus Gastrophryne; species Gastrophryne carolinensis. The sequence goes on along the minus strand of CM051236.1, from coordinate 309,218,476 downwards.
AGAATGGGATGCCCCACAGTAGACCTGAGATAGGTATATATGCACAGCAACAGTGGATAAGCAGGCTCCAACAGGCCAAATTACTTTAAATAAGTGTGCAGCTTAGAGGAGATACAGAGGCTAATGGTATGTTACAGAATGGGATGCCACACAGCAGACCTGAGATCAGTATATATGCACATTAAAAGTGTCTAAGCAGGCTCAAACAGGCCAAATTACTTTAAATAAGTGTGCAGCTTAGAGGAGATACAGAGGCTAATGGTATGTTACAGAATGGGATGCCCCCACAGCAGACCTGAGATCAGTATATATGCACAGCAACAGTGGATAAGCAGGCTCCAACAGGCCAAATTATTTTAAATAAGTGTGCAGCTTAGAGGAGATACAGAGGCTAATGGTATGTTACAGAATGGGATGCCCCCACAGCAGACCTGAGATCAGTATATATGCACAGCAACAGTGGATAAGCAGGCTCCAACAGGCCAAATTACTTTAAATAAGTGTGCAGCTTAGTGGAAATACAGAGGCTAATGGTATGTTACAGAATGGGATGCCCCACAGCAGACCTGAGATCAGTATATATGCACAGCAACAGTGGATAAGCAGGCTCCAACAGGCCAAATTACTTTAAATAAGTGTGCAGCTTAGAGGAAATACAGAGGCTAATGGTATGTTACAGAATGGGATGCCCAACAGCAGACCTGAGATCAGTATATATGCACAGTAAAAGTGTCTAAGCAGGCTCAAACAGGCCAAATTACTTTAAATAAGTATGCAGCTTAGAGTTAATACAGAGGCTAATGGGATGTTACAGAATGGGATGCCCCACAGCAGACCTGAGACCAGTATATATGCACAGTAAAAGTGTCTAAGCAGGCTCAAACAGGCCAAATTACTTTAAATAAGTATGCAGCTTAGAGTTAATACAGAGGCTAATGGGATGTTACAGAATGGGATGCCCCACAGCAGACCTGAGATCAGTATATATGCACAGTAAAAGTGTCTAAGCAGGCTCAAACAGGCCAAATTACTTTAATTAAGTATGCAGCTTAGAGTTAATACAGAGGCTAATGGGATGTTACAGAATGGGATGCCCCACAGCAGACCTGAGATCAGTATATATGCACAGTAAAAGTGTCTAAGCAGGCTCAAACAGGCCAAATTACTTTAAATAAGTGTGCAGCTTAGAGGAGATACAGAGGCTAATGGTATGTTACAGAATGGGATGCCCCCACAGCAGACCTGAGATCAGTATATATGCACAGCAACAGTGGTTAAGCAGGCTCCAACAGCCCAAATTACTTTAAATAAGTGTGCAGCTTAGAGGAGATACAGAGGCTAATGGTATGTTACAGAATGGGATGCCCCCACAGCAGACCTGAGATCAGTATATATGCACAGCAACAGTGGATAAGCAGGCTCCAACAGGCCAAATTACTTTAAATAAGTGTGCAGCTTAGAGGAGATACAGAGACTAATGTGATGTTACAGAATGGGATGCCCCCACAGCAGACCTGAGATCAGTATATATGCACAGTAAAAGTGTCTAAGCAGGCTCCAACAGGCCAAATTACTTTAAATAAGTGTGCAGCTTAGAGGAGATACAGAGACTAATGTGATGTTACAGAATGGGATGCCCCCATAGCAGACCTGAGATCAGTATATATGCACAGTAAAAGTGTCTAAGCAGGCTCAAACAGGCCAAATTACTTTAAATAAGTGTGCAGCTTAGAGGAGATACAGAGGCTAATGGTATGTTACAGAATGGGATGCCCCACAGCAGACCTGAGATCAGTATATATGCACAGCAACAGTGCATAAGCAGGCTCCAACAGGCCAAATTACTTTAAATAAGTGTGCAGCTTAGAGGAGATACAGAGGCTAATGGTACGTTACAGAATGGGATGCCCAACAGCAGACCTGAGATCAGTATATATGCACAGTAAAAGTGTCTAAGCAGGCTCAAACAGGCCAAATTACTTTAAATAAGTATGCAGCTTAGAGTTAATACAGAGGCTAATGGGATGTTACAGAATGGGATGCCCCACAGCAGACCTGAGACCAGTATATATGCACAGTAAAAGTGTCTAAGCAGGCTCAAACAGGCCAAATTACTTTAAATAAGTGTGCAGCTTAGAGGAGATACAGAGACTAATGTGATGTTACAGAATGGGATGCCCCCATAGCAGACCTGAGATCAGTATATATGCACAGTAAAAGTGTCTAAGCAGGCTCAAACAGGCCAAATTACTTTAAATAAGTGTGCAGCTTAGAGGAGATACAGAGGCTAATGGTATGTTACAGAATGGGATGCCCCACAGCAGACCTGAGATCAGTATATATGCACAGCAACAGTGGATAAGCAGGCTCCAACAGGCCAATTTACTTTAAATAAGTGTGCAGCTTAGAGGAGATACAGAGGCTAATGGTATGTTACAGAATGGGATGCCCCACAGTAGACCTGAGATAGGTATATATGCACAGCAACAGTGGATAAGCAGGCTCCAACAGGCCAAATTACTTTAAATAAGTGTGCAGCTTAGAGGAGATACAGAGGCTAATGGTATGTTACAGAATGGGATGCCACACAGCAGACCTGAGATCAGTATATATGCACAGCAACAGTGGATAAGCAGGCTCCAACAGGCCAAATTATTTTAAATAAGTGTGCAGCTTAGAGGAGATACAGAGGCTAATTGTATGTTACAGAATGGGATGCCCCACAGCAGACCTGAGATCAGTATATATGCACAGCAACAGTGGATAAGCAGGCTCCAACAGGCCAAATTACTTTAAATAAGTGTGCAGCTTAGAGGAGATACAGAGGCTAATGGTATGTTACAGAATGGGGTGCCCCACAGCAGACCTGAGATCAGTATATATGCACAGCAGCAGTGGATAAGCAGGTTCCAACAGGCCAAATTACTTTAAATATGTGTGCAGCTTAGAGGAGAAACAGAGGCTAATGGTATGTTACAGAATGGGATGCCCCCACAGCAGACCTGAGATCAGTATATAAGCACAGTAAAAGTGTCTAAGCAGGCTCAAACAGGCCAAATAACTTTAAATAGGTGTGCAGCTTAGAGTAAATGCAGAGGCTAATGGGATGTTACAGAATGGGATGCCCCACAGCAGACCTGAGATCAGTATATATGCACAGTAAAAGTGTCTAAGCTGGCTCAAACAGGCCAAATTACTTTAAATAAGTGTGCAGCTCAGAGGAGATACAGAGACTAATGTGATGTTACAGAATGGGATGCCCCCACAGTAGACCTTAGATCAGTATATATGCACAGTAAAAGTGTCTAAGCAGGCTCAAACAGGCCAAATTACTTTAAATAAGTGTGCAGCTTAGAGGAGATACAGAGGCTAATGGTCTGTTACAAAATGGGATGCCCCCACAGCAGACCTGAGATCAGTATATATGCACAGCAACAGTGGATAAGCAGGCTCCAACAGGCCAAATTACTTTAAATAAGTGTGCAGCTTAGAGGAGATACAGAGGCTAATGGTATGTTACAGAATGGGATGCCCCACAGCAGACCTGAGATCAGTATATATGCACAGCAACAGTGGATAAGCAGGCTCCAACAGGCCAAATTACTTTAAATAAGTGTGCAGCTTAGAGGAGATACAGCGGCTAATGGTATGTTACAGAATGGGGTGCCCCACAGCAGACCTGAGATCAGTATATATGCACAGCAACAGTATATAAGCAGGCTCCAACAGGCTAAATTACTTTAAATAAGTGTGCAGCTTAGAGGAGATACAGAGGCTAATGGTATGTTACAGAATGGGATGCCCCCACAGCAGACCTGAGATCAGTATATATGCACAGCAACTGTGGATAAGCAGGCTCCAACAGGCCAAATTACTTTAAATAAGTGTGCAGCTTAGAGGAGATACAGAGGCTAATGGTATGTTACAGAATGGGATGCCCCACAGCAGACCTGAGATCAGTATATATGCACAGCAACAGTGGATAAGCAGGCTCCAACAGGCCAAATTACTTTAAATAAGTGTGCAGCTTAGAGGAGATACAGAGGCTAATGGTATGTTACAGAATGGGATGCCCCACAGTAGACCTGAGATAGGTATATATGCACAGCAACAGTGGATAAGCAGGCTCCAACAGGCCAAATTACTTTAAATAAGTGTGCAGCTTAGAGGAGATACAGAGGCTAATGGTATGTTACAGAATGGGATGCCACACAGCAGACCTGAGATCAGTATATATGCACATTAAAAGTGTCTAAGCAGGCTCAAACAGGCCAAATTACTTTAAATAAGTGTGCAGCTTAGAGGAGATACAGAGGCTAATGGTATGTTACAGAATGGGATGCCCCCACAGCAGACCTGAGATCAGTATATATGCACAGCAACAGTGGATAAGCAGGCTCCAACAGGCCAAATTATTTTAAATAAGTGTGCAGCTTAGAGGAGATACAGAGGCTAATGGTATGTTACAGAATGGGATGCCCCCACAGCAGACCTGAGATCAGTATATATGCACAGTAAAAGTGTCTAAGCAGGCTCAAACAGGCCAAATAACTTTAAATAGGTGTGCAGCTTAGAGTAAATACAGAGGCTAATGGGATGTTACAGAATGGGATGCCCCACAGCAGACCTGAGATCAGTATATATGCACAGTAAAAGTGTCTAAGCAGGCTCAAACAGGCCAAATTACTTTAAATAAGTGTGCAGCTTAGAGTAAATGCAGAGGCTAATAGGATGTTACAGAATGGGATGCCCCACAGCAGACCTGAGATCAGTATATATGCACAGTAAAAGTGTCTAAGCTGGCTCAAACAGGCCAAATTACTTTAAATAAGTGTGCAGCTCAGAGGAGATACAGAGACTAATGTGATGTTACAGAATGGGATGCCCCCACAGCAGACCTTAAATCAGTATATATGCACAGTAAAAGTGTCTAAGCAGGCTCAAACAGGCCAAATTACTTTAAATAAGTGTGCAGCTTAGAGGAGATACAGAGGCTAATGGTCTGTTACAAAATGGGATGCCCCCACAGCAGACCTGAGATCAGTATATATGCACAGCAACAGTGGATAAGCAGGCTCCAACAGGCCAAATTACTTTAAATAAGTGTGCAGTTTAGAGGAAATACAGAGGCTCATGGTATGTTACAGAATGGGGTGCCCCACAGCAGACCTGAGATCAGTATATATGCACAGCAACAGTATATAAGCAGGCTCCAACAGGCTAAATTACTTTAAATAAGTGTGCAGCTTAGAGGAGATACAGAGGCTAATGGTATGTCACAGAATGGGATGCCCCACAGCAGACCTGAGATCAGTATATATGCACAGTAAAAGTGTCTAAGCAGGCTCAAACAGGCCAAATTACTTTAAATAAGTGTGCAGCTTAGAGGAGATACAGAGGCTAATGGTATGTTACAGAATGGGATGCCCCCACAGCAGACCTGAGAACAGTATATATGCACAGCAACAGTGGATAAGCAGGCTCCAACAGGCCAAAGTACTTTAAATAAGTGTGCAGCTTAGAGGAGATACAGAGGCTAATGGTATGTTACAGAATGGGATGCCCCACAGCAGACCTGAGATCAGTATATATGCACAGCAACAGTGGATAAGCAGGCTCCAACAGGCCAAATTACTTTAAATAAGTGTGCAGCTTAGTGGAAATACAGAGGCTAATGGTATGTTACAGAATGGGATGCCCCACAGCAGACCTGAGATCAGTATATATGCACAGCAACAGTGGATAAGCAGGCTCCAACAGGCCAAATTACTTTAAATAAGTGTGCAGCTTAGAGGAAATACAGAGGCTAATGGTATGTTACAGAATGGGATGCCCAACAGCAGACCTGAGATCAGTATATATGCACAGTAAAAGTGTCTAAGCAGGCTCAAACAGGCCAAATTACTTTAAATAAGTATGCAGCTTAGAGTTAATACAGAGGCTAATGGGATGTTACAGAATGGGATGCCCCACAGCAGACCTGAGACCAGTATATATGCACAGTAAAAGTGTCTAAGCAGGCTCAAACAGGCCAAATTACTTTAAATAAGTATGCAGCTTAGAGTTAATACAGAGGCTAATGGGATGTTACAGAATGGGATGCCCCACAGCAGACCTGAGATCAGTATATATGCACAGTAAAAGTGTCTAAGCAGGCTCAAACAGGCCAAATTACTTTAATTAAGTATGCAGCTTAGAGTTAATACAGAGGCTAATGGGATGTTACAGAATGGGATGCCCCACAGCAGACCTGAGATCAGTATATATGCACAGTAAAAGTGTCTAAGCAGGCTCAAACAGGCCAAATTACTTTAAATAAGTGTGCAGCTTAGAGGAGATACAGAGGCTAATGGTATGTTACAGAATGGGATGCCCCCACAGCAGACCTGAGATCAGTATATATGCACAGCAACAGTGGTTAAGCAGGCTCCAACAGCCCAAATTACTTTAAATAAGTGTGCAGCTTAGAGGAGATACAGAGGCTAATGGTATGTTACAGAATGGGATGCCCCCACAGCAGACCTGAGATCAGTATATATGCACAGCAACAGTGGATAAGCAGGCTCCAACAGGCCAAATTACTTTAAATAAGTGTGCAGCTTAGAGGAGATACAGAGACTAATGTGATGTTACAGAATGGGATGCCCCCACAGCAGACCTGAGATCAGTATATATGCACAGTAAAAGTGTCTAAGCAGGCTCCAACAGGCCAAATTACTTTAAATAAGTGTGCAGCTTAGAGGAGATACAGAGACTAATGTGATGTTACAGAATGGGATGCCCCCATAGCAGACCTGAGATCAGTATATATGCACAGTAAAAGTGTCTAAGCAGGCTCAAACAGGCCAAATTACTTTAAATAAGTGTGCAGCTTAGAGGAGATACAGAGGCTAATGGTATGTTACAGAATGGGATGCCCCACAGCAGACCTGAGATCAGTATATATGCACAGCAACAGTGCATAAGCAGGCTCCAACAGGCCAAATTACTTTAAATAAGTGTGCAGCTTAGAGGAGATACAGAGGCTAATGGTACGTTACAGAATGGGATGCCCAACAGCAGACCTGAGATCAGTATATATGCACAGTAAAAGTGTCTAAGCAGGCTCAAACAGGCCAAATTACTTTAAATAAGTATGCAGCTTAGAGTTAATACAGAGGCTAATGGGATGTTACAGAATGGGATGCCCCACAGCAGACCTGAGACCAGTATATATGCACAGTAAAAGTGTCTAAGCAGGCTCAAACAGGCCAAATTACTTTAAATAAGTGTGCAGCTTAGAGGAGATACAGAGACTAATGTGATGTTACAGAATGGGATGCCCCCATAGCAGACCTGAGATCAGTATATATGCACAGTAAAAGTGTCTAAGCAGGCTCAAACAGGCCAAATTACTTTAAATAAGTGTGCAGCTTAGAGGAGATACAGAGGCTAATGGTATGTTACAGAATGGGATGCCCCACAGCAGACCTGAGATCAGTATATATGCACAGCAACAGTGGATAAGCAGGCTCCAACAGGCCAATTTACTTTAAATAAGTGTGCAGCTTAGAGGAGATACAGAGGCTAATGGTATGTTACAGAATGGGATGCCCCACAGTAGACCTGAGATAGGTATATATGCACAGCAACAGTGGATAAGCAGGCTCCAACAGGCCAAATTACTTTAAATAAGTGTGCAGCTTAGAGGAGATACAGAGGCTAATGGTATGTTACAGAATGGGATGCCACACAGCAGACCTGAGATCAGTATATATGCACATTAAAAGTGTCTAAGCAGGCTCAAACAGGCCAAATTACTTTAAATAAGTGTGCAGCTTAGAGGAGATACAGAGGCTAATGGTATGTTACAGAATGGGATGCCCCCACAGCAGACCTGAGATCAGTATATATGCACAGCAACAGTGGATAAGCAGGCTCCAACAGGCCAAATTATTTTAAATAAGTGTGCAGCTTAGAGGAGATACAGAGGCTAATTGTATGTTACAGAATGGGATGCCCCACAGCAGACCTGAGATCAGTATATATGCACAGCAACAGTGGATAAGCAGGCTCCAACAGGCCAAATTACTTTAAATAAGTGTGCAGCTTAGAGGAGATACAGAGGCTAATGGTATGTTACAGAATGGGGTGCCCCACAGCAGACCTGAGATCAGTATATATGCACAGCAGCAGTGGATAAGCAGGTTCCAACAGGCCAAATTACTTTAAATATGTGTGCAGCTTAGAGGAGAAACAGAGGCTAATGGTATGTTACAGAATGGGATGCCCCCACAGCAGACCTGAGATCAGTATATAAGCACAGTAAAAGTGTCTAAGCAGGCTCAAACAGGCCAAATAACTTTAAATAGGTGTGCAGCTTAGAGTAAATGCAGAGGCTAATGGGATGTTACAGAATGGGATGCCCCACAGCAGACCTGAGATCAGTATATATGCACAGTAAAAGTGTCTAAGCTGGCTCAAACAGGCCAAATTACTTTAAATAAGTGTGCAGCTCAGAGGAGATACAGAGACTAATGTGATGTTACAGAATGGGATGCCCCCACAGCAGACCTTAGATCAGTATATATGCACAGTAAAAGTGTCTAAGCAGGCTCAAACAGGCCAAATTACTTTAAATAAGTGTGCAGCTTAGAGGAGATACAGAGGCTAATGGTCTGTTACAAAATGGGATGCCCCCACAGCAGACCTGAGATCAGTATATATGCACAGCAACAGTGGATAAGCAGGCTCCAACAGGCCAAATTACTTTAAATAAGTGTGCAGCTTAGAGGAGATACAGAGGCTAATGGTATGTTACAGAATGGGATGCCCCACAGCAGACCTGAGATCAGTATATATGCACAGCAACAGTGGATAAGCAGGCTCCAACAGGCCAAATTACTTTAAATAAGTGTGCAGCTTAGAGGAAATACAGAGGCTAATGGTATGTTACAGAATGGGGTGCCCCACAGCAGACCTGAGATCAGTATATATGCACAGCAACAGTATATAAGCAGGCTCCAACAGGCTAAATTACTTTAAATAAGTGTGCAGCTTAGAGGAGATACAGAGGCTAATGGTATGTTACAGAATGGGATGCCCCCACAGCAGACCTGAGATCAGTATATATGCATAGTAAAAGAGTCTAAGCAGGCTCAAGCAGGCCAAATTACTTTAAATAAGTGTGCAGCTTAGAGGAGATACAGAGGCTCATGGTATGTTACAGAATGGGATGCCCCACAGCAGACCTGAGATCAGTATATATGCACAGCAACAGTGGATAAGCAGGCTCCAACAGGCCAAAGTACTTTAAATAAGTGTGCAGCTTAGAGGAGATACAGAGGCTAATGGTATGTCACAGAATGGGATGCCCCACAGCAGACCTGAGATCAGTATATATGCACAGTAAAAGTGTCTAAGCAGGCTCAAACAGGCCAAATTACTTTAAATAAGTGTGCAGCTTAGAGGAGATACAGAGGCTAATGGTATGTTACAGAATGGGATGCCCCACAGCAGACCTGAGATCAGTATATATGCACAGCAACAGTGGATACGCAGGCTCCAACAGGCCAAATTACTTTAAATAAGTGTGCAGCTTAGTGGAAATACAGAGGCTAATGGTATGTTACAGAATGGGATGCCCCACAGCAGACCTGAGATCAGTATATATGCACAGCAACAGTGGATAAGCAGGCTCCAACAGGCCAAATTACTTTAAATAAGTGTGCAGCTTAGAGGAGATACAGAGGCTAATGGTATGTTACAGAATGGGATGCCCAACAGCAGACCTGAGATCAGTATATATGCACAGTAAAAGTGTCTTAGCAGGCTCAAACAGGCCAAATTACTTTAAATAAGTATGCAGCTTAGAGTTAATACAGAGGCTAATGGGATGTTACAGAATGGGATGCCCCACAGCAGACCTGAGACCAGTATATATGCACAGTAAAAGTGTCTAAGCAGGCTCAAACAGGCCAAATTACTTTAAATAAGTATGCAGCTTAGAGTTAATACAGAGGCTAATGGGATGTTACAGAATGGGATGCCCCACAGCAGACCTGAGATCAGTATATATGCACAGTAAAAGTGTCTAAGCAGGCTCAAACAGGCCAAATTACTTTAATTAAGTATGCAGCTTAGAGTTAATACAGAGGCTAATGGGATGTTACAGAATGGGATGCCCCACAGCAGACCTGAGATCAGTATATATGCACAGTAAAAGTGTCTAAGCAGGCTCAAACAGGCCAAATTACTTTAAATAAGTGTGCAGCTTAGAGGAGATACAGAAGCTAATGGTATGTTACAGAATGGGATGCCCCCACAGCAGACCTGAGATCAGTATATATGCACAGCAACAGTGGTTAAGCAGGCTCCAACAGCCCAAATTACTTTAAATAAGTGTGCAGCTTAGAGGAGATACAGAGGCTAATGGTATGTTACAGAATGGGATGCCCCCACAGCAGACCTGAGATCAGTATATATGCACAGCAACAGTGGATAAGCAGGCTCCAACAGGCCAAATTACTTTAAATAAGTGTGCAGCTTAGAGGAGATACAGAGACTAATGTGATGTTACAGAATGGGATGCCCCCACAGCAGACCTGAGATCAGTATATATGCACAGTAAAAGTGTCTAAGCAGGCTCCAACAGGCCAAATTACTTTAAATAAGTGTGCAGCTTAGAGGAGATACAGAGACTAATGTGATGTTACAGAATGGGATGCCCCCATAGCAGACCTGAGATCAGTATATATGCACAGTAAAAGTGTCTAAGCAGGCTCAAACAGGCCAAATTACTTTAAATAAGTGTGCAGCTTAGAGGAGATACAGAGGCTAATGGTATGTTACAGAATGGGATGCCCCACAGCAGACCTGAGATCAGTATATATGCACAGCAACAGTGGATAAGCAGGCTCCAACAGGCCAAATTACTTTAAATAAGTGTGCAGCTTAGAGGAGATACAGAGGCTAATGGTATGTTACAGAATGGGATGCCCAACAGCAGACCTGAGATCAGTATATATGCACAGTAAAAGTGTCTAAGCAGGCTCAAACAGGCCAAATTACTTTAAATAAGTATGCAGCTTAGAGTTAATACAGAGGCTAATGGGATGTTACAGAATGGGATGCCCCACAGCAGACCTGAGACCAGTATATATGCACAGTAAAAGTGTCTAAGCAGGCTCAAACAGGCCAAATTACTTTAAATAAGTATGCAGCTTAGAGTTAATACAGAGACTAATGTGATGTTACAGAATGGGATGCCCCCACAGCAGACCTGAGATCAGTATATATGCACAGTAAAAGTGTCTAAGCAGGCTCAAACAGGCCAAATTACTTTAAATAAGTGTGCAGCTTAGAGGAGATACAGAGGCTAATGGTATGTTACAGAATGGGATGCCCCCACAGCAGACCTGAGATCAGTATATATGCACAGCAACTGTGGATAAGCAGGCTCCAACAGGCCAAATTACTTTAAATAAGTGTGCAGCTTAGAGGAGATACAGAGGCTAATGGTATGTTACAGAATGGGATGCCCCAAAGCAGACCTGAGATCAGTATATATGCACAGCAACAGTGGATAAGCAGGCTCCAACAGGCCAAATTACTTTAAATAAGTGTGCAGCTTAGAGGAGATACAGAGGCTAATGGTATGTTACAGAATGGGGTGCCCCACAGCAGACCTGAGATCAGTATATATGCACAGCAACAGTGGATAAGCAGGCTCCAACAGGCCAAATTACTTTAAATAAGTGTGCAGCTTAGAGGAGATACAGAGGCTAATGGTATGTTACAGAATGGGATGCCACACAGCAGACCTGAGATCAGTATATATGCACATTAAAAGTGTCTAAGCAGGCTCAAACAGGCCAAATTACTTTAAATAAGTGTGCAGCTTAGAGTAAATGCAGAGGCTAATGGTATGTTACAGAATGGGATGCCCCACAGCAGACCTGAGATCAGTATATATGCACAGCAACAGTGGATAAGCAGGCTCCAACAGGCCAATTTATTTTAAATAAGTGTGCAGCTTAGAGGAGATACAGAGGCTAATGGTATGTTACAGAATGGGATGCCCCACAGTAGACCTGAGATAGGTATATATACACAGCAACAGTGGATAAGCAGGCTCCAACAGGCCAAATTACTTTAAATAAGTGTGCAGCTTAGAGGAGATACAGAGGCTAATGGTATGTTACAGAATGGGATGCCACACAGCAGACCTGAGATCAGTATATATGCACATTAAAAGTGTCTAAGCAGGCTCAAACAGGCCAAATTACTTTAAATAAGTGTGCAGCTTAGAGGAGATACAGAGGCTAATGGTATGTTACAGAATGGGATGCCCCCACAGCAGACCTGAGATCAGTATATATGCACAGCAACAGTGGATAAGCAGGCTCCAACAGGCCAAATTATTTTAAATAAGTGTGCAGCTTAGAGGAGATACAGAGGCTAATGGTATGTTACAGAATGGGATGCCCCACAGCAGACCTGAGATCAGTATATATGCACAGCAACAGTGGATAAGCAGGCTCCAACAGGCCAAATTACTTTAAATAAGTGTGCAGCTTAGAGGAGATACAGAGGCTAATGGTATGTTACAGAATGGGGTGCCCCACAGCAGACCTGAGATCAGTATATATGCACAGCAGCAGTGGATAAGCAGGTTCCAACAGGCCAAATTACTTTAAATATGTGTGCAGCTTAGAGGAGAAACAGAGGCTAATGGTATGTTACAGAATGGGATGCCCCCACAGCAGACCTGAGATCAGTATATATGCACAGTAAAAGTGTCTAAGCAGGCTCAAACAGGCCAAATAACTTTAAATAGGTGTGCAGCTTAGAGAAAATACAGAGGCTAATGGGATGTTACAGAATGGGATGCCCCACAGCAGACCTGAGATCAGTATATATGCACAGTAAAAGTGTCTAAGCAGGCTCAAACAGGCCAAATTACTTTAAATAAGTGTGCAGCTTAGAGTAAATGCAGAGGCTAATGGGATGTTACAGAATGGGATGCCCCACAGCAGACCTGAGATCAGTATATATGCACAGTAAAAGTGTCTAAGCTGGCTCAAACAGGCCAAATTACTTTAAATAAGTGTGCAGCTCAGAGGAGATACAGAGACTAATGTGATGTTACAGAATGGGATGCCCCCACAGCAGACCTTAGATCAGTATATATGCACAGTAAAAGTGTCTAAGCAGGCTCAAACAGGCCAAATTACTTTAAATAAGTGTGCAGCTTAGAGGAGATACAGAGGCTAATGGTCTGTTACAAAATGGGATGCCCCCACAGCAGACCTGAGATCAGTATATATGCACAGCAACAGTGGATAAGCAGGCTCCAACAGGCCAAATTACTTTAAATAAGTGTGCAGCTTAGAGGAGATACAGAGGCTAATGGTATGTTACAGAATGGGATGCCCCACAGCAGACCTGAGATCAGTATATATGCACAGCAACAGTGGATAAGCAGGCTCCAACAGGCCAAATTACTTTAAATAAGTGTGCAGCTTAGAGGAAATACAGAGGCTAATGGTATGTTACAGAATGGGGTGCCCCACAGCAGACCTGAGATCAGTATATATGCACAGCAACAGTATATAAGCAGGCTCCAACAGGCTAAATTACTTTAAATAAGTGTGCAGCTTAGAGGAGATACAGAGGCTAATGGTATGTTACAGAATGGGATGCCCCCACAGCAGACCTGAGATCAGTATATATGCATAGTAAAAGAGTCTAAGCAGGCTCAAGCAGGCCAAATTACTTTAAATAAGTGTGCAGCTTAGAGGAGATACAGAGGCTCATGGTATGTTACAGAATGGGATGCCCCACAGCAGACCTGAGATCAGTATATATGCACAGCAACAGTGGATAAGCAGGCTCCAACAGGCCAAAGTACTTTAAATAAGTGTGCAGCTTAGAGGAGATACAGAGGCTAATGGTATGTCACAGAATGGGATGCCCCACAGCAGACCTGAGATCAGTATATATGCACAGTAAAAGTGTCTAAGCAGGCTCAAACAGGCCAAATTACTTTAAATAAGTGTGCAGCTTAGAGGAGATACAGAGGCTAATGGTATGTTACAGAATGGGATGCCCCACAGCAGACCTGAGATCAGTATATATGCACAGCAACAGTGGATAAGCAGGCTCCAACAGGCCAAATTACTTTAAATAAGTGTGCAGCTTAGAGGAGATACAGAGGCTAATGGTATGTTACAGAATGGGATGCCCCACAGCAGACCTGAGATCAGTATATATGCACAGTAAAAGTGTCTAAGCAGGCTCAAACAGGCCAAATTACTTTAATTAAGTATGCAGCTTAGAGTTAATACAGAGGCTAATGGGATGTTACAGAATGGGATGCCCCACAGCAGACCTGAGATCAGTATATATGCACAGTAAAAGTGTCTAAGCAGGCTCAAACAGGCCAAATTACTTTAAATAAGTGTGCAGCTTAGAGGAGATACAGAGGCTAATGGTATGTTACAGAATGGGATGCCCCCACAGCAGACCTGAGATCAGTATTTATGCACAGCAACAGTGGTTAAGCAGGCTCCAACAGCCCAAATTACTTTAAATAAGTGTGCAGCTTAGAGGAGATACAGAGGCTAATGGTATGTTACAGAATGGGATGCCCCCACAGCAGACCTGAGATCAGTATATATGCACAGCAACAGTGGATAAGCAGGCTCCAACAGGCCAAATTACTTTAAATAAGTGTGCAGCTTAGAGGAGATACAGAGACTAATGTGATGTTACAGAATGGGATGCCCCCACAGCAGACCTGAGATCAGTATATATGCACAGTAAAAGTGTCTAAGCAGGCTCCAACAGGCCAAATTACTTTAAATAAGTGTGCAGCTTAGAGGAGATACAGAGACTAATGTGATGTTACAGAATGGGATGCCCCCATAACAGACCTGAGATCAGTATATATGCACAGTAAAAGTGTCTAAGCAGGCTCAAACAGGCCAAATTACTTTAAATAAGTGTGCAGCTTAGAGGAGATACAGAGGCTAATGGTATGTTACAGAATGGGATGCCCCACAGCAGACCTGAGATCAGTATATATGCACAGCAACAGTGGATAAGCAGGCTCCAACAGGCCAAATTACTTTAAATAAGTGTGCAGCTTAGAGGAGATACAGAGGCTAATGGTATGTTACAGAATGGGATGCCCCACAGCAGACCTGAGATCAGTATATATGCACAGCAACAGTGGATAAGCAGGCTCCAACAGGCCAAATTACTTTAAATAAGTGTGCAGCTTAGAGTTAATACAGAGGCTAATGGGATGTTACAGAATGGGATGCCCAACAGCAGACCTGAGATCAGTATATATGCACAGTAAAAGTGTCTAAGCAGGCTCAAACAGGCCAAATTACTTTAAATAAGTATGCAGCTTAGAGTTAATACAGAGGCTAATGGGATGTTACAGAATGGGATGCCCCACAGCAGACCTGAGACCAGTATATATGCACAGTAAAAGTGTCTAAGCAGGCTCAAACAGGCCAAATTACTTTAATTAAGTATGCAGCTTAGAGTTAATACAGAGACTAATGTGATGTTACAGAATGGGATGCCCCCACAGCAGACCTGAGATCAGTATATATGCACAGTAAAAGTGTCTAAGCAGGCTCAAACAGGCCAAATTACTTTAAATAAGTGTGCAGCTTAGAGGAGATACAGAGACTAATGTGATGTTACAGAATGGGATGCCCCCATAGCAGACCTGAGATCAGTATATATGCACAGTAAAAGTGTCTAAGCAGGCTCAAACAGGCCAAATTACTTTAAATAAGTGTGCAGCTTAGAGGAGATACAGAGGCTAATGGTATGTTACAGAATGGGATGCCCCCACAGCAGACCTGAGATCAGTATATATGCACAGCAACTGTGGATAAGCAGGCTCCAACAGGCCAAATTACTTTAAATAAGTGTGCAGCTTAGAGGAGATACAGAGGCTAATGGTATGTTACAGAATGGGATGCCCCAAAGCAGACCTGAGATCAGTATATATGCACAGCAACAGTGGATAAGCAGGCTCCAACAGGCCAAATTACTTTAAATAAGTGTGCAGCTTAGAGGAGATACAGAGGCTAATGGTATGTTACAGAATGGGGTGCCCCACAGCAGACCTGAGATCAGTATATATGCACAGCAACAGTGGATAAGCAGGCTCCAACAGGCCAAATTACTTTAAATAAGTGTGCAGCTTAGAGGAGATACAGAGGCTAATGGTATGTTACAGAATGGGATGCCACACAGCAGACCTGAGATCAGTATATATGCACATTAAAAGTGTCTAAGCAGGCTCAAACAGGCCAAATTACTTTAAATAAGTGTGCAGCTTAGAGTAAATGCAGAGGCTAATAAGATGTTACAGAATGGGATGCCCCACAGCAGACCTGAGATCAGTATATATGCACAGCAACAGTGGATAAGCAGGCTCAAACAGGCCAAATTACTTTAAATAAGTATGCAGCTTAGAGTAAATACAGAGGCTAATGGGATGTTACAGAATGGGATGCCCCACAGCAGACCTGAGATCAGTATATATGCACAGCAACAGTGGATAAGCAGGCTCCAACAGGCCAAATTACTTTAAATAAGTGTGCAGCTTAGAGGAGATACAGAGGCTAATGGTATGTTACAGAATGGGATGCCCCCACAGCAGACCTGAGATCAGTATATATGCACAGTAAAAGTGTCTAAGCAGGCTCAAACAGGCCAAATTACTTTAAATAAGTGTGCAGCTTAGAGGAGATACAGAGGCTAATGGGATGTTACCGAATGGGATGCCCCACAACAGACCTGAGATCAGTATATATGCACAGTAAAAGTGTCTAAGCAGGCTCAAACAGGCCAAATTACTTTAAATAAGTGTTCAGCTTAGAGTAAATACAGAGGCTAATGGGATGTTACAGAATGGGATGCCCCACAGCAGACCTGAGATCAGTATATATGCACAGCAACAGTGGATAAGCAGGCTCCAACAGGCCAAATTACTTTAAATAAGTGTGCAGCTTAGAGGAGATACAGAGACTAATGTGATGTTACAGAATGGGATGCCCCACAGCAGACCTGAGATCAGTATATATGCACAGTAAAAGTGTCTAAGCAGGCTCCAACAGCCCTAATTACTTTAAATAAGTGTGCAGCTTAGAGGAGATACAGAGGCTAATGGTATGTTACAGAATGGGATGCCCCCACAGCAGACCTGAGATCAGTATATATGCACAGCAACAGTGGATAAGCAGGCTCCAACAGGCCAAATTACTTTAAATAAGTGTGCAGCTTAGAGGAGATACAGAGACTAATGTGATGTTACAGAATGGGATGCCCCCACAGCAGACCTGAGATCAGTATATATGCACAGTAAAAGTGTCTAAGCAGGCTCCAACAGGCCAAATTACTTTAAATAAGTGTGCAGCTTAGAGGAGATACAGAGACTAATGTGATGTTACAGAATGGGATGCCCCCATAGCAGACCTGAGATCAGTATATATGCACAGTAAAAGTGTCTAAGCAGGCTCAAACAGGCCAAATTACTTTAAATAAGTGTGCAGCTTAGAGGGGATACAGAGGCTAATGGTATGTTACAGAATGGGATGCCCCACAGCAGACCTGAGATCAGTATATATGCACAGCAACAGTGGATAAGCAGGCTCCAACAGGCCAAATTACTTTAAATAAGTGTGCAGCTTAGAGGAGATACAGAGACTAATGTGATGTTACAGAATGGGATGCCCCCATAGCAGACCTGAGATCAGTATATATGCACAGTAAAAGTGTCTAAGCAGGCTCAAACAGGCCAAATTACTTTAAATAAGTGTGCAGCTTAGAGGAGATACAGAGGCTAATGGTATGTTACAGAATGGGATGCCCCCACAGCAGACCTGAGATCAGTATATATGCACAGCAACTGTGGATAAGCAGGCTCCAACAGGCCAAATGACTTTAAATAAGTGTGCAGCTTAGAGGAGATACAGAGGCTAATGGTATGTTACAGAATGGGATGCCCCAAAGCAGACCTGAGATCAGTATATATGCACAGCAACAGTGGATAAGCAGGCTCCAACAGGCCAAATTACTTTAAATAAGTGTGCAGCTTAGAGGAGATACAGAGGCTAATGGTATGTTACAGAATGGGGTGCCCCACAGCAGACCTGAGATCAGTATATATGCACAGCAACAGTGGATAAGCAGGCTCCAACAGGCCAAATTACTTTAAATAAGTGTGCAGCTTAGAGGAGATACAGAGGCTAATGGTATGTTACAGAATGGGATGCCACACAGCAGACCTGAGATCAGTATATATGCACATTAAAAGTGTCTAAGCAGGCTCAAACAGGCCAAATTACTTTAAATAAGTGTGCAGCTTAGAGTAAATGCAGAGGCTAATGGGATGTTACAGAATGGGATGCCCCACAGCAGACCTGAGATCAGTATATATGCACAGCAACAGTGGATAAGCAGGCTCAAACAGGCCAAATTACTTTAAATAAGTGTGCAGCTTAGAGTAAATACAGAGGCTAATGGGATGTTACAGAATGGGATGCCCCACAGCAGACCTGAGATCAGTATATATGCACAGCAACAGTGGATAAGCAGGCTCCAACAGGCCAAATTACTTTAAATAAGTGTGCAGCTTAGAGGAGATACAGAGGCTAATGGTATGTTACAGAATGGGATGCCCCCACAGCAGACCTGAGATCAGTATATATGCACAGTAAATGTGTCTAAGCAGGCTCAAACAGGCCAAATTACTTTAAATAAGTGTGCAGCTTAGAGGAGATACAGAGGCTAATGGGATGTTACCGAATGGGATGCCCCACAACAGACCTGAGATCAGTATATATGCACAGTAAAAGTTTCTAAGCAGGCTCAAACAGGCCAAATTACTTTAAATAAGTGTTCAGCTTAGAGTAAATACAGAGGCTAATGGGATGTTACAGAATGGGATGCCCCACAGCAGACCTGAGATCAGTATATATGCACAGCAACAGTGGATAAGCAGGCTCCAACAGGCCAAATTACTTTAAATAAGTGTGCAGCTTAGAGGAGATACAGAGGCTAATGGGATGTTACAGAATGGGATGCCCCACAGCAGACCTGAGATCAGTATATATGCACAGTAAAAGTGTCTAAGCAGGCTCAAACAGGCCAAATTACTTTAAAAAAGTGTGCAGCTTAAAGGAGATACAGAGGCTAATGGTATGTTACAGAATGGGATGCCCCACAGCAGACCTGAGATCAGTATATATGCACAGCAACAGTGGATAAGCAGGCTCCAACAGGCCAAATTACTTTAAATAAGTGTGCAGCTTAGAGGAGATAGAAAGGCTAATGGTATGTTACAGAATGGAATGCCCCACAGCAGACCTGAGATCAGTATATATGCACAGTAAAAGTGTCTAAGCAGGCTCAAACAGGCCAAATTACTTTAAATAAGTATGCAGCTTAGAGTTAATACAGAGGCTAATGGGATGTTACAGAATGGGATGCCCCACAGCAGACCTGAGATCAGTATATATGCACAGTAAAAGTGTCTAAGCAAGCTCAAACAGGCCAAATTACTTTAAATAAGTGTGCAGCTTAGAGTTAATACAGAGGCTAATGGGATGTTACAGAATGGGATGCCCCACAGCAGACCTGAGATCAGTATATATGCACAGTAAAAGTGTCTAAGCAGGCTCAAACAGGCCAAATTACTTTAAATAAGTGTGCAGCTTAGAGGAGATACAGAGGCTAATGGTATGTTACAGAATGGGATGCCCCCACAGCAGACCTGAGATCAGTATATATGCACAGTAAAAGAGTCTAAGCAGGCTCAAGCAGGCCAAATTACTTTAAATAAGTGTGCAGCTTAGAGTAAATGCAGAGGCTAATGGGATGTTACAGAATGGGATGCCCCACAGCAGACCTGAGATCAGTATATATGCACAGCAACAGTGGATAAGCAGGCTCAAACAGGCCAAATTACTTTAAATAAGTGTACAGCTTAGAGGAGATACAGAGGCTAATGGGATGTTACAGAATGGGATGCCCCCACAGCAGACCTGAGATCAGTATATATGCACAGCAACTGTGGATAAGCAGGCTCCCACAGGCCAAATTACTTTAAATAAGTGTGCAGCTTAGAGGAGATACAGAGGCTAATGGTATGTTACAGAATGGGATGCCCCCACAGCAGACCTGAGATCATTTTATATGCACAGTAAAAGTGTCTAAGCAGGCTCAAACAGGCCAAATTACTTTAAATAAGTGTGCAGCTTAGAGTAAATACAGAGGCTAATGGGATGTTACAGAATGGGATGCCCCACAGCAGACCTGAGATCAGTATATATGCACAGCAACAGTGGATAAGCAGGCTCCAACAGGCCAAATTACTTTAAATAAGTGTGCAGCTTAGAGGAGATACAGAGGCTAATGGTATGTTACAGAATAGGATGCCCCCAAAGCAGACCTGAGATCTGTATATATGCACAGCAACAGTGGATAAGCAGGCTCAAACAGGCCAAATTACTTTAAATAAGTGTGCAGCTTAGAGTAAATACAGAGGCTAATGGGATGTTACAGAATGGGATGCCCCACAGCAGACCTGAGATCAGTATATATGCACAGCAACAGTGGATAAGCAGGCTCCAACAGGCCAAAGTACTTTAAATAAGTATGCAGCTTAGAGGAGATACAGAGGCTAATGGTATGTCACAGAATGGGATGCCCCACAGCAGACCTGAGATCAGTATATATGCACAGTAAAAGTGTCTAAGCAGGCTCAAACAGGCCAAATTACTTTAAATAAGTGTGCAGCTTAGAGGAGATACAGAGGCTAATGGTATGTTACAGAATGGGATGCCCCCACAGCAGACCTGAGAACAGTATATATGCACAGCAACAGTGGATAAGCAGGCTCCAACAGGCCAAATTACTTTAAATAAGTGTGCAGCTTAGAGGAGATACAGAGGCTAATGGTATGTTACAGAATGGGATGCCCCACAGCAGACCTGAGATCAGTATATATGCACAGCAACAGTGGATAAGCAGGCTCCAACAGGCCAAATTACTTTAAATAAGTGTGCAGCTTAGTGGAAATACAGAGGCTAATGGTATGTTACAGAATGGGATGCCCCACAGCAGACCTGAGATCAGTATATATGCACAGCAACAGTGGATAAGCAGGCTCCAACAGGCCAAATTACTTTAAATAAGTGTGCAGCTTAGAGGAGATACAGAGGCTAATGGTATGTTACAGAATGGGATGCCCAACAGCAGACCTGAGATCAGTATATATGCACAGTAAAAGTGTCTAAGCAGGCTCAAACAGGCCAAATTACTTTAAATAAGTATGCAGCTTAGAGTTAATACAGAGGCTAATGGGATGTTACAGAATGGGATGCCCCACAGCAGACCTGAGACCAGTATATATGCACAGTAAAAGTGTCTAAGCAGGCTCAAACAGGCCAAATTACTTTAAATAAGTATGCAGCTTAGAGTTAATACAGAGGCTAATGGGATGTTACAGAATGGGATGCCCCACAGCAGACCTGAGATCAGTATATATGCACAGTAAAAGTGTCTAAGCAGGCTCAAACAGGCCAAATTACTTTAATTAAGTATGCAGCTTAGAGTTAATACAGAGGCTAATGGGATGTTACAGAATGGGATGCCCCACAGCAGACCTGAGATCAGTATATATGCACAGTAAAAGTGTCTAAGCAGGCTCAAACAGGCCAAATTACTTTAAATAAGTGTGCAGCTTAGAGGAGATACAGAGGCTAATGGTATGTTACAGAATGGGATGCCCCCACAGCAGACCTGAGATCAGTATTTATGCACAGCAACAGTGGTTAAGCAGGCTCCAACAGCCCAAATTACTTTAAATAAGTGTGCAGCTTAGAGGAGATACAGAGGCTAATGGTATGTTACAGAATGGGATGCCCCCACAGCAGACCTGAGATCAGTATATATGCACAGCAACAGTGGATAAGCAGGCTCCAACAGGCCAAATTACTTTAAATAAGTGTGCAGCTTAGAGGAGATACAGAGGCTAATGGTATGTTACAGAATGGGATGCCCAACAGCAGACCTGAGATCAGTATATATGCACAGTAAAAGTGTCTAAGCAGGCTCAAACAGGCCAAATTACTTTAAATAAGTATGCAGCTTAGAGTTAATACAGAGGCTAATGGGATGTTACAGAATGGGATGCCCCACAGCAGACCTGAGACCAGTATATATGCACAGTAAAAGTGTCTAAGCAGGCTCAAACAGGCCAAATTACTTTAATTAAGTATGCAGCTTAGAGTTAATACAGAGACTAATGTGATGTTACAGAATGGGATGCCCCCACAGCAGACCTGAGATCAGTATATATGCACAGTAAAAGTGTCTAAGCAGGCTCAAACAGGCCAAATTACTTTAAATAAGTGTGCAGCTTAGAGGAGATACAGAGACTAATGTGATGTTACAGAATGGGATGCCCCCATAGCAGACCTGAGATCAGTATATATGCACAGTAAAAGTGTCTAAGCAGGCTCAAACAGGCCAAATTACTTTAAATAAGTGTGCAGCTTAGAGGAGATACAGAGGCTAATGGTATGTTACAGAATGGGATGCCCCCACAGCAGACCTGAGATCAGTATATATGCACAGCAACTGTGGATAAGCAGGCTCCAACAGGCCAAATTACTTTAAATAAGTGTGCAGCTTAGAGGAGATACAGAGGCTAATGGTATGTTACAGAATGGGATGCCCCAAAGCAGACCTGAGATCAGTATATATGCACAGCAACAGTGGATAAGCAGGCTCCAACAGGCCAAATTACTTTAAATAAGTGTGCAGCTTAGAGGAGATACAGAGGCTAATGGTATGTTACAGAATGGGGTGCCCCACAGCAGACCTGAGATCAGTATATATGCACAGCAACAGTGGATAAGCAGGCTCCAACAGGCCAAATTACTTTAAATAAGTGTGCAGCTTAGAGGAGATACAGAGGCTAATGGTATGTTACAGAATGGGATGCCACACAGCAGACCTGAGATCAGTATATATGCACATTAAAAGTGTCTAAGCAGGCTCAAACAGGCCAAATTACTTTAAATAAGTGTGCAGCTTAGAGTAAATGCAGAGGCTAATGGGATGTTACAGAATGGGATGCCCCACAGCAGACCTGAGATCAGTATATATGCACAGCAACAGTGGATAAGCAGGCTCAAACAGGCCAAATTACTTTAAATAAGTGTGCAGCTTAGAGTAAATACAGAGGCTAATGGGATGTTACAGAATGGGATGCCCCACAGCAGACCTGAGATCAGTATATATGCACAGCAACAGTGGATAAGCAGGCTCCAACAGGCCAAATTACTTTAAATAAGTGTGCAGCTTAGAGGAGATACAGAGGCTAATGGTATGTTACAGAATGGGATGCCCCCACAGCAGACCTGAGATCAGTATATATGCACAGTAAAAGTGTCTAAGCAGGCTCAAACAGGCCAAATTACTTTAAATAAGTGTGCAGCTTAGAGGAGATACAGAGGCTAATGGGATGTTACCGAATGGGATGCCCCACAACAGACCTGAGATCAGTATATATGCACAGTAAAAGTGTCTAAGCAGGCTCAAACAGGCCAAATTACTTTAAATAAGTGTTCAGCTTAGAGTAAATACAGAGGCTAATGGTATGTTACAGAATGGGATGCCCCACAGCAGACCTGAGATCAGTATATATGCACAGCAACAGTGGATAAGCAGGCTCCAACAGGCCAAATTACTTTAAATAAGTGTGCAGCTTAGAGGAGATAGAAAGGCTAATGGTATGTTACAGAATGGAATGCCCCACAGCAGACCTGAGATCAGTATATATGCACAGTAAAAGTGTCTAAGCAGGCTCAAACAGGCCAAATTACTTTAAATAAGTATGCAGCTTAGAGTTAATACAGAGGCTAATGGGATGTTACAGAATGGGATGCCCCACAGCAGACCTGAGATCAGTATATATGCACAGTAAAAGTGTCTAAGCAGGCTCAAACAGGCCAAATTACTTTAAATAAGTATGCAGCTTAGAGTTTATACAGAGGCTAATGGGATGTTACAGAATGGGATGCCCCACAGCAGACCTGAGATCAGTATATATGCACAGTAAAAGTGTCTAAGCAGGCTCAAACAGGCCAAATTACTTTAAATAAGTGTGCAGCTTAGAGTTAATACAGAGGCTAATGGGATGTTACAGAATGGGATGCCCCACAGCAGACCTGAGATCAGTATATATGCACAGTAAAAGTGTCTAAGCAGGCTCAAACAGGCCAAATTACTTTAAATAAGTGTGCAGCTTAGAGGAGATACAGAGGCTAATGGTATGTTACAGAATGGGATGCCCCCACAGCAGACCTGAGATCAGTATATATGCACAGTAAAAGAGTCTAAGCAGGCTCAAGCAGGCCAAATTACTTTAAATAAGTGTGCAGCTTAGAGTAAATGCAGAGGCTAATGGGATGTTACAGAATGGGATGCCCCACAGCAGACCTGAGATCAGTATATATGCACAGCAACAGTGGATAAGCAGGCTCAAACAGGCCAAATTACTTTAAATAAGTGTACAGCTTAGAGGAGATACAGAGGCTAATGGGATGTTACAGAATGGGATGCCCCCACAGCAGACCTGAGATCAGTATATATGCACAGCAACTGTGGATAAGCAGGCTCCCACAGGCCAAATTACTTTAAATAAGTGTGCAGCTTAGAGGAGATACAGAGGCTAATGGTATGTTACAGAATGGGATGCCCCCACAGCAGACCTGAGATCATTTTATATGCACAGTAAAAGTGTCTAAGCAGGCTCAAACAGGCCAAATTACTTTAAATAAGTGTGCAGCTTAGAGTAAATACAGAGGCTAATGGGATGTTACAGAATGGGATGCCCCACAGCAGACCTGAGATCAGTATATATGCACAGCAACAGTGGATAAGCAGGCTCCAACAGGCCAAATTACTTTAAATAAGTGTGCAGCTTAGAGGAGATACAGAGGCTAATGGTATGTTACAGAATAGGATGCCCCCAAAGCAGATCTGAGATCTGTATATATGCACAGCAACAGTGGATAAGCAGGCTCAAACAGGCCAAATTACTTTAAATAAGTGTGCAGCTTAGAGTAAATACAGAGGCTAATGGGATGTTACAGAATGGGATGCCCCACAGCAGACCTGAGATCAGTATATATGCACAGCAACAGTGGATAAGCAGGCTCCAACAGGCCAAAGTACTTTAAATAAGTGTGCAGCTTAGAGGAGATACAGAGGCTAATGGTATGTCACAGAATGGGATGCCCCACAGCAGACCTGAGATCAGTATATATGCACAGTAAAAGTGTCTAAGCAGGCTCAAACAGGCCAAATTACTTTAAATAAGTGTGCAGCTTAGAGGAGATACAGAGGCTAATGGTATGTTACAGAATGGGATGCCCCCACAGCAGACCTGAGAACAGTATATATGCACAGCAACAGTGGATAAGCAGGCTCCAACAGGCCAAATTACTTTAAATAAGTGTGCAGCTTAGAGGAGATACAGAGGCTAATGGTATGTTACAGAATGGGATGCCCCACAGCAGACCTGAGATCAGTATATATGCACAGCAACAGTGGATAAGCAGGCTCCAACAGGCCAAATTACTTTAAATAAGTGTGCAGCTTAGTGGAAATACAGAGGCTAATGGTATGTTACAGAATGGGATGCCCCACAGCAGACCTGAGATCAGTATATATGCACAGCAACAGTGGATAAGCAGGCTCCAACAGGCCAAATTACTTTAAATAAGTGTGCAGCTTAGAGGAGATACAGAGGCTAATGGTATGTTACAGAATGGGATGCCCAACAGCAGACCTGAGATCAGTATATATGCACAGTAAAAGTGTCTAAGCAGGCTCAAACAGGCCAAATTACTTTAAATAAGTATGCAGCTTAGAGTTAATACAGAGGCTAATGGGATGTTACAGAATGGGATGCCCCACAGCAGACCTGAGACCAGTATATATGCACAGTAAAAGTGTCTAAGCAGGCTCAAACAGGCCAAATTACTTTAAATAAGTATGCAGCTTAGAGTTAATACAGAGGCTAATGGGATGTTACAGAATGGGATGCCCCACAGCAGACCTGAGATCAGTATATATGCACAGTAAAAGTGTCTAAGCAGGCTCAAACAGGCCAAATTACTTTAATTAAGTATGCAGCTTAGAGTTAATACAGAGGCTAATGGGATGTTACAGAATGGGATGCCCCACAGCAGACCTGAGATCAGTATATATGCACAGTAAAAGTGTCTAAGCAGGCTCAAACAGGCCAAATTACTTTAAATAAGTGTGCAGCTTAGAGGAGATACAGAGGCTAATGGTATGTTACAGAATGGGATGCCCCCACAGCAGACCTGAGATCAGTATTTATGCACAGCAACAGTGGTTAAGCAGGCTCCAACAGCCCAAATTACTTTAAATAAGTGTGCAGCTTAGAGGAGATACAGAGGCTAATGGTATGTTACAGAATGGGATGCCCCCACAGCAGACCTGAGATCAGTATATATGCACAGCAACAGTGGATAAGCAGGCTCCAACAGGCCAAATTACTTTAAATAAGTGTGCAGCTTAGAGGAGATACAGAGGCTAATGGTATGTTACAGAATGGGATGCCCAACAGCAGACCTGAGATCAGTATATATGCACAGTAAAAGTGTCTAAGCAGGCTCAAACAGGCCAAATTACTTTAAATAAGTATGCAGCTTAGAGTTAATACAGAGGCTAATGGGATGTTACAGAATGGGATGCCCCACAGCAGACCTGAGACCAGTATATATGCACAGTAAAAGTGTCTAAGCAGGCTCAAACAGGCCAAATTACTTTAATTAAGTATGCAGCTTAGAGTTAATACAGAGACTAATGTGATGTTACAGAATGGGATGCCCCCACAGCAGACCTGAGATCAGTATATATGCACAGTAAAAGTGTCTAAGCAGGCTCAAACAGGCCAAATTACTTTAAATAAGTGTGCAGCTTAGAGGAGATACAGAGACTAATGTGATGTTACAGAATGGGATGCCCCCATAGCAGACCTGAGATCAGTATATATGCACAGTAAAAGTGTCTAAGCAGGCTCAAACAGGCCAAATTACTTTAAATAAGTGTGCAGCTTAGAGGAGATACAGAGGCTAATGGTATGTTACAGAATGGGATGCCCCCACAGCAGACCTGAGATCAGTATATATGCACAGCAACTGTGGATAAGCAGGCTCCAACAGGCCAAATTACTTTAAATAAGTGTGCAGCTTAGAGGAGATACAGAGGCTAATGGTATGTTACAGAATGGGATGCCCCAAAGCAGACCTGAGATCAGTATATATGCACAGCAACAGTGGATAAGCAGGCTCCAACAGGCCAAATTACTTTAAATAAGTGTGCAGCTTAGAGGAGATACAGAGGCTAATGGTATGTTACAGAATGGGGTGCCCCACAGCAGACCTGAGATCAGTATATATGCACAGCAACAGTGGATAAGCAGGCTCCAACAGGCCAAATTACTTTAAATAAGTGTGCAGCTTAGAGGAGATACAGAGGCTAATGGTATGTTACAGAATGGGATGCCCAACAGCAGACCTGAGATCAGTATATATGCACAGTAAAAGTGTCTAAGCAGGCTCAAACAGGCCAAATTACTTTAAATAAGTATGCAGCTTAGAGTTAATACAGAGGCTAATGGGATGTTACAGAATGGGATGCCCCACAGCAGACCTGAGACCAGTATATATGCACAGTAAAAGTGTCTAAGCAGGCTCAAACAGGCCAAATTACTTTAATTAAGTATGCAGCTTAGAGTTAATACAGAGACTAATGTGATGTTACAGAATGGGATGCCCCCACAGCAGACCTGAGATCAGTATATATGCACAGTAAAAGTGTCTAAGCAGGCTCAAACAGGCCAAATTACTTTAAATAAGTGTGCAGCTTAGAGGAGATACAGAGACTAATGTGATGTTACAGAATGGGATGCCCCCATAGCAGACCTGAGATCAGTATATATGCACAGTAAAAGTGTCTAAGCAGGCTCAAACAGGCCAAATTACTTTAAATAAGTGTGCAGCTTAGAGGAGATACAGAGGCTAATGGTATGTTACAGAATGGGATGCCCCCACAGCAGACCTGA
The DNA here is from genome assembly GCA_027917425.1 of Gastrophryne carolinensis. NCBI lineage: Eukaryota > Metazoa > Chordata > Amphibia > Anura > Microhylidae > Gastrophryne > Gastrophryne carolinensis. Next base: position 309,190,293 of record CM051236.1, on the reverse strand, counting down.
GATCAGTATATATGCACAGCAACTGTGGATAAGCAGGCTCCAACAGGCCAAATTACTTTAAATAAGTGTGCAGCTTAGAGGAGATACAGAGGCTAATGGTATGTTACAGAATGGGATGCCCCAAAGCAGACCTGAGATCAGTATATATGCACAGCAACAGTGGATAAGCAGGCTCCAACAGGCCAAATTACTTTAAATAAGTGTGCAGCTTAGAGGAGATACAGAGGCTAATGGTATGTTACAGAATGGGGTGCCCCACAGCAGACCTGAGATCAGTATATATGCACAGCAACAGTGGATAAGCAGGCTCCAACAGGCCAAATTACTTTAAATAAGTGTGCAGCTTAGAGGAGATACAGAGGCTAATGGTATGTTACAGAATGGGATGCCACACAGCAGACCTGAGATCAGTATATATGCACATTAAAAGTGTCTAAGCAGGCTCAAACAGGCCAAATTACTTTAAATAAGTGTGCAGCTTAGAGTAAATGCAGAGGCTAATGGGATGTTACAGAATGGGATGCCCCACAGCAGACCTGAGATCAGTATATATGCACAGCAACAGTGGATAAGCAGGCTCAAACAGGCCAAATTACTTTAAATAAGTGTGCAGCTTAGAGTAAATACAGAGGCTAATGGGATGTTACAGAATGGGATGCCCCACAGCAGACCTGAGATCAGTATATATGCACAGCAACAGTGGATAAGCAGGCTCCAACAGGCCAAATTACTTTAAATAAGTGTGCAGCTTAGAGGAGATACAGAGGCTAATGGTATGTTACAGAATGGGATGCCCCCACAGCAGACCTGAGATCAGTATATATGCACAGTAAAAGTGTCTAAGCAGGCTCAAACAGGCCAAATTACTTTAAATAAGTGTGCAGCTTAGAGGAGATACAGAGGCTAATGGGATGTTACCGAATGGGATGCCCCACAACAGACCTGAGATCAGTATATATGCACAGTAAAAGTGTCTAAGCAGGCTCAAACAGGCCAAATTACTTTAAATAAGTGTTCAGCTTAGAGTATATACAGAGGCTAATGGTATGTTACAGAATGGGATGCCCCACAGCAGACCTGAGATCAGTATATATGCACAGCAACAGTGGATAAGCAGGCTCCAACAGGCCAAATTACTTTAAATAAGTGTGCAGCTTAGAGGAGATAGAAAGGCTAATGGTATGTTACAGAATGGAATGCCCCACAGCAGACCTGAGATCAGTATATATGCACAGTAAAAGTGTCTAAGCAGGCTCAAACAGGCCAAATTACTTTAAATAAGTATGCAGCTTAGAGTTAATACAGAGGCTAATGGGATGTTACAGAATGGGATGCCCCACAGCAGACCTGAGATCAGTATATATGCACAGTAAAAGTGTCTAAGCAGGCTCAAACAGGCCAAATTACTTTAAATAAGTATGCAGCTTAGAGTTTATACAGAGGCTAATGGGATGTTACAGAATGGGATGCCCCACAGCAGACCTGAGATCAGTATATATGCACAGTAAAAGTGTCTAAGCAGGCTCAAACAGGCCAAATTACTTTAAATAAGTGTGCAGCTTAGAGTTAATACAGAGGCTAATGGGATGTTACAGAATGGGATGCCCCACAGCAGACCTGAGATCAGTATATATGCACAGTAAAAGTGTCTAAGCAGGCTCAAACAGGCCAAATTACTTTAAATAAGTGTGCAGCTTAGAGGAGATACAGAGGCTAATGGTATGTTACAGAATGGGATGCCCCCACAGCAGACCTGAGATCAGTATATATGCACAGTAAAAGAGTCTAAGCAGGCTCAAGCAGGCCAAATTACTTTAAATAAGTGTGCAGCTTAGAGTAAATGCAGAGGCTAATGGGATGTTACAGAATGGGATGCCCCACAGCAGACCTGAGATCAGTATATATGCACAGCAACAGTGGATAAGCAGGCTCAAACAGGCCAAATTACTTTAAATAAGTGTACAGCTTAGAGGAGATACAGAGGCTAATGGGATGTTACAGAATGGGATGCCCCCACAGCAGACCTGAGATCAGTATATATGCACAGCAACTGTGGATAAGCAGGCTCCCACAGGCCAAATTACTTTAAATAAGTGTGCAGCTTAGAGGAGATACAGAGGCTAATGGTATGTTACAGAATGGGATGCCCCCACAGCAGACCTGAGATCATTTTATATGCACAGTAAAAGTGTCTAAGCAGGCTCAAACAGGCCAAATTACTTTAAATAAGTGTGCAGCTTAGAGTAAATACAGAGGCTAATGGGATGTTACAGAATGGGATGCCCCACAGCAGACCTGAGATCAGTATATATGCACAGCAACAGTGGATAAGCAGGCTCCAACAGGCCAAATTACTTTAAATAAGTGTGCAGCTTAGAGGAGATACAGAGGCTAATGGTATGTTACAGAATAGGATGCCCCCAAAGCAGATCTGAGATCTGTATATATGCACAGCAACAGTGGATAAGCAGGCTCAAACAGGCCAAATTACTTTAAATAAGTGTGCAGCTTAGAGTAAATACAGAGGCTAATGGGATGTTACAGAATGGGATGCCCCACAGCAGACCTGAGATCAGTATATATGCACAGCAACAGTGGATAAGCAGGCTCCAACAGGCCAAAGTACTTTAAATAAGTGTGCAGCTTAGAGGAGATACAGAGGCTAATGGTATGTCACAGAATGGGATGCCCCACAGCAGACCTGAGATCAGTATATATGCACAGTAAAAGTGTCTAAGCAGGCTCAAACAGGCCAAATTACTTTAAATAAGTGTGCAGCTTAGAGGAGATACAGAGGCTAATGGTATGTTACAGAATGGGATGCCCCCACAGCAGACCTGAGAACAGTATATATGCACAGCAACAGTGGATAAGCAGGCTCCAACAGGCCAAATTACTTTAAATAAGTGTGCAGCTTAGAGGAGATACAGAGGCTAATGGTATGTTACAGAATGGGATGCCCCACAGCAGACCTGAGATCAGTATATATGCACAGCAACAGTGGATAAGCAGGCTCCAACAGGCCAAATTACTTTAAATAAGTGTGCAGCTTAGTGGAAATACAGAGGCTAATGGTATGTTACAGAATGGGATGCCCCACAGCAGACCTGAGATCAGTATATATGCACAGCAACAGTGGATAAGCAGGCTCCAACAGGCCAAATTACTTTAAATAAGTGTGCAGCTTAGAGGAGATACAGAGGCTAATGGTATGTTACAGAATGGGATGCCCAACAGCAGACCTGAGATCAGTATATATGCACAGTAAAAGTGTCTAAGCAGGCTCAAACAGGCCAAATTACTTTAAATAAGTATGCAGCTTAGAGTTAATACAGAGGCTAATGGGATGTTACAGAATGGGATGCCCCACAGCAGACCTGAGACCAGTATATATGCACAGTAAAAGTGTCTAAGCAGGCTCAAACAGGCCAAATTACTTTAAATAAGTATGCAGCTTAGAGTTAATACAGAGGCTAATGGGATGTTACAGAATGGGATGCCCCACAGCAGACCTGAGATCAGTATATATGCACAGTAAAAGTGTCTAAGCAGGCTCAAACAGGCCAAATTACTTTAATTAAGTATGCAGCTTAGAGTTAATACAGAGGCTAATGGGATGTTACAGAATGGGATGCCCCACAGCAGACCTGAGATCAGTATATATGCACAGTAAAAGTGTCTAAGCAGGCTCAAACAGGCCAAATTACTTTAAATAAGTGTGCAGCTTAGAGGAGATACAGAGGCTAATGGTATGTTACAGAATGGGATGCCCCCACAGCAGACCTGAGATCAGTATTTATGCACAGCAACAGTGGTTAAGCAGGCTCCAACAGCCCAAATTACTTTAAATAAGTGTGCAGCTTAGAGGAGATACAGAGGCTAATGGTATGTTACAGAATGGGATGCCCCCACAGCAGACCTGAGATCAGTATATATGCACAGCAACAGTGGATAAGCAGGCTCCAACAGGCCAAATTACTTTAAATAAGTGTGCAGCTTAGAGGAGATACAGAGGCTAATGGTATGTTACAGAATGGGATGCCCAACAGCAGACCTGAGATCAGTATATATGCACAGTAAAAGTGTCTAAGCAGGCTCAAACAGGCCAAATTACTTTAAATAAGTATGCAGCTTAGAGTTAATACAGAGGCTAATGGGATGTTACAGAATGGGATGCCCCACAGCAGACCTGAGACCAGTATATATGCACAGTAAAAGTGTCTAAGCAGGCTCAAACAGGCCAAATTACTTTAATTAAGTATGCAGCTTAGAGTTAATACAGAGACTAATGTGATGTTACAGAATGGGATGCCCCCACAGCAGACCTGAGATCAGTATATATGCACAGTAAAAGTGTCTAAGCAGGCTCAAACAGGCCAAATTACTTTAAATAAGTGTGCAGCTTAGAGGAGATACAGAGACTAATGTGATGTTACAGAATGGGATGCCCCCATAGCAGACCTGAGATCAGTATATATGCACAGTAAAAGTGTCTAAGCAGGCTCAAACAGGCCAAATTACTTTAAATAAGTGTGCAGCTTAGAGGAGATACAGAGGCTAATGGTATGTTACAGAATGGGATGCCCCCACAGCAGACCTGAGATCAGTATATATGCACAGCAACTGTGGATAAGCAGGCTCCAACAGGCCAAATTACTTTAAATAAGTGTGCAGCTTAGAGGAGATACAGAGGCTAATGGTATGTTACAGAATGGGATGCCCCAAAGCAGACCTGAGATCAGTATATATGCACAGCAACAGTGGATAAGCAGGCTCCAACAGGCCAAATTACTTTAAATAAGTGTGCAGCTTAGAGGAGATACAGAGGCTAATGGTATGTTACAGAATGGGGTGCCCCACAGCAGACCTGAGATCAGTATATATGCACAGCAACAGTGGATAAGCAGGCTCCAACAGGCCAAATTACTTTAAATAAGTGTGCAGCTTAGAGGAGATACAGAGGCTAATGGTATGTTACAGAATGGGATGCCACACAGCAGACCTGAGATCAGTATATATGCACATTAAAAGTGTCTAAGCAGGCTCAAACAGGCCAAATTACTTTAAATAAGTGTGCAGCTTAGAGTAAATGCAGAGGCTAATGGGATGTTACAGAATGGGATGCCCCACAGCAGACCTGAGATCAGTATATATGCACAGCAACAGTGGATAAGCAGGCTCAAACAGGCCAAATTACTTTAAATAAGTGTGCAGCTTAGAGTAAATACAGAGGCTAATGGGATGTTACAGAATGGGATGCCCCACAGCAGACCTGAGATCAGTATATATGCACAGCAACAGTGGATAAGCAGGCTCCAACAGGCCAAATTACTTTAAATAAGTGTGCAGCTTAGAGGAGATACAGAGGCTAATGGTATGTTACAGAATGGGATACCCCCACAGCAGACCTGAGATCAGTATATATGCACAGTAAAAGTGTCTAAGCAGGCTCAAACAGGCCAAATTACTTTAAATAAGTGTGCAGCTTAGAGGAGATACAGAGGCTAATGGGATGTTACCGAATGGGATGCCCCACAACAGACCTGAGATCAGTATATATGCACAGTAAAAGTGTCTAAGCAGGCTCAAACAGGCCAAATTACTTTAAATAAGTGTTCAGCTTAGAGTAAATACAGAGGCTAATGGGATGTTACAGAATGGGATGCCCCACAGCAGACCTGAGATCAGTATATATACACAGCAACAGTGGATAAGCAGGCTCCAACAGGCCAAATTACTTTAAATAAGTGTGCAGCTTAGAGGAGATACAGAGGCTAATGGTATGTTACAGAATGGGATGCCCAACAGCAGACCTGAGATCAGTATATATGCACAGTAAAAGTGTCTAAGCAGGCTCAAACAGGCCAAATTACTTTAAATAAGTATGCAGCTTAGAGTTAATACAGAGGCTAATGGGATGTTACAGAATGGGATGCCCCACAGCAGACCTGAGATCAGTATATATGCACAGTAAAAGTGTCTAAGCAGGCTCAAACAGGCCAAATTACTTTAAATAAGTATGCAGCTTAGAGTTTATACAGAGGCTAATGGGATGTTACAGAATGGGATGCCCCACAGCAGACCTGAGATCAGTATATATGCACAGTAAAAGTGTCTAAGCAGGCTCAAACAGGCCAAATTACTTTAAATAAGTGTGCAGCTTAGAGTTAATACAGAGGCTAATGGGATGTTACAGAATGGGATGCCCCACAGCAGACCTGAGATCAGTATATATACACAGTAAAAGTGTCTAAGCAGGCTCAAACAGGCCAAATTACTTTAAATAAGTGTGCAGCTTAGAGGAGATACAGAGGCTAATGGTATGTTACAGAATGGGATGCCCCCACAGCAGACCTGAGATCAGTATATATGCACAGTAAAAGAGTCTAAGCAGGCTCAAGCAGGCCAAATTACTTTAAATAAGTGTGCAGCTTAGAGTAAATGCAGAGGCTAATGGGATGTTACAGAATGGGATGCCCCACAGCAGACCTGAGATCAGTATATATGCACAGCAACAGTGGATAAGCAGGCTCAAACAGGCCAAATTACTTTAAATAAGTGTGCAGCTTAGAGGAGATACAGAGGCTAATGGGATGTTACAGAATGGGATGCCCCCACAGCAGACCTGAGATCAGTATATATGCACAGCAACTGTGGATAAGCAGGCTCCCACAGGCCAAATTACTTTAAATAAGTGTGCAGCTTAGAGGAGATACAGAGGCTAATGGTATGTTACAGAATGGGATGCCCCCACAGCAGACCTGAGATCATTTTATATGCACAGTAAAAGTGTCTAAGCAGGCTCAAACAGGCCAAATTACTTTAAATAAGTGTGCAGCTTAGAGTAAATACAAAGGCTAATGGGATGTTACAGAATGGGATGCCCCACAGCAGACCTGAGATCAGTATATATGCACAGCAACAGTGGATAAGCAGGCTCCAACAGGCCAAATTACTTTAAATAAGTGTGCAGCTTAGAGGAGATACAGAGGCTAATGGTATGTTACAGAATAGGATGCCCCCAAAGCAGACCTGAGATCTGTATATATGCACAGCAACAGTGGATAAGCAGGCTCAAACAGGCCAAATTACTTTAAATAAGTGTGCAGCTTAGAGTAAATACAGAGGCTAATGGGATGTTACAGAATGGGATGCCCCACAGCAGACCTGAGATCAGTATATATGCACAGCAACAGTGGATAAGCAGGCTCCAACAGGCCAAAGTACTTTAAATAAGTGTGCAGCTTAGAGGAGATACAGAGGCTAATGGTATGTCACAGAATGGGATGCCCCACAGCAGACCTGAGATCAGTATATATGCACAGTAAAAGTGTCTAAGCAGGCTCAAACAGGCCAAATTACTTTAAATAAGTGTGCAGCTTAGAGGAGATACAGAGGCTAATGGTATGTTACAGAATGGGATGCCCCCACAGCAGACCTGAGAACAGTATATATGCACAGCAACAGTGGATAAGCAGGCTCCAACAGGCCAAATTACTTTAAATAAGTGTGCAGCTTAGAGGAGATACAGAGGCTAATGGTATGTTACAGAATGGGATGCCCCACAGCAGACCTGAGATCAGTATATATGCACAGCAACAGTGGATAAGCAGGCTCCAACAGGCCAAATTACTTTAAATAAGTGTGCAGCTTAGAGGAGATACAGAGGCTAATGGTATGTTACAGAATGGGATGCCCAACAGCAGACCTGAGATCAGTATATATGCACAGTAAAAGTGTCTAAGCAGGCTCAAACAGGCCAAATTACTTTAAATAAGTATGCAGCTTAGAGTTAATACAGAGGCTAATGGGATGTTACAGAATGGGATGCCCCACAGCAGACCTGAGACCAGTATATATGCACAGTAAAAGTGTCTAAGCAGGCTTAAACAGGCCAAATTACTTTAAATAAGTATGCAGCTTAGAGTTAATACAGAGGCTAATGGGATGTTACAGAATGGGATGCCCCACAGCAGACCTGAGATCAGTATATATGCACAGCAACTGTGGATAAGCAGGCTCCCACAGGCCAAATTACTTTAAATAAGTGTGCAGCTTAGAGGAGATACAGAGGCTAATGGTATGTTACAGAATGGGATGCCCCCACAGCAGACCTGAGATCATTTTATATGCACAGTAAAAGTGTCTAAGCAGGCTCAAACAGGCCAAATTACTTTAAATAAGTGTGCAGCTTAGAGTAAATACAAAGGCTAATGGGATGTTACAGAATGGGATGCCCCACAGCAGACCTGAGATCAGTATATATGCACAGCAACAGTGGATAAGCAGGCTCCAACAGGCCAAATTACTTTAAATAAGTGTGCAGCTTAGAGGAGATACAGAGGCTAATGGTATGTTACAGAATAGGATGCCCCCAAAGCAGACCTGAGATCTGTATATATGCACAGCAACAGTGGATAAGCAGGCTCAAACAGGCCAAATTACTTTAAATAAGTGTGCAGCTTAGAGTAAATACAGAGGCTAATGGGATGTTACAGAATGGGATGCCCCACAGCAGACCTGAGATCAGTATATATGCACAGCAACAGTGGATAAGCAGGCTCCAACAGGCCAAAGTACTTTAAATAAGTGTGCAGCTTAGAGGAGATACAGAGGCTAATGGTATGTCACAGAATGGGATGCCCCACAGCAGACCTGAGATCAGTATATATGCACAGTAAAAGTGTCTAAGCAGGCTCAAACAGGCCAAATTACTTTAAATAAGTGTGCAGCTTAGAGGAGATACAGAGGCTAATGGTATGTTACAGAATGGGATGCCCCCACAGCAGACCTGAGAACAGTATATATGCACAGCAACAGTGGATAAGCAGGCTCCAACAGGCCAAATTACTTTAAATAAGTGTGCAGCTTAGAGGAGATACAGAGGCTAATGGTATGTTACAGAATGGGATGCCCAACAGCAGACCTGAGATCAGTATATATGCACAGTAAAAGTGTCTAAGCAGGCTCAAACAGGCCAAATTACTTTAAATAAGTATGCAGCTTAGAGTTAATACAGAGGCTAATGGGATGTTACAGAATGGGATGCCCCACAGCAGACCTGAGACCAGTATATATGCACAGTAAAAGTGTCTAAGCAGGCTTAAACAGGCCAAATTACTTTAAATAAGTATGCAGCTTAGAGTTAATACAGAGGCTAATGGGATGTTACAGAATGGGATGCCCCACAGCAGACCTGAGATCAGTATATATGCACAGTAAAAGTGTCTAAGCAGGCTCAAACAGGCCAAATTACTTTAATTAAGTATGCAGCTTAGAGTTAATACAGAGGCTAATGGGATGTTACAGAATGGGATGCCCCACAGCAGACCTGAGATCAGTATATATGCACAGTAAAAGTGTCTAAGCAGGCTCAAACAGGCCAAATTACTTTAAATAAGTGTGCAGCTTAGAGGAGATACAGAGGCTAATGGGATGTTACAGAATGGGATGCCCAACAGCAGACCTGAGATCAGTATATATGCACAGTAAAAGTGTCTAAGCAGGCTCAAACAGGCCAAATTACTTTAAATAAGTATGCAGCTTAGAGTTAATACAGAGGCTAATGGGATGTTACAGAATGGGATGCCCCACAGCAGACCTGAGACCAGTATATATGCACAGTAAAAGTGTCTAAGCAGGCTCAAACAGGCCAAATTACTTTAATTAAGTATGCAGCTTAGAGTTAATACAGAGACTAATGTGATGTTACAGAATGGGATGCCCCCACAGCAGACCTGAGATCAGTATATATGCACAGTAAAAGTGTCTAAGCAGGCTCAAACAGGCCAAATTACTTTAAATAAGTGTGCAGCTTAGAGGAGATACAGAGACTAATGTGATGTTACAGAATGGGATGCCCCCATAGCAGACCTGAGATCAGTATATATGCACAGTAAAAGTGTCTAAGCAGGCTCAAACAGGCCAAATTACTTTAAATAAGTGTGCAGCTTAGAGGAGATACAGAGGCTAATGGTATGTTACAGAATGGGATGCCCCCACAGCAGACCTGAGATCAGTATATATGCACAGCAACTGTGGATAAGCAGGCTCCAACAGGCCAAATTACTTTAAATAAGTGTGCAGCTTAGAGGAGATACAGAGGCTAATGGTATGTTACAGAATGGGATGCCCCAAAGCAGACCTGAGATCAGTATATATGCACAGCAACAGTGGATAAGCAGGCTCCAACAGGCCAAATTACTTTAAATAAGTGTGCAGCTTAGAGGAGATACAGAGGCTAATGGTATGTTACAGAATGGGGTGCCCCACAGCAGACCTGAGATCAGTATATATGCACAGCAACAGTGGATAAGCAGGCTCCAACAGGCCAAATTACTTTAAATAAGTGTGCAGCTTAGAGGAGATACAGAGGCTAATGGTATGTTACAGAATGGGATGCCACACAGCAGACCTGAGATCAGTATATATGCACATTAAAAGTGTCTAAGCAGGCTCAAACAGGCCAAATTACTTTAAATAAGTGTGCAGCTTAGAGTAAATGCAGAGGCTAATGGGATGTTACAGAATGGGATGCCCCACAGCAGACCTGAGATCAGTATATATGCACAGCAACAGTGGATAAGCAGGCTCAAACAGGCCAAATTACTTTAAATAAGTGTGCAGCTTAGAGTAAATACAGAGGCTAATGGGATGTTACAGAATGGGATGCCCCACAGCAGACCTGAGATCAGTATATATGCACAGCAACAGTGGATAAGCAGGCTCCAACAGGCCAAATTACTTTAAATAAGTGTGCAGCTTAGAGGAGATACAGAGGCTAATGGTATGTTACAGAATGGGATGCCCCCACAGCAGACCTGAGATCAGTATATATGCACAGTAAAAGTGTCTAAGCAGGCTCAAACAGGCCAAATTACTTTAAATAAGTGTGCAGCTTAGAGGAGATACAGAGGCTAATGGGATGTTACCGAATGGGATGCCCCACAACAGACCTGAGATCAGTATATATGCACAGTAAAAGTGTCTAAGCAGGCTCAAACAGGCCAAATTACTTTAAATAAGTGTTCAGCTTAGAGTAAATACAGAGGCTAATGGGATGTTACAGAATGGGATGCCCCACAGCAGACCTGAGATCAGTATATATGCACAGCAACAGTGGATAAGCAGGCTCCAACAGGCCAAATTACTTTAAATAAGTGTGCAGCTTAGAGGAGATACAGAGGCTAATGGTATGTTACAGAATGGGATGCCCAACAGCAGACCTGAGATCAGTATATATGCACAGTAAAAGTGTCTAAGCAGGCTCAAACAGGCCAAATTACTTTAAATAAGTATGCAGCTTAGAGTTAATACAGAGGCTAATGGGATGTTACAGAATGGGATGCCCCACAGCAGACCTGAGACCAGTATATATGCACAGTAAAAGTGTCTAAGCAGGCTCAAACAGGCCAAATTACTTTAATTAAGTATGCAGCTTAGAGTTAATACAGAGACTAATGTGATGTTACAGAATGGGATGCCCCCACAGCAGACCTGAGATCAGTATATATGCACAGTAAAAGTGTCTAAGCAGGCTCAAACAGGCCAAATTACTTTAAATAAGTGTGCAGCTTAGAGGAGATACAGAGACTAATGTGATGTTACAGAATGGGATGCCCCCATAGCAGACCTGAGATCAGTATATATGCACAGTAAAAGTGTCTAAGCAGGCTCAAACAGGCCAAATTACTTTAAATAAGTGTGCAGCTTAGAGGAGATACAGAGGCTAATGGTATGTTACAGAATGGGATGCCCCCACAGCAGACCTGAGATCAGTATATATGCACAGCAACTGTGGATAAGCAGGCTCCAACAGGCCAAATTACTTTAAATAAGTGTGCAGCTTAGAGGAGATACAGAGGCTAATGGTATGTTACAGAATGGGATGCCCCAAAGCAGACCTGAGATCAGTATATATGCACAGCAACAGTGGATAAGCAGGCTCCAACAGGCCAAATTACTTTAAATAAGTGTGCAGCTTAGAGGAGATACAGAGGCTAATGGTATGTTACAGAATGGGGTGCCCCACAGCAGACCTGAGATCAGTATATATGCACAGCAACAGTGGATAAGCAGGCTCCAACAGGCCAAATTACTTTAAATAAGTATGCAGCTTAGAGTTAATACAGAGGCTAATGGGATGTTACAGAATGGGATGCCCCACAGCAGACCTGAGACCAGTATATATGCACAGTAAAAGTGTCTAAGCAGGCTTAAACAGGCCAAATTACTTTAAATAAGTATGCAGCTTAGAGTTAATACAGAGGCTAATGGGATGTTACAGAATGGGATGCCCCACAGCAGACCTGAGATCAGTATATATGCACAGTAAAAGTGTCTAAGCAGGCTCAAACAGGCCAAATTACTTTAATTAAGTATGCAGCTTAGAGTTAATACAGAGGCTAATGGGATGTTACAGAATGGGATGCCCCACAGCAGACCTGAGATCAGTATATATGCACAGTAAAAGTGTCTAAGCAGGCTCAAACAGGCCAAATTACTTTAAATAAGTGTGCAGCTTAGAGGAGATACAGAGGCTAATGGTATGTTACAGAATGGGATGCCCCCACAGCAGACCTGAGATCAGTATTTATGCACAGCAACAGTGGTTAAGCAGGCTCCAACAGCCCAAATTACTTTAAATAAGTGTGCAGCTTAGAGGAGATACAGAGGCTAATGGTATGTTACAGAATGGGATGCCCCCACAGCAGACCTGAGATCAGTATATATGCACAGCAACAGTGGATAAGCAGGCTCCAACAGGCCAAATTACTTTAAATAAGTGTGCAGCTTAGAGGAGATACAGAGGCTAATGGGATGTTACAGAATGGGATGCCCAACAGCAGACCTGAGATCAGTATATATGCACAGTAAAAGTGTCTAAGCAGGCTCAAACAGGCCAAATTACTTTAAATAAGTATGCAGCTTAGAGTTAATACAGAGGCTAATGGGATGTTACAGAATGGGATGCCCCACAGCAGACCTGAGACCAGTATATATGCACAGTAAAAGTGTCTAAGCAGGCTCAAACAGGCCAAATTACTTTAATTAAGTATGCAGCTTAGAGTTAATACAGAGACTAATGTGATGTTACAGAATGGGATGCCCCCACAGCAGACCTGAGATCAGTATATATGCACAGTAAAAGTGTCTAAGCAGGCTCAAACAGGCCAAATTACTTTAAATAAGTGTGCAGCTTAGAGGAGATACAGAGACTAATGTGATGTTACAGAATGGGATGCCCCCATAGCAGACCTGAGATCAGTATATATGCACAGTAAAAGTGTCTAAGCAGGCTCAAACAGGCCAAATTACTTTAAATAAGTGTGCAGCTTAGAGGAGATACAGAGGCTAATGGTATGTTACAGAATGGGATGCCCCCACAGCAGACCTGAGATCAGTATATATGCACAGCAACTGTGGATAAGCAGGCTCCAACAGGCCAAATTACTTTAAATAAGTGTGCAGCTTAGAGGAGATACAGAGGCTAATGGTATGTTACAGAATGGGATGCCCCAAAGCAGACCTGAGATCAGTATATATGCACAGCAACAGTGGATAAGCAGGCTCCAACAGGCCAAATTACTTTAAATAAGTGTGCAGCTTAGAGGAGATACAGAGGCTAATGGTATGTTACAGAATGGGGTGCCCCACAGCAGACCTGAGATCAGTATATATGCACAGCAACAGTGGATAAGCAGGCTCCAACAGGCCAAATTACTTTAAATAAGTGTGCAGCTTAGAGGAGATACAGAGGCTAATGGTATGTTACAGAATGGGATGCCACACAGCAGACCTGAGATCAGTATATATGCACATTAAAAGTGTCTAAGCAGGCTCAAACAGGCCAAATTACTTTAAATAAGTGTGCAGCTTAGAGTAAATGCAGAGGCTAATGGGATGTTACAGAATGGGATGCCCCACAGCAGACCTGAGATCAGTATATATGCACAGCAACAGTGGATAAGCAGGCTCAAACAGGCCAAATTACTTTAAATAAGTGTGCAGCTTAGAGTAAATACAGAGGCTAATGGGATGTTACAGAATGGGATGCCCCACAGCAGACCTGAGATCAGTATATATGCACAGCAACAGTGGATAAGCAGGCTCCAACAGGCCAAATTACTTTAAATAAGTGTGCAGCTTAGAGGAGATACAGAGGCTAATGGTATGTTACAGAATGGGATGCCCCCACAGCAGACCTGAGATCAGTATATATGCACAGTAAAAGTGTCTAAGCAGGCTCAAACAGGCCAAATTACTTTAAATAAGTGTGCAGCTTAGAGGAGATACAGAGGCTAATGGGATGTTACCGAATGGGATGCCCCACAACAGACCTGAGATCAGTATATATGCACAGTAAAAGTGTCTAAGCAGGCTCAAACAGGCCAAATTACTTTAAATAAGTGTTCAGCTTAGAGTAAATACAGAGGCTAATGGGATGTTACAGAATGGGATGCCCCACAGCAGACCTGAGATCAGTATATATGCACAGCAACAGTGGATAAGCAGGCTCCAACAGGCCAAATTACTTTAAATAAGTGTGCAGCTTAGAGGAGATACAGAGGCTAATGGTATGTTACAGAATGGGATGCCCAACAGCAGACCTGAGATCAGTATATATGCACAGTAAAAGTGTCTAAGCAGGCTCAAACAGGCCAAATTACTTTAAATAAGTATGCAGCTTAGAGTTAATACAGAGGCTAATGGGATGTTACAGAATGGGATGCCCCACAGCAGACCTGAGACCAGTATATATGCACAGTAAAAGTGTCTAAGCAGGCTCAAACAGGCCAAATTACTTTAATTAAGTATGCAGCTTAGAGTTAATACAGAGACTAATGTGATGTTACAGAATGGGATGCCCCCACAGCAGACCTGAGATCAGTATATATGCACAGTAAAAGTGTCTAAGCAGGCTCAAACAGGCCAAATTACTTTAAATAAGTGTGCAGCTTAGAGGAGATACAGAGACTAATGTGATGTTACAGAATGGGATGCCCCCATAGCAGACCTGAGATCAGTATATATGCACAGTAAAAGTGTCTAAGCAGGCTCAAACAGGCCAAATTACTTTAAATAAGTGTGCAGCTTAGAGGAGATACAGAGGCTAATGGTATGTTACAGAATGGGATGCCCCCACAGCAGACCTGAGATCAGTATATATGCACAGCAACTGTGGATAAGCAGGCTCCAACAGGCCAAATTACTTTAAATAAGTGTGCAGCTTAGAGGAGATACAGAGGCTAATGGTATGTTACAGAATGGGATGCCCCAAAGCAGACCTGAGATCAGTATATATGCACAGCAACAGTGGATAAGCAGGCTCCAACAGGCCAAATTACTTTAAATAAGTGTGCAGCTTAGAGGAGATACAGAGGCTAATGGTATGTTACAGAATGGGGTGCCCCACAGCAGACCTGAGATCAGTATATATGCACAGCAACAGTGGATAAGCAGGCTCCAACAGGCCAAATTACTTTAAATAAGTGTGCAGCTTAGAGGAGATACAGAGGCTAATGGTATGTTACAGAATGGGATGCCACACAGCAGACCTGAGATCAGTATATATGCACATTAAAAGTGTCTAAGCAGGCTCAAACAGGCCAAATTACTTTAAATAAGTGTGCAGCTTAGAGTAAATGCAGAGGCTAATGGGATGTTACAGAATGGGATGCCCCACAGCAGACCTGAGATCAGTATATATGCACAGCAACAGTGGATAAGCAGGCTCAAACAGGCCAAATTACTTTAAATAAGTGTGCAGCTTAGAGTAAATACAGAGGCTAATGGGATGTTACAGAATGGGATGCCCCACAGCAGACCTGAGATCAGTATATATGCACAGCAACAGTGGATAAGCAGGCCCCAACAGGCCAAATTACTTTAAATAAGTGTGCAGCTTAGAGTTAATACAGAGACTAATGTGATGTTACAGAATGGGATGCCCCCACAGCAGACCTGAGATCAGTATATATGCACAGTAAAAGTGTCTAAGCAGGCTCAAACAGGCCAAATTACTTTAAATAAGTGTGCAGCTTAGAGGAGATACAGAGACTAATGTGATGTTACAGAATGGGATGCCCCCATAGCAGACCTGAGATCAGTATATATGCACAGTAAAAGTGTCTAAGCAGGCTCAAACAGGCCAAATTACTTTAAATAAGTGTGCAGCTTAGAGGAGATACAGAGGCTAATGGTATGTTACAGAATGGGATGCCCCCACAGCAGACCTGAGATCAGTATATATGCACAGCAACTGTGGATAAGCAGGCTCCAACAGGCCAAATTACTTTAAATAAGTGTGCAGCTTAGAGGAGATACAGAGGCTAATGGTATGTTACAGAATGGGATGCCCCAAAGCAGACCTGAGATCAGTATATATGCACAGCAACAGTGGATAAGCAGGCTCCAACAGGCCAAATTACTTTAAATAAGTGTGCAGCTTAGAGGAGATACAGAGGCTAATGGTATGTTACAGAATGGGGTGCCCCACGGCAGACCTGAGATCAGTATATATGCACAGCAACAGTGGATAAGCAGGCTCCAACAGGCCAAATTACTTTAAATAAGTGTGCAGCTTAGAGGAGATACAGAGGCTAATGGTATGTTACAGAATGGTATGCCACACAGCAGACCTGAGATCAGTATATATGCACATTAAAAGTGTCTAAGCAGGCTCAAACAGGCCAAATTACTTTAAATAAGTGTGCAGCTTAGAGTAAATGCAGAGGCTAATGGGATGTTACAGAATGGGATGCCCCACAGCAGACCTGAGATCAGTATATATGCACAGCAACAGTGGATAAGCAGGCTCAAACAGGCCAAATTACTTTAAATAAGTGTGCAGCTTAGAGTAAATACAGAGGCTAATGGGATGTTACAGAATGGGATGCCCCACAGCAGACCTGAGATCAGTATATATGCACAGCAACAGTGGATAAGCAGGCTCCAACAGGCCAAATTACTTTAAATAAGTGTGCAGCTTAGAGGAGATACAGAGGCTAATGGTATGTTACAGAATGGGATGCCCCCACAGCAGACCTGAGATCAGTATATATGCACAGTAAAAGTGTCTAAGCAGGCTCAAACAGGCCAAATTACTTTAAATAAGTGTGCAGCTTAGAGGAGATACAGAGGCTAATGGGATGTTACCGAATGGGATGCCCCACAACAGACCTGAGATCAGTATATATGCACAGTAAAAGTGTCTAAGCAGGCTCAAACAGGCCAAATTACTTTAAATAAGTGTTCAGCTTAGAGTAAATACAGAGGCTAATGGGATGTTACAGAATGGGATGCCCCACAGCAGACCTGAGATCAGTATATATGCACAGCAACAGTGGATAAGCAGGCTCCAACAGGCCAAATTACTTTAAATAAGTGTGCAGCTTAGAGGAGATACAGAGGCTAATGGTATGTTACAGAATGGGATGCCCAACAGCAGACCTGAGATCAGTATATATGCACAGTAAAAGTGTCTAAGCAGGCTCAAACAGGCCAAATTACTTTAAATAAGTATGCAGCTTAGAGTTAATACAGAGGCTAATGGGATGTTACAGAATGGGATGCCCCACAGCAGACCTGAGACCAGTATATATGCACAGTAAAAGTGTCTAAGCAGGCTCAAACAGGCCAAATTACTTTAATTAAGTATGCAGCTTAGAGTTAATACAGAGACTAATGTGATGTTACAGAATGGGATGCCCCCACAGCAGACCTGAGATCAGTATATATGCACAGTAAAAGTGTCTAAGCAGGCTCAAACAGGCCAAATTACTTTAAATAAGTGTGCAGCTTAGAGGAGATACAGAGACTAATGTGATGTTACAGAATGGGATGCCCCCATAGCAGACCTGAGATCAGTATATATGCACAGTAAAAGTGTCTAAGCAGGCTCAAACAGGCCAAATTACTTTAAATAAGTGTGCAGCTTAGAGGAGATACAGAGGCTAATGGTATGTTACAGAATGGGATGCCCCCACAGCAGACCTGAGATCAGTATATATGCACAGCAACTGTGGATAAGCAGGCTCCAACAGGCCAAATTACTTTAAATAAGTGTGCAGCTTAGAGGAGATACAGAGGCTAATGGTATGTTACAGAATGGGATGCCCCAAAGCAGACCTGAGATCAGTATATATGCACAGCAACAGTGGATAAGCAGGCTCCAACAGGCCAAATTACTTTAAATAAGTGTGCAGCTTAGAGGAGATACAGAGGCTAATGGTATGTTACAGAATGGGGTGCCCCACAGCAGACCTGAGATCAGTATATATGCACAGCAACAGTGGATAAGCAGGCTCCAACAGGCCAAATTACTTTAAATAAGTGTGCAGCTTAGAGGAGATACAGAGGCTAATGGTATGTTACAGAATGGGATGCCACACAGCAGACCTGAGATCAGTATATATGCACATTAAAAGTGTCTAAGCAGGCTCAAACAGGCCAAATTACTTTAAATAAGTGTGCAGCTTAGAGTAAATGCAGAGGCTAATGGGATGTTACAGAATGGGATGCCCCACAGCAGACCTGAGATCAGTATATATGCACAGCAACAGTGGATAAGCAGGCTCAAACAGGCCAAATTACTTTAAATAAGTGTGCAGCTTAGAGTAAATACAGAGGCTAATGGGATGTTACAGAATGGGATGCCCCACAGCAGACCTGAGATCAGTATATATGCACAGCAACAGTGGATAAGCAGGCCCCAACAGGCCAAATTACTTTAAATAAGTGTGCAGCTTAGAGGAGATACAGAGACTAATGTGATGTTACAGAATGGGATGCCCCCATAGCAGACCTGAGATCAGTATATATGCACAGTAAAAGTGTCTAAGCAGGCTCAAACAGGCCAAATTACTTTAAATAAGTGTGCAGCTTAGAGGAGATACAGAGGCTAATGGTATGTTACAGAATGGGATGCCCCCACAGCAGACCTGAGATCAGTATATATGCACAGCAACTGTGGATAAGCAGGCTCCAACAGGCCAAATTACTTTAAATAAGTGTGCAGCTTAGAGGAGATACAGAGGCTAATGGTATGTTACAGAATGGGATGCCCCAAAGCAGACCTGAGATCAGTATATATGCACAGCAACAGTGGATAAGCAGGCTCCAACAGGCCAAATTACTTTAAATAAGTGTGCAGCTTAGAGGAGATACAGAGGCTAATGGTATGTTACAGAATGGGGTGCCCCACGGCAGACCTGAGATCAGTATATATGCACAGCAACAGTGGATAAGCAGGCTCCAACAGGCCAAATTACTTTAAATAAGTGTGCAGCTTAGAGGAGATACAGAGGCTAATGGTATGTTACAGAATGGTATGCCACACAGCAGACCTGAGATCAGTATATATGCACATTAAAAGTGTCTAAGCAGGCTCAAACAGGCCAAATTACTTTAAATAAGTGTGCAGCTTAGAGTAAATGCAGAGGCTAATGGGATGTTACAGAATGGGATGCCCCACAGCAGACCTGAGATCAGTATATATGCACAGCAACAGTGGATAAGCAGGCTCAAACAGGCCAAATTACTTTAAATAAGTGTGCAGCTTAGAGTAAATACAGAGGCTAATGGGATGTTACAGAATGGGATGCCCCACAGCAGACCTGAGATCAGTATATATGCACAGCAACAGTGGATAAGCAGGCTCCAACAGGCCAAATTACTTTAAATAAGTGTGCAGCTTAGAGGAGATACAGAGGCTAATGGTATGTTACAGAATGGGATGCCCCCACAGCAGACCTGAGATCAGTATATATGCACAGTAAAAGTGTCTAAGCAGGCTCAAACAGGCCAAATTACTTTAAATAAGTGTGCAGCTTAGAGGAGATACAGAGGCTAATGGGATGTTACCGAATGGGATGCCCCACAAGAGACCTGAGATCAGTATATATGCACAGTAAAAGTGTCTAAGCAGGCTCAAACAGGCCAAATTACTTTAAATAAGTGTTCAGCTTAGAGTAAATACAGAGGCTAATGCGATGTTACAGAATGGGATGCCCCACAGCAGACCTGAGATCAGTATATATGCACAGCAACAGTGGATAAGCAGGCTCCAACAGGCCAAATTACTTTAAATAAGTGTGCAGCTTAGAGGAGATACAGAGGCTAATGGGATGTTACAGAATGGGATGCCCCACAGCAGACCTGAGATCAGTATATATGCACAGTAAAAGTGTCTAAGCAGGCTCAAACAGGCCAAATTACTTTAAAAAAGTGTGCAGCTTAAAGGAGATACAGAGGCTAATGGTATGTTACAGAATGGGATGTCCCACAGCAGACCTGAGATCAGTATATATGCACAGCAACAGTGGATAAGCAGGCTCCAACAGGCCAAATTACTTTAAATAAGTGTGCAGCTTAGAGGAGATACAGAGGCTAATGGTATGTCACAGAATGGGATGCCCCACAGCAGACCTGAGATCAGTATATATGCACAGTAAAAGTGTCTAAGCAGGCTCAAACAGGCCAAATTACTTTAAATAAGTGTGCAGCTTAGAGGAGACACAGAGGCTAATGGTATGTTACAGAATGGGATGCCCCACAGCAGACCTGAGATCAGTATATATGCACAGCAACAGTGGATAAGCAGGCTCCAACAGGCCAAATTACTTTAAATAAGTGTGCAGCTTAGAGGAGATACAAAGGCTAATGGTATGTTACAGAATGGAATGCCCCACAGCAGACCTGAGATCAGTATATATGCACAGTAAAAGTGTCTAAGCAGGCTCAAACAGGCCAAATTACTTTAAATAAGTATGCAGCTTAGAGTTAATACAGAGGCTAATGGGATGTTACAGAATGGGATGCCCCACAGCAGACCTGAGATCAGTATATATGCACAGTAAAAGTGTCTAAGCAGGCTCAAACAGGCCAAATTACTTTAAATAAGTGTGCAGCTTAGAGGAGATACAGAGGCTAATGGTATGTTACAGAATGGGATGCCCCCACAGCAGACCTGAGATCAGTATATATGCACAGTAAAAGAGTCTAAGCAGGCTCAAGCAGGCCAAATTACTTTAAATAAGTGTGCAGCTTAGAGTAAATGCAGAGGCTAATGGGATGTTACAGAATGGGATGCCCCACAGCAGACCTGAGATCAGTATATATGCACAGCAACAGTGGATAAGCAGGCTCAAACAGGCCAAATTACTTTAAATAAGTGTGCAGCTTAGAGGAGATACAGAGGCTAATGGGATGTTACAGAATGGGATGCCCCCACAGCAGACCTGAGATCAGTATATATGCACAGCAACTGTGGATAAGCAGGCTCCCACAGGCCAAATTACTTTAAATAAGTGTGCAGCTTAGAGGAGATACAGAGGCTAATGGTATGTTACAGAATGGGATGCCCCCACAGCAGACCTGAGATCATTTTATATGCACAGTAAAAGTGTCTAAGCAGGCTCAAACAGGCCAAATTACTTTAAATAAGTGTGCAGCTTAGAGTAAATACAGAGGCTAATGGGATGTTACAGAATGGGATGCCCCACAGCAGACCTGAGATCAGTATATATGCACAACAACAGTGGATAAGCAGGCTCCAACAGGCCAAATTACTTTAAATAAGTGTGCAGCTTAGAGGAGATACAGAGGCTAATGGTATGTTACAGAATAGGATGCCCCCAAAGCAGACCTGAGATCTGTATATATGCACAGCAACAGTGGATAAGCAGGCTCAAACAGGCCAAATTACTTTAAATAAGTGTGCAGCTTAGAGTAAATACAGAGGCTAATGGGATGTTACAGAATGGGATGCCCCACAGCAGACCTGAGATCAGTATATAAGCACAGTAAAAGTGTCTAGGCAGGCTCAAACAGGCCAAATTACTTTAAATAGGTGTGCAGCTTAGAGTAAATACAGAGGCTAATGGGATGTTACAGAATGGGATGCCCCACAGCAGACCTGAGATCAGTATATATGCACAGCAACAGTGGATAAGCAGGCTTAAACAGGCCAAATTACTTTAAATAAGTGTGCAGCTTAGAGGAGATACAGAGGCTAATGGTATGTTACAGAATGGGATGCCCCACAGCAGACCTGAGATCAGTATATATGCACAGTAAAAGTGTCTAAGCAGGCTCAAACAGGCCAAATTACTTTAAATAAGTGTGCAGCTTAGAGGAGATACAGAGGCTAATGGGATGTTACAGAATGGGATGCCCCACAGCAGACCTGAGATCAGTATATAAGCACAGTAAAAGTGTCTAGGCAGGCTCAAACAGGCCAAATTACTTTAAATAGGTGTGCAGCTTAGAGTAAATACAGAGGCTAATGGGATGTTACAGAATGGGATGCCCCACAGCAGACCTGAGATCAGTATATATGCACAGCAACAGTGGATAAGCAGGCTTAAACAGGCCAAATTACTTTAAATAAGTGTGCAGCTTAGAGGAGATACAGAGGCTAATGGTATGTTACAGAATGGGATGCCCCACAGCAGACCTGAGATCAGTATATATGCACAGCAACAGTGGATAAGCAGGCTCAAACAGGCCAAATTACTTTAAATAAGTGTGCAGCTTAGAATAAATACACAGGGTAATGGGATGTTACAGAATGGGACGCACCACAGCAGACCTGAGATCAGTATATATGCACAGTAAAAGTGTCTAAGCAGGCTCAAACAGGCCAAATAACTTTAAATAAGTGTGCAGCTTAGAGTAAATACAGAGGCTAATGGGATGTTACAGAATGGGATGCCCCACAGCAGACCTGAGATCAGTATATATGCACAGTAAAAGTGTCTAAGCAGGCTCAAACAGGCCAAATTACTTTAAATAAGTGTACAGCTTAGAGTAAATACAGAGGCTAATGGGATGTTACAGAATGGGATGGCCCCACAACAGACCTGAGATCAGTATATATGCACAGTAAAAGTGTCTAAGCAGGCTCAAACAGGCAAAATTACTTTAAATACGTGTGCAGCTTAGAAGAGATACAGAGACTAATGTGATGTTACAGAATGGGATGCCCCACAGCAGACCTGAGATCAGTATATATGCAGAGCAACAGTGGATAAGCATGCTCCAACAGGCCAAATTACTTTAAATAAGTGTGCAGCTTAGAGGAGATACAGAGGCTAATGGTATGTTACAGAATGGGATGCCCCACAGCAGACCTGAGATCAGTATATATGCACTTTAAAAGTGTCTATGCAGGCTCAAACAGGCCAAATTACTTTAAATAAGTGTGCAGCTTAGAGGAGATACAGAGGCTAATGGGATGTTACAGAATGGGATGCCCCCACAGCAGACCTGAGATCAGTATATATGCACAGCAACAGTGGATAAGCTGGCTCCTACAGGCCAAATTACTTTAAATAAGTGTGCAGCTTAGAGGAGATACAGAGGCTAATGGTATGTTACAGAATGGGATGGCCCCACAGCAGACCTGAGATCAGTATATATGCACAGTAAAAGTGTCTAAGCAGGCTCAAACAGGCCAAATTACTTTAAATAAGTGTGCAGCTTAGAGTAAATGCAGAGGCTAATGGGATGTTACAGAATGGGATGCCCCACAGCAGACCTGAGATCAGTATATATGCACAGCAACAGTGGATAAGCAGGCTCAAACAGGCGAAATAACTTTAAATAAGTGTGCAGCTTAGAGGAGATACAGAGGCTAATGCTATGTTACAGAATGGGATGGCCCCACAGCAGACCTGAGATCAGTATATATGCACAGTAAAAGTGTCTAAGCAGGCTCAAACAGGCCAAATTACTTTAAATAAGTGTGCAGCTTAGAGGAGATACAGAGGCTAATGGTATGTTACAGAATGGGATGCCCCACAGCAGACCTGAGATCAGTATATATGCACAGCAACAGTGGATAAGCTGGCTCCTACAGGCCAAATTACTTTAAATAAGTGTGCAGCTTAGAGGAGATACAGAGGCTAATGGTATGTTACAGAATGGGATGCCTCACAGCAGACCTGAGATCAGTATATATGCACAGCAACAGTGGGTAAGCAGGCTCAAACAGGCCAAATTACTGTAAATAAGTGTGCAGCTTAGAGTAAATACAGAGGCTAATGGGATGTTACAGAATGGGATGCCCCCACAGCAGACCTGAGATCATTTTATATGCACAGTAAAAGTGTCTAAGCAAGCTCAAACAGGCCAAATAACTTTAAATAAGTGTGCAGCTTAGAGTAAATACAGAGGCTAATGGGATGTTAAAGAATGGGATGCCCCACAGCAGACCTGAGATCAGTATATATGCACAGTAAAAGTGTCTAAGCAGGCTCAAACAGGCCAAATTACTTTAAATAAGTGTGCAGCTTAGAGTAAATGCAGAGGCTAATGGGATGTTACAGAATGGGATACCCCACAGCAGACCTCAGATCAGTATATATGCACAGTAAAAGTGTCTAAGCAGGCTCAAACAGGCCAAATTACTTTAAATAAGTGTGCAGCTTAGAGGAGATACAGAGGCTAATGGTATGTTACAGAATGGGATGCCCCCACAGCAGACCTGAGATCAGTATATATGCACAGCAACAGTGGATAAGCAGGCTCCAACAGGCCAAATTACTTTAAATAAGTGTGCAGCTTAGAGGAGATACAGAGGCTAATGGTATGTTACAGAATGGGATGCCTCACAGCAGACCTGAGATCAGTATATATGCACAGTAAAAGTGTCTAAGCAGGCTCAAACAGGCCAAATTACTTTAAATAAGTGTGCAGCTTAGAGGAGATACAGAGGCTAATGGTATGTTACAGAATGGGATGCCCCACAGCAGACCTGAGATCAGTATATATGCACAGCAACAGTGGATAAGCTGGCTCCTACAGGCCAAATTACTTTAAATAAGTGTGCAGCTTAGAGGAGATACAGAGGCTAATGGTATGTTACAGAATGGGATGCCTCACAGCAGACCTGAGATCAGTATATATGCACAGCAACAGTGGGTAAGCAGGCTCAAACAGGCCAAATTACTTTAAATAAGTGTGCAGCTTAGAGTAAATGCAGAGGCTAATGGGATGTTACAGAATGGGATGCCCCACAGCAGACCTGAGATCAGTATATATGCACAGCAACAGTGGATAAGCAGGCTCAAACAGGCGAAATAACTTTAAATAAGTGTGCAGCTTAGAGGAGATACAGAGGCTAATGCTATGTTACAGAATGGGATGGCCCCACAGCAGACCTGAGATCAGTATATATGCACAGTAAAAGTGTCTAAGCAGGCTCAAACAGGCCAAATTACTTTAAATAAGTGTGCAGCTTAGAGGAGATACAGAGGCTAATGGTATGTTACAGAATGGGATGCCCCACAGCAGACCTGAGATCAGTATATATGCACAGCAACAGTGGATAAGCTGGCTCCTACAGGCCAAATTACTTTAAATAAGTGTGCAGCTTAGAGGAGATACAGAGGCTAATGGTATGTTACAGAATGGGATGCCTCACAGCAGACCTGAGATCAGTATATATGCACAGCAACAGTGGGTAAGCAGGCTCAAACAGGCCAAATTACTGTAAATAAGTGTGCAGCTTAGAGTAAATACAGAGGCTAATGGGATGTTACAGAATGGGATGCCCCCACAGCAGACCTGAGATCATTTTATATGCACAGTAAAAGTGTCTAAGCAAGCTCAAACAGGCCAAATAACTTTAAATAAGTGTGCAGCTTAGAGTAAATACAGAGGCTAATGGGATGTTAAAGAATGGGATGCCCCACAGCAGACCTGAGATCAGTATATATGCACAGTAAAAGTGTCTAAGCAGGCTCAAACAGGCCAAATTACTTTAAATAAGTGTGCAGCTTAGAGTAAATGCAGAGGCTAATGGGATGTTACAGAATGGGATACCCCACAGCAGACCTCAGATCAGTATATATGCACAGTAAAAGTGTCTAAGCAGGCTCAAACAGGCCAAATTACTTTAAATAAGTGTGCAGCTTAGAGGAGATACAGAGGCTAATGGTATGTTACAGAATGGGATGCCCCCACAGCAGACCTGAGATCAGTATATATGCACAGCAACAGTGGATAAGCAGGCTCCAACAGGCCAAATTACTTTAAATAAGTGTGCAGCTTAGAGGAGATACAGAGGCTAATGGTATGTTACAGAATGGGATGCCTCACAGCAGACCTGAGATCAGTATATATGCACAGTAAAAGTGTCTAAGCAGGCTCAAACAGGCCAAATTACTTTAAATAAGTGTGCAGCTTAGAGGAGATACAGAGGCTAATGGTATGTTACAGAATGGGATGCCCCACAGCAGACCTGAGATCAGTATATATGCACAGCAACAGTGGATAAGCTGGCTCCTACAGGCCAAATTACTTTAAATAAGTGTGCAGCTTAGAGGAGATACAGAGGCTAATGGTATGTTACAGAATGGGATGCCTCACAGCAGACCTGAGATCAGTATATATGCACAGCAACAGTGGGTAAGCAGGCTCAAACAGGCCAAATTACTGTAAATAAGTGTGCAGCTTAGAGTAAATACAGAGGCTAATGGGATGTTACAGTATGGGATGCCCCCACAGCAGACCTGAGATCATTTTATTTGCACAGTAAAAGTGTCTAAGCAGGCTCAAACAGGCCAAATAACTTTAAATAAGTGTGCAGCTTAGAGTAAATACAGAGGCTAATGGGATGTTACAGAATGGGATGCCCCACAGCAGACCTGAGATCAGTATATATGCACAGTAAAAGTGTCTAAGCAGGCTCAAACAGGCCAAATTACTTTAAAAAAGTGTGCAGCTTAAAGGAGATACAGAGGCTAATGGTATGTTACAGAATGGGATGCCCCACAGCAGACCTGAGATCAGTATATATGCACAGCAACAGTGGATAAGCAGGCTCCAACAGGCCAAATTACTTTAAATAAGTGTGCAGCTTAGAGGAGATACAGAGGCTAATGGTATGTCACAGAATGGGATGCCCCACAGCAGACCTGAGATCAGTATATATGCACAGTAAAAGTGTCTAAGCAGGCTCAAACAGGCCAAATTACTTTAAATAAGTGTGCAGCTTAGAAGAGATACAGAGGCTAATGGTATGTTACAGAATGGGATGCCCCACAGCAGACCTGAGATCAGTATATATGCACAGCAACAGTGGATAAGCAGGCTCCAACAGGCCAAATTACTTTAAATAAGTGTGCAGCTTAGAGGAGATACAAAGGCTAATGGTATGTTACAGAATGGAATGCCCCACAGCAGACCTGAGATCAGTATATATGCACAGTAAAAGTGTCTAAGCAGGCTCAAACAGGCCAAATTACTTTAAATAAGTATGCAGCTTAGAGTTAATACAGAGGCTAATGGGATGTTACAGAATGGGATGCCCCACAGCAGACCTGAGATCAGTATATATGCACAGTAAAAGTGTCTAAGCAGGCTCAAACAGGCCAAATTACTTTAAATAAGTATGCAGCTTAGAGTTTATACAGAGGCTAATGGGATGTTACAGAATGGGATGCCCCACAGCAGACCTGAGATCAGTATATATGCACAGTAAAAGTGTCTAAGCAGGCTCAAACAGGCCAAATTACTTTAAATAAGTGTGCAGCTTAGAGGAGATACAAAGGCTAATGGTATGTTACAGAATGGGATGCCCCCACAGCAGACCTGAGATCAGTATATATGCACAGTAAAAGAGTCTAAGCAGGCTCAAGCAGGCCAAATTACTTTAAATAAGTGTGCAGCTTAGAGTAAATGCAGAGGCTAATGGGATGTTACAGAATGGGATGCCCCACAGCAGACCTGAGATCAGTATATATGCACAGCAACAGTGGATAAGCAGGCTCAAACAGGCCAAATTACTTTAAATAAGTGTGCAGCTTAGAGGAGATACAGAGGCTAATGGGATGTTACAGAATGGGATGCCCCCACAGCAGACCTGAGATCAGTATATATGCACAGCAACTGTGGATAAGCAGGCTCCCACAGGCCAAATTACTTTAAATAAGTGTGCAGCTTAGAGGAGATACAGAGGCTAATGGTATGTTACAGAATGGGATGCCCCCACAGCAGACCTGAGATCATTTTATATGCACAGTAAAAGTGTCTAAGCAGGCTCAAACAGGCCAAATTACTTTAAATAAGTGTGCAGCTTAGAGTAAATACAGAGGCTAATGGGATGTTACAGAATGGGATGCCCCACAGCAGACCTGAGATCAGTATATATGCACAGCAACAGTGGATAAGCAGGCTCCAACAGGCCAAATTACTTTAAATAAGTGTGCAGCTTAGAGGAGATACAGAGGCTAATGGTATGTTACAGAATGGGATGCCCCCAAAGCAGACCTGAGATCTGTATATATGCACAGCAACAGTGGATAAGCAGGCTCAAACAGGCCAAATTACTTTAAATAAGTGTGCAGCTTAGAGTAAATACAGAGGCTAATGGGATGTTACAGAATGGGATGCCCCACAGCAGACCTGAGATCAGTATATAAGCACAGTAAAAGTGTCTAGGCAGGCTCAAACAGGCCAAATTACTTTAAATAGGTGTGCAGCTTAGAGTAAATACAGAGGCTAATGGGATGTTACAGAATGGGATGCCCCACAGCAGACCTGAGATCAGTATATATGCACAGCAACAGTGGATAAGCAGGCTTAAACAGGCCAAATTACTTTAAATAAGTGTGCAGCTTAGAGGAGATACAGAGGCTAATGGTATGTTACAGAATGGGATGCCCCACAGCAGACCTGAGATCAGTATATATGCACAGCAACAGTGGATAAGCAGGCTCAAACAGGCCAAATTACTTTAAATAAGTGTGCAGCTTAGAATAAATACACAGGGTAATGGGATGTTACAGAATGGGACGCACCACAGCAGACCTGAGATCAGTATATATGCACAGTAAAAGTGTCTAAGCAGGCTCAAACAGGCCAAATAACTTTAAATAAGTGTGCAGCTTAGAGTAAATACAGAGGCTAATGGGATGTTACAGAATGGGATGCCCCACAGCAGACCTGAGATCAGTATATATGCACAGTAAAAGTGTCTAAGCAGGCTCAAACAGGCCAAATTACTTTAAATAAGTGTACAGCTTAGAGTAAATACAGAGGCTAATGGGATGTTACAGAATGGGATGCCCCACAGCAGACCTGAGATCAGTATATATGCAGAGCAACAGTGGATAAGCATGCTCCAACAGGCCAAATTACTTTAAATAAGTGTGCAGCTTAGAGGAGATACAGAGGCTAATGGTATGTTACAGAATGGGATGCCCCACAGCAGACCTGAGATCAGTATATATGCACTTTAAAAGTGTCTATGCAGGCTCAAACAGGCCAAATTACTTTAAATAAGTGTGCAGCTTAGAGGAGATACAGAGGCTAATGGGATGTTACAGAATGGGATGCCCCCACAGCAGACCTGAGATCAGTATATATGCACAGCAACAGTGGATAAGCTGGCTCCTACAGGCCAAATTACTTTAACTAAGTGTGCAGCTTAGAGGAGATACAGAGGCTAATGGTATGTTACAGAATGGGATGGCCCCACAGCAGACCTGAGATCAGTATATATGCACAGTAAAAGTGTCTAAGCAGGCTCAAACAGGCCAAATTACTTTAAATAAGTGTGCAGCTTAGAGTAAATACAGAGGCTAATGGGATGTTACAGAATGGGATGCCCCCACAGCAGACCTGAGATCATTTTATATGCACAGTAAAAGTGTCTAAGCAAGCTCAAACAGGCCAAATAACTTTAAATAAGTGTGCAGCTTAGAGTAAATACAGAGGCTAATGGGATGTTAAAGAATGGGATGCCCCACAGCAGACCTGAGATCAGTATATATGCACAGTAAAAGTGTCTAAGCAGGCTCAAACAGGCCAAATTACTTTACATAAGTGTGCAGCTTAGAGTAAATGCAGAGGCTAATGGGATGTTACAGAATGGGATACCCCACAGCAGACCTCAGATCAGGATATATGCACAGTAAAAGTGTCTAAGCAGGCTCAAACAGGCCAAATTACTTTAAATAAGTGTGCAGCTTAGAGGAGATACAGAGGCTAATGGTATGTTACAGAATGGGATGCCCCCACAGCAGACCTGAGATCAGTATATATGCACAGCAACAGTGGATAAGCAGGCTCCAACAGGCCAAATTACTTTAAATAAGTGTGCAGCTTAGAGGAGATACAGAGGCTAATGGTATGTTACAGAATGGGATGGCCCCACAGCAGACCTGAGATCAGTATATATGCACAGTAAAAGTGTCTAAGCAGGCTCAAACAGGCCAAATTACTTTAAATAAGTGTGCAGCTTAGAGGAGATACAGAGGCTAATGGTATGTTACAGAATGGGATGCCCCACAGCAGACCTGAGATCAGTATATATGCACAGCAACAGTGGATAAGCTGGCTCCTACAGGCCAAATTACTTTAAATAAGTGTGCAGCTTAGAGGAGATACAGAGGCTAATGGTATGTTACAGAATGGGATGCCTCACAGCAGACCTGAGATCAGTATATATGCACAGCAACAGTGGGTAAGCAGGCTCAAACAGGCCAAATTACTGTAAATAAGTGTGCAGCTTAGAGTAAATACAGAGGCTAATGGGATGTTACAGAATGGGATGCCCCCACAGCAGACCTGAGATCATTTTATATGCACAGTAAAAGTGTCTAAGCAGGCTCAAACAGGCCAAATAACTTTAAATAAGTGTGCAGCTTAGAGTAAATACAGAGGCTAATGGGATGTTAAAGAATGGGATGCCCCACAGCAGACCTGAGATCAGTATATATGCACAGTAAAAGTGTCTAAGCAGGCTCAAACAGGCCAAATTACTTTAAATAAGTGTGCAGCTTAGAGTAAATGCAGAGGCTAATGGGATGTTACAGAATGGGATACCCCACAGCAGACCTCAGATCAGTATATATGCACAGTAAAAGTGTCTAAGCAGGCTCAAACAGGCCAAATTACTTTAAATAAGTGTGCAGCTTAGAGTAGATACAGAGGCTAATGGTATGTTACAGAATGGGATGCCCCCACAGCAGACCTGAGATCAGTATATATGCACAGCAACAGTGGATAAGCAGGCTCCAACAGGCCAAATTACTTTAAATAAGTGTGCAGCTTAGAGTAGATACAGAGGCTAATGGTATGTTACAGAATGGGATGCCCCACAGCAGACCTGAGATCAGTATATACAGTATGCACAGTAAAAGTGTCTAAGCAGGCTCAAACAGGCCAAATTACTTTAAATAAGTGTGCAGCTTAGAGGAGATACAGAGGCTAATGGGATGTTACAGAATGGGATGCCCCACAGCAGACCTGAGATCAGTATATACAGTATGCACAGTAAAAGTGTCTAAGCAGGCTCAAACAGGCCAAATTACTTTAAATAAGTGTGCAGCTTAGAGTAAATACAGAGGATAATGGGATGTTACAGAATGGGATGCCCCACAGCAGACCTGAGATCAGTATATATGCACAGTAAAAGTGTCTAAGCAGGCTCAAACAGGCCAAATTACTTTAAATAAGTGTGCAGCTTAGAGTAAATACAGAGGCAAATGGGATGTTACAGAATGGGATGCCCCACAGCAGACCTGAGATCAGTATATATGCACAGCAACAGTGGATAAGCAGGCTCCAACAGGCCAAATTACTTTAAATAAGTGTGCAGCTTAGAGGAGATACAGAGGCTAATGGTATGTTACAGAATGGGATGCCCCACAGCAGACCTGAGATCAGTATATATGCACAGTAAAAGTGTCTAAGCAGGCTCCAACAGGCCAAATTACTTTAAATAAGTGTGCAGCTTAGAGTAAATACAGAGGCTAATGGGATGTTACAGAATGGGATGCCCCACAGCAGACCTGAGATCAGTATATATGCACAGCAACAGTGGATAAGCAGGCTCAAACAGGCGAAATAACTTTAAATAAGTGTGCAGCTTAGAGTAAATACAGAGGCTAATGGGATGTTACAGAATGGGATGCCCCACAGCAGACCTGAGATCAGTATATATGCACAGTAAAAGTGTCTAAGCAGGCTCAAACAGGCCAAATTACTTTAAATAAGTGTGCAGCTTAGAGTAAATGCAGAGGCTAATGGTATGTTACAGAATGGGATGCCCCATAGCAGACCTGAGATCAGTATATACAGTATGCACAGTAAAAGTGTCTAAGCAGGCTCAAACAGGCCAAATTACTTTAAGTGTGCAGCTTAGAGGAGATACAGAGGATAATGTGATGTTACAGAATGGGATGCCCCACAGCAGACCCGAGATCAGTATATATGCACAGTAAAAGTGTCTAAGCAGGCTCAAACAGGCCAAATTACTTTAAATAAGTGTGCAGCTTAGAGTAAATACAGAGGCTAATGGGATGTCACAGAATGGGATGCCCCACAGCAGACCTGAGATCAGTATATATGCACAGCAACAGTGGATAAGCAGGCTCCAACAGGCCAAATTACTTTAAATAAGTGTGCAGCTTAGAGGAGATACAGCGGCTAATGGTATGTTACAGAATGGGATGCCCCACAGCAGACCTGAGATCAGTATATGCACAGCAACAGTGGATAAGCAGGCTCAAACTGGCCAAATTACTTTATATAAGTGTGCAGCTTAGAATAAATACAGAGGCTAATGGGATGTTACAGAATGGGATGCCCCACAGCAGACCTGAGATCAGTATATATGCACAGTAAAAGTGTCTAAGCAGGCTCCAACAGGCCAAATAACTTTAAATAAGTGTGCAGCTTAGAGTAAATACAGAGGCTAATGGGATGTTACAGAATGGGATTCCCCACAGCAGACCTGAGATCAGTATATATGCACAGTAAAAGTGTCTAAGCAGGCTCCAACAGGCCAAATTACTTTAAATAAGTGTGCAGCTTCGAGTAAATGCAGAGGCTAATGGTATGTTACAGAATGGGATGCCCCCACAGCAGACCTGAGATCAGTATATATGCACAGTAAA
This sequence comes from Gastrophryne carolinensis, assembly GCA_027917425.1. Classification (NCBI taxonomy): domain Eukaryota; kingdom Metazoa; phylum Chordata; class Amphibia; order Anura; family Microhylidae; genus Gastrophryne; species Gastrophryne carolinensis. The sequence continues at coordinate 309,157,384 of CM051236.1, read as the reverse complement.
AGTGTCTAAGCAGGCTCAAACAGGCCAAATTACTTTAAATAAATGTGCAGCTTAGAGGAGCTACAGAGACTAATGTGATGTAACAGAATGGGATGCCCCCACAGCAGACCTGAGATCAGTATATATGCACAGTTAAAGTGTCTAAGCAGGCTCAAACAGGCCAAATAACTTTAAATAAGTGTGCAGCTTAGAGTAAATACAGAGGCTAATGGGATGTTACAGAATAAGATGCCCCCACAGCAGACCTGGGATCAGTATATATGCACAGCAACAGTGGATAAGCAGGCTCCAACAGGCCAAATTACTTTAAGTGTGCAGCTTAGAGGAGATATAGAGGCTAATGGTATGTTACAGAATGGGATGCCCCACAGCAGACCTGAGATCAGTATATATACACAGCAACCGTGGATAAGCAGGCTCAAACAGGCCAAATTACTTTAAATAAGTGTGCAGCTTAGAGGAGTTACAGAGGCTAATGGTATGTTACAGAATGGGATGCCCCACAGCAGACCTGAGATCAGTATATATGCACATTAAAAGTGTCTAAGCAGGCTCAAACAGGCCAAATTACTTTAAATAAGTGTGCAGCTTAGAGGAGATACAGAGGCTAATGGTATGTTACAGAACGGGATGCCCCCACAGCAGACCTGAGATCAGTATATATGCACAGCAACAGTGGATAAGCAGGCTCAAACAGGCCAAATTACTTTAAATAAGTGTGCAGCTTAGAGTAAATACAGAGGCTAATGGGATGTTACAGAATGGGATGCCCCACAGCAGACCTGAGATCAGTATATATGCACAGCAACAGTGGATAAGCAGGCTCCAACAGGCCAAATTACTTTAAATAAGTGTGCAGCTTAGAGGAGATACATAGGCTAATGGTATGTTACAGAATGGGATGCCCCCACAGCAGACCTGAGATCAGTATATATGCACAGCAACAGTGGATAAGCAGGCTCCAACAGGCCAAATTACTTTAAATGTGTGCAGCTTAGAGGAGATACAGAGACGAATGTGATGTTACAGAATGGGATGCCCCACAGCAGACCTGAGATCAGTATATATGCACAGCAACAGTGGATAAGCAGGCTCAAACAGGCCAAATTACTTTAAATAAGTGTTCAGCTTAGAGTAAATACAGAGGCTAATGGGATGTTACAGAATGGGATGCCCCACAGCAGACCTGAGATCAGTATATATGCACAGTAAAAGTATCTAAGCAGGCTCAAACAGGCCAAATTACTTTAAATAAGTGTGCAGCTTAGAGTAAATACAGAGGATAATGGGATGTTACAGAAGGGGATGCCCACAGCAGACCTGAGATCAGTATATATGCAAAGCAACAGTGGATAAGCAGGCTCAAACAGGCCAAATTACTTTAAATAAGTGTGCAGCTTAGAATAAATACAAAGGCTAATGGGATGTTACAGAAAGGGATGCCCCAAAGCAGACCTGAGATCAGTATATATACACAGTAAAAGTGTCTAAGCAGGCTCAAACAGGCCAAATTACTTTAAATAGGTGTGCAGCTTAGAGTAAATACAGAGGCTAATGGGATGTTACAGTATGGGATGCCCCACAGCAGACCTGAGATCAGTATATATGCACAGTAAAAGTGTCTAAGCAGGCTCAAACAGGCCAAATTACTTTAAATAAGTGTGCAGCTTAGAGTAAATGCAGAGGCTAATGGGATGTTACAGAATGGGATGCCCCACAGCAGACCTGAGATCAGTATATATGCACAGTAAAAGTGTCTAAGCAGGCTCAAACAGGCCAAATTACTTTAAATAAGTGTGCAGCTTAGAGTAAATACAGAGGCTAATGGGATGTTAGAGAATGGGATGCCCCACAGCAGACCTTAGATCAGTATATATGCACAGTAAAAGTGTCTAAGCAGGCTCAAACAGGCCAAATTACTTTAAATAAGTGTGCAGCTTAGAGGAGATACAGAGGCTAATGGTCTGTTACAGAATGGGATGCCCCCACAGCAGACCTGAGATCAGTATATATGCACAGCAACAGTGGATAAGCAGGCTCCAACAGGCCAAATTACTTTAAATAAGTGTGCAGCTTAGAGGAGATACAGAGGCTAATGGTATGTTACAGAATGGGATGCCCCACAGCAGACCTGAGATCAGTATATATGCACAGCAACAGTGGATAAGCAGGCTCCAACAGGCCAAATTACTTTAAATAAGTGTGCAGCTTAGAGGAGATACAGAGGCTAATGGTATGTTACAGAATGGGGTGCCCCACAGCAGACCTGAGATCAGTATATATGCACAGCAACAGTATATAAGCAGGCTCCAACAGGCTAAATTACTTTAAATAAGTGTGCAGCTTAGAGGAGATACAGAGGCTAATGGTATGTTACAGAATGGGATGCCCCCACAGCAGACCTGAGATCAGTATATATGCATAGTAAAAGAGTCTAAGCAGGCTCAAGCAGGCCAAATTACTTTAAATAAGTGTGCATCTTAGAGGAGATACAGAGGCTCATGGTATGTTACAGAATGGGATGCCCCACAGCAGACCTGAGATCAGTATATATGCACAGCAACAGTGGATAAGCAGGCTCCAACAGGCCAAATTACTTTAAATAAGTGTGCAGCTTAGAGGAGATACAGAGGCTAATGGTATGTCACAGAATGGGATGCCCCACAGCAGACCTGAGATCAGTATATATGCACAGTAAAAGTGTCTAAGCAGGCTCAAACAGGCCAAATTACTTTAAATAAGTGTGCAGCTTAGAGGAGATACAGAGGCTAATGGTATGTTACAGAATGGGATGCCCCCACAGCAGACCTGAGAACAGTATATATGCACAGCAACAGTGGATAAGCAGGCTCCAACAGGCCAAATTACTTTAAATAAGTGTGCAGCTTAGAGGAGATACAGAGGCTAATGGTATGTTACAGAATGGGATGCCCCACAGCAGACCTGAGATCAGTATATATGCACAGCAACAGTGGATAAGCAGGCTCCAACAGGCCAAATTACTTTAAATAAGTGTGCAGCTTAGTGGAAATACAGAGGCTAATGGTATGTTACAGAATGGGATGCCCCACAGCAGACCTGAGATCAGTATATATGCACAGCAACAGTGGATAAGCAGGCTCCAACAGCCCAAATTACTTTAAATAAGTGTGCAGCTTAGAGGAGATACAGAGGCTAATGTGATGTTACAGAATGGGATGCCCCCATAGCAGACCTGAGATCAGTATATATGCACAGTAAAAGTGTCTAAGCAGGCTCAAACAGGCCAAATTACTTTAAATAAGTGTGCAGCTTAGAGGAGATACAGAGGCTAATGGTATGTTACAGAATGGGATGCCCCACAGCAGACCTGAGATCAGTATATATGCACAGCAACAGTGGATAAGCAGGCTCCAACAGGCCAAATTACTTTAAATAAGTGTGCAGCTTAGAGGAGATACAGAGGCTAATGGTATGTTACAGAATGGGATGCCCAACAGCAGACCTGAGATCAGTATATATGCACAGTAAAAGTGTCTAAGCAGGCTCAAACAGGCCAAATTACTTTAAATAAGTATGCAGCTTAGAGTTAATACAGAGGCTAATGGGATGTTACAGAATGGGATGCCCCACAGCAGACCTGAGACCAGTATATATGCACAGTAAAAGTGTCTAAGCAGGCTCAAACAGGCCAAATTACTTTAATTAAGTATGCAGCTTAGAGTTAATACAGAGACTTATGTGATGTTACAGAATGGGATGCCCCCACAGCAGACCTGAGATCAGTATATATGCACAGTAAAAGTGTCTAAGCAGGCTCAAACAGGCCAAATTACTTTAAATAAGTGTGCAGCTTAGAGGAGATACAGAGGCTAATGGTATGTTACAGAATGGGATGCCCCCACAGCAGACCTGAGATCAGTATATATGCACAGCAACAGTGGATAAGCAGGCTCCAACAGGCCAAATTACTTTAAATAAGTGTGCAGCTTAGAGGAGATACAGAGGCTAATGGTATGTTACAGAATGGGATGCCCAACAGCAGACCTGAGATCAGTATATATGCACAGTAAAAGTGTCTAAGCAGGCTCAAACAGGCCAAATTACTTTAAATAAGTATGCAGCTTAGAGTTAATACAGAGGCTAATGGGATGTTACAGAATGGGATGCCCCACAGCAGACCTGAGACCAGTATATATGCACAGTAAAAGTGTCTAAGCAGGCTCAAACAGGCCAAATTACTTTAATTAAGTATGCAGCTTAGAGTTAATACAGAGACTTATGTGATGTTACAGAATGGGATGCCCCCACAGCAGACCTGAGATCAGTATATATGCACAGTAAAAGTGTCTAAGCAGGCTCAAACAGGCCAAATTACTTTAAATAAGTGTGCAGCTTAGAGGAGATACAGAGACTAATGTGATGTTACAGAATGGGATGCCCCCATAGCAGACCTGAGATCAGTATATATGCACAGTAAAAGTGTCTAAGCAGGCTCAAACAGGCCAAATTACTTTAAATAAGTGTGCAGCTTAGAGGAGATACAGAGGCTAATGGTATGTTACAGAATGGGATGCCCCCACAGCAGACCTGAGATCAGTATATATGCACAGCAACTGTGGATAAGCAGGCTCCAACAGGCCAAATTACTTTAAATAAGTGTGCAGCTTAGAGGAGATACAGAGGCTAATGGTATGTTACAGAATGGGATGCCCCACAGCAGACCTGAGATCAGTATATATGCACAGCAACAGTGGATAAGCAGGCTCCAACAGGCCAAATTACTTTAAATAAGTATGCAGCTTAGAGTTAATACAGAGGCTAATGGGATGTTACAGAATGGGATGCCCCACAGCAGACCTGAGATCAGTATATATGCACAGTAAAAGTGTCTAAGCAGGCTCAAACAGGCCAAATTACTTTAAATAAGTATGCAGCTTAGAGTTAATACAGAGGCTAATGGGATGTTACAGAATGGGATGCCCCACAGCAGACCTGAGATCAGTATATATGCACAGTAAAAGTGTCTAAGCAGGCTCAAACAGGCCAAATTACTTTAAATAAGTGTGCAGCTTAGAGTTAATACAGAGGCTAATGGGATGTTACAGAATGGGATGCCCCACAGCAGACCTGAGATCAGTATATATGCACAGTAAAAGTGTCTAAGCAGGCTCAAACAGGCCAAATTACTTTAAATAAGTGTGCAGCTTAGAGGAGATACAGAGGCTAATGGTATGTTACAGAATGGGATGCCCCCACAGCAGACCTGAGATCAGTATATATGCACAGTAAAAGAGTCTAAGCAGGCTCAAGCAGGCCAAATTACTTTAAATAAGTGTGCAGCTTAGAGTAAATGCAGAGGCTAATGGGATGTTACAGAATGGGATGCCCCACAGCAGACCTGAGATCAGTATATATGCACAGCAACAGTGGATAAGCAGGCTCAAACAGGCCAAATTACTTTAAATAAGTGTGCAGCTTAGAGGAGATACAGAGGCTAATGGGATGTTACAGAATGGGATGCCCCCACAGCAGACCTGAGATCAGTATATATGCACAGTAAAAGTGTCTAAGCAGGCTCAAACAGGCCAAATTACTTTAAATAAGTGTGCAGCTTAGAGTAAATACAGAGGCTAATGGGATGTTACAGAATGGGATGCCCCACAGCAGACCTGAGATCAGTATATATGCACAGCAACAGTGGATAAGCAGGCTCCAACAGGCCAAATTACTTTAAATAAGTGTGCAGCTTAGAGGAGATACAGAGGCTAATGGTATGTTACAGAATAGGATGCCCCCAAAGCAGACCTGAGATCTGTATATATGCACAGCAACAGTGGATAAGCAGGCTCAAACAGGCCAAATTACTTTAAATAAGTGTGCAGCTTAGAGTAAATACAGAGGCTAATGGGATGTTACAGAATGGGATGCCCCACAGCAGACCTGAGATCAGTATATATGCACAGTAAAAGTGTCTAAGCAGGCTCAAACAGGCCAAATTACTTTAAATAAGTGTGCAGCTTAGAGGAGATACAGAGGCTAATGTGATGTTACAGAATGGAATGCCCCCACAGCAGACCTGAGATCAGTATATATGCACAGTAAAAGTGTCTAAGCAGGCTCAAACAGGCCAAATTACTTTAAATAAGTGTGCAGCTTAGAGGAGATACAGAGGCTAATGGTATGTTACAGAATGGGATGCCCCCACAGCAGACCTGAGATCAGTATATATGCACAGCAACTGTGGATAAGCAGGCTCCCACAGGCCAAATTACTTTAAATAAGTGTGCAGCTTAGAGGAGATACAGAGGCTAATGGTATGTTACAGAATGGGATGCCCCCACAGCAGACCTGAGATCATTATATATGCACAGTAAAAGTGTCTAAGCAGGCTCAAACAGGCCAAATTACTTTAAATAAGTGTGCAGCTTAGAGTAAATACAGAGGCTAATGGGATGTTACAGAATGGGATGCCCCACAGCAGACCTGAGATCAGTAGATATGCACAGCAACAGTGGATAAGCAGGCTCCAACAGGCCAAATTACTTTAAATAAGTGTGCAGCTTAGAGGAGATACAGAGGCTAATGGTATGTTACAGAATGGGATGCCCCACAGCAGACTTGAGATCAGTATATATGCACAGCAACAGTGGATAAGCAGGCTCAAACAGGCCAAATTACTTTAAATAAGTGTGCAGCTTAGAGTAAATACAGAGGCTAATGGGAAGTTACAGAATGGGATGCCCCCACAGCAGACCTGAGATCAGTATATATGCACAGTAAAAGTGTCTAAGCAGGCTCAAACAGGCCAAATTACTTTAAATAAGTGTGCAGCTTAGAGTAAATACAGAGGCCAATGGGATGTTACAGAATGGGATGCCCCACAGCAGACCTGAGATCAGTATATATGCACAGTAAAAGTGTCTAAGCAGGCTCAAACAGGCCAAATTACTTTAAATAAGTGTGCAGCTTAGAGTAAATACAGAAGCTAATGGGATGTTACAGAATGGGATGCCCCACAGCAGACCTGAGATCAGTATATATGCACAGCAACAGTGGATAAGTAGGCTCCAACAGGCCAAATTACTTTAATTAAGTGTGCAGCTTAGAGGAGATACAGAGACTAATGGTATGTTACAGAATGGGATGCCCCCACAGCAGACCTGAGATCAGTATATATGCACAGTAAAAGTGTCTAAGCAGGATCAAACAGGCCAAATTACTTTAAATAAGTTTGCAGCTTAGAGTAAATACAGAGGCTAATGGAATGTTACAGAATGGGATGCCCCACAGCAGACCTGAGATCAGTATATATGCACAGCAACAGTGGATAAGCAGGCTCCAACAGGACAAATTACTTTAAATAAGTGTGCAGCTT